>CM067555.1:2255141-2880141 GCA_034509755.1 Anisodus tanguticus | reverse complement strand
CTCTTTCGAATTGGGTACGAATGAACGCTCTAAATTTTATGAAGACTGAAAAGACTTGTGATTTATTCGCAATTGGAAACATCCACAAAAATTTAGAATAATCATCTAAAAAGAGAACATAATATCGAAGACCCAACGAACTAAGAATAGGAGACGTCCATAGATCGCTATGAATAATATCAAATGACATTGAAGTATGAGAATTTGAGTCTACAAATGACAACTTAACAATTTTTCCTAACGAACAAGATTGACAAATTGGAGAACGACTTGTATCCTTACACGAAATAAAACTATTTTTATCTAAAGTTGATAAAATAGAGGATCCCGGATGACCAAGGCGAGCATGCCACAAGGAAGGAGAAATGGCTGCAAAGGCTGATGGCCAAGCTTGGCTCGATGGACTGATACCGGGCATGATAGGATACAGACCCCCCCACTATCACACCTCATGAGATGACTCCCCGTCTTGAAATTCTTCACAGAGAAACCAAACGGATCAAATTCAACAGAAATAGAATTGTCAGTGGTAAACTTTCGGACAGACACTAAGTTTTTAATCAATTTGGGGGCATGTAAAATATTTTTCAAGATAAGGGGTGGATTGGGGGGAGACAACGTTTTCTGACCATCACCCAGAATTGGAATAGAGTTGGCATTATCAACAATTATACCTCTAGGGGTGCTCAAATTGGAATACGATGAGAGAATACCTGAATCGGAAGTCATGTGGGTAGTGGCACCGGTGTCCATATACCAATTTGGGTCCGGTTGAGTCAACCCCAATGTGTGCATCGCAGCCTCGATATCGGTCTGAGTGGGGTCTGCTGCGTGGTGGGCTTGCGGAGGTCGGGGCCCAAGTATTCCAGGATGGGACTGAACTGGGTCGTAGCTGCTGGAACTGGAGTTGCTGGGCCAGTGGGCCGCCATTGCTGATTGTTGGGCCGGAAAGGCTGGCCAGCCTACTGGCTGCTGGGATTTGCTGGAAAGTAGGGGCTGCTGGCCCACGGCCCACTGCCCCAGCCCCACTGCCATGGGCCCCACTGTTGGGACCAGGGGGTGATGGGCCACTGTTCACTGGACAGGGCCCACTGCCTGCTTGCTGACCACCGAAACCGTCGCATTTGCCCCCGCGGTTTTTGTTATTATTCTTACGATTATTTTTGCCGCCACCATGAGTATGGTTTTGGCCCGAATTATCAACAAAACTCGAAGAACTTGTGGAGGACGCCATCATGACGACGGGGCTTGCTCCGGTAGCCGCCTTTTTAGCCAAACCGGCTTCTTCCAAAGTAAGCATGGAGCTGGCTTGATAAAAGGCGGAAAGAGGGTTGCTTTGACGAAGGAGAGTTCCAACACCATTATAGGCCTCCGAAAGGCCGACAACCAATTGTATAACTAGACGATTATTTGTTACAGGTGCGCCAACATTACGGAGTTGATCCGCCAACTCCTTGAGTTTCTTGCAATATGTAGAGACGTTTGGAAATTCATCCATGTAAACTAGAGAGAATTCCTGTTCGAGTGTGACGACACGTGAATGTTGGTTATCTTAGAATATGTCACGCAATCTATTCCAGGTAGCCATAGCCATGGTATCCGGCTCAATAATCGTCTGTAAAAGGTCAACCGAAATAGTGGAATAGATCCACTGGAGAACGGTAGCATCAAGAGTAATCCATAACTGAGGATCCTCCACGGGAAGAGGTGTAGCGGGAGGAATGATGTGATGAATAACTTGATGGGAGATAGCGTGAATTTTAAACAATTCTACACACGTCGCATATTGGACGTTTTCCATCTCAAGCACAATAGAGATATTGTTTCTTGACGTTAGAAACCATGAGGGCAGGATGATAATTGTTCTTGGACATATTGAAAGAACAAAGAGTGAGGGGAAATTTGGGAATAGTAAGAGAGATTTGGAGAGCGGAAGTCGAATTTTGGAAGAGAAAACCCGATGGGGGGGGGGTTTGACCGAAGTGTACAAAATTTTGGGAGAGAAAATTTTGGTAGACCTAGTCTCTTGATACCATGAAAGAAATAATCCCCTTGATTATTTTCATTAATTGAAAAGGTATATATACAAGTTACAAAATAGGAGAATCCTATTCCTATTTTATTCCTAAAATCTTATTCTACCATATTCTAACTCTACAATTATGGTAAGTATATAATCCTAATTTAGGTAACAAATACACTACAATATACTACACATATACTTTCCTAATATACAATATTCTTACACTGCCTAGTAGTCACTGTACCGTGATGGGCCTGGGCTGCTGGAAAGCCCAATGCCGAAATACCACTGCATTGCCCGTGATATACACTGTTGTATATTGGGTGTATATCACGGGTATAATTCTTTGTTTAACAAAAGGAAAGCAACATGGTTAAGGCTTGTGGATGACTGCAACAAGTATTTCTTTGTTGTTATAAAGTATAGAAGGCTCCAATAGTGTAACACCTCGTACCTTCAAATTAAGTCTTGTTCATGATCTATGAGTGTAAGCAACCAAAACGCAGAGTTTACGTTGGAAAATCAGGTCCAGCTCTGCAGAGGAAATTCGATGGCAAGAAGTACGGACCGTAAAATATTTTACGGTCCGTCAAACGAACCGTCGATCTTCACTTTGATAATGACAGTCAAGCTGTGAATTCGACGGATCGTCAGAAAACGACGGTACCATCAATCTGGGCCGTCAAATATTGACGGTCCAGACTCAGACTATCAAACATTCTACGGACCATCGAATGGACGTCAAAATCCCCCGACAACAAATAGCATAAATACGACACTTGATTCTAAAAATCAGTTTTTCTTATTCTTCAAGCCCTAGCACGAAGGTTTCTTCTTCCATCATCCCCATAACTCAAGGTAATCCCTTTTCATGACATTTCACATTATTTTAATCAAGCATAATCAATTCCTAAATAGAATTCATTGTTCCTAACTTATGGTTTTCAAGTTAAACTCAGTTCAAGGTTCAAGGTGCAATCTTAGGGGTTCTTCTTCAAAGTTTGGTTTTTTATTACAAGTCTTGGAGCGATTAAATATATGTAGAGCTTCTATCTATGTGTGGGAATATTCATGTTCTTCCCTACGCCACGTTTCCATGAAACCATGAAAATCTCATAACCTAGGGTTTTTGTTCTAATACTATGATAACCCTAACTCTATGAATATTATGTAATGTTTATATTATTATTCAACAATTGTATTCATGACTGGTAGTTATGATTGTGATGAACATGTCCGTAATCTATGAACCCATGCCTTACTTCCCATTAGTTCTTAAATATAAGTAATGATTATATTTGCTCAGTTTCATTAAGTTATATATATTTTCATGATTTATACAAGTTATGTTATATATTTCTTTACATGTTAAATTTATGAAATTACAAGTCATGATTTCAAGCTACTTCATGAAATTCATGGGCTTTCAAGCCACTATTTTCAAGTAAATATTTTGAGAGTTGCACAGATTACCAAGAAGGCTCAGTAGCTTGAAACTACGTATGGCGACATAGGATAAGGTCGCTCCGCCAGAGGATGATGCCTTCCTATTATTTATTGGATCCATCATGTTCATGTTCATGTCTCATACTCCGGCAAAGTACAAGATGACTTAGTTGATCGGACAGAGATCAGACTCCACGTTTACGCTTAGTGGTTCATGTCGGTTTGACTGTTGCTCTCTCCATATATATATATATACATTTTATAAATTTTACACATGTTATATTATACTCATGTTCATGTTTCAATTTCAGTTCATGTCCTTATTATTTTTTGTGTGTGCTTATTTCTTTCAGTTGCTTTACATACAGTACAATTCAAATATACCAACGTCCCTTTGCATGGGGCCTACACTTTGTGATACTGGTGTTGAGTTTCATAGAAACGCATCTGCTCAGTAAGATTGCTTCAGATTCATCTGTTTGGTGAGCCCCATCTCATTCAGAGAGTCAATCTAAGTATTTTATGATTATGCATCATTAGTAGAGGTATGCTAGAGCCTTGTCCAGGTAGATAGTTTTCGGACTCATGTCAGAGGTTTTATAGACTAGTCCAGTATCATGTTATGTCATTCATGTCAGCATTATTTTCAGACTCAGAATGTTATTTTTAGATATTTTCGCTTATTATAGTTCAGACTATGCTTTTAGTAAATGTTTTGCATGTCATCAAAACATTATTATTAGCATTTTGATTCCCATGTTAATAAGCAAGTCATGTGGTTCACTCGGTCACATGCAGTCAGGCACCGGGTGTCATGTTCTGCCATAGTTCGGGGCGTCACAAAGGTTGGTATCAGAGCACTAGGTTCAAGTGTCTTGGGGAGTCTATGAAACCGTGTCCAGTGGGGTCACTTTTATATGTGTGGGGGGTGCCCCATACATATAAACAATTGACCACTAAGACATCTAGTATTGTTCACTTCTTTGTACTCTAGATCGTGCAGTTAGAGCTATACTTTTAGGACATCCTTCTAACTTGTGTGTCTTACGTATTTCAGAAAATGCATGCGAAAAGAAAGTACACCAATAAGGACTTCAGCTAATAGCTAGAGAGCTGCAGAAAATGTTGCTCGCATGGAAAATGCTCAGGCTTAGGGAGCCAATTCGGGTACAACACTACTCTATACGACAGAGCCTACGGAGATTCCAGTTCAGCTGCCCAGCACTACGGACTCTGATTTTAGGGGATCTATTCAACTGCTCACCAACTTGTGGCTGCTCAAGCCCAATGTCAGGGAACGACATCAAGTACGGCAACTAATGGGAGTCATCCAGCTTCAGGACTAGGATATTTCTGTGAATGGACTCTTCGGTATTCATAGGGTCAAGCAAGGCAGATGATCCACATAATTACATTGATGGACTTTAGAAGATCTTTCGTGTTATGCATGTTAATGAGGTAGAGATAGCAGAGTTTGGAGCTTATCAATTGCAGGATGTGATAACATATTGTATGAGTCTTAGGAGCATTCCCGTAGGGAAGATGCACCTCTAGTGACTTGGGATGAGTTTGCAAATGCCTTCATTTAGCACTTTCTGCCAATAGAAGTCACAGAGGCTAAGGTTGTGGATTTTGAAAAGCTCAGAAAGAATGATAGGACTGTGCAGGAGTACTATCTTCAATTTGTCTCTTTGGCAAAGTATGCTCCCTATATAGTTCAAGACATGAGGGTCAAAGTTAGACGCTCCGTGTATGGTCTCGATCCCTATTTGTACGATGCAACTAATATTACATCTCAGAACAAGGAGATGACTATTACGAAGATGGTTGCATTCGTGCAGGGTAATGAGAATAGGTTGAAGCAAGAAGAAGCCCTGTAGAAAGAGAATGATAGGGAGCTTAATAAGAGAGTCAAGTCTTCAGGTCACTTCAGTCATGGAGGTGGTAGAGGCAGGCAGTTCTTTAAAAATAGGTCATCATGACCTTCTCCATCTTCAGCTAGTGCTCCAACCCCAACGTTAAAAAATGATAATAAGAAACAGAACTTTAGAGTATCAGGCTCCCAGTACAAGCCAGTGTGGGTCAAGGTACTTTTAGCCACCCAGTATGTGGCAAGTGTGGTAAGAGGCACCCATGAGAGTGTCGCTTGGGTATGGATGTCTATTTTTGGTGCTGACAATGAGGTCATTTTCAACGATATTGCCCTTCAGCGAGGCAGGGTACAAGATGTAATATGGTTCAGTATGCAAATTCAGCAGTCCCTCGTAATTCTGAGGCCTAGTCATGGCGTGGTCTAGCTAAGTCCGATAACACAGACGGAGGTCCAAACCACTTGTACGCACTAGCAAGTCTTCAGGATATAGAGGCTTGCGCAGATATGATCACATGTATACTCACCATTTTCACTTTTGACATTTATCAAAACATCATATTAGTTATGTGCTATTTAGCGACAGATTAGCAACAAATTTCATAGCTAAACTTTTTTTTGTAGTGTAAAGAATTTGACTCCTATAAATACCAAGCTTGATTGTTTTACTTTAAAAAAATATTGTACCTGGAAACTAATATTGTATGTTATGAAATTTGGAGCATGAATAGCAACAGTGAAGCTATTGTTAGTTCCATCAGTTGAATTAGCAGTATCATTCATGAGATAATTGTATTAAGGTATCCTTGTCCTTGTATTATCAAATTTGTCTTGCTAGGGTTTATCACCACTTTCTCCCTGCCAAAAAAAAAAAAAATTTCTTAATAAATTTCATATGCCTAGTAAGAAAACAGAAATTAACTAACGCTGAACAACTTCTGTCGCTAAACAATATTAAAAATTCATCGATCATATTTGACAAAGGATTAGCTACGAATTATCAAGAAAATCTTGTTGATTAGCTACAGACTATTTAGTGACGAATTTCGTTGCTAATACTTTTTTTTTATGGTCTTCCGAAATTTTTAACTACAATATGATACACTATACAATTATATTTCCTAATGCATCATACTATATAACAAGGGGAAAAAGATGATTAATGACTTACTTGTATGTTCCTGAATCAATTATTATAAGTGTCTTAGTAGAGCTAAAATCAGGAGCAGCATCAATGGCCTTCTGTATGTTGCTAAAATTTCCACAACCATTTAAATCATCACTAACAACACGCAAAACGCCATAAATAGGTACAAGCCTTGAGTTCCATTTAGAATCGTCGCATTTAGGTTTACGCCTCCTTTCTGTGGTGGTGGTAATGGTGATGGTGGAGACAAGTAATTATTTCTTCGAAAATAGAGAAGAAATTACCCTCTAGGATATTTTTCTTGAAAACCCTTTGTAGAATAGCAAGTGCAAAGCTACTTTTTTTTCTCTAGAATTTTCAATATAACTATTATTCGTGGAAGAGTTGTTGAAATAGAGGGGAAGTATGATGGAAAAGAGTGCAATGGCTAAGGCTATAAACCAAAAGAGAGTGGTCCTTCTCATAGTTAGGTGTATTATTTTGATTGATGTTGTTTTTCGCATTGTGTTTTTATGTTGGTTTTTGAAGAGTCAAGATAGTTATATATATAAGTTGAAGTAATGTATATAATGGAAAGGTCGTCATTGTTGTTAATTTATTGGCGTAGGAAGTAAGAGAAGTGTGGGGAAAGGTTCTTTCATGACATACATTTGTAATGCAAAAGAAGGAAGAGGGAAGGGATTAATTGATTGTGGAAGATATGGACTATAAGAAATAGTGGGGATTGGATGATGGACACGCCAAGAATTGTAAAATGGGAAATGACTCTTTTATTACCGAGTTTAATTTCTATGCGTTGATCGTGTAAAAATACAATTAGGTCATTGTCATATTATAAGGTAATTATATGTGCAGAAAAGTCTTGAAGCAACGATAAAATTGTCTCTAGGTGACCTATAGGTCACAGTTCAAACCATGAAATCTATCTTTCCTAACCATGCATTAACGGGGATGATGTACTGCGGCTGCACTTTTTATAAGATGATTACATGTAAATTTCTACTGTAAACATTAATTAGTAACCTAGTAATCATAGTCACTAACATGATATCACAAGTATAATTATATTCATAATATAAAAAATTAATATTATCAGTATATATAATTTAAAATTCGTTGATACCAATTTGGGTGTGAATTCATGATGAATGTGTAATGTAAAGTTGTTACTCATGTGTTTGTTTATTTGGAAAAGTTGAATTCCTCAAAGGTAGGAATTGGATCTTGGCCGGTGGAACTATGACTAAGTACATATATATATATATATATATATATGGCATCAAAAGAGAGCACTTGTTCAACCAAATGATGATACCATATATAGACAACAATAACAACAAATACGAGTGTAGCCTTACCTCTATTTTGTGAAGGTAGAGAGGTTGTATCGGATAAATTTTCGGCTCAAGTAAAACATAATAAAATCAAGTACGAAAAAAAAATACAGTAGTGAAGCAGTCATGCTGAACATAATGAAGAAGAGAACAGTAGCAACAACTCATAATACGATAACCGAAGCAAGAGAAACAACATGTAATAATAAAATCAAAAAATCAGATAGTATGTGAGTAATAATAACAATACTACCAAGAAAAATTAGACAATGTTCGACTACCTACTAATCTTATATATATATATAAGATGTGACCAAGAGGTCATGAGTTCAAACCGTGGAAACAATTTCTTGCAGAAATGTGAGGTAAGGCTGCGTACAATATACCCTTGTGGTCCGACCCTTCTCCGGATTCTGCGCATAGCGGGAACTTTGTGCATCGGACTGATATATATATATATATATATATATCCTCATTCTTGACCTCTATACCTCCTATCAAGAGTTATGTCATACGTAAGCTCCAAGTGAGTGTGCAATGTTTGATCTAGATATGATATTATTATGGCACAATAATGAATGCAGATATAATTTTGTTCTCTCTTCCCGATTTCTATTGCATATTTTAGCTCCAGAGTTTATTATATCAAGGCGGCCTTATTTTGCTAGGCACACAAACTTACTGGTTAGTGCACTCAATGTGATTATGGAGTGTACCAAGTAGCAACTTACGGGTTGAGGGCGGTTAAACTATGAAAAAGGAATTCGTTATGAGATTTACTTTGGCCAAATCCCACATCAAAATAAAAAGTGAAAGTTATACGCTATAAAAAGGTTAGTTCATAATTCAACTATCGAAGCGTTTTTTGGATTGGCATGGACATAAATGGCCAATCGGGTGAAACTATTAATACACGGTGACTCAAAAAATTTAAAAGTTATTTTTTAGCCTTTGTAAAATAATTTCATTTTCTAGCCATTTTCAACTAATTCCAGCAATGTATATAAACAGTATCATTTTTGTATATGTATTACTACATAAAATGTATCATTGTTGTATAGAAGATGTATCATTACTATATATGTATAGAAAAATGATACATTGTTGTATAATTAACGTATATCAATGTATAATTTTTGTTTTGATAAATGTATATTTAATGTATACTTACTAATTATACACTATTATAAGTAAAAATCAACGTATTATACACTATATAAGTAAAAAGTTGGCGTATAAAGTAAATATCAACGTATAAAAACTATATAAATATCGAATAAATTATGTATCCCTAAAGTATATGTATAAAATATATCATTATAGTATAATTTGTGTATAATAAATGTATATCAACGTATAATTTCTGTTTTGATAAATGTATACTTACTAAATATACATGTTTTAGGATATTTTTTAAAGGCTCAATTAACGTATACTTACTAATTATACATATATTATACATGTTTTGGATATTTTTTTAAGGCTCAATATGATTTTTTTCGTTGATCTTTAGTGGCGACTAAAGTCGTCACAAATAGTCCTATTTTGATCTTTTGTGGCGACTAAAGCCGTCATAGTCTGATCTTTTGTAGCGAACCTTTTGTGTCGACCTTTAGTCGCAACAAAAAGTCCATTTTTTTTAGTGGGCTGGATTGAGCTAGCACCTGAAAATAAAATGGGCTGAATGGCCAGCTCAGATACTTTACCAAAAATTGAGCTTTTTGGACTTTTCTTTTTTGTGGTGGTCACACCATGTCTTTTCCCCTAAAGCTTAAGGAGACAAAATTGTGAAGCCTAAAAGATTTGAAGTGGGGAAATTCACAATAATGCCCTATTTTGGGTTGTTTTAAATTTTTGCCCTTCAAATTGGAAATCTTTAATTTTTGTCCTTCGCCTAAAATATTATGGGTTCTGGATTCGAATCCCAGTTCGATCAACAATTTAAAAAAAATTGGCAAGCTAGAGTTTGGGATTTTGCCTTCAGGCGTCAGGCAAACTCTACCTTAAGACAGAGTTTTCCTTATGCCCGAAAGCAAACTCTGAGAGTTTGCAGGCAAACTGTCTTACGAATCTCAAACTCTATCTTGAGAAATCTTTTAAATTTTTTGATTGAGAAGGGTTCGAATCCGGAACCTCGGGATATATCAGCCACTTTTTTAAGTGGAGCAAAAATTAAAAATCAATAATTTGAGAGAAAAAAAAATTAAAGACCAGTGCCTTTGAAGTGAAATCCGCAAAAAAAAAATGTTTGAAGTGTGCCAGAGCGATTGGGCAAAGCGAGCAATATCTTAATATTTGGGCCTAGGCCGTGACAGGTGGCCAACCAAAGGCGGTACATCCTCTAATATAATGGTGGGGCAAACATCAAATTATTGTTTATCTTTCTCCTGAAAATTCATTACTTTTTTACGCATTCATTCAGGTAGGCAATAATCTTTCCAAGTTCATGGGGTAGGAAATAAAATAGAGTCAGTATGTTACTAGAGTATTGACACTAAAGTCTGATAAATTAACATATTTATCATCCTCAAGAATTAGTTTGGTGAGTTCTCTCTCAACAAGTGTCCAGAAAGTTAATGGTGGGACGATACCATGTCCATATTTATTAATTTATGATAAATACCTAGTCGAACTAATATCTACATAATACTAGTAATAGTAAAGGAAAGCCAACATATCAAAGGATAAGCTATGCTTTCTTCTTTCACTCTTTTTCAATACCCGAGGAGCAAAGGGTGGATTGGGGCTGTTTGACAAAAAGAGCATGAATCTAACTTACAAACATGCAACCAGCTTTGACTTGAAACTTTTGATCCTCTCAAATTCATAATTCATCCTCTTTGATTAAATAAAATTCTAATATGTACACGTGACCAGAAATCGCTCTACAAAATGGGTTGAATGGGGAAAAAACACACTTTCGCAACCTACTACTCATCTGGTGCATCAGTTTCAGTTCCCTCATGCCGAATGATTCGACATTTAGGAACCATTTTTTCCAGCATAGATGTTCCTTTGAAGGTAATCATTTGCCAACAGGTTTTTTTGTAGCTGACAAGCTGCAAAGTAGAACAATCGCTTATAATTCGGGGGGAAAAAGGGACCAAAATCAGATGCAGCAGAGGCCAGGACTCATGCAAAACATACCTGATCTGGTGGTATCTCTTTGAATCCGAATTTCTCGGTCCATATTGACATTGCTTCAACAGCAGCAGGTAGTACAAATTTTCTTACATTTAAGAAAGCAAGCAATTTTTCTATGCAGGATAAAAGCAACTGAAAGTAACCCTGTAAACATTTCAAAGCATATATTCTTAACTTGGACATTTCAAGAACAATAGCTGAAGACATATCACTAATAAAATGTATTTGACTATTTCTAATTACTTGACCGGCTTCAAAATGTGCCTCAAAATGTAATAAGCAAGTACGATGATTTCCCGTAAAAAGCATCATCAGAATTCACAAACATCTAGTGTCAACATGACGATGTTAGATGCATTTTGTTGCCATTCAATGTTATCCACCGTGGCAAAAAATAAGCTGGGATAGAGAGGGTGTTCAGGGACATCAAGTTTTGGTCTAAATGTATCTTAGTATTACCCAAATTAGAACTCTATCCGGATCATCTTGAAGAAAAAAGACCAGCAATAAAGACTAATGTAAGAGCTGAAATACTGCCAGCCGCCCAATAGGCCAATAGTCCAGCAGAAGTCAAAATTCTGTGATTGGCCAGTAAATTTTGGAGGATGCTGTGCCTCTTCCACCAGTTTTTTAATAAATTCGTCATATCTACATTCGTTGGATCAAATATGGTCAAGCAGGAAATTTTTATAAAGAACTGGTCCAGTCAGGCAACCAATTTTTATAAAGAAATGTTCCAGTCAGTCAACCAACCTTCTTTTTGACAAGTTAAGCAACTCCGGTCTTTAAAAGCCAAAACAAGTATAAATAAGCCAATACATTCCAAATTTGGACCTTTCAGTATGTAATTATATGATTATATCTAACCCAATCAAGTATTGAATGAAATATAAGGACTATGTGACACAGGTAAAGCAACAACAATTGAGAGAGAGTCATCTGACAGAAAATAAATGTTGTCATTTTCCTGAACAGTTGCAAAGCTTTTACCTGGCCCTGGCTACCAATACGTGTTGCCACAAGAGGTAGCTCTGCCATGTCCTGACCAAAAATACGGAGGATCCCTGCTGATACTACTGTTGAGCTGCACGATAACCAAATAGCCTCTTAAGTTATGTAATCAAAATGAACTTAAAATGAGAGTTTCAAATTAAACGAATTGCAATGTGTTTCTTACTTTACTGTCAATATAGCACAGTACATGCCCCCAAAGTCTTGGCCCCTAATATTCCTTCTGCAAGGAAGAACAAGTATCATAGATATCAAAAATGGCAAAAATAAATGAAAACCCAGTTCACTCTGCATAACAATGAAGAAGCTTACCCATAGACCATAGATGGAATGAAATCACGTCCAGTTGCTGAATCAACAATAGGATCAAAACAATCCTGAAAAGCCAATGATGATGATGATGATGATGATGATTCTAACTTTTCCACTCATTTTTCATCGAAAAAATAGAAGATATACAACCTCAAAATAGTTTAAAACCCTTTAAGGGAACTCAGAAAATTTAAAATGAGCCAACCACAAAACATAATAAGAAAGTCATAAACCTCTAGAGTACAAGAAAAAAATAGGACGAAATAACATAAAGAGAACACTAAATCAACTTGGACTACAAAAGGAAACGGCAGGTAAAATTCCAAGAAAGTTACCATGAAATATAGCTATGACAAGTCTGTTTCTCATGATTAGCAAATTCTCTGAAGCACCGATTTTCGTTTCTCAAAAATAAGCTTAATTTGGCCACATAAAAAACACACCAAAGTAACAAAACTGATGTAAGAGCATGAAACTGAACCCTACTCAGCAAACCCATCCCATCTCAGATAAGTTGGAGACTAAACAGTAAGTAACATCACAGTGGACATGGTTATCATAGCCAAAGTCTGCTCACTGAAAGTGTGGACAAAAATAATTCAGGGCTGATGCTTACATGGAAGATTGAAACAGCTTCTGCTAGTAACACTCTGGTTTCACGAGAAGTAATTTTGCCACTTAGAAGTCTCCATCTCACATCAGGAACACCAACAAAATCGAAACGTTTTTCCTTTAGCTTCATTCTTACAGCACCCAGGCAAGATTCTGACAGCTTCTCTTCTCCCGAGGTCAGCGAATTTTGCAGTGCAGAATAGATCCTCTTGCAATCCACACAGCAGAACCATTTTCCTTTAGGCAGCTCCTGCGATGCAAGTTGCACTAAATTTTTAACATGACAATCCAAAAAATATAATTGTAAAAAGGAAAAGAAAAGAGGAGAAAAGGGAATGAAACAAAATAAAGGAGAAGGAATCCTGGACAAAGAAAGGAGATCTCCCATGAAATAATAATCCTAAGATGCAAATGGACTAACCTTTAAATCTGCTATCTTGCGTTTCTTCAAGCAGCCAACATGATATTCCTTCTCACACTGGATATGAAAGGTGAGTAAAGCATTTTAATCATATAACTTAGTCGAATATGGCAGTTATAAGAAATGTGGAGGAAATACCTGGTCACAAAGGATAACCGTGCGTGGACCAAATCCAGATTTACTAAAATCGTAACACCTGTGTACAAAAAACATGCACTTCATCATACTACAAAAGCTAAGACATTAGGTTTTGAACAACTTTAAGAGCAGACAACTACCTGCATAAAACACATGCTATAACTTCTGCCTCTTCTGGGTTCTTGACAATACGAATGCAACGTTGCGTTATTTGCTCTATAGGATCAATACCAGAAATCCTCCCAGCAGCAACAGCATTTGCATTGTGCTCCACAAACTTCTCCCTCTGAAACTTGTTTTCACAATACTTACAGTACCATTTACCACGGGGAACAGCTAACAAAGATGCACACTCTGCATAGACAATTGAAAACAATCAATGCCATTTAAATGGAAAGAAATCTTACCAACAAAGCAACCAGAATCCTAAGTGGTAAAAGAAACAAAACAAAGGCACGGTCTGAAATTTTCTCAAAAGTAATCCATAGCTACATGCTGCTCACCTAAATGGAGACATGGAACTGATTGTGCAAAAACACAGCTTATTTGTCAACAACAACAACATACCCAGTGAAATCCCACAATGTGGGGTCTGGGGAGGGTAGAGTGTATGCAGACCTTACCTCTATCTTGGTAGGTAGAGCGGCTATTTCCGAAAGACACTCGGCTCAATACAAAGCATAAGCACAAGCAAAGCAAGAGAAACGGTCTGTCCCGGACAAGAAATTTAAAGCAATATGAAAATAATTGTAACAAAAGCGAATAAGTCATGATAGAGCATTCTGAAAAAAGAAGCAGTAACTAACGCAAGTAAATAAGGTAAACAAAGTACACTAAAGAACACATAGCAGCAGAAATCAAACGACATGAGACTATAAAGCAATACTGCATCTACTAGTATGATAGGCTAAGCAGACCTATAATAATAACACTACAACTACCAATATGTAAGCGTAAGTAGGACTACGCTCAACTACATACTACCCTTCTACCCTAATCTGTGTCCTCCACAACCTCCTATCTAAGGTCATGTCCTCAGTAAATTGCACTTGCACCATATCTTGTCTAATCACCTCTCCCCAATACTTCTTCGGTCTACCTCTACCCCTCTTGAACCCGTCCATAGCCAACCTCCGCACTGGAGCATTTGTGTCTCCTCTGCACATGTCTGAACCATCTCAACCTAGCTTCCCGCATCTTATCCTCCACCGAGGCCACTCTCACTCTGTCTCGGATATCTTCATTTCCAATTATATCCCTCATTATATGCCCACACATTCATCTCAACATCCTCATCCCGCAACTTTCATCTTTTGGATGTGCGAAGTCTTGACTGGCTAACAATCCGCCCCATACAACATAGTCGGTCTAACCACTACCCTATAGAACTTGCCTTTAAGTTTTGGTGGCACCTTTTTATCGCACAAGACTCCAGATGTGAGCTTCCATTTCATCCACACTGCCCCAATTAGAGATGGCAGTGGATCCTGGATCTGTCTTGGTCCTACTCAACCTGAACCCTTTAAACTCCAGAGTCTGTCTCCAAACCTCTAGCTTAGCTCACTCCGCTGCAAGTTTCATCAATCAGGACTATGTCATCTGCGAATAACATATATCATGACACCTCCCATTGAATTTGTCGCGTCAGTCCATCCATCACCAAGGCAAATAAGAATGGGCTAAGAGTTGATCCCTGGTGCAGCCCCATCATCACTGGAAAGTGCTCCGAGTCTCCTCCTACTGTCCGTACCCTGGTCTTGGCTCCATCATACATATCATTGATCACCCTAGTGTACGCCACAGGTACACCTCTAACCTCCAAACATCTTTATAGGACCTCCCTAGGGACTTTGTCGTATGCCTTCTCGAGGTCGATGAAAACCATATGTAAGTCTTTATTCCTCTCCCTATACTACTCCACCAACCTCCTAATAAGATGAATGACTTATGTAGTCAAACGCCCCGACATGAATCCAAATTAATTCTCGGAAATAAACATGCCTCTTATCACCCTCATCTCCACGACCCTCTCCCAAACTTTCATAGTGTGGCTTATCAGCTTGATACTCTTATAGTTGTCGCAACTCTGGATGTCACATTTGTTCTTGTAAGGAATCATTGTACTCCATCTCCATTCTTCGAGCATTCTCACCGTCTTAAAAATGACATTAAACAACTCAGTCAGCCACTTCAAACCTGCCCGGCCTGCGCTCTTCCAAAATTCAACTGGGATCTCAACAGGCCCGGTCGCTCGTCCCCCGCGCATCCTGCGAACAGCACCCTTAACCTCCTCAATCATAATGCTTCTACAATATCCAAAATTCAGGTACCTTCCGAATTGCTCCAGATCTCCCAGCATAATGTCTTTATCTCCTTTTTCGTTCAAAAGTTTATGAAAGTACGACTGTCACCTCCGTTTAATATGCGCGTCCTTCCCAGTACTTTGTCGTCCTCATCCTTAATGCACCTCACGTGATCCAAGTCATGGACCCTCCTCTCCCTCACCTTGGCTAGTCTATACAACTTATCCCCACCTTTTTCCTCTAATTCCACATACAGTCGTTCAAAAGTCATCGTTTTTGCCGCCGTAACCGCTAGCTTTGCATCCTTCCTCGCCATCTTATACAATTCCCTATTAGTCCACTTCTTCACCTAATCTTTGCTTTCTATTAATTTCGCATACGCTGCTTTCTTTGCTTCCACCTTCTCTTGAACTTTACCATTCCACCACCATTCCCCTCTATGCCCACCACGGCTACCCCGCGAGACTCCTAGCACTTCTTTAGCTACCTCCCGAATGCAACTGGCCATCCTGTACCACATACCAGTCGCATCCCCCTACTCCCCAAGCCCCCTTGGCCATCAACCTCTCCCCCATCTCCTTTGCACAAGCCATGGTCAAACTCCCCCATTTGATTCTTCGTCTGTCATCCACAACCCTCCTCTTCTTCTCCATCTTGATCTTCAAATCCATCATCAAAAGCTTATATCGGGTTGTAAGATACTCACTGGGAATAACCTTGCAGTCTTTACAAAGACCGTTGTCAACCTTCCAAAGGAGCAAAAAGTCTATATGAGTCTTAGCAACCGAGCTACGGAAAGTCACAAAATGCTCCTCCTTGATGAACCTCGAGTTGGCTATCACCATCCCAAAAGCTTTAGCGAACTCCAAAAGTGAGACGCCTCACTCGTTCCTGTCCCCGAGGCCAAAGCCTCCATGCACGTCGTCATAACCCCTGGAAGTGACCCGATATGTCCATTGAAATCCCCTCTTACAAATAACTTCTCAGTGGATGGTATACCTCCCACCACCTCGTTCAAATCCTCCCAAAAGCGCCTCTTCTCCTCCTCGTCCAAGCCCGTCTGCGGCGCGTAAGCACTAATAGTGTTCATAATGGATCCTCCAATTACCAACTTAATCGCTATCATCCTGTGATTGACCCTCCTAACCTATATCACCTGATCCCTTAGCTCGCTGTCTACTAAAATGCCTACCCCATTCCTATACCTCAACCTACCCGAGAACCATAACTTATACCCGTACACATCCTTAGCTTTAGGTCCTACCTATTTGATCTCCTGGACACAAGCTATATTAATCCTCCTCTTCTTATTTGTCATTATAAGCAAATCTATACTATTAAGTAGACAACTATCAGAGCCTTAATTTTCTTTCTTTTATTTTTAGAGATGAACCTTGTGTACCCAGCTACCTATGTTTGGGTGGGGTGCTGGTGGGAGGTAGCAAGTACCGGTGGAATAGTCGAGGTGTTCATAAGCTACCCGAACACCATGTTAGTTAAAATTTAATTATTACTCCATTTGTCCCAATTTATATGACACACTTCCCTTTTTAGTCAGTCTCAAAGAATGACATGTTTCCTTATTTGGCAACAATTTAACTTTAAACTTTACCTTTTATGCTTCACAAGATGATCTATAACCACATAATTATCTTTGGCTTGTTTTAGCCCAGTCAAACTACATCAATATAAATTGGGACGGAAATAGTAGTTTTCTTTTATTAGCTTTTAAATAAAGATAAATTATACTTCCTCCATCATGTTTCATGTGATTTACCCTTAATGACATGACTTAGGGGAACTCTCACCACCACTCATTTAAAAGGATACTTTACATATATTTGGTTAAGTCATTTAATTTTTAAAATTCCTTGCCCAGCCAAACACCGTTACATAAATTAGTCGGAGAGAGTATTAAGTTCAATGCCGAGAAAACAAACAGTTTTAATTATCCGGCGTTCAGATTCAGAAACAATATATTAATAATTCATACATTTCATCTTAATATAAAAACAAACAAGGCCTCAGTCCACTTGAGTAATCCTTATTGATCATCAGAGACTCCTCTAAAGAACTGAAGGAGACAGTTCGGATGGAAAATGGTGTAAAACATAGTGCAATGTGAACTCAGGATCAGAATTGAAATTGTTTCAGACATATTATCTTCCTCTACAATATGTTTATACTTTTTCCTCTCTAACTTTGTCCTCCCAAAATGTGAAGAGCAAACTAAACTTGAAGACATCTAAGGAGTTGTGGGCCTACTACAAACTAAACAATCCTGGCACTTGGACAGTAACTTCCACAATTAGCCATATATAATATCTTTTCTAAATCTCTTTTGCTTATCTCACTCATGCCTCTCTAGTTTTCCCCCTTCAGGGGAGGGTAGTGTGGGGTGGGAACCGGGGCTGTGTCCCAATGTATAACTCGGTGCTCTAATATATGAGCAGTTGTCGTAACCTGACCCAACACCCACCCACCCCCCAAAAAAGGAGAAAAGAAAAGCTAGTTAATGCATGGGATGATGAAATATAACTTGATGGTTTTGCAAAAAAGAAACCCCACATGCACCAAAAAAAAGTTCGGGTGGAAATATTAAGGCCCAACAACTTAACCTTTATGGAAGGCCCTTGGACATCCATCACAAAGCACCAGGTTTCCACCATCTGCGCATATGATGCACAGGTCATCACTGTCTTTGACGGAAGACTTACGACCTTTCAATAGGGATATAGCAAATTCATGTAGAGACACTCCATTTGAAGTGTAAATGTATCCATAGCTGCAGAGAGATGAGACAATGTCAAACATCTAAATGGGAATGCGTCAGAAGAACAAGGTAAGCTAACAGCTAAAGAGGATCAATATTCCTTAAAAGACAGCTAAACAGAAGAATGACACTGACGGTTTTTTGCGAGACGCCCAACCTGCATGAGCTTCAAATTGTGATGGACTAACCTAACCACAACAGGAAAGCAATCATTATGTCTTACGTGATGGTTATGAAACCCTATGCAAAGAACCAAGGTTCTCATTTTTTGGAAAAATTACGCAAGCTACAAGAATTGTACCTCAGAATTGCAACAAGAACAAAATATACCAGATCCCTGTTTATAACCAACGAGCAATTTCTGCCAATGATAAATGAGCAAATCACAATTATAACACAACAAACCATATATGATATGTCTCAACTACTAAGGAAAAGGGTACAAAAGGGAATGATCGGTACCTTTCCACGAGAATAATAAGCTACTTCAGTCCCATCAGGCAGTCCACCTTCCTCGAAAACCAACCAATGCATCTTTTGATCCCTAAATGCAATGACATTGACTATAAGAAATGTGCTGACAGATGAAATCCAAAATAAGCAAATGTCAAAGAGGAATGGTACCAACTTTTTTGTAATTTTCCATTGGGTCCTCGAGTGTACTGAAACACCAAGAGAACCAATTTTCGAGGAACTCGAAGCTGCAATGGATTTCGACAATCTGAATTAAAGAATACAGGCACCATACAAGTGAGAGGTAATATATCAGATAAAAGGAAATTACTGGCAATTGACTAGCCAAATATTCACCAACTTTTTTGAGATCTTGCCCTGCATCTTATCTCTGAAAGAGTTGCACATCGTGGCAGCTCCATTTGAGTGTGGAGAAAGAACTGGATTGGATAACCTTGATGGTTTCATATAGAAGTGATTAAGAGAGATGGAAAACATTTGCATTTTTACAAAGTAAATTTGATGTTGCAGACAAAGCAAAAGTGAAGATACCAAATAGAGAAATATTGAGTAACATAACACACCTGTTTGGTGTCTTCAACTGATCCTTCATTCCTGAGATTATATGCGCTGAAGATATTCTGAGGGACTTTTTCCTTGGATATATTTCCACAGCCCTTGCAGCAATTAATAAAACATCATTATTACAAGTTGGCTAAACCATTTAGTCATGTTGAAAAAGTTCACAGAGTGCAAAATCAAGCAGAATCGTCAATCGGAAAAGATACCAACTTTTTCTTTTTTCTTCCTCTACTCCTTTTTAGTGAAGTATCTGATGCAGTTGAAGTTTCGGAGGAATTTATGTTCAGAACGGGCTCAAGTATCCTATTTTTTGCAAAAACAAGATTAGCAATGTCATTACAACAAAAGAAGAGACTACTGAGAGCTTCTGACTATGCAAACACATCTATAGTCTATACAAACTAAAAAGTAATACAACCATTCGTAAAAATACATCAACTAATGTTTACATGGAAAAATCATAAACTCAACTCTCAAAAAGATATCAATAATAAAGAAACATGAGATGTGACAAAGAGAATTAATAGTGTTATATCCATTCCACTTGTCCAAAAGAATGATAAAAAGGCCGCCCGGTGCACTAAGCTCCCGTTATGCGCAGGGTCCGGGGAAGGGCCGGACCACAAGGGTCTATTGTACGCAGCCTTACCTCACATTTCTGCAAGAGGCTGTTTCCACGGCTTGAACTCATGACCTCCTGGTCACATGGAAGCAACTTTACCACTTGTCCAAAAGAATGATAAACAGATTTAAGTTCATGACAAGCACTAGTTAGATTCCATTCCTCATAAGCATTAATCCTGAAAGCTGAGAGCAGAAACACCTGCCTCACGCTAGGGCAGCCCGGTGCACTAAGCTCCCGCTATGCGCGGTGTCCAGGGAAGGGCCGGACCACAAGGGTCTATTGTACACAGTCTTACCTTGCATTTCTGCAAGAAGTTGTTTCCACGGCTTGAACCCGTAACCTCCAAATCACATGGCAGCAACTTTACCAGTTACTCCAAGGCTCCCCTTCAAACACCTGCCTCACACTAAATAGATTTAATAGACCACGCTCTTCCTATACGATTTAGCCTTTTGCTTGGACATAGGCAGATCCAGGATTTGAAGTTTATGGACTCCTACAACGACTTTAAGTTAACATAAAATAATAACTGAGTTCACAATCAAATATTTATAGATATTTAGTTAATTTCTTAATACATATACAGGGTCTGAGCCAAAGCTATTTAGTTTAAGGCCACAAGATTCAAAAGTCTTCTTTACATTCTTAAAACTCCTTACCTAGTCAAACTAAGACACATAAAATGAAACTGATGGAGTAAACGAAAACTAGAGTACAGTGAAGCACCCAAAAGTATGAATATAATCATAATCTTATTTTCAACCAAAACATACCCAGCTTCAACTTTTATTGACTGGGTTGGAGTGGCTTCTGATCTTAAAGAGATTATGCAAGAATCACACACTTGGTCAATTTTTCCAACTGAAGTTGCAGCAAAAGACTCTGGCCACCATGAGAAATCAAGAAAAAGATCATTTAAGTGTATTTACGCAAAAACATGCACCATATTAAAGTTCACATAAGAGAGCTCACCATTGCAATTCTGACATATGATATTTTCTTTCACATGAATCGGGCCAATGAAGCTCCGAACTGTTGCTTCTAATTGCTTCAAAGAACCTTTCCTACATTCTTTGACCACATCAAGGAGACTCTTTCCATTTTCCAGGCAGATATACTGTGATGCACGTCTATATGTTTTACATGCATGGATCTCAAATTTGCAAGGAGGAATAACCTAAAAGAACAAAAATTGGTACAGAACTTAAAGTCATACAGCCAGTTAATGGAAGTGTCAAGATCCAAACAACTACAGAGTCAACAAATAGCAAAAAGGAGAAATAGAAATAACAAATACTCACCCTGGCACCCTTGCACAGATCACAAGAACAAAGAATTCCAATATCTTTGACTGTTCCCCTCAGTGGAATTCCCTAAATTAAGACAACTTTAGCCTTCAGAATAAGACAAAACTACTCAATTCCATGACCATATTTGAATTTTCAGTCCAAACTAGATGAGGAACAATCGATCAACAAAGCAAGATAAGGTTTTTTACAAGAGAAATCACAGCAAGCTAAATGATGTAGCTTACTGCAATAATAAATCCACGTAACACGCCCACAGTTGAATGCCGATGCTGCTTTACTGTTTTCAACTCGTTTGGCTCCCAATCATGTTCAAGCTATAACTCTGTAAATATATTGTTTTCTATATTCAATGGCATAATATAAACTGGCTCCGATGGTTTTGTCCCATAACTACCCCAGCAAGCAGCAAGGTCGGCCACTAGGCAACAACGTGTTTCCAGCCCTTTCTTCTTCTTTTTTTATAACCGCGGTGTTCGGACTAGCTTGCACGCACTCGACTAATTCAACGGTACCTGCTACCTCCCACCAACGCATGTACCGGATAATTCAATCCACCAAGGCTTGGACAGATGGGAGGAAACAACCTATTGCTTTTGCCTCCGTTGGGGTTTGAACTTGAGACGTCATAAT
The DNA here is from genome assembly GCA_034509755.1 of Anisodus tanguticus. Classification (NCBI taxonomy): domain Eukaryota; kingdom Viridiplantae; phylum Streptophyta; class Magnoliopsida; order Solanales; family Solanaceae; genus Anisodus; species Anisodus tanguticus. The sequence goes on along the minus strand of CM067555.1, from coordinate 2,858,007 downwards.
TCTCATCTTACTTCATTAACTACTAGGCCACACCCTTTGGTGCTTTTCCAGCTTTTTTTTCTGCCAATAATGAATATATATATGTGTGTTTTTGTGTGTGTATGTGTGTGTCTATAACCACTACTATTAAGCCTCTGCCAAAATCATATGTAACCAGTTTGCTCTATCCGGACCCAAATCATTCCAAATACAAGTATAGCAGAGATAATTATAATGTATTGGCATTTTCATGCAAGAGTTACGGGTCGTTTGGTAGAGTGTATCAGAATAGTACTGAATAAGGTGTATTAGTAATGCGGGATTATTTTTTATTCACTGTTTTGTTTGGCGTATTAAGGGCAGTTCTGTCTTTAACCATGCTTAACCATGTATTAGTAAGTCTTTGTATACAACAACAACAACATACCCAGTGAAATCCCACAATGTGGGGTCTGGGGAAGGTAGAGTGTACACAGACCTTACCTCTACCTTGGTAGGTAGAGCGGTTGTTTCCGAGAGACCCTCGGCTCAAGACAAAGCACAACAAGAGAAACGGTTAGACTCAAACATGAAATTTAAAGCGGTATGAAAATACTGGTATCAAAAGTGATTAAGCCACGATAACGCATTCTGGAAAAAAAACAGTAACTAACGCAAGTAAGTAAGATAAGATAAAGATGAAATAAGATAAGATAAAGATGAAATAAGATAAAGATAAAGATGAAATAAGATAAAAGATAAAATAAGATAAACAAAGTACACTAGAGAACACATAGCAGCAGAAATCAAATGATAGGTGACTATAAAACAATATTGCACCTGCTAGTATGGTAGGCTAAGCGAGCCTACAATAATAACACTACAACTACCCATTTGTAAGCGTAAATAGGACTATGCTGGACTACCTACTACCCTTCTACCCTAATCTGTGTCCTCCATAACCCCCTATCTAAGGTCATGTCCTCAGTAAGTTGCACCTGAGTCATATCCCGTTTAATCATCTCTCCCCAATACTTCATCAGCCTACCTCTATCCCTCCTGAATCCGTCCAGAGCCAACCTCTCACACCTCCGCACTGGGGCATTTGTGTCCTTCATCTGCACGTGCCTGAACCATCTCAACCTAGCTTCCCGCATCTTATCCTTCACCGAGGTCACTCCCACTCTGTCCCGGATATCATCATTTCCAATTTTATACCTCCTTGTATGCTCACACATCCACCTCAGCATCCTCATCTCTGCAACTTTCATCTTTTGGGTGTGCGAATTATTGACCGGCCAACATTCCGCCCCATACAGCATAGTCGGTCTAACCACCACCCTATAGAACTTGCCTTTAAGTTTTGGTGGCACCTTTTAATCGCATAACACTCCAAATGCAAGCCTTCATTTCATCCACCCTGCCCCAATACGATGTGTGACATCGTCATCAATCTCTTCATTCCCTTGGATAATAGACCCGAGGTACATGAAGCTTCCTTTCTTAGGAATGGCCTGAGTATCAAGTCTCACCTCCGCGCCTATCTCAGGGTCGCTCCCATTACTGAACTTGTACTCCAAATATTTTGTCTTGGTCCTACTCAGCATGAACCATTTAGACTCCAGATTTTGTCTCCAAACCTCCAGCTTATCATTCACTCCGCGGTGAGTTTCATCAATCAGGATTATGTCGTCTGCAAATAACATACACCATGGCACCTACCATTGAATTTGTCGCGTCAGTCCATCCATTACCATGGCAAATAGGAATGGGCAAAGAGTTGATCTCTGGTGCAACCCCATCATCACTAGAAAGTGTTCCGAGTCTCCTCTTACTGTCTATACCCTGATCTTGGCTCCATCATACATATCATTGATTGCCCTAGTGTATGCCACAGGTACACATTTAACCTCCAAACATCTTCATAAAACCTCCCTAGGGACTTTGTCGTATGCCTTCTCGAGGTCGATGAAAATCATATGTAAGTCTCTTCCTCTCCCTATATTGTTCCACCAACCTCCTAAGACAATGAATGGCTTTTGTAGTCGAACGCCCCGGCATGAATCCAAACTGGTTCTCGAAAATAGACACGCCTCTTCTCACCCTCATCTCCATGACCCTTTCCCAAACATTCATAGTGTGGCTTAGCAGTTTGATACCCCTATAGTTGTTGCAACTCTAGATATCACATTTGTTCTTGAACAAAAGATTCATTGTACTCCACCTCCATTCTTCGGGAATTCTCGTTGTCTTAAAAGTAACGTTAAACAACTTCGACAGCCACTCCGAACCTACCATGCCTGCGCTCTTCCAAAATTCCACTAGGAACTCATCAGACTCGGTCGCTTGTCCCCTACACATCCAGCGAACAGCACCCTGAACATCTTCAACCTTAACGCTCCTACAATATCCAAAATCCCGATACCTACCAGATTGCTACAGATCTTCTAGCACAATGTCCCTATCTTCTTTTTCGTTCAAGAGTTTATAGAAGTAAGACTGCCATCTCCGCCTAATATGCACGTCCTACACCAGTACTTTGTCGTCCTCATACTTGATGCACCTCACGTGATCCAAGTCCCGGGTCCTCCTCTCCCTAACCCGGCTAGTCTGTACAACTTCTTATCCCCGTTTTTTTCCTCTAATTTCACATACAGGCGTTCAAAAGCCATCGTTTTCGCCGCCGTAACCACTAACTTTGCATCCTTTCGCCATCTTATACAATTCCCTATTCGTCCACTTCTCCACCTCATCCTTGCGTCCACTTCTCCACATCATCCTTACTTTCTACCAATTTCGAATACGTTGTTTTCTTCGTTTTCATCTTCTCTTGAACTTTACCATTCCACCACCAGTCCCCTCGATGCCCACCACGACTACCCCGCAAGACCCCTAGCACTTCTCTAGCAACCTTCCGAATGCAACTGGCCGTCCTGTCTTACATACCGGTGGCATCCCCACTACTACCCAAATCCCCCTTGGCTATCAACCTCTCCCCTCTCTCTTTTGCACTAGTCATGGTCAAACTCCCTCATTTGATTCTTAACCTATCATCCACAACCCTCCTCTTCTTCTCCATCTTGATCTCCAAATCCATCACCAAAAGCTTATGTCGGGTTGTAAGGTTCTCATTCGGTAAAACCTTGCAGTCTTTACAAAGACCGTTGTCAACCTTTTAAGGAGCAAAAAGTCTTTGAATCTTAGCCACCGAACTACTGAAAGTCACCAAGTGCTCCTCCTTTTTCAAGAACCTCGAATTGGCTATCACCATCCCAGAAGCTCTAGCGAACTCCAAGAGTGAGAGACTCCCCCGTTCCTGTCCCCAAAGCCAAAACCTCCCTGCACATCGTCATAACCCCTGGAAGTGCCCCGTAAGTCTTTGTATATTGCTAATATTAGGGGTGTCAAATATGACCCAACCCATTTTTAGCCCATTTCAGCCCAAATAACTTTTGGGCCAATTTTAGCCCAACCCGCCCATTTGACACCCTTAGCTAGTATCATGGTTTGCAATGTATAAGAATAATAACCAAATATGGTGTATATTAGTTATACAGAAAAACACGATTAATAATACCAAAGCTAATACATGTATTATTTACTCTAATACATCCTACCAAACAATAATCGACACATTTAAGCTTTAGAAAGCATTACCCTCTTGCCACCATTATAGAAAACTGGATAGCCATCAAGCAAACCAGTCTCGAAAAGCTCCTTAACCGTAGTAGGCCTTCCTATAATCGATATCTTCTTCATAGGACTACTACTACTACTCCATATAGGTGCACCATTACTATCATGAACATTACCACATGTGATCAATTTCCCATCCAACACCTCCCTATCGAGGAGTGGCTCCACATCCAGCTTCCAAACCGACTCAGTAGTAGCACAGTTCACTGTCATCGTTGACTCCTCTTTGACTTCAATCTCCACCATCTCCGCATTGCCATTACACACGGGAATTCCGGAAATACCTTCTGTTACATCGTTAATTATAACTTTGCCACCTGAATTACACTTCAAATTACTCTGTTCTTCTTCGACGTCAACATTATCCGCGTTGCCTCCGTTGCACACTGGAATTCCGGAAATACCCTCCGTTACATCGTTAATTACAACTTTACCACCTGAATTACACTTGGAATCACTCGGTTCAATTATTTTACCCTCCGTCACATCGTTAACTACAACTTTACCAACTGAATTAGTGGCACTTTTTAATCTCTTGTTTCTTCTGTATACAACGACGCCGTTCGTATCACGATGCCGAACTGGAGCAACAACTTCATCGAACCGAACGACATTAACCGAACCGTTCGATTCCGGTTTAACGGTTTCGAGAACCGGTGACTCGGCTAACGACTGTGACACGTCACGGTTCATCGGCGCCGTAGAGAAAACGGGAGAAAGTGAGGATGGACTGAACCGTTCGATTCCGGTTTAAAGTAACTGCGATCTAAATTGAGGGAGCATTGGGTAGGGTGATTATTGGGAGGGGAGGGGGGGTTTAAGAGAGTGAAGAAGATTGTGAGAATCCATATTAAACGAAGCTGGAAAAAAGAAAAACAACATGGACAAAAAATTATATAATAAGCTGCAATGAAAATACTACTACTCTCTCAAAACTCATTTTTTATCTAAATAAAGGTACTATTTTAAAAAAAACGTAATTAATTTTTTTATTATGTAAGTCAATATATATTTTGGATCAAAAATATTAAAGGCTAAATCGATATTTATTAAGAATCAGGGGTCTCATTCACACGAATCCTCTATCTCGGGTGTTATTTAATTTTTGTTTCTCAAAATTTGTGGTCTTTAATTTTTGTCCTTCGGCACTCTAAACAATAAAAAAAATGATCGAAAATATTTCTGACGTTGAAAAATAAAAAAGAATCGATCAGCATAAGTTTATATTTTCGTATCATAATATAACACAAGTTATATCTTATATAACATAACAATTATGTTACTTAATTTCTACAGAATTTATATCGATATAAGCATAAGTTAAGTTAAGAACTCACAAGTTATGTCTTTCTTATGCCTTAAAAGGCATAACTTAGCTCCGACAAAACTTATGCCCAAAAGCTATCTAAACTTATGTCGAACGAATTTACACAACTTACACCAGATAAGTTGATTTCAACAAAACTTATGTCGGACGATGAACAAAAATCAAGGCATAGATAAGAATACTTTGGTCCACAAATTTTCATTAAATAAAAAACAGGGACAAAAAATAAAAATCATCATATTTGAAGGTAGAAATTAAAGACCACCTCAAAATGGGAACAATTCATGCAAAAACTTGGTAGCGGAGGAAGTCGGAAATAAATTTAAGACGCCCACAATAGAGTACAGTATTGACCAATTGCAAAAACATTTCCATTTGGGGAAAACTTGTAAAAGCATTTTCGTCATGTGCTTTTTATTCTCCCTCTTTGGCATTAATAAAAAGACAAGAGAAATAGAGATAGAAAAATGACATTCGACACATGCACAACATTTAGCAGAACAGTTACTAAGGCATATCACGAAAATAGTTATAGTGTTGAACCATCAGCACATGAGTAGCAAAAAAAACAAGCATAGGACTTATGTCCCACAAAACACATTGTCTAAACGTGCCAATCAAACACATAAACACAGATTATAAAACTATTGCTCCTCTTGTTGTTGCTGTTGCTGTTGCTACTGGAAAGAGGGCGAAGAAAGTAAGTCAAGGTGTTGAAAATGACATCCTTCGTGGCCTCCATGGTGTCAGACATTTTGTTCGGAAGATCACTCACACTAATCTGAAGTTTTGCAGACAACTTCACTGTTTCCTTAATCACCTTGCCTAACTTAACCCTTAGATGAGCAACATCAGCATTTGTTTCTTTTGTGGATTCTCGAATTTTTTCCATGTGAAACAGAGAAGATGCCATCAAGTCTTTGAGGGTCTTAATTTTAGCATCAATAGCATTGAGTTTGGAGAGAACATCCACAGGACACTCAAAGATGACAGGAGCACACTCAAAGGGTTTGGTTTTGGAAGGAGAGGTAGGGTGAGGTTCCTCAGGGACGTCCTTGGCAATTCAAGTGTCACCATTGAGAACATACCCCATATTACCAAACACTCTAGAGTTGTAACATTGCTTGACAAGTGTAACAACCCGATATTTTCCAAGTAAGTTTTAGAGTTACTTAATTATAGCGTACTAATTTTAACGAGTTTCATATCGAAGCGGATGTTAATTATATCCATATAACATATATGTATATATTTAGTGTTTGAAAATATTATACATATGATATAATATTAGATGGTGACTTAGTTAAGAGTAAATTACTGGACCAGGGCCACCACTACAACTACCAGTAACGTTTTAAGTGAAAGTGGAGGCACAAAAAATTTATTATCTTATTCCTAATCAAGAAAAAAAAGAACTGTTAGGGCAGTTCGTTTGTTGCTGCATCCAAGGTATAATAACAGTGAAGAACCCTCTTTTATAAAAGCAAACTTTCAGGTACATATTGTAACTGTTTTTAGTATGTAAACATAGAGTTGCTATTGTAGAGATATGTAGTAGTATATAGGTGATGGCAACAAAAGAATGAAGAGAATGCTAATGATTACTCTAATGATTGGGGAGACTAATGATTATGACAATTATGGGAAGTTGAGAATTGGTTAGTGGTATGATTTAAAATAAAACAAAGTAGGTATCCAAAAGGGTGACATTACCCGACTGCTTCAACTCGTCACTGTGTCTTTCTTTTAATTTTTTTGTTTGTTTGTTTTAGTTTCCTTTTTTTTTAGTTACACCTATGATTATTCTTATTTTGGGACTAGAACATATTTGTATAATTGTTTACTAAGAGTATTGAGATACAATTTTTACCTTTTAAAAAGAATTATGGAATCAAGGTATAGAATGTTGAGATTTAGTTATAAACCTAAAAATTATAGGATTAGTTTCCCTAGACTAATTTAGACCATTTATTTATGTTATTGAATAGATTAAGACTATTGAAGATTGTTTGAAGAGAATTTAGCATTTCAAGAGAGGTTGCATTCCGGTTATAAGGCAAGTGAGGCTTAAACTCTTAGTTTACTTGTTTTTCATAAAAAGCATATGATTTATGTTGTATGTATGCATTTAAACCATTTAGTTCATGTGAGTGGCCAAGCATGATTTAAAGTGGATAATTTTCAAGTGTCTAAAGTAAAGATTGTATGAGTCCTTTAGCGTAGTTTCACTTAAATAGCTACTTGTTATATATGTAAACTTTTGAATTGGTATTGATTGGATATTGGTTTCACTTTATCATACTTCAAAGGGGCATACTCGACAGACCCATTGAGTTCGGTTGGGGTAGATGCCAGAATTATAAGTGACCCGGATAAGATTGTGGGTAAATAATTATCACACCCCAAACAAGGAGGAGTGTGGCCGGCACCCGGTGCCCTGCTGGCCCGAGCGTACCACTCTGATGACCAAACTTCAGCATGAGTAGAACTTTCGGCCGATAAGACCGTACTGGAGTATACCCCAACAACAATGATAAACAACATGAACTAGCCCAACATATATACATAACAGGACCGACAAGGTCACAACATAGTTCAATAAACAACTTAGCCGACAAGGCTATACATCAACAATTGTACATACCAAACTAGTCTATGAGCCTCTACGAATACATGTATTGTCATGTGGTCGGGACAGGACCCCGACCTACCCTCTATGTACAACTCTGCAAAACATACTCAATATCTGACCAGAAAGCTCCGGAAAAGACGAAGCTTACTTACCGACGGCTAATGTACATATGCAGCTTCTTATCGGCTATTCGCAATGGTGATATATCTTTGGAACTCAGAACTCTTTGACTTTACTTTTGGAATGACTTTTAGTCGACTCTGACAATTAACTCTGTGAAATACTTCTTTCCAAAGGCTTATGATAAGGTAAATCAATAACGAAACAACAATGATCATAAGAATTAAAAAAACAATGAACAATTCTCGACAAAAGATCATGATATACAAGTAGAATGAAGCTTTCGACGTTTCTTTTGAAAATTATAAACTATTTGGATTTCATGCTTTTGAAAGAAGGGGATAGCTTACACACCTTGTCCACGAACTACAATCATTCTACAAGTCCTCGCACTTCTTACGGATGATTATCTATATCATATAAATGTTTGATGTTAATATTGAATCCAAATTCTATAGAGAAACTCACTTAGGCATCTTTCGACAACTTTAAGGATATAGGATTCTTAGGTTTCTCTTATAAGAAAAATTTATGTAATTTGATCCCACTATCCTTCAAATCGTACTTCTCTTAGTCCCATAACGTATACAATCAGTTTGCTTATCAATTTCAACTCATATTCCAAGTAAAACAGTCCAACAAGTCATACCACGATGATTTCATAAGTTTACGAGTTTCGATTACAAAAATTCTTTCTCAACTTGCTCCAAATCATCAATTAATCATAAGAATAGGTAGATGAGGATAAAACTTACCTTCACGCATCACAATCTCCTCAAAACAGTAGGTTATCTTGCCTTCAAGGTTTTCCAAAATTGATTCTTCAAGGAGAAGATAATTCTTACGATAACCACGGGATTTATCACATTAATCTTCCGTAATTGGCCTTTAATTTGATCTTATGATGATATGGTATCTTAGAGAGGGTTTGGAGAGAGAATTGGGGCGTGGTCTTGGAGAAAATGAGGTCTCAAATCACAAAAACCCTATTTAAACCCGAGAAAAATCAGCAGGGCTCTAAAAGGATGATCCTTTTGACGGTTCGACATTGTTGGGTAGCTACTACCAGCGCTTATAGAAGCCCTTATCTGACATTGTTGGGTAGCTACTATCTGTGCTAATAACTGCACCACATCTGCCACTCCTTGCTCAGAAGACTTGGGTGGAGGAATTGGAGGAACCGGATTCTGTGGAACTGGAGGTACTATATCATGAAGAGCTGGAGGCACTGCACCTCCTCTAGTCTCTAACGTTGTTGGGTAGCTACTATTTATGCTAATAAATGCACGACATCTGCCACTCCTTGCTCAGAAGACTTAGGTGGAGGAATTGGAGGAACCAGATTTTGTGGAATTGGAGGCACCGTGTCATGAGGAGCTGGAGGCACTACACCTCCTCTAGCCTCCTCCTAAGAGGGGTGGGACAGGTGATATGTGGGAGTGTGACTCTCCTTGAGCTTCAACTATATCATCTTGGTTGGGCGGGGCATTACTGGTACCTTCACCATTATCAGCACCAGCTTGATAACTAGCGGTAGCTCTTGTAGTAAATGGCATGACTGAAAATGGAATTAGAGCATGAATTAGACTCAAAATCATGTAACTCCGCTCTATAGCACGATCTAGGAAGTGAAAGAACAATAACCATCCCTAGATGTCTGGAAGCTTCTTGTTTATAAGTGTGGTGCGCAACACACCCATTAATAAGACTCTACTAGACACGGCTCATAGACTCCCTAGGTCTGACCTGTTCTAATACTAAATTTGTCACACCTCAAATTAGGATGGGTGTGGTCGGTATCCAGTGTCCTGCTAGCCAAAGCGTACCACTCTGATGACCAGACTTCGGCATGAGTAGAACTTTCAGCCACGTATTAAAAGAAGAATGTCCCAATCAAGTCATTGAGTGACATAAAACAACATATCAGGAATTGAGATCTCTCTCACAATGGATAATTGCTGACAAGGCCGTACTAGAGTATATGACAACAATGCTAAACAAGAGGAACTAGCCCAACATATATACATAACAGGACCGACAAGGTCACAACATGGTTCAACAAAAGACAACTTAGCCGATAAGGCTATACATCAACAGTTGTATATACCATACCAGTCTATGAGCCTCTACAAATACCTATACTGTCATGCCTCGACCACACCCACTATGTACATAACTCTGCAAAACATACTCAATATCTAACCAGGAAGCTCTGGGAAAGACGAAGCTTACTTACCGACGGCTGAACTCGACAACTCCTACTAAAGTGGCCTAGCAGAGCCTCTATCAGAACATGCGGCATGAACACACAACGCCTCTGACAAAAGAGACGTTAGTATGAAAGAAATGTACCGGTATGTAAAGAATGAATAACAATATGAAAATATAAGTTGTAAAGAAAGGCATAAAAGTAATATGAAAAGATAAGTTGTAAAGGAAAGTATAAAGCAACCTAGATGTCATATAAGGCGAACAAGGAAACTCTTAAACTAAAATAAAACCTGTGTGGATAGGTCTTACTATTTAAACTACCCTCGGCTTATAACTCGAGGTGTATAATATGTCACTGCCCTCAAGTATACTCTGAGGTGTATGTATGGATGCACATATAAATGCCTGCCCGACCAACTATAGCGTGGCGCGGTGTGTCTAATGTACATGTATGCTGCCCACCGGCTATTCGCTACGGTGGTGTGAGTGATATGTATAGTAGCACTTAAGGTCTCTTTGGAACTCAGAACTCTTTGACTTTACTTTTGGAATGACGTTTAGTCACGATTAACTTTGTGAAACACTTCTTTCTGAAGGCTTATGATAAGGTAAATCAATAACCAAACAACAATGAACATGATGATAGAAATAACAATGAATAATTCTCCACAAGAGATCATGATATACAAGTAAAATGAAGATTTTGACGTTTCTTTTGAAAATGATAAACTCCTAGGGTTTCATACTTTTGAAAGAAGGGAATAGCCTTACATACCTTGTCCACGAAGCTACAATCATTCTACAAGTCCTCACACTTCTTACAAATGATTATCTATATCATATAAAGGGTTGATGTTAATATCAAATCCAAATTCTATAGAGAAACTCACTTAGGCATCGAAGCTAAAAGCAAAAAATATTGTGATTTCTTCAATGGATTGATTATGGCTATCTGTGGTCTAACCACGATCCGGAAGACATTCTGAGAAATATTTGTTCCCGTTTGGTTGTTGCATACTACTTTGAATTCAGGGCTGTTTGCAAAAGTTGGCAATCAACTCCCACAATTCCACCACCCCGCCTGGGCTGTTTGCTGATTCGTCGGTGCCGTGTTTGGAGACCTTATAAAGAACATCTGGCGGTGTAGAATTGTTTAATCCTTTGCTTAATCTTCGCCAGTTAGCCAATTTATAAATTTATTATACACTAAAAAATATAACATCTTAATTTTTTTTTCTTATTGATGAATAAAAAAGAAATAACTTTGTATTATTTAGACACAAGAAACAACTTTAACTAATATAAAATATAAGAGATGATAACATATAAAGTAAACTAACAACTTCGATTCACCCCAAATGAGTCGGGAAGTCTCAACTATTCTTGTTAAGGGGTCAAGTCGGTCTGGTAAAAAATATTTAGGTCTTAGCTAGTTATGAGACTGGACTGACTCGATCCGCTAATAGGTATAGTTGAGATTTTTTATGTCATTTTTGGTAAACTTAAATAGTTAGTTATTTTATAAATTTTCATCTCTTATATTTTATATTAATTAAGTTATCTCTTGTTTAGGAACATGCAACATCAAAGAAATGTAACATGATAGTCGAGGCTAAGGCTGAGGCTGTGGATAAGATTGATCCATTTAAATGCGACATCTGTAACAGTGACTTATCAAAAGAAACAACTTACACCACATTCAAAGAACACAACCAAGCATATTAAGTAATTTAAAATTTTCTTTTGCATGTCATGATATATTTTCTTGATTTGTCACTCTAAGCATTAGATTTAGCTCATCATACTATAACAAATGATAAAATGGTTATTTAAGTTTTTTTTGTTTTTGTTTTAGCGTGTTCACACTTTAATTATTTTACTAAGATATCAGATAATTTTGCTTATCAAAACTATACAGATGGAAATTAGAAATCCTAGTGTTTCTTATCTCTGCTAAAATTTAGCTCATGCTCTTCAAAATTTGCACCTACTTATTCCTAGAGTTATGCATACCCTTTAATGAGTGTTACTTATTCGTATTCGGTGTTTACACCAAACCATGTAGATTATTATAGTTGAGTGATTTAATAAGATGAAGATGCATGCTAATTTACTATGGTTAACTGCTAAAGGACACTGTATAAATACATAACATGCATTTATTAGCTTGATACAAACATCGATTGCAAGAAAAATTTACCGCGTACTATTTATGAGTTGACAACATTATATTAATCATTAATCAACCTATAATGCACATTCAGTAACTAGCGTGATCAACTGAACTAAACGTTTTTTTATCAAGCGGAGTCATCTCCTATACGTATATACTAATTATTTTGATTCCGTTATATATTATTTACCTTCACTTATAATGAATTTCTTTAGGAAAGTGATGTCAAGTGACACTGCTTTCATCAATATATATTTGTCCCAAGTAATACAAACTATAATTGCTTTAGTAATACAAACATTCAGTAACTAGTATCATTCACCTTATACCTCCAAACTTCGAACATCCCTTCTTCCTAAGTTAGACACACTACCAACATCGCTTCATTATCACCATCCTTTGCCGTGGAAAAATTCATAATTGTTCTTCATTTTTTTCTTGATCATGCACACGTTTGGTGGAGAGCCGAAAAACTCAAACCCAACAACGGACTGGAAAAGGTCCAAGTACAGTGTGCAACGTTAAAAACATCATCTCGTATAAGAGGAAGGTGAATATTTTGTTAGATTTGGGGTTGTATTTACGTTATTCTCGTCCGGTAGGATTGTTTTGATCTATTAGAATCTGTTATGGAATATTGATAATAGTTGTCACAAAAATAGGAAGTGAATCATTTAGTTACACTCTCCCTTATATTGTATAATATTTTAGATGACATAACTGATAATCAACAAAATGTTGTCCTGTATATGTAATAATTCTTTAAAAACTACCTAAGTATGTTTTTCCCTTTTTTCTAATCATATGTTATTGCCTATTAAGAAAATAGAACATGAAAAAAAAAAAAAGAGAACCTGAAAAGAAAATTTATCTTTTCTCAAAATTAAAAATGTGAAAAAAATAACGGAACACTTGTCAATTTAATTGAAGAAAACTTACGTATGAAAATATGCAAATATAAGTATGTCGGGTTAATGTATCTTAATCAATAACTCTACTTATTTTTACTATACATAATGTGAGGGTATGTTGTTATATAAATGCGAGGGTAAAGTTAGGGATCGGAAAAGGGCGAGTTCATGATCTAACTGTCGAGGCGTCTTTCAAGTTAAAGCTCAATGGCACAAAATTGTGAGGTCCGAAGACCTTGAGGTGGTCTAAATGGATTAAATCAAAGCGAACAAATCTTAGCAGTTGGGTCTAGAGCGCGACATGAAATTTATAAAATTTGGCATAAAAATTAATGGTCACGATACCTATAACATTATTCTAGCACGATGTAATGCTCAAAGTAGTCATGACAGAGAAAATTTCACATACCTATTAAGGATAAAAACTTATAAAGTAAACTAGCCATTTAATTTTAGCAAAAATGAGCTCGGAAGTCTCAACTATACCTATTAGGGGTTGAGTTGGTCCAGTCTGATAACTAGCTGAGACCTAAATTTTTTTATACCAGACCGGCTCGACCCCTTAACAAGAATAGTTGAGATTTGCTCCAAAAGGTGGAATCTCCCACCTTTGAAATCAATTGAGTCACCATGATTTACCCCACACCCCCGGGGTGGGAGATTCCACCTTTTTTGGAGCAAAGAATAGTTGAGATTTGCTCCAAAAGGTGGAATCTCCCACCCCGGCCCCCAAATCCGATGGTGACTCAATTGATTTCAAAGGTTAGACCAAGACCACGCTGCGCACAAGGGGCCCTCCTTTATTTCAAGAAGAAACCCCCACACTGCCGCTGACGGGATTCGATCCTTGGTCTTTGCTCCAAATATCCCCTTGAAACCAATTGAGCTGCCCATGCGGACAAAACTGTGGTAGGGTAAACTTTTTAAAGTGACTGGTCCCACCGCATTACGGCCCCATACCCCGGAAAACCCCACCTCCGGCCTGGCCCTACGGATTAGTATACACCGCTTGGCCCTACGCGTATGAAGGGATTTTTTTGGAGAACACAGTTCCACTCTCGCTGATCAGAGGACTCGAACACGGGACCTCAGACAACAATACCCTAATGTATTGGCCACTGGGCCAAACACTGGGCCAAACACTTTTTAAAGAATAGTTGAGATTTCCCGACTCATTTGAGATAAATCGAAGTTGTTAGTTTACTTTATTTGTTTAGGGTGACTTATAATGTCTCAAAATCAATAGGAATTTAGGTGACAGAACACAATTGAAAGAAAGGGTATCATAAATAGATCCTTATTGAATGAATAGATTGGCAGGAACTGCTTGCTTTACGTAATCTTTACATGGCTTCCTTGTGCATTTATTGTTTTAAAACTAGTTTCATTGACTTTCTCTTCTATGTTTTCCTATTCTTTTTCCTTCTTTTCAATTTTAAGTTCGTTATGACTCCTATTAGTTGTGGTTTAGTCTTGTTCTTTTCAATGTTCAGAAATCTGTAAGAGTTGCATCTCATTTAAATAGCAACATTTTATGCCTTGCAATCATGACGCTATGCAAGGTAATGTAAGCTAAAAAAAATATTAAAGAATTTAGTGCACCGGACTGATCCTTTTAGTACTTTTTTATTTATGTGCTACTTAAAGGTTCTTCATTCTTAATACTTAAACCTGTAACAACTGATTAAAGATAATTGTCAAAATGAAATTGACATTTTACGATAAAACAAAAGAAAGAAATTAAATTGTTTGAGGAGGAAAAATAAGGGCAAGTACTTGGTCGTGTTCTTACATTCATACCTACCTTTATATTCATAATATCAGCTCTAGTTTCTTGATAATTTCATGTGGTTCTTCGGTTGGAATTGGTATTTATTGATCAAATTGATCCACCTCTAAGTGAAACAAATATAACACGTGGTTAAACTCATCCTAATTAATTTTAGTTAATTAGTCAGTTGATTGAGCCACACTGTCAATAGTGTGTTATATTTTCTTTCTTAAAAGCCGTCTAATGAGATTAGACTAGATTGACTTACACTTTATCTTTAAAACTAAAAATTATTATGAGTAATTTATTAAACTATAAAACTTCCAAATTCAGGCGGCTTGACTGGTAATTCTAGATCGTTTTGAAGGGTATGTTTGATTAACATTTTGAAATTATAAGAAATAACTTTAAGACAATCAATACTTGATGTTATCATTGTTATACCAATTTTTAGCTTAATTTCATCATATGTGTGTCTATCTAATAATCCATAATTTATACGGGGTGTGGAGCTCCAAATCCTCATAAATCTAAAGTGAAATTAGTAATTAATCGATGAGATTAAAAGGAGTTTCAGTAGTACATATTGTCATGTAAGGAATGTTTAATGTTTACACCATCAAATAACTTTTATGGTTGTATCAAGTAACTTATTTTATTTCCAATTTACAAATAGCATAGTTTAAGAAGGCTTACCCGTATATATCAATGTTGTCATCTAAATCCTTTTTTCGGTAAATTACATCTCATACATAAGGTCAGTTTTTTTATGTATATATAGTTGATGTTCAACCTCTTGATGAAAATTCTGCTTAATTATGTCAGTATTTTGAATGACCTGATGGTGTAAAAAAATTCCTTACGTTAACGTATATAATTTGAAGTTTGTTACAAGAGACACGTAAAGAGAATGTTTTCCTTTTAAATGCATGGTTTAAACGTGAAGGTACGAGTGCATCAATGTACACTACAGTAGAAACTCTATTAATTAATACTCGATTATTTAATAAACTCTTTTAGATAATATTTTTGGTCGGTCCCGACTCGGGGATAACGTGCTAAATTAATAATTCGCTAAAATTATAAGATAATACATTTTTGATTACTCATATAGACCCCATGTAAAATATAAATTAATAATTTCTTATATACTACATAATACATGAGTGATTTATGAAGACTTCTTGAAAAATGACTCAATTGTCTTTTGTTTTTTGTTGAAATCAATGTCACATTGAATCTCATCTCTAATTTTTTTTATCATTGTAAGAACTTCTAGTGTTGTTTTCTCATAGCTTAACAAGAAATTATTCAATGTGATTGCCTTAATAGCCTCGTTTCGCGAAGGGGGCTCAACTGTAGAACTTTCATCATCATCTTCATCACCTTTATCAGTTCTCATAACGCTCTCAATTATTTCTTCACCAGTCAACAACTGTGCAACTACATTTTCTTCTGGGTAGTTCAGGACATGTTCGACATCCATTGTTTGTGTTAGCATGATTTTATCTTGTGTTTATATAAAAAATATTTTTTAATATTCATAAAGTAGTACATTGAACACAAGAAGCATAATAAAGTGGGAGATTGAAGGATGCTTCATTTGATATAGTACATTGAACAATAATGAAGTGAAAGATTGAAGGATATTTGTAAATTGAGTATTTCATTATAAATTTATCTATAAATTGATAAAGTATTAATTAATATATAAATTAATAATTATTAATTTATCCATTAATTAATATATATTTTAATTAATAAATTTTGGTGGTCCCAAAAGCATTAATTTATAGAGTTTCTGTTGTATCTCCAAATGAAACAAAATTCAATGAACATGTGTGATGGCTTTCAAATATTAATTTTAATCCAACTGAATCTCTAAACTATATGATTTCAAACAACCAAAAATGTGATGGCTTTCAAATATTTTCATTTTGATCAAACTGAATGTCTGAACATGATTTCAAATAACTAAAAGAATGATGGCTTTCAAACATATACTAATTTACTATCTTATACCGAGAAATAAATATAATCACTATAATGTGTTTCTTGGGTTTAAATATAATGGAGAGTTCTATTTGAAGATTCTTGGGCTCCTTATCAGACTTTTGCTTGTGAACACAAGATAAAAGCAAATTAAAAGTTAAGAAATAGAAAGCAAGAGGAAAGATCGTTTTGATCAGGTTAATTTTGCAAACCAAAGAAGATAATTGCAACGTTAGATATTGTCACCACCCAAAATCACAAAATCGTGATGACACTAACCCCAAAGGTTAGTAAGTCAACCATACCATCCAATTAGAATTAAATAGAAAAACACAGTGCGGAAATCGTTAAGTAAATCAATTTAAGTCTTAAAAGAGTCTCATACTATAAATAATACGAAAATATTATAAATTTTCAAAACTAGTGTCACTTGTACAAGAACTATATAAGGAATACAGGTTGGGATACATCCCTAAATACATGATTGTCCATAAATGAGAAAACAAATTCAAGACATAAAGAAGGAGTATCAGGTGACACGGATCTATCATGTAGCTCACCCCGAATTTTTAGAAATAGCTCCACAACGGCTGGGTAGTCGCTAACTCCACTAGAACTAGGAACATATCCCGCACACGAAAATGTGCAACAAGTGTAGCGTGAGTACAAAAACAACGGGTACTCAGCAGCATCGTCGACCGACCCCATCATAAACGGAGATGAGGGTTGGCCAACCGATTACTACTTCCACAATAACTACCATTAGTTTACTATAATGACACAATATCCGATCTACTCAAATCAAGAGTCCAAGCCTAGGTTATAGCATCTAGTTTCCCAAGCCTTGTAACGTATTCACGGTTCATATGAATAGAGTCTAATCAATCCGAGATTTAAACCTAAGCCTAAGAACCTCTCACTACTCAGGAACACTCAAATAGCCAAGTAGCATGATAAACCATCAATTACGCAGTTTAGGCAAACAAGTAACAGGGAAGGAATGAGTAATGATATGAAATGTAGATGCTATGCAATTCAAGGCCTTTGTTTCTCATCACCGGTATACACACATTCGAATGTCAACGAATCGTGACTCATGGGGGACTCACGAGGTCCATTTACCACTTAGGCTCACACACAATACCTAAGTATAATCACACAACAGGCTCACACAGTACCTAAGTATAATCACACAGCAGTCTCACACAATACCTATGTATTCTCACACAGCAGGCTTAAACAATACCTAAGTATAATCACACAGCAGGCTGACACAGTACCTAAGTATGCTCACACAATACCTAAGTATAATCACATAACTCTTATACTCGTCTATTGCCACACATGTTTATACATTATGAAATGTAATTATGATATGCACAATAACAAGAAGCAATTATAAGTCACACATGTTGTTACAGTATGAAACATGGATATAGTATGCTCAACAACAAGAAGCAATTACAGGCCACACGGGTTCTAACTTAACCATTTATATAATAAATACTCGATTTTTAGCTTCTTTTCATTTTAAACAAGTATGATGGGATGAAAGGAGACACACAGTCACATAGCACACAGACAGATAATAATATCGCAGAAAGTACGGACTTCATACCCACTCACAGATCCAATGGATCATACCATACTATCAGCTAGTGCAAAAAATATGACATTCTTCTAAGTAATTTAAAGCACAAATACCCATAATATGGCACCAGTACCCGATATGAGTGCTCGTTATCTAACAAGTATCGGGACCCCCTTATAATCCCCATTACTCCCATCTTTAGTTAATTTATTTAAATCAACCATGATGCTTAAGAAAGGTACAAGATCTCAACTTGTCTGGACTATGAGTCTAATAGCTGCAATGAAGCTTTTTTTTGTAACGCCTCCAGAAGGTCCAAAACTAAACAAATATGGAAAGTACATCAATACACGATTCCATCGATACCCATATTACTATATAAAACTTTCATACCCAAAACGTCACATCAAAATAGGACCCCGAGCCTCGAAGGGTAAAATCAGAAATTTATTTCAAAATCAGTTTACCCATCATCTATGGAGTCTAGATATCAAATATCATCCAAAATTAAGATCAATTTCATAGTCAATTGAAGAACTTCCCTTTTTCTCAACCTAGGGCCTTTTCACCTAACTTTCTCATCCCAAATCATAATATCTAGCATGAAATCCTTTAATGACCGAAGACATAATCATATGGGGGTGATTAGAAACTTACCCATTTGAAAAATCTTGAAAATATCCTCCAAAACTCTCCAAAACCGATATCCTAAGCTCAAAATATGAGAATGAAATGAAATGGATCATTTTGGGCATTTTAAATCGCTGAACAGTTGTCCTCTCGCGATCGTGGACTCCACTGTCGCGATTGCGGGACCCTTTGAACTTAACACTATGCGATCGCAGCCCAAGGCATCGTGATCGCGATGACCATTTTGCCCAGAAGCTCGCGATCGCAGAGCACTGAAACAGACTGCACACCAGAAAATTTCTGGTATGTTCCAAAATAGGATTTGACCCTCGGGATTCATCTGGAACCCCTCGAACACAAACAAAATATGTAAATCACTCCTAAAACACGCAACGAATCTGCTTGCGCACTCAGAATCGTCATACGAGGTCATCTTGAACAAATGTTGACCCAAGTCAACTCTTAATCTTTCAAACTCTTAGAATTTCAACCAAACGCCCAAAATACACCGAGTACATCCGTAACCGAACCAACGACTCGACAATACCATATTTGACATTTCGGACCGATGGAATCGACGAAACTTCAAAAAAGGACTCAAATGCCCTCAATATTGACTTTTAGTCAACCAAAGCTTATTTCATAACTTAAGACTTTCCAACTTTCACAAACTTACCCGAAACTCTTTCAAAACATTCGAAACCTGTTCCAACAATCCGCCTAAGTCATAAATCACGTTCCTGAGCTGATGGAACCATCAAAACTCAATTCCGGACGTGTTTACTCAAAAGTCAACTCCTAGTTAATTTTTCCATACATGGAACTTCCAAAACTCAGAACTTCAGTTTTCTCCCGTTATTCTCATCTGATTGCCTCGGGAATTGTGTCACCCATCCCCGCACACCAACATTACCATAACAAGGTTAGGGAAAAGGGAGTTTTCGGGAAAATACACAAAATAGCCAAAACATATCGAACGGGTCGTTAGTATGTATTTTCGCTGATGAATTAATTAATTCTATAGTATATGATATCACGCGCATGTCTAATCTTACGATATCTGTTGAAATATCATTTGTCGGAGATAAAATGTTATATACTGTAGGTGATATGATTGCGAGTACCCAGATTTCATTACAATGAAAAAATTACTTAATTTTTTAAAAAAAGAAGTCAATTTTCCATTTTGGACTACAAGGACTGTAGTCCACTGGAAAAGTAATGCAAGCCATTCATTAATATTATGCCATTGAAGGGAGAAAAACTTTATTTTGTGCCATGCATAATTGAAGTAAATTGTGTGTGATTTCCTTTTAGTTTCACAAATAAGTGAACTCAAAATTTGCACCTTTTTATCCAATAACTATGCAATAAAACAAAGTTTCATATAACTTGTGTTAGTTACTAGGAGTAATACTTAACTGGAAGAACAAAACATTATAGTAATAAAGTTTCCAAAATAGACATAGAGCCTTTTAGTTTTTTTAATTTTTCAATTGCCTGTAACATTTTTTACGAGGATTTTGTCATTTTATCATTGGAGCCACCTTTCAAGTCAACTGAATTGGCCACGGGAAGGTGACGTGTAATATCAGTAAGTATTTTGAATTTCTTTGTTTATGTCATCTTTTAAGCCAATGGTTAAATTTGTCCCTAAATTATGAAAAATAATTCAATTTTACCCTTCATTAATTAATAGATGAAGTCAAATGAGCCCCTGCCATTAGCAAAAAGCTCATCAATTCAATGCCCTTATTTGCTAATGAAACATTATTTATTTGAATTTACTCCTAATAACTCAGATTAACATAATAGGCAGCCACATGTAAAATTTGAACCTAATTAACACAATAAAATTCCATTTATCCCACCACATCCCTTGTTGGTTGATTAATAAACTTCAAAATACATGAATTTAAAGAAATAAATGATCAATCTTTCCTTATTTTAAAAAGTTAATACTTACCAAATACAAGAGAAAATTAAAGAAGAAGAAGATTCCTCGGAAAAGAAATAATTGGAATTGGAAGCAGCTAGAGGTGCTGTATGTACATTTATATAAGCCCAATACAAATATGTCGTTAACTGATGTGAACTATATACCAAACCAATAATTTCTAAATAATTGATCCAATCAATCAAAAAAATAAAAAATAGCACTACTAATGAAAAAGTCAAAAAACACAAAACTTCTCCAAATTCTTATGGAGCCCCTTCTTTCACTACTAGAAATTCGTTATTTCTGAAGGACATTCCCGAAAACTTCCACTGGAAGGCTGTGGAAATTGGGATGAAATAATTCACTTATTAAAGTGAAGATTTTGACGAAATTCTTCATTGATCTAGTGGCCGGTGAACCGCTTCTTCTTCTTCTTACATGAAGATTCAGAAAAAAATCGAATTTGAATAGAACTGTCTGATTTAGCGAATTTCTAGTAGCGTTTGATTTTTTTTCATGTTAATTTCCTTGTCTCGAGGAAACTTTTGTTTGTGGAATCACAAGACTTTATGTACTCAAGAAATGCAGCAAAATTTGTGTCTTTGTAACGTTTTGGATTTGTCTCACTAATTAATATAGGTGATGGTTTCACTATGCTATTAAATGGAAGACTATGCAAAGAAGCCACTGAAATTCTTGACTTCAAGGAGTTCACAAGAACTCTATGTAGCACGCTCTTGTACTTCCCATTGCTAAATATCTGCAAAAAAAGTAAATCACACCAGAAAATCATGTCAATTATGGAATTCGAATGTTCATTGACAATAAAAGTAAAAGACTGTGTTTGAGTTAATATTTCGGTGTTTGTGATATTAGTCGCTCCATCTCTTTTTATATGTCTTAGTTTGATTGAATATGAAATTTCAGAAAATAAGAAAGATTTTTTAAATATTACCGTCTCAAATTAAATATATGTATAATGTATCAAAAAAATCTATTGATCTTGTGGTCTTAAATATGTCATTTGGGACGTTAAAAGCAAAGAGTTACTATATGTACGTATAAAATGACATTCTTTTTAAAATAAATTTAGAAAAAAGTAAAAAACATAAAACAAAGTATAAAATATTGGATTTAACATACATAAACAAATAGTATGAAGAATTTTTTATTATCAACAATGTATTTTAACTTTTTTTTACCAGGTGACCGCAGACATATATATGTTAGTAATATATACTAAAATTCAAATAATGCTAAATAAATTTCTTTTACATTTCGAACAATTTTGCAAAACCCATTAAATTGAATTTTAAGAATTCAAGAATGGAGGTAACATTTAGCTTTTTTATCTAAGTTTTAGCCCAACGGCTTATAAATTATAATTTGATATTTTTGAAATCTTCATTTTTAATTGTGTTGAACTAATATGAAAAGGAGATAAACTAATTGATGATATCCCCAAAACTTTGGATTTACTTACAAAAGAAGAAAAAGATTAAATCTTGTTACCAATAACTCAACAAAGACTAGAAAATTTTATGGAAAAAGTTTGAAATACTTGAGATGAAAGAAAGAATATGGAGAGGGGTTAGATGAAGAAGAAGATGTACGGCTTGAGGGGTGGGGGTCCGGAAGGAAAAAAGCTCAAAAAGTAAGAAAGAGAAAACAATAAAGAAAAAAACAAAAAAATATATTTTTAATTACATTGACACGTGTTAGATAAGAATTGGTGGGGGGGGGGGGGGGGGGGGGGGGGCTTAACACACTTTTTTAAAAGATTGGAGTTGGCCGAGAAAGGATGTAATAATATCTATGCAAAGTTTAAGTATCTTTTTGAAATTAAGGTTCAAGTTAATGAAGGTAATGATGTATTTTTTTATTATATTAAAGAGTAGTTATACTAAAATTTATGTTCAATTTTTTATTTTATTTGATTAAAATTTGATCAATTGATATTTTACTTTTTTAAAAAGGTCTTTAGTAGCGTATAAATTTTGTTACGAACTATGATTTGTTCATTTGGTAAGATTGTATAAGAATTATGAAAATTTTGATGATTTTCACAACTTTGTGTGGTTTTCATGTCCTTAAGAAAAAAATACAATTTAAAAAATTCAAATTATATGTTCAAACAAAACTTAAACTTTAAATCTATCATGATTTCATCAAATCATGTCCAAACGACTCCTTAAATAATATTGCTTGTGTACATAGTATATTGCTTTTGTACATAGTATGTTACTACTATTATATGTTATTTGACATGATATATTCAATAAGTTATTTTATATTTTCAGTGTATATAAATAGAACTCTGAAATATCTCGTACGTACCTCGAGGTGGTCACCAACATTGACCACAAAAGCACCAGGGATAGGTTGAACAGTGACCCAATCTTCATTGCACTTCACTTGCAAACCTTCAACTTCATCTTGAAGAAGAAGAGTGAGGAATCCATAATCAGAATGAGGTGGCATTCCAAGTGTCAAATCAGGATCAGGACAAGGTGGATAGAAATTGACAGCCATAAGTTGGCTTCCATCTTCAAATTCTTGTAACATTTCTTCATCATCAATTTTTGTCTTGTTTTTTGTTGCAATGCCAAGACTTTCTAGAATGGCTTCCACTAACTTTAAAAACAAAAATTTGGTCTCTTTCGAGTATGCAACTGTCTTTTCCCTGTTTCAAATTAAATAAAACATGTTAAAGAATTATATAATCTTGTCTAATATAATGATTATGACCTTTTTATTACTATTATTCATGTTAATAATATAATACTCATGTTAGTATGTAGTTAAGATTAGGGCTTCTAGTTGTAAGCCTTTGCTTATAACCATGCACAAAACAATATATTGGAAAAATTAATGATCCGAATAGTTTAAGTTTAGGTGTCATCAAAAGGGGAGTTCAATTTATATACTTTTAGCAGTCCGATCACGAAGTATTTCGCGATCACGTAGAGTACGAGAAAAGGCCACACCCTATATGATGACTGATTTCACGGTCGAAATCGTGATCTATAAATCAAATACACTATCAGTATACATACCTAAAATCGGAGGGAGAAGAAGGCCAATGAGGAAGAACATCAGGAAGAGGGTCACAAACCAACTTGAGAAAGTCCTCCAACAAAAGACACCATCTTTTGTTTGATTAAAACTTGTCCCATATCTAACTGGTGTTGTCATGTCTGTTGTCATGTACTTCTCTCTTTCTACTAATGGAAGATCAAAAAACCTTCCCCCAACATCCACCATGCTTCTTACTACCTCTTCTGGAATTCCATGGTTTACCAACTGCATGAGAACATTAAAGTAACAACATCAAAATGCATTCCTAGATGTTAAATGATTTAACTATAAACTACCACTAACTCAAGAATTGTGTTACACCAAAAGAAGTAAGAAAAGACGGTAGATATAGCTAAGTTGTAAACAGCCAACTATCGTACCGTAAACATTGTATATGATTGATTCGTAGTAATTAGGACTTCCTAAACTAATGTACTAGCTTTCTCTATCTCAATTTACGTGACAGTGTTCGATTGTGCACGTAATTTAAGAAATAAAGAAAGATTTTTGAAATTTGTAGTCGAAAACATGCCATAGACATTTGGTAAACCGATGGTTGGAGTTTGGCCATCCCTAGTGATAAGCATCACTAAACCTCAGTTTAGTGCCTAATTTCTTCAATAGTGTCCTCTATTAGAGGGCAAATTGATGTTTAAATTTTAAAATGAAGAGTTTAAAGTTAAATTGTCTCTAATATAGAAACACATAATTTTTTTTGGACAAACTAAAAAAGAAAGCGTGTTATGGGACAGACGGAACAGTTCCATTCAAAGGAATCTCAATTTACCTGAAAAAATCCAAAGTTTTCACAAGCATATGATAGTGAATCAAGAACTTGAGCTCTATTAGGACCATGGAGTTGAGCAAAATCTATGATGGGCAGCTTAAGGTTGTGTACTTTGCTAGCTTGTTGTTTCCCATTTGTAGCATAATTTGGACGTTCCGAAATAGGAAAGATATATTTTTTTGGAACTCTTTGGATTCCACTTTCATGCAAATACTTCACTCCTTTATGATAATCTTCAATTTCATTCTTCAATCTTTCACCAGATTTTGCTAATGATGGAGACATTTTTTTTTTAAAAAAAAAGAGAAATATATATATGTTGTATGAACTATATAGAAGTTCAAAAGGAAGTGAAAGGGAAATATAAAGGAGATGGTGGGATTTAAGAAAAAGAGTGACTACTTATATAGAGAGAAAAGATCAAGAAACAAACAGGATCTAGTTTCCAAAACCAGCTTTGGTTTTTTTTTTTTTTAGAAAAAAAAATCTTGAATTCCAAGTGCCGGTTTTTGATTTGATAAAGTGAAACCGTTGACAATGTATAAGTGTGGACCCTAGTGGTGAATAGTTCATGGCATGAACGAACGCCCTCCACAAAATTGCTACAATTGATAGTTTCAAGTTTGTTTTTTTAATAATTTTGGTATTCAAACTAGTTTGCACGCATCACAATTAATTTCTATCTCCATCCAATACAAATACAGAAAAGTCTATCTCGACTTGCACATATAAAAAGAAATTAATTAATATTTCTATCGCCATTGAAATTTCATTGCTAAATTAAGTTTTATGCAAGGAAATTCAAAAATATCAAAATGTCATATTTGGTAATTGAGCACGTGATATAACACAATATTTAAATCCTTTTATCGCTACACCAAAATCTTCTCTTATGTCAATCGTTTATATACCACACAAGAAAACTCGATTAGTTATTTTTTGATGAAGGAGATTCTAGCGAACCCGGGCCCTTACCTCTGCATAGCTCCATCCCCTTCACATATATATATATATATATATACATATATATATATATATATATACATACATTAGATTAGCTTATATGTACATATATATACTATCCTAGGACCTACAAAACCCCCCAACCAAAAACCAGGGGTTGGTCTATGTGGGGAGGTGGGGGAGGGAGTTTGTTCTTTGACTCTTTCTGTAGTGGCTATCTTTTTTTGTAGAAATGTTGACCACATTGGTGATAGGTTCATGGCATAGAAGCCCTCCATAAAATTGCTACCATTGCTAATTTCAATATACATATAAAATTGGATTTAACTATTAAATTTGGGTTCGTCTTTTAAGATTTATAGTACTGAATTTCTTAAATTCAGATTCAATATTTGACATAAGTATAGTCACATGTGTATTAAAAACTGTGTTGAAATAATGAGTTCGATTAATTACCCAAATCAAAAGCTTTATCCTCCACACTGAATCTATTCATACATACTCCATTCCGAGCATAGTAGCGGTAAAATATAAAATACAAAAAAGTCACTTTTTTCGACTACCATGGTTGGAAACAAAAAATAAAAATAATTGATAAACAATTCGACTACATCCATCAGAAAATGATCGGCTATTTAAGTAGGGGTGGGCAAAAAATTCGAATTTATTCAATTTTTGATTTTTTGAAAAATCGAACATAATTTTTTCGAAAATTTAATTTTGGATACGAACCGAACTGAAAAATCGAATTAAATATGTAATTAATCTTATTTTTTATTTTAGGCTACTACTATCTCTTGAATCATAGCCATTGAAACAAATCTATGAAGCTTTTATGGAAGTCGAATGCGACATGAACTTGATTAACATATCACGGAAGCATTGACATAAAATGTAGGGAGAGAAAGTAGTTGTAAATTGGTAAAATTTTAAATGGTCATAACTCTGCGCTCGGATGTTCGTTTTATCCGATTTATTTTTTGATTTTGCGTATTTTTTCAAGACGCGGCCGGTTAAACAACCGCCGCAAGGCGCCGTCAATTTTTACGAAAACGTCCATTTTTTCAATCAATTTGTGTTTTCCTCCAATCGGTTTCTAATTTTCTTTTTTCTTTAGTAAACATCTCACGATATACAATACATTCCAACGTCAAAATTTTGTGGTAATGTAGGTGTGAATGCCAATTTAAGTGTTGAAAATTCAATTTTTTTTAAAAAAAAAAAAAAAAATCCCTGACCCGACCCACCCCGACCTACTAGAAAAAACCGATATAATCCGATACGTTCGGCGATATAAACCGACCATATCATTTTTTTTTAAAGTTGGATTTGATTTTTTTTAAAAAAACAATTTTTATTCGGTTCATATTTTTCGGATACAAAATCGATATATGTTCATTCCTATATTTAAGGTCGTTTTTTTTTCCAGTTATCCCGATGATTGTTATCTAGAAATAGCGACGAATTCCATTAGAAGACCTTTCCAATCAGTTGTTTTACAACGGACGTGAAACCGTGTGAACGGTGTTGGACTTGGAAGTAGGTGATTTTTGACTACTTTATTCTGACGAATTTGGCAGTCGGATATAAAGGCGAATTTCTGGTAGTGACACACGCGCATATATATATATATATATATATATACAAAACCCCAACCCCCTCCCCCTTTCCTGGCCAACCAAAAACCAGGAGTTGGTTTATGTGGGAAGGGGTGTGTGTTTGTTTGGGTGCAGGGGTGGGGGTGGGGGTGGAGGTGGAGGGTGGGGTTGGTTCTTTCTCTATTAGCTGACTTTTTTATGTAATGTACAATCATCAATTGGAGTGGGGTCTCTTGGGTCATCACAATAATTTGATATTCTTGATTGTACAATTTCTTGGAAACTTGATTAGTTCTTTGGTTTTCAATGGTCTTGCGGAATTGAGTCTTTGGCCTAGTTTAGAATTGTGAATTGTCACACCATTTCTGACTGGCCTTAATGATGATTGGTTCAAAACCTTGAAGTTTTACAGGAGAATTGGTCCATCTATGAATAGTTTACTCTACTACGAGTAGCACGTTCCTAAAAGAGAAAAAGATGTTCATTTAATTTATTTTGGGAGCTAGATTGCTAATTACGTTTCATTGTATCTGACAACATTTTGTATAAAGACGTGAGTTCTAAATTCTAAAAAAAATAGCTTATTAAATTTTGGATAAAGTATTTGTACAGAATAAATAAAAATTTAACACTAATATAAGGTTTGGATTAAAGCTGTTGAATTCTTTCGAATCTATAATCAAAATTGTAGCTCGGCCCTTAATTTTATATAAAAGTTGACTTGGATCGGTTACGTACATCAAATCACATTAATTTAATGTGATTAAGTAACATTGTAAAGAAATGATCATGGACCTAATTCAACCTCAAAAACTAGTTTGTAGGATGAGGATTGTCCAAGTCCATATAAGGAGTTCATGTTCTCATTCCATTTCCGACGTGGACTCTTAACACTCCCCCTACGCCCAAACCTCGTTAACTGGAGCGTAGACAATATAAATTAGGGCCCAACATCGACGAACAAATAATTGAAATTGGCATGGCTCTGATATCATGAAGGAAATTGTTCCGTGATGTATTCCATTCAAACAATGAATAATATACAAGAGTACCAGCATAATTCAAGGATACAAATTAGGTAAGACAATTAGGCTAGTTTGACTAAGGATATTAACTATCTAATATAAAAGATATACAAAGATATTAAAAATATTTACAAGAATATTTGATTATTCTATCACCCCCGCAGTCGAAGCGGGAGGTTCTCGTACGCTGAGACTAACTCGAAAATCATCAAAGAGTATGTGCGAAAACCCTTTAGTGAAAATGTCAGCAATTTGATAGCGAGAGGGAACATGAAGGACATGAACATGTCCACGAGCAACTTTCTCACGTACAAAATGTATATCCATCTCAATTTGTTTAGTGCGTTGATGTTGAACGGGATTACTGGAGAGATATATCGCACTCACATTGTCATAATACTCCAACGTATCACTGTGGATCGGACAGTGAAGTTCCAAAAGCAGATTACAAATCCAACGAGACTCAGAAATGACATTTGCTACCCCTCTATACTCGGGCTTCGGCACTTGACCAAGACAAAATGGGTTGTCATTTAGAGGACCAAAAGATCAAATTATCTCCGAAAAAAAATGCAATAACCATTAGTGGACTGTCTAGTGTCAGGACATCCACCCCAATCAGCATCATTGTATGAAATAAGACCAGAAATTAATGATTTGTACAAATGTAAACCAAAGTCTATGGTGCCCTGTACATAACACATAATTTGTTTAATAGCATTCATATTTTCATGCTTTGGATCATGCATGTGTAAACATACATGTTGTACAGCATATGATATATCGAGTCTCGTAAAAGTAAGATACTACAATACTCCTACTAAACTGCGATAATGAGTTGTATCCTCATATAGAGAACCCGATGAGACACTAAGCTTGGCTTTAGTGTCCACTGGTGTTGGAGCAGGTTTACAAGAGGTCATGACAGCTCTATCTATGATCTCCTCAACATATTTCTGTTGGCAAAGAAATAAATCACTTGTATGTCTCGTTACCGCAATGCCCCAAAAAATAGCTGAGAGGGCCCAAATCTTTCATAGCAAATTTTGAAGCAAGGAGTGACATAATAGACTTACGAAGTTCATCAGAAGAAGCAATAAGGATGATATTATCAACATATAAGAGAATGTATGCCATGTCATAACCCTTGCGATAGATAAATAATGAATGATCGGATTTACTATGGGAGAAACCAATGGTGGATACAAAGTCAGCGAACCGTTGATACCAGACACGAGGGGGCTGTTTCAGACCATAAAGATATTTTTTCA
Organism: Anisodus tanguticus; assembly: GCA_034509755.1. Taxonomy (NCBI): domain Eukaryota; kingdom Viridiplantae; phylum Streptophyta; class Magnoliopsida; order Solanales; family Solanaceae; genus Anisodus; species Anisodus tanguticus. The sequence goes on along the minus strand of CM067555.1, from coordinate 2,828,334 downwards.
AGAGACATACATAATCTAGATGAACCGGGTCCTTGAATCCCATAAGTTGATGCATATAAACGGTCGCATGTAGCTGACTATGCAGAAATGTATTTTTAACATCCAACTGATGAATGAGTCATGATTTAGATAAAACAATACTAAGAACAGATCGAATTGTTGCTGGTTTCACCACATGACTGAAAGTTTCATCACAATCTACTCCAGCCTTCTTTTCGTGTTCTGATACCATGAAGGAAATTATTCCGTGTTGTATTCCATTCAAACAATGAATGATATACAAGAGTACCAACATAATTCAAGGCTACAAATTAGGTAAGACAGTTAGGCTAATTTGTCTAAGGATATTAACTAACCTAATATAAAAGATATACAAAGATATTAAAATATTTACTAGAATATTTGAATATTCTGTCAAATATATTTAAGAGTAAATATTAATTAATTATAATTAAATGATAAAATTCGTGTAAAAGGCATATCATGTCATACGCTTATTATTGCTCGTAATATAATGAGAACTGTCAAGATAGTATTACTTACCATGGCGAAAAGATCATCGTCGTTCTTAGTTAAATAGTGTATCCATTTGTATATTGGCGTAGTTTTGTTGTACAATATATCATATCATTGAAGAGATAATTTTATTATTAATGAATTATTTTTTAATATTTTCCTATTCCTGTAATTATTTGAGGGTTTAAGCTAGGTAATTTGTTGCCATTGGGTTTAAAAATTACACTTCTATCAAATTTATATTTGATTTTTTTATTTATGGAAAATCAAAAGAGCATATATAGTTTATAGGGATTAAATGAATAAAAGTGATGCTAATCTCATGCATTTTTTATGATAGAGGCCAGGTCAGTGACAACGTCAAACAAACCGACCAACCAATCAAATAAAGACCTCTCTCTAATTAACACGTATACTAATATTCTTTTATTTATTTTGGGAGAGAGAAATTATTTGGAAGTTCTATAAGATTTTTTTCTGCCTTATCTTTTATACAAACTAAACAAAATGCACAATTGGTCTCTTTTATTTAATTGTGTAATCAACTCATAATTTATTTATTTATTTATCCAATACCCTTTCTCAAGTGTGTGTGACCTTACACTTTTAAGTAGGGCTGGCCAGTGGGCCGGGACGACCCGACCCCGGCCCGACCCCGTCCCGACCCCGCCCCGGTCCCGACCCGACCCCGCTCTAAAAAAAAAAAAAAAAATTAACGGGGGCGGGACTCGAACTCGGGACGGGACGATGTCTCGTCCCGCCAGACCCGAGCCCGCCCCAGGCCCGCCGGACCCGAGCCCGCCCGAGAGACCGTCCCGGCCCCGACCCCGACCCCGACCTTACCTTTGCAAAAATAGCCGTTGCACCAACGGCCATTTTAGATTATGGCCGTTGGCCAACGGCCATTTAGGCCCCCCCCCCCCCCCCCTACCCCTTAATATTTATTTTTAACCCATAAGTTATTATATTTACACTTTAACCCAATTTTTCAACTATAAATAACTCATTTTCTCTTCATCTTTCTCACAAATCTTCCTACAATCTCTCTAATTTCTCAATATATCTCTCTACATTGTTTGCTAAATATTCAATTTTATTAATTCATTTGGGAATTGGGAGTGAAGTTGGCAACTAGCTTGAGGATCTTCCATCGAGCAAAGTTTCAATTTTCAACCTCTCGATTACACGTCGACGTTACGTCGGCGTTTGGTACATTCGTTCCTTCATTAAATTATTATTGTCTGTTTATTTTATTTAGCGCACTTAATTTCATTTACTTTAATTATTTGTTAGCATATAATTAAAATGGAAGGAATTAGAGGTATGTTTAAGGGTAAGGGTAAGACTTCTTCTAGTAGGGGCAATCGGGGCAAGGGTACTTCTTCTAGTCATCTTATTCCTACACATGATGATTTTTTGTTGATACTCGACATTTTCCTACAATACCATTAGATTTAGACGAGGAGTTATTTTACGGAACTCGAAGACTTTAATTTAGACGATGATCTAGACGATACACCCACTAATATTGATGACAACACGCCCACTAGTGCACCTTCAACTGAAATACCTCCTATTCCCCCTAGTATGAGACGAGGTCCGGCAAAACGACCATTAAAATCGGATGCATGGACATTTTTTGATAGGGACGTAGAGAATCAAGTAGCCATATGTAAAATTTGTAAAAATGTTTTAAAATTTAAAGCGGAAAAGGTCACGGTGGGACGGGGGTTTAATTAGACATGTAGTAAGTGCTCATCCGGCTAGGTATGCCCAATACCGGGCTTCAAAACCGGGTGCGCAAACGGCCGCTCCATCGGGACAAGGTTCACATACGATCTTGTCCGGGACCAAGTACGGGGTCAAATTAACCCTATGACGGGGGGAATTGTAGGCTCTAAATACAACAAACATAGAGATAGGGAAGCAATATCAAAATTAGTTCTTGTGGAGGGTTTGCCTTTTTCATTTCCTTCATCTCCCGGTTTATTCATTACATTAGAGATATATATAATCCTGCTTTTAACGGTTTTCCTAGGTCAAGCTGTTAAGAGAGATGTATTTAAATTTGCGCATGAATATCAACAATATTTACGTTTTTCATTATATCATTTTAATGGCAAAGTATCTATCACGTCGATATAGGTCGTAGTACTAACGGCCATGATTATTTAACTTGTAACTTGTCATTGGATAGATTATAAATGGTCTATGCAAAAACGTATTTTAGCGTATAGATATATAGATGATAGGCACAACGGTACTTTTATTGCGAGAAAATATTTATCAAGTGTGCGATTATTACGGAATTACCGATAAAATTATGACTATTACATTAGATAACGCTTCTAATAACAATTACGCAATTACAATGTTAAAAAATAGTTTAGCTCCATCTTTTCCGGACCATTTTCATATAAAATGCGCGTGCCATATATATAACTTAATTGTAAAGGATGGTCTATCACTTTTTGAAGACATTCTTAGTAAAATACAATTTGCTATAAACTTTATTTTTAAAAGTAATAAAGTACAACGTAGAAAAGAATATAAAAAAATTTGTCATGATTGTGGACTACCTTTTAGAAGAATTCCACAAGAAGTATCCACTAGGTGGAATTCTTTATACGAGCAACTACTTGTTGCTTATGACTATAAATTACCTATAACTTTATTTTTTAACTCTCATAATAAAAAGCCGGTGATATGATTTTAGATAGTGATTGGGAAAAAATTTCCGAACTTATTGTATTTTTAGAGAAATTTTTTCAAGCAACAAAAGAATTTTCCGGTATATATTATCCTACTATTTCAACTATGTTATTTTATATAACTCTAATATTTTTATTACTTAGTGAATATATGGAAAAACCAAATTATAAGGCACTATTAAAAAAATGTTTGTCAAAATAAAAAAATATTTTATTCCTATTCCTTCTATTTATATTATTGGTTACGTATTAAATCCTACTATTAAAATAGACGGTACTAAATCACTAATTGAAACTATTTACGATTGTATAGAAGTACTACCACCTCCAAGTCCCAAAAATCTAAATCACCCACCACCTATTGAACAAACTAAAGAAGAAGTGTTGAATAGCGTAGAACACCACCGCAAAAATATATATAGATTTTATCAACAAGAAAATGCTAGTAACGTCACGGCTACCATACCATCTTCTTCATCTTCAACACAACCTCACAAAAGACATCTTGTTTTAACGGCTAGTATTGAAAGCCTCGAAATAGAATGTGCGGCCGTACCTCTACTAACCAAATTAGCGAGTTGGATATTTTTGTTTTGCGGGGTTAAATACCGTATCAAGAAGTTATCAATGAAGATGGACAAGAAGACTTGCTTTGAAATACGGAGGGGGAATGAGAAGACCTTTCCGACACTTTCAATGATGGCTCGAGATGTTTTGAACATTCAAGCGTCGTCAAGCTGCGTCGGAAAGCGCTTTTTCTGCGAGCGGATATCAAATAGGAGACCACGGACACTCATTGGCGGAGACGACTTGGAAATTGCGGTATTATTCGAGAGATTGGATACGAGCGGAGCGGAGAAGGTGCGGTCAACCGGAGATCAACGAAGAAGATGATGAAAACTACAACGAGATCTTAACCGAAGGTAGTGGAAGCGACGTGGATCAATTTGACCAACAAATACCTATTCCAACCGAAGAACCACATGAAATCATCAAGCAATTAGAACGATTTTTTTTGAAAATGTAATTTTTTTAATTGCAATTTTATTATGTAATTTGCAACTTTTGGACAACACCATAAAGTTGCAATTTAGATTTTAGACAATTGTATTTGTATTACAAAAAAATCATATGTCTATTAAATAATATAAGAGGCACAAAAACGACCTTGGGATGTTTTTATTACACTATCTTGTTTTATTTATTGAGTTTTTTTTTATACATATGTTATTTAAAAAAAAAAAAAAAAAGGAAAACCCGAGCTCGCCCCGCCCCGACCCGAGCCCGCCCCGAGCCCCGCCCGCCCGATACCGACGGGATCGGGATCGGGACGGACCGGAGCAGTCCCGCCCAAACCCGACCCCGCTAGGCCCGCTAGGCCCGATCCCGACCCCCGGATCGTCCCGCCCCGACCCCGACCCCGCCGGACCCGGCCCGCCGGACCCGAGCCCGGCCCACTGGCCACCCTTACTTTTAAGTAGGACAAATAGTCTTTTTGATAATAGTTAATGATAACATTGATGTTTAAACAAACATCTACCTGTTTTGATATCCTACTAAAGCAAATGCAAGATATATTTCTAATGGACTCTTTCTTTACCGTATCGCTATATATATATATATATATGTGAGTATATACATGTACACAATAGTACATACAAGAACAGAGCAATAATTTTACTTACGTGTTTGGAAGAATACGTTAATTTTGGCTCAATCTTATTTAAAAATATACTGAAATTATATAAATAGTTTATTTAAAAATCAGTAAGCTTATCTTTTTTAAAACTCGAAATTCATAAATTTAAAATATTAACTCAATCTCTCAATACCTGCGGACGAGACGTCCGCCCCCCATAATCTTGGGCAAAAAAAAAAAATAGAAATTGTCCTGGAAAAATATTTGAGACGGCATTGTCAATTAGTGGATGTGCGTATTAAATATCCGCAACTGCAATTAAAATCTAAGGATAAGATATTATGTAGTTACAATGGATACACTCAATCTTATACTCTATCCAAATATATAGATGCAAACTATAGTACAACAAAATGTATCACATGTCTCTTTTATTTTCATGGTTCAATATTTTCCAACAATGTGTCAAATTCTCATCCATAGAGACACCCCCCATCTAGACCTATCTTTTACTACCTAGCTACTGTTTTTGTTTCCTTCACTACTTTCTTGGTTCAATTCTAGAATATTAATTAAAACAAAAAAAAATGAAGTTAACGTAGGTGAAAAAGTAGATATTTTTGTTTCATTCAATAATGGAAAATGCATACTCACGCCACATCTAATATTTACATTAAATCAAATAATTTAATCCTAAGAGCTACTTATAATGGAAATACGTATCACTTAGTCGTATTGTGTGGATATCTTTTTTCTTTCAGTAGTAACAAGATAGGTCATGTCGCACTTAAAAGTTCAAATTGGTATAGTATATTAGCCTTTGAAAGGAATTTTTTTACTACTAATATAGTATCCTATATCATTTTCCGGAAAATTAATTTATATATGGGAGTGTTTGGTTTAGAGGATAACGTCTTTTAAAATGTCAGGATAATGACTTTGGTTGAGCGAAAACAAGTTTCAAAAATGTGATTCCATGTTGGTTATTTCTCTACTACGCAACACTACACCCACCTCCATACCCCCTCCCTCATGGAATTTGCCTAAATTTTAAATAAATCTTCTTGAGATAATTTTTTTATTTACTTATTAAACAACAAAACATAAGTAAGAAAATCACTTATTTTTTAAGAAAACACTTTACTTTTTACCAAAGACACCCTATGTTTAGATACTTCTGTTTCAATAACTTTTATTGTTTTGTCAATTATCTTGGAATTACTTAGATGAGACGTGTGATATCTCATCCTTTGGGAAAAGAAATATAATAAAGGTGTCGAGATTCATCCTCCATCCAACCAAAACACTAAACTTATCCGTGCATTAGATACTTGATATTTTTAATTACTAACTTCTTTCACGTTCTAAGTCTATGAAATCCCAACAATATATTAAAAATTAAAAAAACCTCTCAATCCCTATTCGTGGTTTATAACTTTTTCCTGAACTAATTAGGGTCTGACCTTGTGGCTTGTGCCCGCCTACCTTATAATCACTATTTATTTTTTCATATTTTTTGAATATTTTTTGCATCAGCCTTCATCCACCCGCAACAACCGCCAGAGCAGGCATCCGGCAAGGACCACGACGGGCGGAATTTCGGCTACAACGGCGGTAGGAAGGGGCAGTCCCCGCCGGCAGGAAACAACCAACAACGACCGTGGCATTGGCAGCAGCCTCCACCGTGGGCTGCCTACCCACCGTGGGCCGCGTGGGCCCCAACGTTATGGGCCTCTCCTCCTAGTCCGTATCCGACATCCTCGTGGACTCCACCTCAGAACCGATAGGCCCATCCTGGCATACTCGACCCACGTCCCCAACAGGCCTACACAGCCCCCCCTCAACTTATGCACCGACTGACATTGAGGCAGCTATGAATACAATGTCACTCAACGCTCCAGACGAAAATTGGTATATGGACACAAGCGCCACATCTCACATGACGGCATCACAAGGTACTCTCTCGTCTTATTTCAATTTGAGTAATTTAAATCGGAATATTATTGTTGGTAATGGAAAAAGCATTCTCATTCGCAATTTTGGTCATTCCTCCTTATCCCCACCACATCCACCACTAATCTTAAAAATGTCCTACATGCCCTTAAACTCATTAAGAATCTAATCTATGTGCGACGTTTCACAACTGATAATAATGTTTTTCTTGACTTTGATCCTTTTGGCTTTTTTGTAAAAGATTTTACGACAGGGAGACGAATAATGAGATGTGATAGCACCACAGATCTCTACCATATTCCAAACACCGTCAACAATCCAGCCTCAGTTCCATAAACCTTTGTTGCTCTTTTGTCTTCCCTATGGCACTCTAGATTAGGACATCTAAGAGATTCTGTTTTACGCTCCCTTAGGAAAACTAATTTTTATTAATTGCAACCGTATTTCTAGGACTCCTATTTGTGAATCCTGCATTTTTGGAAAACATGTTAAATTATCATTTTCTGCATCCACAAATTGTACTTTACTACCTTTCGATATCATACATAGTGATTTGTGGACGTCCCTTATTTTAAGTATGGTTGGCCATCAATATTATGTTTTTTTGGGACGATTATTCCAACTTTCTATGGACGTTTCCAATTGACAATAAATCCCATGTCTACCTCATTTTTTCCTCATTTAGTGCTCTCGTAAAAACACAATTTGAAAAGAGCAACAAATGTTTTCAATGTGACAATGACATGGAATTCGATAATAATCAATTCAAACAATTTTGCTCCAATAACGGTCTTACCTTTCATTTTTTCTGCCCTCACACCTCCTCCCAAAATGGTAAGGCTGAACGAAAAATCCGAATCATAAACAACCTAATTCGTGTCCTACTTGCTCACGCCTCAATTCCCCCTCAAAATTGGCATTACACACTCTCCATGACCACCTATCTCCTAAACATAATACCAAATAAGTCTCTAGCTCAACGGCGAACACTCAAGTTCTGTTTCGTAAGAACCCATCCTACCAACACTTGCGTATCTTTGGATGTCTCTGTTATCCTCTCCATCCGACCACTCACAAACTCCAACCCCGGTCTTCTCCGTGTGTGTTTCTGGGTTACCCCGCCAATCATCGTGGTTACTCGTGCTATGACTTGTCAAGCCGTAAAATTATTATTTCACGTCATGTCCTATTTGATGAGTCTCAATTCCCTTTTGCCTATTATTACACCAGTAGACACTAATCCCAAGCTCAGCGCTGATTTCGGCCCCCCATATTTAGACCTGACTCACTATCGTAGCCTGGCTGGGGCCCTGCAGTACCTCACATTCACGAGACCTGACATATCCTATGTCGTGCAACAAATCTGCCTACACATGCACAATCCGACGGAAGCACACATACATGCCCTCAAACGTATTTTACGATACGTCCAAAGTACACTTCACTTCGAATTACATCTATACAGGTCCTCGCTCACTGGTCTCACTGTTTATTCTGATGCCGACTGGGGTGGATGTCCTGACACCCGACACTCCACGTCTAGTTACTGCGTTTTCCTCAGAGATAATATATTGTCTTGGTCTTCCAAAAGGCAACCTACACTATCCCGATCCAGTGCCAAAGCAGAGTACAGATGTGTCTCTAACGTTGTCTCTGAGTCTTGTTGGAACCGTAACCTTCTACTTGAGCTTCACTACCCGATTCAAAAGGCAACACTGGTCTAATGCGATAATATTAGTGCGATATATCTTTCTGGCAATCTCGTCCAACATCATCGCACTAAACACATTGAGATGGACATTCATTTCGTTCGCAAAAAAAGTGGCTCGTGGTCAAGTTCGTGTCCTTCATGTTCCTTCCAGATATCAGATTGCCGACATCTTCACCAAAGGACTTCCGCGCATACTATTTGATGATTTTGGAGCCAGTCTCAGTGTTCGTAAACCTCCCGCTTCGACTGCGGGGGTGTAATAGAATATATCCCGAATATTCTTTCATTAATTGTATATCTCTTATTTTAGGTAGAATTGTATTCTTATTGTAATTAGGTCTCCTATTTTAAGTAGAATTATATTTCCTATTATAATTAGGTTGATTAGTTACCTAGTTTAAATTTTTTTATACTACTATATATATTGTACATGATTGATGAATACAATGAAAGAAACATATTCCTTTAATATGGTTCCAAATATTTATCCCCTCAACTAATTAACATTCCTTTTCCTTGGACACTACACTACACACTCTGTATATTCTATCTACTTGACACAAGATATCCATGATATATGTGACACGAGCATGATATATATGTTATTACTTTGTTATCTAATTACAAGAGTAGAATTTCCTGTATATACATGGTATCCAAAGTATATCCAAATCTGTAAAGAAAATATAATATGTACGATGCTACGGGGATAAATATCAAAAGAAATATCCCCATATGTGATACCTCATTTGATTGTAGCATGTATTATGTAACTTTTGGTTTGTTAGTAATATAATATAATCATCTTTTGAAGCAAAAAAATAGAAAGTGTAGGTAACTCTGAACAAAATCTCCAACCTCTAGAACGGTTGATTTTCCAATATTTTCATCTCTATCATAAATTGAGTTCATATGATTTAGACGTGACAAGAGGCGGACAAAAATTTGAAATTTCTTAGTTTCTAGATGGATCTCAAGTTAATCTACAATAACAAATGAGTTCAATATTTGAGATATTTAGTGAATATATAGACAAAAGCTAATGAATTCATATGAACCCACATATTACATTTTGAATCCATAAGTGAGACAACATAAAACAATTTAAAAGTAAGACAATATTTTGTTAAAGATTATTACTCGAATATAACCGTTCTATATTAAGTTGAGATTGAGACGTAGTTGTGATTATTGTAAATTTGTAATATTCAAGTATATTTCTAATGTTAACGCTTCACTAATCTCAATAGGTGCTCTCAATTTTCACGGGACCATAAAAATAAAGTTTATTTACTTCAAATAAGGTTGACTTTTTTTTTCCAATTCAATAACTTAACTCGATTTAGAATTGACTCATCATTTATTTAATTTGTAGAAAACTCAAGTTGACTTCCTTAAATTAATTAAAGAAAAGGAAAAGAAAATCTCTTACTCACTCATTATCGTACTATATAATCGCCATTCGCCAACACTACTAGTCTATAAGTATTAAAGTTATATATACACATACTAACTCATTTTCTTACTATATTATCGCCCAACATTAACAAATTAAAGTATCAAAGTTAGATACATGAAAGTGTAAAGTTAATTCACAGAATTAATGCAGTTTAACAAGTGATAGCAAGTTAGTCATCATTTTACTAGGTTATCAACTACTTAAAGTTTATCACAAAAAAAATAGTCTTAACTACTTTATGAGTGGCTCGATTGTACAATAAATTTTTGACACCGCACAATTCATAGGAGTATAAAATACTCTGAGTTGTATATACTAGTTCTTGAAGTATTTACAATGGTGCGTTGACATAATTTTTCTTTCATTTTTTTTCTTATATAATTTTGCAAGGCAAGAGTGACCTACGAACTATTTTTAAAAAAGAAAAAAAACCTAAAAAAAGTCAATCATCCAACCATAATTTCAAATAAAAAGGTCAATCATCCAACCATAATTTCAAATAAAAAGGTGATGATCCATCATCCATGTGTGGTTAGGGTTGTGCCAAGCTGGTGAACAATCCTTACACTAAGTTGCTCTCGTGTCATTTGTTTTGTCATTTTGTTCTTGATTCATTGCATGATTTTTATCCACGTCACCTTATACCTTAGTTTATTTCTTTGTAAGTTGTAAGCATAATATTTGTAGTATAATATGTCTTGTTTCAATTCGTTTAAAAGGGGCCCAAATACAAAGCGAAAATATAAAAAAATATGAAAACGAAAATGTCAATGACTAGTTTTTATAGCATAGTATAGGACATTTTGATATTCTAACATCTCCGCCCCCACCCGACCCTCACCCTCCTTTAGTGGACTTCTTTTGTATATGTATAGTTCAAATGATCAACTCTTCGGATCGTAGCTAGAGTCACGCATCGGATTAATTGAATCCTCTCATCGAAAAATTATATTGCACAAAAAGAAAAATATAATACTTTTTTGAATTATATATAAACTGTTTAATTTTGTTGGATATTGACATATAAGATATACGAGAGAAGCAAAAAGAATCTTTATAAATTACTTCGTGTCATATATTACGGGGCCTTCATGCATCTGAAATATGTCGAATTTAAAATGACACAACGTTCTTGGTAAAGAATGACGGCTACTCCTTCCGGAAAACAAATTTAATTCAAGTTCTTTGTCCTAAAAAATCTCGCTTTGACAACTGCCGGACAAGCCATCGGCTTAAAATGACCCTCCCCACAATTTTCTCCCTCTTTGAATTATTCGGTCATGTAATACTAACAGAATTACAAAACAAAATTTATTCATTTTGACAGCAAGATTCTAATGTAGTAACAAAGGAATAGAGAATTGCTTTAAGCCTTTAACTATATACACAAATTTTATGTGTGACATTCCAATATATTTTTGAATCCCCTTATATGGATATCTCTGGCTCCGCCACGGCGCATGTGTATGTATCATTCGTACATATCTCTGTAAATAGATTTAGGTGGGACATATGAAGGCTAATTAGATGTTACATCATGAAATTTAAGTACTATTTCATGATGCATGCTCCTTTTAATATCGATATGGTTCCAAGTAGTTTGTTTTTATGAATACTTGAGGTAGAGAACTAGAGATTGTAGTTAAAGAAGAGGATATTTCTAAAATTATTTTCATTTTAGAATTTGCTGAGGCTCAGTACCAGTCATTATTATTGTCTCTATTTAGCAAGTTGTTGAATTATATAAAATGAGATGCATGCACCAGAATAATACATCCTTTTCTCTTTATAGGAGGCTAGTTTGCCAACTAATAATGTTTCTTTTAGAACTATCATGAGATGAATCTATGGGTATATTCGAAACATACAAAAACATGTGACTTATTGTTTTTTTAGTTTCTTATTCGACGATGTTTGATAACTGCATTGAATTTTTATTAGTTTAAATTTATACTTTATAAGGCTCATTAAGGAGAAAAATACTTTCTGCCAAGATATTTTTCATATCTAAAGTCCAAACCTGAAACCTTATAACTAACTATTAATGGGAATAAGTGGCATTAATATATTCTTTATATTCAAAGTTCGTATCCGAAATTTCGTGACATACTGTTAATGACATAAGTGGCATTTATATGTTCATCTAGTCATGAAAAATTTATACTTCAATTACTTCGAAGAGATGATCAAAGCAATGTGCCTTTCCCCTGCTTGACAAACAAGAACAATACAGTTTCACTTTAACTCGTATGCATTGAAAATAATTATAGATAACTTTATTTAATAATATTGATTTGCCACAAAGAATAAATGATAAGTAATACATTACTGTATAATAGATTAAATTATATTGATGATATAATATTTTCACTCTTTCGGTGCATATAATTTAAAATCATACTGTTCAGCCTGATTTTTTTAAGCGCCAAGAATTATCTCTAAGCAATTAATTAAGGTAATCAAAAAATTCCTTTGATAGGATGATATTGACACTCCAGTCATACAAAGCCTCCGGGAAAAATTCCTTTTATGATGATATTGGGACACTCGCCATATAAAGCCTCACAGTGGTGCTGGGAATTCATTTCATAGGAAAAGTAATGACACCTAGTAAGGTGGTACTTTCAGTCTTTTTAAATGATCCGAAGGCCTAAATAAAGGCGATAAAGAAATTGGACACTCGATTTAGCAACTAGAGTGGACTGGTCGAGTATCGAGATCACATATGATCCGTTACGCCCTAACCACGGGCAAAAGATTGTTCATGTGAAGCAACGCCACCTCTAAATCAAAGGGGTGGAGGTTGTCCTCAATAGGACTTCAAAGAATGAGATCACTCTCTAAAAGAGGTATACATGTTCCTATCTTGGTTAAAGGACGTTGTTGGTCAAATTCTGGTTTGAGACTAGTCCAACAGTCCGGGAGTAATAACTAACAGTGGTACAATATGTCTATAGCCAAATGAATGATATATTGTAATCTCATTAAGGAGAAAAAACTTTCTGCCAAGATATTTTTCATATCTAAAGTCCAAACCTGAAACCTTATAACTAACTATTAATGGGAATAAGTGGCATTAATATATTCTTTATATTCAAAGTTCGTATCCGAAATTTCGTGACATACTGTTAATGACATAAGTGGCATTTATATGTTCATCTAGTCATGAAAAATTTATACTTCAATTACTTCGAAGACCCCAGAGCTCCCCGCTTTGACTCACTTAGTGACTCAAACTCGCAACCTACGGGTTGATAATAAGGACACTTACCATCTGAATAACCTCCTCTTGTCGTCAAGAAGGGTTATTGCTTAGTTATTAACAACTTTCTAAGGATAAATATAAAAAATTTGTTGGAAATTAGCCTTTGGCGGGGATATGCGTCCACCCATCTTTGATGAATTAAACACTAGTGTTCCGCATGTTGGAGACATTGTCTCTTCACACATGCATGATCTACGAAGTGAGTAGATGACCGTAGGGCCAAGAATCGTCTAATTTCGTTGAGAAATGAAAGAGATATTGGTCCACGAAGTAAGGTGTTTAAGACATGGAAATGTGGTGTGGGACAAATCTACCACATCGGTGGGAATAGGAAGAATTGCTCTCTATATATGTCTCAAATTGGTAAAGGGTTTGGGACCCCAAGGGGTATTCCATGTGTTTAAAGGAGGGAAGACCTAGGTGTGCTTGGATTCAAGGCTAAGCCCACACGCGCGCCGTCGCCCGCCCGTCCGGTGTGGGCTGTGGGGACTTTTCTGATATTATCTTTTTGACCCAGAGAACTCTGCCAGATGTACAGTTTGATCCCTGAAGTTTCATATGTATAGTTTGGACCGAATTCTTTCATATGTACAGTTTGGTCCCTGAAGTTTTAATATTTACAGTTTGGTCCCCAGAGTTTCTGGGAAGGTAACGGAAGGCAGAAAGCCTACCGTTGGGATTTTTTTTTGAGGCATTAATCAGCCATGTAATGGCCGATTAACTCTTCTATTAACAGCCCATTAGTTGGGCAATTGAGCAACCTCCTTCATGACCTTATCCACCTCATTCATGGCATTAAAACCTGTCATTACAGCCCTCCTTTAAGGGCCATTACAGCCTTGTTTGTGGCTGTTGGACATCCCTTCCTCATGCTATATATATGCTATATATTGAGCTTCATTTGGCTCAAAACAAAGAGCTGAAAACGGACGGAAATACAAAGAATATAGCAGAACAAAAAATGAGACGAAAAATCACGAAATCGGTGAGCAAAAACTGCTCGAAACAAAGGCTGAAAATCAGTCAAAAACAGTGACCAAACCCTCACGTATACACAAGATATACACTATAGAGACACACTATATACACAGAGACAAAAGAGAAGAGTAGACAGAAACTCTTCCTTCTTATTCCATATCTTCAGCAAGTCGAGTCATATTTGTTTTCTTCGCCAGGCTCAACCTATTGGCTTTGTAGCGTTGAGATTAAAGTGTTGTTTTATCTTGGGAGACTATTGCCCGCTAACGTAAAAGCATATATACGGGGCAATCTTGTCTTAAGGACAGAGGGCAATCTCTCGACTCAACACACAACGTTGTAACCATCCGATTTAGTTGTTTCTTGATTTCAGGATATCAAGATTCAAGACACAACAAGCTTGTGGCAGTTCTCAACATTGGCCTTGCAAGGTTATCAAGATTCAAGACACAACAAACGTGCGGCAGTTTTGAAGATTAACCATTTATCTATCCTTTCGAACAATTGTAATAGTTACTTACTTCCCGTACTGCTTTATAAAGTACAATAGAGTACCCAACAAAATTGCACATTTAGATTCATCTTTAAAAAATGTCAAAAACAAGGATTATCTCACTGCAATTTCATTTTTAATTATTAGAAGATTCATAACACTTTTGATCCCTGAGTTATTAGTAAATTTTAATTTTAATTTTTGTAATATTTTACTAGGTATATTTAAACTTCAAATATTTAAAATGTGTACTTTTGATCCCTTTACTTCTAAATATTCACAAATTTTCAAAATCGTTAACCGATGTACCATTTAATTATCAACGTGTTGTGTTAAATTTGGATTGTTATTCCATTTTGAAGGTAAAATACTTCTAAAAATTGTCTAAACATAGTTACATAACATATATAATACGTAAAGGGACTAAAATACATATTTTAATTAACTGAAGATTAAATATCTTGTTTCATATATCATACGGATCTAATAAGAACTTATGAATAACTGAGAGACCAAAAGTATAATTCTCCTTTTATCAAACGTCATCATAAAAACAACCATTGACGTCAAAACAGATTATTGCATTGCAACTGGCAAAAACAAACTTTAGTTTAGATCAAATCAAATGTTAGACTTAAATACTTAATCATTTAAATTTACGTATCTTTTTTATTAGACAGAGACAATTAGAATACTAAGAATGTGTTAGGTTTAGTTACTTCTTTTGTTTTCTTTTAGAGGGCGGTTTTAAAAATAACTTTAGATATAAGAGAGACTGGAGTTGAAAAAAATTGTGCTTAAAATTATACGGATCTAATTTAGGTAATTATCAAAATCTAACTGTTAAATATACCAAGTATACATAATGTGTATATCGCATGTATACTTGGTATATTTAAGGGATTATTTCTTTCACTAACTTCCAATAAAATGTCTGACGTTAAGCATATTGATTGTGTGAGCAAACTCCCGATATTCTTGTTTAAAAGTTTGGCTTGATAATTCAAAATTTTATTTTTGTCTGAAGTTTAGCCGAACAGTTCAAAACTTTAGACTTTTTTGTCTGAAATTTTGGACTATATTCGACAAAACCTTATCTCTAAACTTAACTTTATACATTTTTATCAACATTTTGGCTTGGTACTTCCAAACATAGTTATCAAAATTTACACATTTAGATTCGTCTACAAAAGAATGCCAAAAAGGAAGATTTTCTCCAATTTAAACGTCCACAAAAACATGTCCATCGATATCAGAACAGCTTATTGCATGGCAACTGGCAAACAAACTATAGTTTAGACTTTAGATCAAATCAAACAAATGTTAGACTTAAATACTTAATCCTTTACATAATTATATTTATATATCATTTTTATTAGACAGAGACAGTTAGAATACTAAGAATATATGTTAGGTTTAATTACTTCTTTTGTTTTCTTTAAGATGGCGGCTTTAATTTAAGTTAATAAAGGTTAGTTCATCTACTATAAATTTGTTAGATTTTTCAACTTAATAGAAACAGAGGCGGAACTAGAATTTTAAATTTATTGATTCAGAAATTTTGAAAAGGCAATTTATTAGGTTATAAATAAATGATTTATATAAATTACTCAAATTTATAAATATAAATACAGGATGACGGGCTAAAACTATTGAGTTCTGCTAAATCTGAAAGCAGAATGTAGCTCCATCCCTCGTTAAAGAAATGAAATTTTAAGAATAATTAATAGACTTTTTGGCAAAGTTTTTTTTTCCCCCAATAAGTGCTTATTTTTAAAAAAAAATGAGGTGTTTACCCAAACTTTTGAGAGAAAATAAATGCTTCTGGATAGCAGCAGAAGCATTTTTTCAGAAGCTAAAAAATAGTTTTGCCCGAACGTACTTTTTGTTGGAAATTTACTAATGTGGAATTAAGTTTATTCCATTATTTATGACTCGAACAATTGGGGCCCCGCACGTCGGAAACGTCGTTTCCACACACGTGCACACGTAGTGCCAAGTATCGCAAATTTCATTAGTGAAAGAGATATTGGTACGTAAGTGAGACGTTTGAGACATAGAATGATGGACGGTTATTGGTCAAATGACAAGTATTCCATGTTGGTAAACGAAGGAAGAAGTGTAAGATGAAACGAGTGGGAAATCGCCGCGAAGGGTCGCGGCGCAGCCTCGTCGGAGCCGAGGCGCCGGAGCGCTGCGACGCCTCCCAGGCAGCGCCGCGGCGCTAATTGGTGTTCACCACACGGAGCGCGACGCTTAGGAGGCAGAATGCTGCGACGGAAAGATGAAAAGTTCTGACTTTTGGGCTGGCTTTGGGGCATTGAATCTCCATTAATTGGCACATGAATTCAATCATTATTTGGCTAAATGTAACCCCTCAATAAGTGTCATTACATGGCTATTGAAGGCCATTAGTTGGCTAGTTGAGGGGTCATCTCATTACACTATAAATTGAGGTTTTTGGCTCAATTGTTCAACACCAAGAAACACTTATAGAATTTTCTGAAATCTTCTTCTTCCTCTCTACCAAGTTTACTATATTCAAAGTTCTTCAAAAATAACACTTGAGTTTCCTTTGCTCATTTGTTAAGTTGTTGTTGTATTTTGGGAGACTATTGACCGACAACGTAAAAGGATATATACGAGACAATCTTGTCTTAAAGACAGAGTGTCATCACTCGACTCAGCAAATCACAAGGAGTTTGTAACGTTCTTGATTCCAGTTTGTTGTAATCTTTAGTTTATCCTTTCTAACAATTTGTAATATTTACTTATTTTTCGTTTCCTGCAATTGTTGTAACCCACACTTTTTTGAAAAGTACTTTTGAGAAAAACACACTTAGAAACATTTTTTAAAAGTTTGATCAAACACTAATTGTTGCTCAAAAGTTCTTTTTAAATTAATTGATCAAACAAAAGCTATTTTTCACCAAAAGTACTTTTTTGAAAAGTAGTTTTACAAAATAATATTTTTCAAAATAAGTTGATTTAAGAAGCTTGACTAAATAGACTATAAAGCTTCGAAGGTAACATGAGTCAAAAGAAGTGAAATTTACACGATTATAGTTTAGGGGTTTAAATTTGTCATAGCTATAGTTTCAATATTTACATGTCGTATCAACTTTTTAGTTGCTACAACTCGTTGTATTCATAAAACAACCTTGTTGTATTCATGAATACAACGAGTAAAAATCTGCTCTGTATTTAACTCAGCTATATTCAAGTCAGATGTATTCAACTCATCTGTATTTTACTTTTACACTGTATTCAATTTATTATATTTAAAATACATCCACAAACATTTGATTTTACACCGAAAATTTAATGAATTCACTCAAATATGAATACAAAAATAAAATACAAACGAAAAAAAGATGAATACACTCAAAATACAGTTAAATCTGAAAAAATACAAGAAAAAAATACATCCAAAATTCTTTTATTCATTTTTCAATTTAATAGATAAATACATCGGGCCAGATCTAAAAGATGTATACATCATACGACTAGATCTGATGTCGGCGCCGGTCAGTGTGTGGCGGTTGCTGCTATTTTTCCACCATATCACCACGACACCCCTACCGCCGGCGAAGCCCCCAAACGCCGCCACATCACAGCTACGGCGAGAAACTTTTAGTTCCGGTGAACTGGAGTAGTCACCACTCCGACCACCAGCGACCAACACCCCTCTCGTCCTCTTCGTATTCAATCACCACACCACTGCTCTCTCCACTCCATCACCCAAAGCCGCCGACCGCCGACCTCGTCGAGCCATCTCCGGCAACCAAACCACCAGATCCGCCAGCGAAAATCCAACCAACCGATGAACTTTCACACCACCGCACCAACACCTCCCTTTTCTCCCTCTCTTCGTCTCCATCTCTTCACCCAACACCACAGCAGCCCACCACTTCCAACTCCGGCAGAACCCAACAGCAACCCAGAGAGAGGGGGTTCATTTGTTATGTTATTTTTTATCTGAGATATTAATTATCATGTGTAATTAAAATATAATATTTAATTATGAAATGTAACTAATATAAATTATAGCTACTAAATATAATTATATAATAATAGTTAATTATGATAGGTAAATTTCTTCAAAAGAATAGCACCTGCAGGGCCTAGTATTGTTGGCCCATAATGTGTCACATTATGATAAAGTTTGAAAATCTAGATATTAATGTACATTAATGGCTAACAGCTATTTAGTGCTACAAAATAAAAGTAATAATATATAAAGTGAGCTGAACTTTGTTTTCCATTCACATTTTGTTTCTATTTAAAATAAGATGCAGATCTAGATATTATTTTCGTTTTTGTATTTGTTGTGAAAAAAGTATAAATAATGGATTTTGGGTCTAACTCAACCCCAAAAGCTAGCTTGTAGGGTGAGGATTGTCCAAGAGACCAAGACCATATAAGGAGTCAATGTTCTCATTCCATATCCGATATGAGACTCTTAACCAACATCAGTGGATAAATAATTGGAATGAGTCTGACTCTGATACTATGTAAAGAATGGATCTTGGACCTAACTCAACCCCAAAAACTAGCTTGTAGGGTGAAGATTGTCTAAGTCCATATAAAGAATCAATATTCTCATTTCATGTCCGATGTGAGACTCTTAACAAAAAATTCACTAATTTTTACTCATTGTGGATGCTAAAATCCAATAAAGGGGACAGTGACAACAAGATTGAAAATAAGTTGAAGCAATAAGACGATAAGAACTAGAAAAATCAAAATAAATTACTTTAATATAAAAGAAAGCAGTAAATATCTTATTAGTGGGTCAAGTTTCACTTAGTACATACAATGTCAATGGTGTAGCAATCGACCGGCTAAAATGATGCCTACAATAGAATATTTATAAATGCAATAATATTATATGGTAGTGAAGTTTGAGTCTTTAATTAATTTGAATATTGTCATAAATCTTGTGTAAGCAAATCCGTCTGTATGAACTAGCTCCTATACTAGCAAAATGTTTTCTTGGTCCTCTAAGAAAATTAGGAAATTAATATCTAAATAATTTTAGTTTAAGCAAAATAAAATATAGATTCATCATTTATAAATTATCTGACGAAGAAATAGCATGAATTGTTCTTCAAATTGGCTGATTTTTAATTATTGACTTTCAAATGGGTTGATCTTTAATTTTTACCAGTTAGCAATCAAGCTCATGTTTATGCCTAGACAAGTGAGACTTTTTCAGTTGGTAAAGCACCTTCACCCATGATCGGTAGGTCCAAGGGTTCAAGTCATGCTGGAGGAGAAGTATGAAAACATTATAGATCCTCAAAATGGAGATAAAAATCATGTTTATGCCTAATGGGCCATATGTATCTTTAAGCGCACGGGACATAATTTATAAAATATTATGATGCTAAAATATTAATTTGTACTCCACTTAAAAAATTACTTGTGATGATGAGAAAAATTAAAGACCAACAAAAAATAAGGCCATAAGTGCCAATAACCCTTATCTGACACCTATCCCAAATAATGTTCACTTGAAAGTTGAAACTTGAAAGAGGCCCAAAGCATCCAATACGAAAGGTGATATTTTGGCCAATTGTTCATTTTCGAATAATTATTTAGTAAATAATTTTTGTTTTTGCATGTTATGAATCTTTTAGATCATGATATAAAGATTTTCTTAGAAAAAATAAAAATATTCTGAGAAAATGTAAAATCACGAGCTAGCATTTGAAAGTTATTATAAAAGTTAATACAACATTGTTAAGCTACTATGAAGAAATATTAGGCTCGAGTCTAACGTTGATAGAAAAGATAATTTTTGAAGGATATATTTGTGCAAATTTTAAACAATTGGTACAAAATTTAAATGGTGGACAAAACAAGAAATTGCACGGTTTTCCCTTCAAATGGCATGTTATTTAATTTTTATCCCTCAAATTGACAATCTTTAATTTTTTTTCATTTGCCTAAAAATTCTTGGGTTCTAATCCAGCTAGGTAAAAAATTCAAAAAAAAAAATCACAAGACAGAGTTTGAATTTCGCAAGGCATATGTTGCCTTCATGCATAAGACAAACACTATCTTAAGACTAAGGGTGGCCAGTGGGCCGTCCCGAGCCCGCCCCGGTCCCGCCCCGACCTCGCGTAAAAAAAACGGTAGTGAGACTCGAACTCGGGACGGGACAATGTCTCATCCTGCCAGACCCCCCCCCCCCCCGCCCCGATCCCGCCCCCCGATCCGTCGTTGCAAATATAACTGTTGCACCAACGACCATTTTAGATTTTGGTCGTTGGGCAACGACCATTTTAGGCCTCCCCCCTCCCCCAACCCCCCTACCCCTTAATATTTATTTTTAACCCATAAGTTATTATATTTACACTTTAACCCAATTTTTCAACTATAAATAACTCATTTTCTCTTCATCTTTCTCACAAATCTTCCTACAATCTCTCAATATCTCTCTCTACAAGTCTACATTGTTTACTAAATATTCAATTTTATTTATTCATTTGGGAATTGGGAGTGAAGTTGGCAACTAGCTTGAGGATCTTCCATCGAGCAAAGTTTCAATTTTCAACCTCTCGATTACACATCGACGTTACGTCGGCGTTTGGTACATTTGTTCCTTCATTAAATTATTATTGTCTGTTTATTTTATTTAGCGCACTTAATTTTATTGTCTTTAATTATTTATTATCATAATTAAAATGAAAAGGATTAAGAGGTATGTTTAAGGGTAAGGGTGCTTCTTCTAGTAGGGGCGGCAACCAGGGCAAGAGTACTTCTTCTAGTCATCTTATTCCTACACAGGATGATTTTGTTGATACTCAACATTTTCCTACAATACCATTAAATTTAGACGAGGAGCTATTTTCTAGAACTCAAGAAGACTTTAATTTAGACGATGATCTAGATGATACACCCACTAATGTTGATGACAACACACCCACTAGTGCACCTTCAACTGAAATACCTCCTATTCCCCCTAGTATGAGACGAGGTCCAGCAAAACGACCATTAAAATCAGATGCATATAGGGACGTAGAGAATTAAGTAGATATATGTAAAATTTGTAAAAATATTTTAAATTTTAAAATCGGAAAAGGTCACGGTGGGACGAGGGGTTTAATTAGACACGTAGTAAGTGCTCATCCAGCTAGGTATTCCCAATACCAGGTTTCAAAATCGGGTGCGCAAACGCCCGCTCCATCGGGACAAGGTTCACATACTGATATTGTCCCGGACCAAGTACAAAGTCAAATTAACCCTATGACGGGGGAATTGTAGGCCCTAAATACAATAAACATAGAGATAGGGAAGTAATATCAAAATTAGTTGCTGTGGAGGGTTTGCCTTTTTCATTTCCTTCATCTCCCGGTTTTATTCATTACATTAGAGATATATATAATCATGCTTTTAACGGTTTTCCTAGATCAACTGTTAAGAGAGATGTATTTAAATTCGTACATGAATATCAACAATATTTACGTTATTCATTATATCATTTTAATGGCAAAGTATCTATCACGTCTGATATAGGTCGCAGTACTAACGGCCATGATTATTTAATTGTAACTTGTCATTGGATAGATTATAAATGGTCTATGCAAAAACGTATCTTAGCGTATAGATATATAGATGATAGGCACACTGGTACTTTTATTGCAGAAAATATTTATCAAGTGTGCCATTATTACGGAATAACCGATAAAATTATGACAATTACATTAGATAACGCTCCTTCTAACAATTACGCAATTACAATTTTAAAAAATAGTTTAACTCCATCTTTTCCAGATCATTTTCATATAAAATGCGCGTGCCATATATGTAATTTAATTGTAAAGGATGGTGTATCACTTTTTGAAGACATTATTAGTAAAATACAATTTGCTATAAACTTTATTTTTAAAAGTAATAAAGTACAACGTAGAAAAGAATATAAAAAAACTTGTCACGATTGTGGACTATCTTATAGAAAAATTCCACAAGAAGTATCCACCAGGTGGAATTCTTTATACGAGCAACTACTTGTTGCTTATGACTATAGAAAACCTATAACTTTATTTTTAACTCTCATAATCAAAATTCAGCTGATATGATTGTAGATAGTGATTGGGTAAAAATTTTCGAACTTATTGTATTTTTAGAGAAATTTTTTCAAGCAACAAAAGATTTTTCCGGTATATATTATCCTACTATTTCAACTATGTTGTTTTATATAACTCTAATATTTTTATTACTTAGTGAATATATGGAAAAACCAGCTTATATGGCAAACTTATTAAAAAAATGTTTGTCAAAATAAAAAAATATTTTATTCTTATTCCCACTATTTATATTATTGGTTCTGTATTAAATACGACTATTAAAATAGACGGTACTAAATCACTAATTGAAACTATTTACGATTGTATAAAAGTACTACCACCTCCAAGTCCCAAAAATCTAAATCACCCACCACCTATTGAACAAACTAAAGAAGAAGTGTTGTCTAGCGTAGAACACTAATGCAAAAAAATATATAGATTTTATCAACAAGAAAATGCTAGTAACTTACCGGCTTCCATACCATCTTCTTCATCTTCAACACAACCTCATAAAAGACATGCTGTTTCTGCGGCTAGTATTGAAGACTTGCTGAAATACTGGAGGGGGAATGAGAAGACCTTTCCGACACTTTCATTGATGGCCCGAGATGTTTTGAACATTCAAGCGTCATCAATCGCGTCTCGAAAGCGCTTTTTCTCACGGCAGATATCAAATAGGAGACCACAGACACTCATTAGCCGGAGACAGCTTGGAAATTGCAGTATTATTCAGAGATTGGATACGAGCGGAACGGAGAAGGTGCGGTCAATCGGAGATCAACGAAGAAGAAGAAGAAAACTACAACAAAATCTTATCCGAAGGTGGTGGAAGCGACGTGGATCAATTTGACCAACAAATACCAATTCCAACCGAAGAACCACATGAAATCATCAAGCAATTAGAACATGTGTTTTTTGAGAATGTAATTTTTTTAATTGCAATTTTATTATGTAATTTGCAACTTTTGGACAACACCCCAAAGTTGCAATTTAGATTTTAGACAATTGTATTTGTATTACAAAAAAAGCATATGTCTATTAAATAATATAAGAGGCACAAAAACAACATTGGGATGTTTTTATTACACTATCTTGTATTGTTTATTGAGTTTTTTTTTATACATATGTTATTTAAAAAAAAAAAGAAGGAAAACCCGCCGGACCCGACCCCGACCCGATTCCGACGGGATCGGGACGAGGCTAGAGCAAGTCCCGCCAGACCCCGCCAGACCCGACCCCGACCCCGCCACCCGACCCGCCAGACCCGAGCCCGGCCCACTGGCCAGGCCTACTTAAGACAACGTTTGTCTTATGCCTGAAGGCAGACTATGAAAGTTTGCAGACAGACCATGCCTTGGGAAATCCAAACTCAGCTTCAAAAATTCTTTTTAAATTTTTGACTGAGCAGTGGTTTGAATTCGGGACCTCAAAGTATTTTCAGTCACTTTTTTAAGCGAAAGACAAAAATTAAAGACCAACAATTTGAGGGACAAAAATAAAAGACCCCTTTGAAGGGAAACCGTGCAAAAAGTTGCCTAAAATGGAACTTATGCCTTCTGGAACATAAGTTCTTTGCGGAATTCGATATAATTTGTATCGAATCCCGTAAATAACATAGGTCTCCAAAGGCATAATTTCTATTTGATGAAAAAAATTTAAATACCAGTACAAAAGAGGAAAAGTGCAAAAAAACCCGGACAAAAAAGAGGACGTTTGGTCCTCCGAGGCATAGTCCAGTGGCAAAGCCTGGGCGTTATAAGGCGCTCTGGCATGAGACATCGTGGGTTCGATTCTCCGCAAGCACGAAGAAACTCTGCATGTTGGGGAATTTGACCTTGTCTCATTGATCGCCTGTACGCTCCCGAAAAACTGGCCACCGGAGCACATCCCGCGATTTACCTAGTAATAGTGTTGAAGGATCGGTGCTATTACCTCCAGGACGTCTGGATAATACCAGTGAAGTAGTCAGGCGCAAGCCCGGAAACCTGGATTATCAAAAAAAAAAAAAAAAAAAAAAAAAAAAAAAAAAAGAAGAGGACGTTTGTATAAAATATAAATCAGCCGTACAAAAGCTGTTGAATGTTAAAAAAGGCCTGTGAAAACAAAAGTGAGCTAGATGCGCCCAATCATTTGAAAGGTGGCCATTTCTTGGGCTGAGGTCCCGAATGATTGGGTCATACAAAATAGAGACCCAAACTAAAGGGGAAACAACATCAAATACCCCTAAAATGTAAAATATTTAGGGGAAGTTACATAAATACTGATAAATGAATATTCTATAATTTATAACTATTAACCAAATTACATAAACTACAATATGTACTCTTTAATATATAGGGTATATATGATTTTATACCATATCAAGAATGTTTGCTATAAATAAAAAGCTAAAAATAAGAAGTTTCCTATATTAGTGATAATCAAATGAAATACGTATCAAAACGCATTTATTACTTTTCTAAAAATCTTTAACATACTTAGCTAGCATTCAAAACATAAACAAGTATTTTACTGTTTATATGATATATATTATACAATTCTTTGAAGAAGTACATAACATATTATTATACTTTTATATTGCGTGTATATATATATATATATATATATATTTAGCCCAAGTGCAATCAAACTATCAGGAAATGAAAGCGAGCACATACATTATTATTGTATTCATATATTAGGTATACTAAAGAAGCACAATATAATATTCATATATTAGGTATATATTGTATACTATATTAAATATATATAAATTTAAATACAAGTGAGTTAATATTCATATTTCATGAAAGAGAGAGAGAGAGAGAAAAATTGAATAATAAATATATGATAAAATGTGGTGTAATTTATTAATTAAGATCATATTTAATGGTAATTCATACTTCATTAGAAATTTAGGAAAACCAAATTTTTTAGTTTAATGAATTTCATAGAGATATTTAAGGGATATGAAAAGTTGTACATAATGTAATTAAATAATTAAAAATTAGAATAAATTGTATTTATGTAATTTTTGAAAAGTAATTGTAACTCTTTTAAATACCTTATTTAGAAGCTGTATGTGTGTAACTTTCCCAAATATTTACACGCTCCAGGATCCTCTTAAACTAATTTCGCTTTTTACTCAACCGGCCAACAATATCTATCCGAGTACCCCTCTCGCCCAAAATTCTTCCTCCATAATATCATCGCAATATATTTATATGTCATGATGATATTATGGAGGACTAAGAGAAGGACTGAAACAATCTTCCATGATATTATCTAGGTATATTTGTATACCACAATAGTACCATGGCGGACTGAGAAGTGTTTCATTGAAGGACTGAAGCAGTCCTTTATGATTCCATCACAGTATATGTATATAAGATGATAGAATCATAGAGTTTTTTTTTCCGAAAAGTGTATCTTTTTGAATAAATGAACATGATCCTCATGATATCAGCTCACTATATTTATAGACCATGATGGTAGCATGAAAAACTAAGAGAAGGACTGAAACAGTCTTCCATGATACCATCTCAGTATATTTATATACCATGTTGGTATTATAATTTTGGGGGCATTTTGGATATGTAATTTTGATATTTTTTAGGAGTAGGAAAGTAATAAGGATATGAACGAATAATTACTTTGATTTGAGGAGGCATGTACGTTCTTTCCCCCAAACTAAACTAATGCTTTTATTTTAGAGAATTTTACACCATATAAATCAATTGAATGGTATTGTCCCTTTTGTACCGGATGATTTCCACAAAAAGAATACTTTAGGGTAAGTATTTAAATCTGTTCTGGCTTTTGATGTTTGTGCGGAACTGATCGTTTTAAGTTTAATGAAAAAGTTTTTGATTAAAATACCCTTTAGCTGAGCGGCATAAATGGTAAAAAAAAAGATGTCGACAAGCATAACAAAATTAGTTAATTGTGTCATGCCATGATAGACCTATATGATTTCATGCTATATTAAACCTAATTGTCATATTGAATTATTAACAAATCATAACGTATCTTCATGCTTTCAAAGCACAAACAAAAAAGAGGAAAACAATACAAGTAATGACACAAACAGATATGAATTCATTCTATAAGCAATTTAACTGTCTTGTTGGACTACTCACATATCAAATTGGATCGTAAAACTTATTTGCAATAGTTATGAAACACATTGGTTTATATTGCAAGGACAAATATGTCATTTGCCTTTCCAGTAAAACAAAAACTATATATTATTACAAGATATGCATAAATGAAAGACAAATATTAAATCGCAGTTCCGTGGGAACCCTCGAAGCAATAAAGCCCCCCCTGCTAAAAACGAAGCTTGTTGTAAATGATGATAAATGGAAAATGAAAGGTAGATAATAAAGAAACATAACAACTATATGTTTTTTTTCTATACATATTGCAAAGGAGAAAATTAATGACAAAACATACGGATATCTCGATTTCGAGCCCTAGTAATGATTTTCTTTTGGTTGGGAGCAATTCCTCTTTAATGGGCCTTCCGCAGCGTGAATCCGAATTATCAAAATTCCAAAGCGAATATCAAACACCGAGCGGGAAACTAAAAAACAAAAACCCTAAGATGCATTAGGTAACAAGGGATCTATGTGTTGTTGATTTTTCTTTTTCCCCTTAAAAAATGAAAGAATCCAATATAGTCCCCCTGCTAAAAACAAGCTAAAAAACCAAGCATTGTTGTAAATGATAGCAAATGCCTTTGGAATCACAGGCAAAATTCCAACATTTTGCATAAACCCTGGAATCACAGGCAAAATTCCAACAACCAAAGCAAACATAGCCTTTAAATTATAGCCACTTGAGTAATAATATTCACCATTTGGACTCAATGTGTACAAATCATTGATCTTCAAATTCATCCCTTGAATGAGATAATAATCAGCCAAAATTATGCCCATAATTGGTCCCAACAATGCAGAATATCCAACTAACCAAGTGTACACAAAACTTTCACTTGATTTTAATAACCTCCAAGGTTGAAAAACAATTCCTAGCAATGCTGTTAAAATTGCACCTCTTCTAAAAGTGAATCTTGAAGGGCTAAGATTGACTAAGGCATTAGCCGGAGCGACAACATTGGCTGCAATGTTGGTTGTAATTGTGGCTAGGCTAATGCCAAAAATGGCTAGAAAAATTGTCAAGAATCCACCAATTTCACCTAAAAGTGTAATGGGGTTTGAAATTACATGCCCAAAAATCACTTTTGTTGAAGATGTCACAGCCAAGCCAACAAAAGTAAACAGCCCCATAAAGATTGGTAGCCCTGCTTGGCCTAAAATTTGGTCTTTTTGGCTCTTTGCATATCTCGTAAAATCAGGTATGTTAAGTGCCAAAGTGGCCCAAAAACTAATATTTGCTGTTATAGATGGGAAAAAAAGAGACCAAAACTCTGAACTAGAGATTCTTGATGATAAATTTAACATATGACCAAATCCACCAGCCTTCACATAGGCCCAAATGAGTAAACAAGAAGTAAGTGAAATAAGTATTGGGGCAGAGTATTTTTCCAATTCTCTAATACCATCTATCCCTTTCCACACAATTGCCAATTGTGCTATCCAAAAACAGACAAAACATGCAAATTCAAGGGGTGAAGTGCCAAGCCAAGAAAGTGATTGTGCCAAAGTTGAATTTTTAACAATTTTTGGTAATAAAAGAAAAATTGCTTCACCACCAATCCATGTTTCAATACCATACCAACCACAACCAACTAAAGCTCTAAGTAGTGTAGGAATATGTGCACCTTTAATCCCAAATGATGATCTTGCTAAAATAGGAAATGATATACCAAATTTTGTGCCTGGTTGACCTATTAATATAAGTGGTACCAAAGTTATCAAATTGGCTATAACAACAATTGCAATACCTTGCCACCATGACATTCCAAGATCAACTAGGCTACCAGCTAGGTAATATGAAGGTACACCAACAACTAGTCCAATCCATAAACTAGCCATTTCCCAACCCGAAAAGTTGCGTTGATCGGTCGACGTTGGCTTGAGATCATCATTTGTAAGGCTAGGATCAGGTTGACATTCATCAATTTGACTTGATAATGCCATGGTTAAAAGAATTTTTTTGTTGTTACATTTTTTGTGGAAAAAAGAGTGTACAATTTTAGTACTACTACTAGTATTAGTAGTAGTTAAGGTGGTTGGAATTGAGGATGTTCCAAGGGAATATAGGTTCTTGGGTTTTGTGAAAATTTCACGGTGGGGATGAAGATGATGAAGACTAAAGTTGAGAGATTTGGACACCATGGTTTAGAAGAAAAGAAAAAAGATTCAATAAGATTGAAGATCCTGTGGTATCAATTGAAAGGAATTTCAAGATAGAAGATGAGTGGTGGAAAATGACAAGTTGTGTTTATGTCATTCTCATACATAAAGAGAAATAGGACTAAGGGCGTGTTTGGTATAGAGGATTGATTTTTTCAATTTTCTTATGTTTGGTTGAATAAATTTTTTAGTTAATATTTTTTCTAAGTCATCATAGCCTTTTCTGACTCAGCCTGGCATCGTCCTATGCAACAAGTCTTTCGCGGTGCATATTTATATTTCTGCATTATAATATTTCACAGCACCAATAATATAAATAGTGGGAATTTAAATTCTATTTTGAAGGGCAAAAAGCAAAAAATTAAAGACCAACCCATAAGGAGCGCAAACCATGCAATTCTTTCAAAAGGCAAAACTCTCATTCATAGTTTGACTACCAAAAACAAGTTAGTTAAAAATGAGAAAAATAATTTTCCTAGTTGAGGTGGAAAAAACAAGTTTTATAAGCACTGATCGTCTCTTATCCACCCTCCAGCTCCCCCCTCCCCCCATAGTGTTTGAATAGATTAGTAAAAAAAATTCCTACTTACCAAACATTAGAAAATAAATTAAAACCCCACTTATATTTTCAAGAAAATATTTTATAAGAAAACATTTTCTTCGTACCAAACACACCCTAAGTTAATTTTATTTTCCAAGTAACAGTTCAAAAAACACTTTTTAAAGTAAAAGAACTTCCAACAAACGCCAACATCTCTAGCAAGTCAAATTAACTGCCAACGAGGTGGAACATGGGAATGGTCTATAAACTTGGATCTTAATTCTTGAGTATCAACTTATCATAATATCACAATTTACTGTCAAATTTTATAACGATTTAATTAAATGATTGGTTAATCCAAGCTGGCAAAAGTGTTTGACAATTGAGTAACAAGTATACTTCACAACACGTTCAGTCTTGGCATTGGAACATTATTGAGTCATTATTATATTTATATGTATTACCAAAAAAAAAGTCAAGATTGTATTAATATTTTTTATATTCATTAGTGCTTAAAATTTAAATAAGTGGACATTAATGGTTAATTTGTTTTTCTACATGCAACATTAATTTGGAGTAATCACGCAAAGGTAGCTCATTGTACCTAACATATGGTTTTGCTTGATACCCAAAAGAAAATGAAAGAAAAACCATTTCTCTTGGTGCGAGATCCAAGATGAAACAAATGGTCACCTCTTCAGGAGTGTGAATATGCACAGAGAGTATGGACAAGGTTGATGAGATGGATCCATAAATAGATGCCAAATTAACAACCTTGTCTATAGACAAGAATAATGGAAGAATTTTTTCTATCTTTCATTCATCATCATAATGATTTTCTTATATAGAGATAATGTTCTCCTTTTTGTAGTCTAATAAGGTAATCCTATTCTAATAAAACTACAAATCATATATTATCATAATTACAAATTTATCAGCAGGGTATACCAATACTTTTCAAAAGTATCCATGTGTCCATCACTAGTAACCATTACTACTAGCAAGTGAGACATACTACATTCTCTAAGAATGTGATGCAGACCACATGTCGACTTATCACATATCATCCATATCCCATTCTCGATGATCATTAGTCGAGGCTTTTTAGAGTTACGCTCTATCATCAATATCTCACTCTATTAATGACAACGTCAACTCAAGAGATGCACATTAATGAATAATTACAAACAACCAAATAATATTCAATAATTGCAAATGTCATAAATGTATTAATCTTATTAATAATACGAATGTGTTCAAGTACATTGGTCCCTAATAATGATTGTCTCTAGGACATACATACTTTCAAACACATGACTGAGAAGTATTATTTCGAACTGGAGCGCGTTCCGGACATAGTGACAGTCGACTGCAATGTGTTTAGTCCATTCATGAAACACCAAATTTCGTGCAATATACAATGCCGCTTGACTATCACAATACATTTTCACCGGAGATTTATGTTCAACACCCAAACTATGTAAAATTTTCTTTAACCATTTCAACTCACAGACTGTCATTACCATTGATTGATATTTCGTCTCTACTGACGAGCGAGGGACAATGTGTTGCTTCTTGGTTTTCCATAATACGAGTGAATTTTCGAGGGATATAAACCAACTAGTAAGTGATTTTTGAGTTAGTGGATAGCCGATCCAGTCCGAATCACATTATCCGTACAATTGGAGATCACACTTTTCTCATTACAATGCCTTGTCCTATGTTCTTCTTCAAGTAATGCACCACACGGAGAGTCGCGTTCTAGTGTGCTTCCTTCGATTGCTGCATGAATTGGGACAGAACATGCACACAATATGACAACTCAGGTCGCGTAAAACTGAGGTCTATCAATCTACCGACCAGACATCGGTATGATTCTGGATCTCCCAATTGGTTCCTTCTGTCAACACCAAATCATGATTCTGTTCCATAGGAGTATTGATTGGCTTAACTCCCAATAATCTAGTCTCAGAGATTATATCCAACGCATATTTATGTGGACAAAGAAATAACCCCGTTGGTCCACGTGCAACTTCATCTCTCAAAAAATACTTCAGAGAACCGAAATCCTTCATATGAAAACATGCGCAAAGATAGTTTTTGAATAATGGGAGAATTCTTTCTACCTTTCATTCATCATAATGACCTTCTTATATAGATGTAAGGTCCTCCTTTTCCTAATCTAATAAGGTAACCCTATTCTAATAGGACTATAAATTCTATATTACCATAATTATAAATTTATTATAAATAGACCGAACATATTCTAATAGAATAGATAGCAAGAGAAATTGTCATAGTTTGTAATGTCAAGGCTTCAGCTAGAACCTGTAATGTTGTTAGTAAGCTCATTTTCTAGTTTTAAAGCTCTAGTGTTAGCTTAGTATTTGTTTTGATGCTTGTAATGAGATAACAGGCTGTGTCTTAGCCTAGTTATGGTCCTTTGTAACTGTTATCACTGGGTGACTAATGGAAAGTTAGTTACCAAAAAAAACATTTCTTTTGTTGAAGTTTTGTTTGCCAAGTGGTGGGAGGAAATAGCTAGTTAAGTGGTGGTAGACCGATCTGATTAAGAATAGAGAAGTACTTGCTATTTCACCATAATTTTCGAGGATGATTATATTATTTTGACAGTAAATAAATGATAAAATAATAAAAGAGAAAAAATCTTATTTGATCTCTTGGATGAAGCGATGAATATTGTTGTTGAACAACGAAGAACAATTGAACTTTCAGAAATAACCGTAAAGTTTTAGTATTCAGGTGAGAAATTAAAAAATTACAATCGTGAGGTAATGAGGGTCTTTATAATTTAGCTAGCACTAAATACTCTTCTTAATATCC
Organism: Anisodus tanguticus; assembly: GCA_034509755.1. Taxonomy (NCBI): domain Eukaryota; kingdom Viridiplantae; phylum Streptophyta; class Magnoliopsida; order Solanales; family Solanaceae; genus Anisodus; species Anisodus tanguticus. Next base: position 2,795,850 of record CM067555.1, on the reverse strand, counting down.
GCACTAAATATTTTTACCAATACCAAGAGCATGTGCCAATTGGGCCGTGATAATGTGGTATAACAATTTGGATCCCCTTATTACAATGACGGGCGATAATGAAGCCTTATGAGTCCAATGGGCTCAGATTCAAAATTGGTCATTTAAATGGGCTCAGATTTATTTGCACTGTTTCCCTATTTTTGTGCTGGTAATTAATTTTACCCTTCAAAAAGGGCTGGTCTCTAATTTTTTTACCTTTCAAAATCGAATTTATGTCTATAGAGACATTATAACATCTACAAATTATGCCGTGCCTTTAAAGAACTTATGCCCATATAGACATAAATCGATTTTAAAGGGAAAAAAATTAAAGACCATCCCACTTGAAGGACAAAAATTAAAGAGCAGTCCATTTGAAGAGAAAACCGTGCAATTACTTGTTTCGATTACCCTACTAATAACTTGTCCCATTCTTAACCCAAATGCGATTCAATTACTTGTTGAGACTTGATGAAATTTTCTTAATGTGGTCAGTGATCACTAGGTTGAACACGTGAAATTATAATGACGTTTACAAGCACGCCTCACTAAAAGAAAAAAGAATAATTTAATTAATCTTTAATTGCTCCACCCCCAACTCAAAGTTTTAGTAACGTAAATATGTAAACGGCGTTTAATCTTAAAGTAAATACAGAGTTATTCTAATTATGAACTACTCCTTCCGGATTAAAAAAAGTGTCTACTTAGTCTTTATTTTTTAGTAAAAAATAGTGTTCACTTATCAAATCAAGAAAAGATCAGATTGACCCGTTTTGCCATAAGTACCTTCATAGAATTAACCTTATTTTCCCACATTTGCCCTTATTAAATGTTAGATGATCAAATTCCAATATCTTTTTAATTAGGGACATTTTAGTCAAATTATCTATTTTTGCCTAGAAGTTAATATTTTTCTTAAGGGGTGTGCAAATGACTAAGTAAACACTCTTTTTGATCCGGAGGGAGTATAAGAAAGTTCGGTCATTAACTATACTAGTGAATTTAACCGTGCTTTGTGCGGTTGTAGAATCTTTTACTTATTTTATGAAATAGTGTCTCCTAATACTCAAAATCTTAAATATAAAAAGATTGATTTTTATAATATCTTTAAATTTTCTCTGATAAGAGGGTCTAAAGTTTATCGATTCTTAATAATAGGTTTTAAGAATGAGTTTTTGTTGTTCTCCCATCATGGCTACCTAACTTGAGAGTAAAACATTTATGTCAAAGGTACATTACAAAACTAAAAATTTTAAAAACTAAACAAAAAAGTCACATCAAAACAGAACCTTAGAAAATAAAAAGAAGTTACAGCGACAAACAATAGTGAAAGCCTAACGAATAGGGATGAGAACGGATCGGATCTGGACCGGATTCTTCTAGATTCAGATCCAGATCCGTTTTTCATACCTGAATCCGGATCCGGATCCGGATTCAGATCCATCGGGTCCATAAAAATCATATCCAATTCCGGATCCATCGGATCCACCGGATCCACGGATTCACGGATCGGACACATGTAAAAAAATTTGCCTTGCTAAGAATGTAACCTTGCTAATTTTTTTTTTGAACTGACAAACGATTTTTACTTAGCTAATGTTTCAATTTTGAAATGTTCATATGAGATATTTTGTTCGTTGTCTCGTTTTGATTGTGAGCTATTAATTGAAAATGTTGGCCAATGACAATAGTTGTGGAAAATGCTGACTAGTATTTTCACAATGCAGAACTTGCATGTGCTTGGAATCTTCACAAATGAAGTGAATATAATTTTAACTACTTGTCTATGGAGATGTTAGTCATTCACTAATATAACATTGATTTTATTATCGAAGTTAACTCTTTATTTTTTTGTTTTTGAGTTAACGCGAGGATAAATTAAACTTGTTTTGAAAATTAAACTTGCAAGGATGTGCTTAGCAATTTTAAGAAAATACTTATAAAATTACATTCTAGGTTATGAATATATTTAATAAAAATGGATCCACAGGTCAGATCTAGACCGGATACGGATCTCAAATACAAGATCCAAATCCAAATCCGATCCGTCAGAAACGGATCCGGGTCCGATCCGGATCCGTCGGGTCCAAATTTTGAAGATTCATATCCTATAAAACGAATCTGGATCCACTGGATCTGGACCGGGTCCAACATCCACTGCCATCTCTATAACGAATAAGCGTCATACCATTTTTTTTTATTTTTCATCGTCCATACATCCATATATGTGTATATATATAATGAATTAGTGATGTTCAAGGTTTAATTGTGCAGGATCTCTTTAAATTCTAAGAGTCTTTTAAGTTTTTGTAGCTGATGGGTAAATAAAATTAGTAACTGAAAGAATACGTTACTCAAGTGGGCTATTCAATAATGAGTTTTGAAAGAAGAGAGTAATGCAATAAGGGTAAAAATCTGAGAAAATAAATAAATATACATGGCCTAAGAGAAGTGGCACCTCTTTTATACCTAACTTTATATGTGTATAGAAGATTTAATACTTTGTAAATTTATCCGCAGTTGTAGGATGCCTTATTAACTTTATGATTTATCTTTTTCTAACATCTGAATATTAGAAGTAACGAAAATTATGGTTTTCAAAAATTAAAGTTTATCTTCTTGTTTTTTTTAAAAGGTTATATAAACATAAAAGATTATAATTTTAACCGATGCATACTTTGTAAAACTTAACTTTTCAAGAATTAAACCTAAAATCATTTTAAACCAAAATATGAATTCGTATGATATTTGTTCTACCAAGCGTTGAGCCGAAGCCAGATTTCTAGGAACAGAAACAGCCATTGAATTCGTGAGATTAATTAATATCCAGTGTTAGTGAAATTGAATTTTTACACAATCATATCACTTTGATAACATCTCATTGATACAAATTATTCCTTTTCAAGACATTAGAAAATTAAACATATAGTAGTAATCATGTTGAAAAATAAATGACTACGATAATAACTTATTCGGCTACCGCCGACCACCTAATATCTCTGTCGAACCTTTCACATATTAAATAAAATCTTCACTACTCAAAAACTTTATTGTGCTAGTCTGTAGTGAAGAGATGTGACACCTCATTTTATGGAAAAAAACTAATTAACTTTGTTCTTTCCTCCTCCTCCATTAAACTCTCTATTTAAAGTTTTGTCATCAATATTAGATGAACCTGCAGTAGATCAAGAATGGAAACATGCATGATGAATCAGTAAAGGATCAAAAGTCAGGACAATAACATAATGCTTAATTGAGAGAATGTATATTTTGTATAAAGAGGCTAAGAAGATCGAGTAACTGCAATCAGGTTCTTTGAAAACTATATAAAGAAAGAATAAGAAAAAAAATCCATTTCTGAAGTAAGTTATTTGCCTTTTTATGTTATTATTAATCAAAGATTTCTTATATAGCTAGAACGATCCTCACAATTATCAAAAATACCAAACTGTTTGAAAGAAGTGTATGTCTCTTGAAAGTTACCGCTTGGTGTTTATATTAAACCATTTCTTATATTTTGGGACAACTATCTAAACAAAAAGATACAATATATTACATCTTAACATAGATATTCAAGACATTGAAAAATAATAAATAAGATAAACCAAGTGAAGGAAGATGATACTAAAGCAGCTTTGTTTGCAACAAAACCACGACAAATTGAAGGAATAGTTTGCATAAGCTAAATTAACAATGTTACTATTAGTGGGGAGACCAATAGGTAATGTTTTTTGGTAACTGATGTGGTAACATAATTGAGATATAATGAGATATTAAATAGGTAGAAAATGAGATGTAAACAAATTGAATGAAAAGAACGAAGGAAAAACAAAAAAAAAAGGAGTAAAAGACAAATAATGAGAATAGAAGTGAAATGAGCCAAAAGGAATGCCGCAGCAAGTAATTTAAAAGAATTAATTTTCTTAAACGTCTATCCATCCCCTTTAATTGAGAAATGAATGTGAATAATTATAAACTCATTGATAGAGTAATTTTAATTTTCATCAAATATTTAGAGAGCGATACAAGAGAAAAAGGTAAAAAAATTGATAAAAAAGATAAATAGGAATGATGGTCATAGAGAGGTGCTACATCACCTTGTCTATTCCTAGCTTTATTATATAAATAGATTTTTGGAAAAAAAAAACTGACACTAACTGCATAATTCGTCGCTAAATTGTTGTTAAGTAGTTCGGATCTAGCAAGATTTTATGATACGGTTTCTTCAATATAATTTTTTGTGGAAAAAATTCGTAGCTTCAATATTATTTATTGTCCAATCTTTACCATTGTTTTCTCCCGTGGCTTTGTCAAAGTTGTTAACAATGGACAAAAGTTTTATTAAAAAATTAAACAAATCATAAGAGAACAAATAGATAAATTAAAACTTTGGTGCAAGTTGGGTGGGTTGGGTTATGATATATTGTTTAACCTTTTTTTGAAGTAATTTATTTCAACTCAAGTAATTTTGGGACGGGCTAATGACATGCCCATTTATAACCAGAGACAAATTCAGAATTTAAAATTTATAAATTCCTACCATGAATTCGTACACAATCAACTATTTAAAATTTAATGCATATTTTAATATATCTAGGGTCTGAGTAAAATCTACTAAAATTCTCGTGAATCTGCATGCAACATGCTGAATACACAACTGCATTTACTAATCTAACCCATTTTGACTCACCTAAATTCAACCCACACCCACCCCTTAATTTGACATAGGGCTGGCCAGTGGGCTGGGTCGGGGTGGGTGGATTGGCCGGGATCGGGATCCGGCAGGACTGGCGGGCCGAGATAGGCGGAACGGGAAGAGGTCCCGTCCTGTCCCACATCCCATCGGAAGAGGGGCCGAGATTTGGGGGGACGGGTCCTGTCGGGTTGCGGGATTATTCGATTCACTCATGGGATCCGGGCGGTCCGGGGGGGGGGGGGGGAGGACCACTACGGCTCATCTCTTCTCAAGAATCCATACATCCCTTATCAGTGTATGGACAACTATCTCTCGAGCACAGGTTTAGGTTCGGCCTCAATGGGAAAATAAAATGATTGGGGGATTTTTTTTAGACACTTAATTTTAAAAATAATAATATTTAAGCACTTAAATAATTGAACAAGATAGTGAATAAAAACAACCCAAGACTGTTTTTGTGCCTCTTATATTATTTAATAGAAATATAATTTTTTTGTAATACAATTTCAAAATTGCAACTTTGTTTCCTAGTTCAAAAATTGCAAATCACATAGTAAAATTGTCATTAAAAATTACATATGCAACCATACTTTTTCTAATTTCTTCACAATCTCTTGAGAATCTTCTGTCGGAATTGGAAGTTGTTGGTCAAATTGTTCGACATCGCTTTCTTCTCCCTCGGATAAGATTTCGTTGTAGTTGTAGTCGTCTTCTTCGTTGATCTCTGGTTGACCGCACCTCTATATGAGTGAAATCATCGGGACTAGGAATAGAATTACTAGAAGATGCATCCTTACCCCTATTACCCGCAGTACCTCTACCAGAAATAAAACGTCCAATTCGTTCCATTATAATTATGCAAATAAATAATTAAAGATAATGAAATTAAGTACGATAATTAAAACTAAGTAATAATAATAATTTAAAGATGGAACGAAGGTACGAAACGCCGACGTAACGTCGACGTGTAATCAAGGTTGAAAATTGAAACTTTGCTCGATGGATGATCCTCAAGCTAGTTGCCAACTTCACTCCCAATTTTTGAACTTTGATATAAATAAGTAAATAAATAAAATATTTAGTAGGCAATGTAGACTTGTAGAGAGATAGATAGAGAGATGGTAGGATGATTTGTGAGAAAAATAAAGAGGAAAATGAGGTATTTATAGTTGAGAAATAGGGTTAAAGTGTAAATATACTAACTTAGGGGTTAAAAAAATATTAAGGGGTAAGGGGGTTTATGGGGTGGGGGATGGGGGGGGGGGGGATGGACATTATAGACGTTGCACAACGGTCAAAATCTAAATTTGGCCGTTGTTGCAACAGTTATTTTTGTGTGTGGGGGGGGGGGTAAGCTGGCGGGATCGAGCCGACCCGGCCCACTGGACATCACTAATTTCACATCTTTAAACAAACCAATACTCATATTAAATAAAAAACCAGTGTTAGGTCGTTAATTACAGATTTGCCTTAATCTTCAAGTCTCCAACTCTGGCCACCAGCATCATTGGCATTGCTAATTATGTTGCTTGATGGTGTATATAACATATTGTAACTAAATTTAAATTATAGAAAAGCTAACCTTTAATATGTATATTTTGATTAATTTGTCGATAATGTAGTGGTTGCTAATTAATTAACAGCATGGATGGACTTATGATGAGAATATATAAAATTAAGCTAATGATGTATGATGAAGAGTTTCTATAGTGGGTCGGAAATTTGTTGCTTCTGAGACAATTTTTACCTTTTTGAAGGAGACATGCAAATCGCTTCTACACTGCTCCACTTACAAATGTGAATATTCATGAATAGGGGTGACAAATGAGCAAGTATACTGGATTGGATGGATAAAAATAAACTAAGTTAATTAATGAGCGGATTAATGATTCATCTAAAAGTTACTTAAATTGAAATGAGCTGAATTAAATAAACTAACAATAGGGAATAGTCTAATTCGCTCAACTCATACTACATTTTAATTTTTTTTAATTGTTTTTCTTATAATTTCTTCAGATACGTAACAAAAATATTATGGATTAATTTGGACTGCATATCAGTTTAACTTTTAGATAGGCTAAATTGTATTGGTCAAAATGGACGAGTCATTAACCTGTCCAAATTTAAGCGAGTTGAGCAAATCATATTTTCATTTATTGATTTTGCCACCTCTATTTGTGAATATCCATTTTCTTTTTGTTCTAGTTTCTAGTTAAAGGAAAGAGGAATTAGGTCAATTATTATCATTGTCAGCTACCCTATGTCGTTTAGTTATAAAATGAAAAGAATCATTTTCCTTAGATTGAGTTTTATAAACCCATGTTAAAATCATGAGTCATTTATATTGTTACGACTCCGAATAGGTTATTGCAATATTTATGTGGCAATCTCCATGAGCAACATGTATGCACTTGAGTTATATATATATGGACGTAGTTTCACTCATAGTTATCATGAATCGGGCATTTGGATTGCTTTAATTTAATCAACTGGGTTATAAGTGCACAGATAGCCAATTTTGGCCGTTATTTAAGCCAGGTCCTAAGTTTATAAAATTTTGTAAGTTCATCTATTTCGGAACAACTTTAAGTATACATAATTAAAATTGCAAAACCTTGTATTTGAAGTCACAAATTTTATCTTGAATTGATAGGTCACAATACATGACTGAACTCTAACCACATATATGATTCAAATTACCCGCAAGGGTAGCTAAGTTGGTGTAGCAGTAGAGCGCGGGACGGCAAGGTCACGAGTTCAACCCCCTGCATAAACCTTCTTGGTTGAGCCTGTCACACATGGCTTGCCAAGTGTGGTTAATCGGCTGACGTGGTTTGCAGGCTATTGCATCAGTCCGGGGTTTACCCTGTGCGCACTCGAGAGAGTAGCGGCTGCGGGTTCCTTCGTCAATAAAAATATATATATATATATGATTCAAATTTAGCCATTTTTGCGCATTTCAACCACATATAGATAAAGTTCAGACATTTTTGCATGCATTTTACCCATAAATTGTTGAAATTCAGCCATTTATGCATGCATTTTACCCATAAATTGTTGAAATTCAACCATTTATGCATGCACTTATGATACATATGGTTGCCCAAATCATAATATGTTTTTTGAATTTTAATAACCAACAAACGATTCAAAGTCCAAATACTCCTAATGAGCCAAATTTAAAACATAAATTTCAAATATCATAAACCACACATTTAAATCTTAAATTTTTCAATACATGAATAACAAATCTAACAAATCAATTTTACAATAATGTTAATTTGCTAATGTCTTAAACTAAAAAGATGAGGAGGAGAAGGGGGAGGAGACAACATGTTTCCTCTAATATTTGCAAAAATTAAGTTCACGCCGTGAGATTCTTACAACAACTTGGATGGTTTGGGCGAGTTCATTAGTGTAATTTACGATGGGGCGCTACGTTTTTTTTTTTTAATCCCTCTCAAATATAACTTCCGTTAGTTTTAGGGCTATTTTAAGGCCAATAAAATTAATATTGTGAGCTATTCAGATCCAATAGGTAGATAAGGATAATTTAAGCCAAATGCTAAAAATTATGAGTATATTTTACCCTTTTTTATTAATAAATATTAAAATTTGGTAGTAATAGATTATATCACTAATTCGGTAAAATATCTTTACATTATTATCATTGGACAGGAAGAAAAAACAGACAGATGCTTTTTAATTCATAATGAGAAAAAGGCAAACACAGAGAATGTTAGAAATAGTAGAAAGTATCGCCAAAACAATACAAATTACAGCTTCTACTGTCCAAATCACATAGTATAGAACATATCATTACTATCAATGCTCCTCTTGATAAAAAATCAATATCTCAATTGATTATTTACCAAGAAATCACAACTCAACTAATTAAACAAGGCATAATCATAATTATTCCCTTCGTCCCATAATACTTGTCAACTTTTCCTTTATACACTCATAAGAAATCATAAATAAAAGTATATTTTTACTACATTATTATTATCTTTCTCTGATAAATTTCACTCTAATTTAATATTGATTACTTTAAAAATAATTAATGTTAAAAATAAAATAGGAAAAATATAATTAATTCTATTTTAATTTTATAAATTGACAAGTATTTTGAGGACGAATATTTTTAGTAATATGAACAATGAGACGGAGTAATATTATCTTTTACTTTAATAGTACAGCCATATTTGTAATTCTCAATGTGAGTAATCATTGTCTTAAGTTGTAACGTAGTTATTTTATTTGTAACTTCCTACCAAACTTCTCTTTTCAGAAAAGGAAATGCATAAGTTAAAGGTGGAAAATAATAGCCCCAGTATTTCCCCCATTCTCCGTTTCATGATCATGATAACCATCGAAATTTGAATTAATTACTAAATACAACCTAAATAATTTAGGGGGAAAAGAGTTACATTTATACATGTACTATCTGAAATTGAGCTATTGTCCTCCTTTTTTTTTAACTTAGTATTATTCTGCCGTTAGGGAAAGTTTCATTTTTATTCCATTTTACGTTGGGTCGAGTTTTGTGAATTGCAAGACGAAATACAACGCAATTTGCTAACGGCACGAATACAAAATTTCGAAAGAACCAAAAGTAACAAAGCTGCTTAATTTCATATAGTATTTTGACATGTGTTTTTTTCATATTATAAAGGATTTTTTGGATGACAAACCTCACAGATACGAGAGAAAAATCATAAATATAATTATTGAGATAAAATTCTAATCGAAGTATGAAAAAGGTAAGTATTTTTTTCCACATAGACAAAGAAAGGACAAAAATAAAAATAAAAAAATGAAAGGAAATTAACTCCTTTCTTGCCTTCAACGTTCAGCTTACCAACCCATTACCCCAATGAAAGCCAGGTAGATAGACATATAAATGATCATTTCTTGATTTCTCATCTTCTTTGTTAGGTAAAAAGAATATAAAGAAGAGGAATGACTTCCTTTTAAATCCAATTTTAATAACTACAAACACAACAATGGTAAGTACACATAATTCTAAAATCAGATGTCTTGGATTTGAGCCATAAAAATCAAGTCATCTTTAGTGGGAAACATTTCACCCCAAAATAGGACTTTTCGGGTCGAAGTCAAATTAGCCGGGTCCAGAAACATAGCCAGGATTCGAATATTACGAGTTCGAGATTTTAGTTCTTTTCTAAATTAATAATTTGTACATATTAAATGAATTTTTAAAAGACAAATACATGTTTGAACCAAAATTACTGGATGATGTTCTAGCTCCAGGGGCGGAGCTAGCATAGGACTTGTTGTTCGATCGAACCCAGTAACTTTGATTCAAACCCTATATTTGGTTTGAAAAATTCATTGAAAATGTATAAATTGTTAATTTAGAACTCAGTAACTTAAACAATTAGAATTTCGAACCCACAAACTTTAAATCCTGACTTCGCCTCTTTCTAACTCAATCCCGAGTCGGATCCAAAAGTGGATACCAAATACCGGATAGAAAACCCAAAAAGAAGCTTACTAATACAAGACAACTGTGCTATTTGAGTGTCAAGAAATACAAATTCCTCAAAGTTTTGTCCTTACACTTCGTGCACTATAATAAACTGTGTATTATAAGCTCAAATGAAACATATTAAATAATTTTTTTAGACAAATATAGTGTTTGAATCAAAATTATTGGACTCCACCGAATAAGCTTACTAGGCTCTAGCTCCGCCCCTGGTAGGGTCCAAAAGCACATATCAAACACCAGACGGGAACCAAAAAAGAAACTTTACTATTACAAGACAACTGTTCTATTTGAGTGTCAAAAACACAAATTCCTCAAACTTTTGTCCTTCACTTTGTGCACTATAACAAACTGTCTGTTATAGGCTCATATTGAAACTCCAAAAAGAACAGAAAACAATATAACACCCCATGACAAGTTCATAAAGATAGACCAGTTAGCTAACTTCTCTATTTCTTTCTTTATTTTTGGTCCTTCAAATGCATTTTGATTCTTATTCTGCTTTCAAAGTTAGTGTCATTTTATTGTATGTACCACATTTCAAGAAAATATATAGACACTAAGAGAAAATGTTCAAGTTGCAGAAGCAGAATAATAAAGAGGCCAAATCAGGAGAAAGGGTTGATTTCAGATTTTCCACCAATTTCCAAGCACTTCAGGTACAAATTCTACATTCTTTTCAGACCTTTGGGCTAAAAAAATTAAGTGTTTCATTTTGCTATGTTGCTCGAACTCTTCAAAAATATTGTCGTACCTGTGTCGTATCTTTCAAAAAAAATTCTCTTTGTCAGTTATTTTGCTATGTTGAAGAGTCCGCGCAACATAGTTTTTTTTTTGTGTACTGATATTAGTGTTGTATTTGTATTAAACAGTTGTTATTTGGTATTGGGATAATACAAAACTTAGAGAGTACTTCATGTTCTTGATTCAATATTTGTTACTGAAATCTTGGTTTTCTTCTGATGGTTTTGATAATATCTGAATTGGATATTATTGGGATTCATCAAGATTGTTGATTTGCATAATGGGAAGCAATAGCTAGACACCGTAGTCTGAGGTGGAACCAAAACTTTGAGTTTATAGGTTCTGAATTCTACAAAATACATCTTATCTGGGGTCCCCCGGATAAATATTTATATATATTAACTAGATTTTAAAACACAAATACCGACCGGGGTACCACGCAATCCGTTTAGATCTATTTCAGTTGCCAATGAAATGGAATACGGGGAACTCTCCGTCTAAGTGGTTAATCCGACGAGCTAATTCTCAATGCGATGCATCCGTGAAATGGGATGGAGATCTGCCCGAACTTAGTCCAGTCCTATTAAAGATGGAGGCGAATCAAGCAACTCTTATAGATAGATGGGATCGGAAGGAAGATTCGAAGTGAAGACTTTCAACGCTCATGCTATTTGAAAGAGCTTGCAACATGGAGTGGAGACTCCATAACGTACCCAAAGAGTAAGCGATCTATGAATATCATCCCAATTCAGGTCTTGTTCCGCACTTAAATGGATAACTTAAACCCTTACCTTGACCAGTTTGTAGTGGAAAACGGTATGTGAGCTACCTTTCCATGAACTTCCTTCTCGCCCTTGATTACAAAGCACCACAATCTAAAACTGTCAAAAGAAATTGAAGATGATTGTTGCAACTGTTCATTCCTGAGGCGCCAACCACCTCTAATTAGGTCCTATACTCAGCTTTGGTTTGGACCTGTACTAGTCCTTCTAGTGAGAGCATCAGGTTGGAAGATGCTGGTTCGAGAGGACCTGGAGAAATGCTAGTAAGAAGGAGGCTAGTACTGGAATCTCGTTGAGGTCTGGAAGCGCAGGTGCAGGATCCGCGCAAAAGGCTATTGAAGGGGCGCAATCTACGCAATTTTCGGGTTCAGTAGTAGGAAAGAAAGGGACCTCTCACTCAATTCAATAACATGTTCTAGGGCATCTTTTTCTAATAATAATGTGACGAATAGATTCCTTTCTCTTCCCCGGACACCGAACAAATAGGTTTGAAAAAAGGGGATTGTCCTTTTTAGAAGCCAACAAAGTGAAGACGGCTTCTTGCATTTTTTACCGGCTAAGGTGTGAGCAAGGGTGTCTTCTTTGGGGTCTATCACCATAGCCCTTTCCTTTAGCTATTACGCTAGCCTTCTAATCGGCTAAGGTTAAAGCTGCTTGCCTTTACTATAAAGAAGGAAAGGCGTGGAAAGCCACTTGCTTGACTATAAAGTTTAGGCCATAGCTATCGGGTTCTGCCGAACTTGTAGACAAGCTTGTAGCTCCGGCCCCGACCATAGTTGATCATCCTGTTTTCATAATAATGGCAATTCTTGAATTGAGAGGATGATCAGACAGTTATAGATGACTTCTGATGGTCGAGAGTAATTAATATATCATGATTTATAGCATTTAAAGTATTTAACAGAAATTAGATTACAGTATCAAATAAGATCATGCAGTATGACTAAAGCTATGTTGCTCGGACTCTCGAAAATGGTTGCCGCATCCATGTGGATCCTCCAAAAATGAACTACTTTCGGAGGATCCGACACTATCGCTATTTTTGAAGTGTCCGAGCGACATAGAACTAAACTATACTTCGGATTTTGTCGTAGTGTGTAGCTTTTCAATCTTGATCTTGATTCCCGTAATGAGGTACTGTGTGTGATTATTTGAGGATTGTATAGTTTCTATATAATTATTTCATAAGTAAAATCAGAAGCAAAAAGAGGCATTTCCTCTTATATGTGAGAAGATTTAAAACTTTGAAGCAAGGGATGTTTAGTATTTCACTGATCATTTTGCCTATATCGATGACAAATAATATAGGAGCTCCAAAAATAACAAGTTTTCATAGTGTTCTGGATCTTATGTTGCTCGGACCCTCCAAAAATGTCTCCACCCCTTTGATCCTTCAAAAATGCATCGCTTTTGAAGGATATGGCACAAACCCGACAATATTTTTAAAGAGTCTGAGCAACACAATCAGGAAATAGCAGCCTTTGGGCTAAACATACAAAATCAATTTCCTCCTACATTTTAACTAGTTCACTTTGGAACTGTTTGATATATTGCTTAAGGAGTTCTATTTGCCTTTAATCCTAGATGGTTTAGTTGAATCAATGGTACTAAAGAACTCCGTTATGTGGTTTCGTTCAGCTTGTCGATAAAATAATGTAGCAGAGCCACAAAATGGACACTGACAGTTGATTATGATGTTGTAATTTGGATAGGTACCAAAAGGATGGGACAGGCTTTCATTGTCTATAATCTGTGTAGAAACAGGAAAGACAGTAGCAAAGTTAGCCAAAACGCTTGTGAAAAACGGAAGTTGTCAATGGCCAGAAACGCTTTTGGAATCCGTGTGGATTTCACAGGATGATTCTTCTTCTCTGGAGCTTGAAGAATCTCTCTACAAGTTCGTTGTTTCAATGGTATGATTCCTTGTGTTTTACTTCAAAAAATCTATTTCATTGACAGTAATACAATGGCATAACTACTGTTCTTTAAGTTCATCACACTTCCTCAACGCCACTTTCCTTTTTTTAAATATGCAAGAATACCTCGTGACCCCCCTAAACTTAACACGTTTTATTCAATGCACACCTGGACTTTTTTTGGTCGTGATTACCTCCCTAAATTTGGCAGTTTGATAGCTTTGACCCTCCTAGACGTTGACGTGGCAAAGAGCATAAATGCACTCTCTTTTAGGCGGAGGTGAGGATGGGTGGGTGAGTGGGTGGGTTAATTAGGACTAAGCAAAGTTTAGGTGTGCACTGGAAAAAATGTGTCAAGTTTAGGGGGTCTCGAGGTATTATGCCGTTAAAATACTGAAGACGTTTCGTGATGACTTGCTTATTTGATTTCTTAATTGCTCCTTTAACACAGGGCTCTGCTAGACCTGGCCTACTTGGAGAGGGAACCATTAATCTGGCATCATATGTTGGTTCAAGAATCTCTTCTCCGGTTTTGGTTCCTTTAAAGAAATGCAATCAGGGCACAACACTACAGGCAAGTCCTGTGATGATAAGTCCTTACTTTCCCCACCATTTTCCTCTAAGGTATTGTGGTATTTCTGACTAGAAACCTATGTTGCTCGGACTCATAGAAAATACCGCGGGGTGTGTGTTGGATCCTTCAAAAGGTATGCAAATTTAGAGGATCCGACACGGGTGCGGCAATAGTTTTGGAGGGTCCGATCAACATAGCTAGAAACTTGAACCATGTAAAAACTATACCTTATGGGAAACACTAAACTCCAGTACTTAGTGAAAGAAATAATCCCTTAATTATTTTTATTAATGAAAGAGTATATATACAATTTACAATTTTCCATAATAGGGAAATCATATTCCTATTCTACTCCCAAAATTCTATTCTAGTTGTACAAGAATCCTATATATATGGTAAGTGTACAAGCCTAATTTTAATACAATATTTACACCATAATTGATGACCAAAACCATGATATACACGGGTTAGTATACCGTGTATACCACGGTTTCACACTTGGTTTATTTCCTTGTGAAACCGTGATATACATGGTATACTAACCCATGTATATCACGTGTATATTTAACACACCCTCGCAGTCATAACGGGCGGTCTTCGTACGCTGAGACTGTCCCTAAAATCTTCAAAAAGTACTGACGGAAGACCTTTGGTAAAAATGTCTGCAATTTGATACCTGGAAAGGACATGACAGACGCGTACTTGTCCACGAGCTACCTTTTCACGAACAAAGTGAATATTCATCTTGATGTGCTTAGTGCGCTGGTGTTGAACAGGATTACCAGAAAGGTAGATGGCACTAACATTATCGCAATAAACCAAGGTAGCTTTTTTAATAGGACAATGAAGCTCTAAAAGAAGATTACGTAACAAATAGGATTCAGATACCACATGGGCTACCCCTCGATACTCGGCCTCTGCGCTAGAACGAGACAATGTAGACTGACGCTTTGCAGACCATGAGACCAAGTTATTACCAAGAAACATACAATAGCCAAACATAGAACGTCTGGTGTCTGGACAGCCACTCCAATCAACATCTGTATACGAGACAAGTGTAGACGTCGACGAAGGATATAAATGTAAGTCATAGTCAAGTGTCCCCTGGATGTACCGAATGATGCGTTTAAGCGTATTCATGTGCTCAACCCTGGGATCATGCATAAACAAACACACATGTTGGACGTCATACGTAATATCTGGTCTCGTGAAAGTAAGATACTGAAGAGCCCCTGCAAGACTGCGATAGTGGGTCGGATCCTCGTAAGGTGAGCTAGCCGCAGCACCCAGCTTGGGCTTAGTATCGACAGGAGTGGAAGTAGACTTGCACGAGGACATGCCAGCACGCTCAATAATCTCAACTGCATACTTTCGTTGGGATAAGAACAACCCACATGCATGACGAGAAACAACAATCCCCAAAAAGTAACTCAAGGGCCCCAAGTCTTTCATAGCAAACTCAGAATTGAACATGGTCATGATAGACTTGCGCAAAGCATCAATGGAGGCAGTCAAGATAATATCATCCACATATAATAAAATATAAACCAGGGAAGAACCACAGCATATATGAACAATGAATTATCAGACTTGCTGTGCGAAAACCCAATAAACAAAACATAATCTGCAAATCTCTTATACCAAACCCGTGGGCCTGCTTAAGCCCATACAAAGACTTCTTCAACAAACAGACATGATGAGGATATTTGGGGTCTCGAAAACCCAAGGGCCGATGCATATAAACGGTCTCCTTAAGATCACCATATAAGAAAGCATTATTCACATCTAACTGATGAATGGGCCATGCTTTGGAAAGAGTCAGACTGAGAACAGTGCGAATGGAAGCCGGTTTGACCACCGGACTAAACTTCTCACCACAATCCACGCCAACCTGCTAAGTCTTACCATCACCTACAAGACGAGTCTTATGCCTCGCAAAAGAACCGTCAGAATTATCCTTATGAGTAAAAATTCACATAGACCGAATAATATTAACACCAGAAGGACGGGGTACCAACTCCCACGTCTTATTCGCAATAAGAGCATCATATTCGTTGGTCATAGCCAATTTTCAATTCGGGTCATTTAATGTGAACACTGGATTACGGGGTAGAGGGGATTTAAGAACATTAGAATTTAAATTAAAATGTCTTTTCAGTTTAAATATACCCAGTTGACTACGAGTGACCGGTCTGAGACTCGGGGGAGAATTGGGTGGATTTTGGGAAATATCGAGACATGTGACGGACGGCCGGCCAGGAAGCGGCCTCGCCGGCCCAACACGGTAGAATCGGAATCGATGGCGTAACCCGAGACCGGACCGGTTTCGGTATTAGGTCAAGGGCAATCGGCCCAATTACCAAAACTGGGGCTGAAACTGGCCCACTCGCTTGACTGGAAACAGTGGGGTTCGGCGGAATAGTAGGTCCAGCGGGCAGTGGGCCCGTTGGCGGATTTTGGGTGCAGAACAAGTTTGAAAAATGGTGAATAATATATGGAGAGACGGCATCGGCCAAAACAGTATACGAACTAGGCTCGAGACTACGCACGTTAGCAAACAGAAATTAGGTTTCATAAAAAACAACATGACGACTAATGATGATTTTATTAGAGATATGTGTAGCCACGATGATTAGACGGATAACCCAAAAACACACAAGGGGTAGACCGGGCCTGAAGTTTGTTAATTGTGGTGGACGGAAATAGGGGATAACATAAGCACCCAAGACCCTAAGATGTGAATACGAAAGAGTCTTATTATATAATATTTGAAGGGGGAAGTATATGTCAAACCTTTGGTAGGAATAATGTTAAGGAGATAAGTAGTCATTTGTAGAGCATAATGCCAAAAGGAATGAGGTGCGGAAGAATGGACCAATAAAGTTCGGACAATATTATTAATGGTACGAATTTTGCGTTCGGCTTTCCCACTTTGAGAGGACGTATGAGGACAAGAGAAACGAAAATTGATAACAGTATTACCACAAAAATCCTGAAACAACCCATTATCATATTATTTTCCATTATGACATTGAATATGCTTAATTTTCCGCTCGAATTGAGTACGGATGAAAGCTCTAAATTTTAAAAAGTGAAAACAATGTGAGATTTTTTCGCTAACGGAAAGTCCATAAAAAATTAGAATAATCATCCAAAAATGAACATAACAACGATCGCCCAAAGAACTGATAATAGGAGATGTCCACAAATCGCTATGAATAATATCAAATGACATTAAAGTACGAGAATTAGAGTCTACAAACGGCAATCGAACAATTTTTCCTAAATAACAAGATTGACAAATCGGAGTACTACGCGTACCCTTAAAATAAATAAAATTATTTTTATCTAAGGAAGACAAAATTGACGACCTCGGATGACCTAGACGTGCATGCCACAAGGAAGGAGCAAGAGCTGCAAAAGTAGATGGCAAGGCTTGACTCGAGAGACCGGATGTGGGCGTGATAGGATAAAGATCTCCCCTACTATCACATCTCATGAGAGGAATCCCCGTCTTGAAATCCTTTACAGAAAACCCAAAAGGATAAAAAACAACAGAAACTGAATTATCAGTGGTGAATTTATGAACAGACACCAAATTTTTAATCAATTTAGGAGCATAAAGGGTATTTTTCAAGACAAGAGGTGGATGGGAGGGGGGGGGGGGAGACAAAGTTTTATGACCGTAACCACGAATTAGAATTGAATTTTCATTACCAACAATTATGCCACGATTGTTGCTCAAATTGGAATAAGATGAGAGAGTACCTTGGTCGGACGTCATGTGAATAGTGTCTCCGGTGTCCATGTACCAATTCGGGTCCGCAGGATTTAATCCAAGTGTGAGCATCGCGGCTTCAATGTCGGTAGGTGTGGGGCCCACTGTATGATGGGCTTGCGGAGGCCGAGGCCCAAGCACACCAGCATCCTGCCCCTGCCCAGAACTTGCACGCGGTACCCACTGATTCTGGGCAGAATTGGGCCTATTCTTTGTTGACCGATGTTGGGCTCCCAAATTATATTATCCACGTTCCAGTTAACAAGGTCTGGGCGTGCGGGTTAGTGTTAAGAGTTCCACATCGGATATGAAATGGGAACATGGACTCCTTATATGGACTTGGACAATCCTCACCCTACAAGCTAGCTTTTGGGGTTGAGTTAGGCCCAATATCCATTCTTTACTTAGGAACAAACTTCCTCTATATTGTACTTTTAACATCCCAATTTATCTGGTAATGTTTGACTGGATAACTGGACACTAAATTTAAGAAAGAAATGAAGACCTTTAAAATTTGTGGACTAAAAAAGTCTCATATCTGGTAGTATATTTTAACTAGAAACTTGGACCATGTAAAAACTATACCTTATGGCAAGCAGCAGTGGCCAGCTACATAAACTGAAGGATGGTTAGTTGAACACCCTTCGAAGAAAAATTATACCACGCATATGGAAAATAATACTGGATATATAGGTCAAAAGTATGTGATACAGATATATATCAAATTTTTGAATACCCTTAGCTAAATTTCTAGCTTCGGCACTGGCAAGCACTAATCTCCAGTACCTAGGAACAAACTTCTGCGATATCGTAGTTTTTTTAACTTGAACTTGGACCATGTGAAAAGCATAGTCATTCAGAAATAATCTATATTATGAACAAACTTCCTCTATATCTAATACCCCTTCACTGTAAATTTTCATGTAGTAAGATGACATTTATCCTTTATGCATATGATACTAAGATCAACAGACATAAGATGGAATTTCTCCAACTTTTTGTTTACCAAAATTCTTATCAATCTTGTTTACAGGTGAAAATTCACTGCCTAACACCAACAAGTAAATTCAGGTATTAAGAAAACATTCAAATTTCCAAGTATTCTAGACTATGTTGCTTGGGCTCCTCAAAAACATCGTCTGATGCGTGTCGGATCCTCCAAAGGTAGTGCATATTTGAAGGACCCGACATGGGTGCGGGTTTTGGAGAGTTCCGAGCAACATAGATTCTAGGTCATCAACAACAACAACATACTAGTGTGATCCCACAAGTGGGATCTGGGGAGGGTGGGTGTACGCAGACCTTACCCCTACCTTTGTGGGTAGAGAGGCTGCCTCCAATAATAGATTCTAGGTCATCATTTAACTAAATACTCTATATACATTTTCAGAGATGAATCGAAATCTACAGGTTCTAGTATGAAACAGCAGGGTTTAGATCATGATCATGTTTCCAGTAAATCAAATGAGTCTGAGAACAACTTCTCTGCTGGAAGCGATGTGCTTCCATCCACTTATGATGTGGACTCTAACTCAGGTCCAAGCAAATTTGAGATCAAGGTACTAATGCAATATTTTTCAATTTTTATTGCTTCATTGCCACTAAACTTGACAGTTCTGTTCATTTCTTAAGTTAATCTTCCAATTTGGTGACATGATTCTTCTTCCTTTAGATTATAGTAATATACCGAAAGGGTTCCTTGGAGACGCTCCGTGTAACTTATAGGTCACAGGTTTGAGCAGTTGAATCAGCCACTGATGCGTGGATCCTATGTTGCTCGGACTCTTCAAAATGGAGACAATTGCGTGTCGGATCCTCCAAAAGTAGTGCATTTGTGGAGGATCTGTTACTGCTGCGGCAGCATTTTTGGAGAGACCGAGCTACATTTGGATCTCATTTATCAACTTCTCACTACATTAGATGCACTATAGACATTATAGTCTAGTTTCTGTTGTGTTTTACTGAACTCAGTTTTCAAGTGTAAATTCTCTTCCACATTCAGTATAATGTGTGGTTGATTACGTCTTCATTTCATTTCAGGAGAGAAATTTCTCGGCATCCAGATCAAATAACAGCTTTAGCTCAGCTGAAAGTTTTACCCAAAAAGAAAAGGCCACCTCTAGAAATCACACGGGCAAACAAGTTAGAGCAAGTGCTGCCCATACTTCACCTCAGAATGATTATTTCATCGACGATCATTCTGTTTCAAACCGATCATCCTATAATACAAAGGCCACAGGTATAATGGAGCATCTGCAGAATAATGGAAAAGATTTCACAACGTCTTCTCAGACGAATTCGGCCTCTTCAAGAAATCTCCTGGAGGCTGCAGAAGATACAATTGAAGAACTCCGGATAGAAGCCAAGATGTGGGAGAGAAATGCTAGGAAGCTCATGCTCGATTTGGACATACTAAGAGAGGACTTCTCGGCTCAGTCGAAAAAGCAAGCAGACTTAGTTATGGATCTCTCAGCTGCCTATTCAGAGCAAGGTAGTGCTAGAATTGTCCCTGACTTTCCTGCCTTAGTTGAATTTTACCATAACTGTTTACTTCAAAAAGGAACATTAGTCCTTTTCTCGGAGGAAAAGGCTATATAGACTTAATAGTTTTATTACCTTCTTTAATACCTCCTCCATCTCAATTTGTGTGAAGGTGTTTGACTTGGCACGGTGTATAAGAAATAAAGAAATACTTTGAAACTTGTGGTCTAAAATAAGCCTCAGATATTGGTGTGACTATAAATCATCTCATTAAGGGTAAAATGGGTATTCTAAAGTTAAACTATAAAAATGTGTCATTTTAGTATACTTTTTTTTTGTGTTTGATTTATTTTCGTTCAAAGTTTGTAATTGTTAGCTTCGCATGACGCCTGTTATTTTGATCCCAACAGGTAGCTTGAAAAAAGAGATTGAGAATCTGAAACTATTGTTAGAGGAATCAAAAGCGAAACACGACATGGCAGAGGATTTGATGTCTCAACCGAAAGGTCAGAATCATGTCCAGGAGGAACTGGAAAATGAAATAAGACATCAACAGGAGTTGAATGACAGTTTAGTCTTACAACTGAAAGGAAGTCAAGAATCAAACGTCGAGCTCGTCATGCTTCTTCAGGAACTTGAAGAAACTATAGAACAACAGAAATTTGAAATAGAGAAATTTTCATCTCTGCATCTGAGGTTAACTGACATGCAACATTCGGCAACAGCAGCTTCACAAGAACCGGAAAACAATGCACACTCTCAGAAAGCTAGTATTGAGCTAATAAGAGACGTTGAAGCATTACGAGAAAAAGTGCACGAGCTAGAGAGGGACTGTGCTGAGCTTACTCAGGAAAACTTGGAGCTTTTGATCAAGTTTAAGGAGTCCGGTAGTGAAAGCACACTGGCACCTGTGGAAAAAGTTGGTAAAAATGAAAACTCCGAAGAGTTTATTAAATTAGTGAAGCAGCTAGAAGTAGCTTTTCATCATCTAAAGAGACCGTGTTATAAAATTTCTTCCCGTGTGAGCGACCAGTGCAAACATCACCTGGAAAACTTGGCAAATTTGAGCGACAACAGTACCGGCTGTGTCCTTGCGTATCTGTTCGACCTGAACAATCTCTTAGAAACTAGAATTGTTGAGTGCGACGAACATTTTAAACAGCACGAACAGGAGATCCAGGAGAGAAATAAATCTCTTGCAGAAGCTCAAAGAAAGCTGGACGATTACAGTCTTGAGGTTCAAGCACATGAGGGCGCAAAGGCAGAACTACAAGTTCAATGTTCCGGTCTACTAAAGGAGTTAGATCAAAAAAATTCCGAGATGGAAAAGTTACAGGCTGACTTACAAGCACATGAAGAGGAGAAAACCAGCCTTTTGGAGCATAAAAGAGAACTAGAAGGTAAAGTTGCTGATCTTCAAAAAGAAAAGGATCAGGTAGAAGAAAACATGAAAATCGTCTTGAGAGAAAGTGCCATCAGCTCGAGGTGCTTGGACGATCTACAAAATGATCACAAGCTTCTGGAAAGAAAATTAGCACAGCTCGAAAGTGAAAAACAAACGTTGGAGGATCAGTTAGTAGGATTGACAGAGAAGAACGAAAATATGGAAGCACAAATTAGGCTCATGACCGTTGAGAGAGAATCTTGTCAATCAGCATTGGAAGAATCCAGGTCTATTGTGTTGAATCTTCAAGACGAAATCGAGAAGTTGGAGAGCGAAACGAAAACGAACGTTGCTGATCTTAAAGAAGAATTGGAAAACATGCAGATCTTATGGTCACAAGCTCGAGAAGAATGTGGATATCTCACGAACAAGAATGAAAAGCTAGAAGAATCTTTGCAGAATGTGGAAAGAAAGAACGTGGAACAGCACGAGCATCGTGTGAAGCTAGAAACTCAACTGCATGAATCACAGAAAAGCTTGGCTAATAGCTTGATAAAAGTTAAAGCTCTGGAAGAAAATCTCGATTCAATGTGGAAAGATTTATCCTTGAAAGACGAGAGAATGAACGCTGAACTAAATGTACTCATTCAACAGAACAAGAACGAAATTGAGAGGTATTCAGAGAAGTTGATGGAAGTTGAGAGTCTCGAGAAAGAGGTACAACAACTAACCAAGCAAATTTCTGAAATGGACGAGGGACAGAGATTAGTTTCCGATGCTGTTCATGAAGTTTCCAGTTGGCGCGCTGATAAAGAAAAGCTGGAATCCGCACTTGAAGATGTTCAATCAAAATTTGCATTGAATGTGAAGGAGCTTGCTGTTACAAAACTAAGTTATGAAAAGTTGTTGGTTGAACATGCAAAGATTTTGAAACTTTTACCAAATTATAGGGCGAACGAGGAAAAGCTTAAAACAGCCATTAATGACCTTGAGTTGCAGCTCACTCTTTCACGATATGAACACCAAAAGCTTCACGAAGAAAGTGCTAATCTGAAATTTCAGTTGCAAAAAACAAAAGAGCTTCAAGATGAAGTCTTCAATCTGAAGAGCGAACTCACTGGGTGCATGTTCGAAAAGGAAAAGTTAGAAGCATCTCTAGAGCTAATATCTAAAGATTGTGAAGAAATGAAGGCTGAGAAGGCCTCGTTTGCTGGTAAGATCTCCGAATTGCAGAAAGTCTTGTCGGAGTTGGAGAACAGCAATCGAAAGAGAGTTTTTTTGGAAGAAAAAATTGAGCAACTGGAAAGTGATTTAACTGAAAAGGAGAAATTCTGTGCACAAGTGGGTGATTTGGAAAATGAGCTAAGTGAAACTAAGGGAGATAACGAGCAATATCGGCAGAAAGCATGTACGATGGAGGAGGAAAAGGATATATGTTTGAGAAAAGTTCATGCACATGAGGCAGAGGTGAAAATGATGGAGGAAGAGAAAAAATTATATGCCAAAAAGGTTAGCTTATTACGAAATTCTATGTTGCTCGGAGTTTTCAAAAAATGTTGTTGCACCCGTGTTGGATCCTCCAAAAATGCACTACTTTTGGAGGATCCGACACTCACCTGGTAACATTTTTGAACAGTCCGAGCAACATAGAAGAAATTCTTTCTTATTGCTTTTTCCATTTTCGTTAATTAAAATTGTTGGTGAATGATAGAAGTTCACGTTCTCTGCAGTTTGAACAGAACGATACTCCAAAGAGCAACAGTAGGTACACTAACTTCAATAGAGCACCTCAAAAACTTAGTCAGTCCCAAGAACTTCTGGTGGATCGACTTCATTCAGATCGCAAGTGTAGTGAATCAGAGGTTCTGTTTATTCCCCTTCTATTCGTTTTCACCTTTGAAGCACAACATATCACCAACATAGCCGGTATTTTGAGTTTCTTGGTTTCCCTTTTTGCTGATCCAGGGTGAAAATGGTTTCTCCGATGGAAATGCTCCTTCTATTGAAATGGATTACTTGGCTAGAATACAGCTACTTGAGAACAAGCTTGCTGAAGCATTAGAGGCAAATAAGAAGTACAAAATTCAGTTTCAAAGGTAGGTGTCAGATGCTTAAAACTCCAAATTTTACATTTACATTTAATTTCGTATACAAAAGTTTTGCTAAGTACAAATCATTCAGCCCCCATTTCTTGTTCAGTTGGAACTCTTAACGTGTCAGTTAAACTGAAGTTATGTTTTATTTTCATGGAAAAAAGCCCTTGCAGGATTCGTGCACAAGTTTAACTTTGGTGTCACGCTATAATGAAATCTAGTACATAAATTTAAGTAAACTAGTGTAACATTTTTTAGTTTTTGCTTGTGGATCGACTTTTTTCCTATCTTCTATTAGTCTACTCTTAGGGATGAAACTCAGATAGGCAGTGGCGGAGGCATGATTTTTACCAAGGGGTTCATAATCTACCTATATATACATAAAAAAAAAAATTAATCTTGTATATACAATGTGATTTTCAGGCGAAGGGGGTTCATTGAGTTCAGATGACCTCCTTTCCGCCCTATAGCTCCGCTCCTGCAGACAGGACCTTAAAAGGCTAAGTTATTATTACAACATTGACAAAGTAGCCAGAGTTGAAAATGATATCTGTTTGACAATGAAATTTCGGAAAGAGCTCTGCACCTTTCACAGATCAAGACGGATTCAACTTATAAACATGTTGAACTAGGATAATCAACCTTTTGTTACCTTACGGAATACTTATCAAACGAACCATCACCTCATAACAGAACTTAGGATTTCTGCAACATACTGCAAGGAAAAGTAAATAGATAATGTACACAACACATTCACAAAGCAAAGATATAATAAAAGTATAGAACTACTGCAGATTTTAGTATGTAATGTCTGAGTTTTTAAGCTGCTATTCTTGTTTGTGTGTAGGTTTAAGACCGAGGAACGAAAAGGTCATTCACCTGCTTCCAATAAGTCAGACTGGAACAGCGAAATGGTGAAAAGGTTTGAACATACGAAGGCTTTACTAGAGACGGAATTAAAAGACATCCGAGAGAGATACTTTCAAATGAGTCTTAAATATGCTGAAGTAGAAGCACAGAGAGAGGATCTTGTTATGAAACTGAAGGCAGTTAAGAGTGGAAAGAGATGGTTCTCTTGAATCTCGCTAATCTTAGGTAAACAGATCCACATTTTCACCTAGCACTTATGTTGTTCGGACTCTTCAAATATGTCTCGGTGTGTGTGTCTGATCATCCAAAAATATTGCATATTTTGAGTATCTCACACGGGTGGCAATATTTTTTGAGAGTCCAAGTAACATAGCCTAGTACATATATTACCGTTGTAATTTATTGTCAGAATAACTAAAGTAAGATACAGGAAATAAAGAATTAGACCAAATAAAGAGAGCACATGTAATTTAAAAGGAGTGATTAAGTTAGAGATGTTTCTACTAGAGTTAAAGACAATTAGCTCCTCACAAATTTCTCCACAAGGGGATATGTCATTATCCCATGAATAGTTCTTTACTTTATGAATCTGACTTTCTGAGTTAGTTGAGAAGTACAACTTTGAAAGATTGTTCTAGTGGCATTGCAGTGGCGAAGCTAGGGGAGCGCAAGGGGTTCATTCGAGCCTCCTTCGCCAAAAAATTACATTGTACACAAGATTAAAATTATTTTTTATGCATATATCGTAAATGTTGAATTTCCTTACTTCTTCGTGTCGTTTACTTCTTTTTATTTGTAATCCTGTTAGTAAAAAGTCCGGCTCCGCCACTCAGTGGCAGGCGTAGCTCTTTAGATAGCTGCATATTGGATCTGTTAGACAAGAAACTATACTAACAAAACTGTGTTATTGTATATTCTGAACTAGCGACAGCCAACTTTTAATGCATATGGTTTAAGTACATAATTCACTACAAAAAAGAACGGAACTAGCGACAAACAACTTTGTAGCTACACAACAAAAATCCGTAGCTAGCCTATTTAACGACGTATTAGTGATGTATTATCAAAGAATTCTATTTAGCTACGGGCTATTTAGCAATGGACAATTTCTGTCTCTAAACAACAAAAATTGGTCGCTAATCCTATTTAACGATGGATTAGCGATAAATTATGAAAGAATCCTGCTAGCTATAGGCTATTTAGCAACATATTAGAGACGAAATTCGTAGTTAATTCCTCCTCTTCTTTTTTTTTTTTTGGTGGTGGAAGGCATATCCTCTTAATAATGAAAATATACTATCCAGTCTAAAATCTAAAGTGGCAACACATATAATTACCGAATTAAATTAATCCTATTTTCATGTCTTCTCCACTGAAATGAGTACCGAATATGCCATTGAATGTGCTGTATTATATGCTGGCTATTGATGTCAGGATTTAGCCACAAGTACATAGCAGAACATAAAATAATTAAGGGAAAACAAAGAAAGATATATGAGTGAACAAAACAAGAAAAAAGTAGTACATGTTGGAAGATAGGCACAGACAACATAAACATAAACTTTTGTGTGGGAATATTTGATTGCTTTGTTTTTGGTATTATGTATTATTCTCTGATGCTCTAAAAGCTTCCATTGTTAGGTCATCAAACCTTCTTTTCTTCACGTCATCACAAGGTATGTTTATCAAAAGAAATGATTAAGAAAAAGAGGAAAAACCTACCAGTGGCATCTAGGTATGTTTGCTTTTCTTCACGTCATCACACTAATATGCATGTGTCTTAGATTTTCTCAATATGTAAAGACGTTAAATCATATAATAAACGCAACTTGGATTTATATGCAAAAATAAATAAATTGTACCTATTAACCATTGGTCAAATGTACCATATGATTTATAAATCATCAAAGATCTTGACCTCCATATAGAAAGAGCATTACGCAATCAAATTACAGTATATTAGTACAAGTTTCACGTTGTGGAATTGTTGGATATTGTAAATCAGTACGGGAAGTAAATAAATATTACAAGTGTTCGAAAGGATAAACAAATATGCCAATGTTCAGAACTGCGGCAAGCTTGTTGAGTCTTGAATCTTGATAACCTGAAATCAAGAAACACTAAATCTGGATTGTTACAACTGTGTGCTGAGTCGAGTGATGACACTCTGTCTTTAAGATAAGATTGCCCCGTATATATGCTTTTACGTTAACGGGCAATAGTCTCCCAAGATAAAACAACACCTAATATCAACACTACAAAGCAAATAGGTTGATTTTGCTGAAGAAAACAAACACGAAACGACTTGCTGAAGAAATAGAAAAGGAAGGAAGAGTTTCTGTTTTGTCCCAACGTTTTTGCTCACGTTTTGGACTGACTTTCTCTTCTGTTTTGTCTATGTGTATATAGTGTGTCTCTGTTTCTGTGTTTCGTATCACACAATTGAGCCAAAAGGCATCAATATATAGCATAAGGGGAGACCTCTCAATTGCCAAGACATGACTGTTAATGGCCATTGAAGGAGGGAGTAATTCAGCCAAGTAATGGTTGTTAATGGAGGGAGTTAATCAGCCAAGTAATGGCTGGTTAATGCACAATAACGCCCCCAAAAATCAACTTCCGTTGTTCCCAAATTCAACATTCCAGAAACTCCAAGGACCAAACTATAAATATTAAACAATTTGGATCCAAAGAGATAATATTAGAAGAAGCCCAAGACCCGAGCCGGACCGGACGGGCAGGCGGGCGGCGCGCGTGTGGGCTTAGCCTTGAACCCAAGCACATCTAGGTCCTCCCTCCTTTAAACACATGGGATACCCCTTAGGGTCCCAAACCCTTAGCCAATTTAGAGACTTATAAAGAGAGCAATTCTTCATTTTCCCATCGATGTGGTAGATTTGTCCCACACCATATTTCCATGACTCAAACACCTTACTTCGTAGACCAATATCTCTTTCATTTCTCAACGAAATTTGACGATTCTTGGCCCTACGGTCATCTACTCACTTAGTAGATTATGCACGTGTGGAGAGACAAAGTCTCCAACATACGGAACCCTAGTGTTTAATTCATTAAATATGGGTGGACGCACCTCCCCACCAAAGGCAAATTTCCAATAGGAATTTCACTGGGTATGTTGTTGTTGTTAGTACAAGTTTCTAAGTTTCATAAAACTTTTGTACTAACTGATAGTGTACTGCTTGTGTCACCTCAAAAAGATTTTTTAAAATTGATTATGTTAACATGTTTCTACTATTTATTTTTAGTTACAATTAATGTCACCAAATAGATTCACTTGCAATTACTTTAACGTGACTTGAATATTGTGTAATATTTTTTTTCTAATTTCAGTGTATAGAACTTAACCTCATTTTATTCAGCACCCCAACCCTTTTCATCGAGAGTTTGATTTTGTAGTCCATCATAGTAAATGTTAATTTAATTTTATAACACACGAGATAGTAAACAATATACTTGCAATCTCGATTTAGGTTGCATGGGGACGCCCTATCGAAGCGAAAAACACTCTCTTTTAAGAGTTTCTCCTTTCTCAAGTCTTAAATTCAAAACTTTTAATTAATGAGGGATATATTACATTTTTTAAATTCTCCACACTTCTTGATACTAAGTAGTTTCTATGTATTTCAAGGTGCACGTCATAATTTGAATCACTTTTGCTTAAAAAAACAATTCATGAGTCTTTTAAAATTCTGCCATGTGAATGATGATTTCATCCGCTAATATAATAATCAAAATTAAACAGCAAATATTGTACAAGGTTTATATAATTAAATTAAAAATAGTACTAGCTACAAAAAAGTAAAGCATGCCAATATAAAAAAATGAAGGGCGGGAAAGGAATATGAGGCCATTAGAAGAAATAACATATTTGTGATGTAAGAGGTACCAATGGCATATCCCTTATAAGATTCTTAACTTGCCAACCCACCCCTCCATTTTTACTCTTTTTGTTCCTCCTTTACCCAAAAGTGATCACATTAAGTCACCTTCACTCTTATATATTTGCCTTCATAAACATCACTAATATTCCAACCTCAATCAAACCCTCTAGGGGTAGTTTTCTTGATTTATCGTATTTTTTGTTCGATGGAGGAAGAGGAAGAACTACTACGTAATTAGAAAAGACTGGAACCGTCAGATGATTGAAGACAATAAAAGGGTGGCTGCAAAAAATGATTTTTGTGATGGTGTTTGAAGAATCTTGATTAGTCATTAAGATTAATCTTGATTAGTCCCATGATGTAAGGTAATTGGCATGTTCCTGGTGGTGTTTTTTCTAGTCAAAATTAAGGGCAACTTCTATATCCTTTGGCATTTGAGTCTCTTGATGGGCTCTATAGGAATTAAATTATAGTTAAAAGAAGATAATTCTCAAAAGCAAGGTAGATTATGCTAATCTTGTCCTTCACTTAGTTTATATTATTGAATATATTTGTGAAGGCGGTATATGTGTTTGTAAGCTACTTAATGAGTGCTTTATGAATTAGTAATTAGGCCTATGGCCAGAATAAAGGTTTAGTGTTGTGTTAATGTTTGAGTACTGTAGGTTTTGCTTATGGTTGGTTTGTTTAAATTAAAGCATTAATGTTTCCTAGGAGAAGCAAGAATGTAGTACGTTTGTGTTTTAAGCTGATTATGATGGTTGGTCGTGTTCTAAACATTAGTTGAAATGTTGTGTCATGCATATGATGAGTTTTCCCTGCAATGATCGATTTCTTTTTGTTCTCGGTATTTGTTTCTGGTTCAACTATTTCGAATTCACGTCAGAAAGTAATTTGAGGTTAATCATTTTCTATAAAAAATGATTTTATTCTTATGACTCGAACTCGAAATCGCTTATTAAGAATATATGAGTACCTATCATTCCATCACAATCTTTGATGGTACAATGACCTATTTATGTTTGAACATGTAACAACTTTTAATGGTTGACGTGCACATGCCGCAGATTTCGAGACCACCATTTAAGCCATACCTCCAACGCGTAAAATTAACTTCTATCACATGTGTTGTCTGAAGCTTTTTATAGCTTAAGTTTAGGCACAAACTTCAATCCTTATTTTTTTGTCTAATTTCAGCTACATGAAATTTCAAATATTTTATTGGAAGTTAGGATTTGTCAAGCCTAACTTTAGACGTTGCACGTCTAAAATTGTTTCAAAATGAGTAAAAAAAAAAAGGGCAGTCCGGTGCACTAAGATCCCACTAAGCGCAGGGTCCGTGGAAGGGTCGGACCACAAGGGTCTATTGTACGCAGTCTTACCTCACATTTCTGCAAGAGACTGTTTCCACGGCTTTAACCCATGACCTCTTGATCACATGACAACAACTTTATCCGTTGTTCCAAAATGAGTAAATGTGTAAAATATTTTAACAAGTACATACATGTTAAAGAGTGATGTCCATATAAAGTATCCGTCAAATTCTTACCTTTTCAATACACATATAGGAGTTATACTAACTCATTGAAAGGGTTGCATATATCTTACGCTAACCATGGTAGAATATACCTAGCTTTTTTACCATTATGATGTAATAATTCTAATTTCATTGTGTTAAGAGGATCTTGTAACTTTATTCCCTTGATCTTAATGGTAATACTAACAAGTTACAATATATTATACATCTTAGGGAAAAGATGATACCACCTATACTTGAAACGAACTTTGTTTCTATTTTTCATTGGACAATAAAGTATCTTTGAGATACATTGTACTCTTAGATTGGATGTCATTCAAGCTAGCTAGTGCCAAAAAAACATCTTTGCACTGTCTAATTTCAAGAATAGATTATACTAATGTATATATAGAAAATACATTGTGGTCATTATCTAGATAATATTATCACTTCATGCCTTTGTAATCATTGCAGCAGTGTACAATTGGTTTGATATTAATTACTACTTCATTAGACTAATGCTTACACCTATTATACTTTTAAAAGTAATTCTCTCACTTAACAAATAACTAGTAGTTTGACCGACTGCGCGAAGGTTTTTACTAAATTAACAAAATGACGTTTTTATTGAAGTGTGTGACCATCTGATCTAAAAGCTTAAGCTGTTAGATAGAACACAATTTTAATATTTGATTATATTCTCAACACGCCTCCTCACGTGCTGGCCTGATTTTTTTCATGGTCCAAGCACGTGGAAATTCTTTTTGAGAATGGGTGGCGGTGAGATTCGATCTCAGGACCTTTGGCCTGCTCTAATACCATATTGAAGTGTGTGACCATCTGATCTAAAAGCTTAAGCTGTTAGATAGAACACACTTTTAATATTTGATTATATTCTCAACAGTTTTTGTAATGATTGAAAAGTAATTTGCAATAACTATAAATATCTTTAATTTCCTTATCAAAAATTAATCTACTCATATAAGCTTGTAAATCCAACTATACATATTTGCACAACTTAAACAATAAAAAGGTAAATCAAAACTCAACGAACAGTAACTTATATTTTATTATAGACAAATAATCATTTATCAAAAGAGATAGTTCCAATAGTCCAACAACATGCAAATTATTCGTGTATTAGAAAGGAGACCAAATTCCCTCTACTAATTTTTCATCATCTTCCTTTTTCATGTATCATGTTCTTGTAAACTTGTATGTACATTTCTTTGTTCGTATATTTCGTTCATCTCATTTCTACAAGCATTAAATATTCTTTATAATTTCATAGTACATGTTCTTTTGTGCACACATTTCACTTTTTCAAAATTACAAGAAAATATTAAAATCTATTTTGCAAGTCCCTCTAATTGATATAAGTATTAAATACTTAGAAAAAAGGAAAATAGACTAAAACACTTTTCTTTGATAAAAACACACACAAACCAGTCATGTTGGCATGAACTAAGATTAATGTAAAACAACAGTCACATCGTTAAGATGCACCTTAAGAATCAACACTAATATAAACTAATTTGAAGCCTCAAAGTAGTTCCTAAGAAAAAGACCATATAGAGCCTCAAAGTACTGAAAGAATTCAGAGAAGATAGTGACAACATCTTTGATTATTTCCTCTGAATTTATCGAAGTTAATCACACTACTCCACTCTATCCATTTCTTTTCCCAATTTTGCCTATTTGTTTGGTGGCACTGGCTCTAATATATCTTTTCAGTTTTTAAAAACACAAAATTGCACATCTGAGAAAAAAAGATTAAAAAACAATTACACAAAAAATCATCATATTATCTTTCTAAAAAGTAGGCCAGTCATTAATTTTAAATAAAAAAGTGTCTTTTATTTTTTTCTATATTTGTGAAATTCACAAGGAGTAGAATTAGGACTTCTTTTTACAAAAATAGTTACTCAATAACGTTTTTGCTTAAAATAGTCAAAGGAATACACGACCTGATGGCCCTAATATATCACCGAGTATTATAATTAGGACTTTTTAAATATATACTCATCTGTAAATAATGAATATTGGGCCTAACTCAACCCCAAAAGCTAACTTGTAGGGTGAGGATTGTCTAAGTCCATATAAGGAGTCCATATTCCCATTCCATTTCCGACGTTGGACTCTTAACACTCCCCCGCACGCCCAGACCCCGTTAACTGGAGCGTGGATGACATAATTTGGAGGCCCAACATCGGTGAACAAAGAGTTGGAATGGGTGAGGCCCTGATACCATGTAAAGAATGAATATTGGGCCTAACTCAACCCCAAAAGCTTGCTTGTAGGGTGGGGATTGTTCAAGTCCATATAAGGAGTTGTTCTCATTCCATTTCCGATGTAGGACTCTTAACATCATCAACATTTTTGCTTAAAAATAGTCAAAGGAATACATGGCCTAATGGCCCTTATATATCATTGGGATATAGAGTAAGATTATATGTTAGGTTTATGTTTGTGGAAACAACCTCTTTCAAAAATGTAAGTTAAGGTTGCGTGCAATAGAACCTAGTGGTCCGGCACTTCCTCGGACCCCGCGCATAGCGGAAGCTTAGTGCACTGGGCTGCCCTTTTTTAGGGGGCAGGTAAAGGGAAAATAGGGGAGGGGATTACAACGTGGGAATTCAAACCCTCACCAACAAGATAAAAGTTCAGGTAGCCAACCAACTGAGCTACTAGATCCCTACATGTCAATTGTCTTCTATTTTTTTTTTAAACAATTTATACGATTGCTCCTTGGTGAAGACATGTCTTATGGAGCAAAGGATGTATTATCAGATCTAGCCTTGTCTAATGCAAACATAAACCTAACGTGTAATCTTACTCTATATCCCAGTGATATATAACCTCTTGCAGAAATGTGAGGTAAGGCTGCGTACAATAACAACACACTGCTGCTCCATCTGTTCCCTTCTCCTTCTACTCCCTCCATCATCTGGCCCCACTGCTCCGGCGAGGAGCTCCAGCCACAAAAAAAATGGCTAACACCACTACAACTACCTCATTGTTTGGCACCGACACCACTTCTCCTTCTGTTCTCACCTCCTTCACTCTACCACGCCGCCAACCACCATCAGTGCCAGCCCTCGCCAGAGACGGCGTCTCCGGTGAACCATAACCACAACAATAACACAACACCACTACCCATTCCCTGTTTCCCCATCTCTGTTTACTACTCTCTCTTCGTTCTCTGTACACCGCCACAAGACCAGATCTGGAACGGTTCACTCTTACGCCATCACAAGACCAAATCTGGAACGGTTCACTGTTACGCCACCACAAGATCAGATCTGGAAAAGAAACCGTCGTAATAGACTCCGTCATGACTCAGATCTGTTAAGTCGCAAAGAAATCGACGTCAGCGCCTCCAGATCTGATAGCAATGGACTCCGTCGTGACCCACTGCCCGCCGGAACATTTTATTTAGTGTATTTATTATTTTTGGTATTCAGTATTTGAGTTTATTTGTTAAATTTTTAGATTGTATTCAATTTGTTATTTTTTTGTATTCAGTATTTGAGTGTATTTGTTACATTTTTAGTGTATCTATTTTTATTATTATTTAGATTTTTAGTGTATCTATTATAGCTGATTTTTTTTTGTATTTATGTTATTTGAATACAATCGTATTTAAAATACAATAAGTTGAATACATTTTTTTTTGTATTTATGTTGTTTGAATACAATCAATTTTTAAATGCAATAAATTGAATACAATGTAAAAGTAGCTATAGATGAATAAAACTAAGTTGAATACATTTGACGTGAATACAGCTGAGCTGAATGAATGAAAAAAATTGAATACATTTTTTACTCACCGTTTTATGAATACAGCGAGACCTTTTTATGAATACAACGGGTCATTTTATGAATACAACGAGAAAGTAGTAATACCATTTAAATATTAAAATTATAGCTATGACAAATTTAAAACCTCTAAACTATAGTCATTTAGGTAAGTTTCACATCAATTTTCAGTAGTAATTGTAATTGATTATAATAGAATCATTATTCACAAAATAAATGAGGAAAAAAGAAAAAACGGGACTCGAGTCTAAGCCTTTCCAATGAGACGTTTGGCATTTGTTGAGGAATATGAAGAGTGGAGTACTAATTAATGAGTGATTAACCTTTTTACAATGAGATAAATTAAAAACAGGAGAAAAAAAAACAAGAAAAAAGTAGAAAAGGAGAAAAAAGATAATTGTGTTTCTTGGTCGAAGAAATGTGGCACATCACTCTCTTATTGTCTAGCTTTATTATATATAGAGAGATATAACCAGAGAGCAATTACAATTATCGGAAGTAATGAAGCATAAGAAATGTCAATGAGTTGAGCGAAAGTGATCAAACCTAAACCTATACTATAGACCAGCCAATTAAGCTTTAAATCTTTTTATAATACGGTGCCAAAGTGTGTTCTTTTGAGTTAATGAATGGCTCACAAGCAATATCACACTGAGAGAGAAAGAATCACACATTGCATAAAGTTTAACGTCAACTGATTCACTCATATATTGCCTGGAATATGTCATTAAAAAATGATTAAAGTTATGTCATATATGACCTGAACTTCATGCAAAAATTGTTAAAGTAAAGTCATATATGGCTTGAACTTCATGCGGAAATAATTGAAGCTGATTTGCTTCCAAATTGTTTGAATTTACCTGGAATATGTCATTAAAATTATTAAAGCCATGTCATATATGACCTGAACTTCATGCAAAATTGTTGAAGTAAAGTCATATATGGCTTGAACTTCATGCAGAAATAATTGAAGCTGGTTTGCTTCCAAATTGTTTGAATTTATGCTTTGGCAAGCTAAATTTCATACACGTAAACGTCATACTCGCGCGCCTTAAGTTGATTAAAAATGGTGAAACTTTTAAAGATTTAGAAATTCCGGTTATGACTTAAACGGAGTCTTGAAATTGGTTGTCTTGCACTTCATCTAAAAATAAGCCCAACAAATTGTATAGGAAAGGAACACTTGCACTACTATATCACTAACTGAGAGATTGAATTATGTACTAACAAAAAACAACATGTTACACACACGCAAAATAAATGTAGATCAACATATGCTATAGACGCACAATCAAAGTTTAAAATAATCGATTCAGCCTAAGAAGAATTTCTTCGTTTTGATGTCCTAAGAAAAAACGGAACTTATTGATTTTGAGAGAGCATTAAATATTTATCATTCATAGTGAACTTGCAAATATTAAGCAAGATTAGGAACATCCAAGATATTAAGTAGAACAAAATAATTAGAAGAGGAAGTGGAGAATTTACCATGATAAGTGTAAACTATAGGAAATTGAGAATCATACAATTCAAACAATTGATCGTACTTAAGGATGGCAAAATCGTCTCAATAAATCATGACTCGCTCAACCCATTTAGGTTTGGGTCGGTGAGTGACCTGCTTATTTATCATTTTTTGTTTGCGCGGATTATCCTTCAAAGGCATTGAGTTTTAATTTTTGCTTCTCAAATTGTTGGTCTTTAATTTTTGCCCTTCGCTTAAAAAGTGACAAAAAATACTTGAGGTTTTGGATTTGAACTCTCGCTCACTCAAAAATTAAAAAAAAAATCGCATGACAGAGTTTGCCTCCTTAAGATAGAGTTTGGTACCTTAATCCAAACTCTATCTTGTGATTATTTTTTAATTTTTTACTAAATGGGTTCGAACCCAGAACTCGTGAATTTTTAGGCAAAGGGCAAAAATTAAAGATTTTTAATTTAATGGGCAAAATTAAACATCACCCTGAAATAAGGGCATTCTTAGGAATTTCCCCTTATTTATTAACTCAACTTATTTTCATCTACTCAATTCAGCCCATTTAAAAACTGGACTGATATGCAATCCAAATTGTTTCATGAAAAACTTTGTCTAAATATTTTTAAAAGACATTTTTTATTTTATATGTTATATATAGTAATAATAAAAAGAATTTTTTTATTAGGTACTTAAACAAATTATAAGAAAATAAAAAAGAATTTAAAATATAGTTTGAATTGAGCGGGTTAAGTTATGACCCGGTTTTTAGCCCTTTCAACCTGACCTGTTTCAGTTGGGCAATTCGCATTAATGCCCTTATTTTGGGGTGTTCTTTCATTTTTGTCCATCAAATTAAATTTATTTACTTTTTCCCCTTCGCCTTCAAACCTCCGCTCAGTAAAAAAAAAAAAAAAAAAATCGCAAGACAAAGTTTGCACTTTGTCTGCAAACTATGTCTTATCATGCAACATTTAACTCTTCGGGTAGCACCACTAGATCTTCAACAAGGCGGAAATTCTCGTATTTCATATGTACCTTAAGGTAGCAAACTATGCCTGATAAGACATAATTTGCAAGAAACTCCGCCGAATATGCCTGCAAATCCTACCTTAAAGCATAATTTGCCTTCATGCATAAGGCAAACTATGCTTGATCAGGTAGAGTTTGCAGACAAACTCTGCCTTGCGATTTTTTTTATAGGGCTTCGAACCCGGAACCTATGAATTTTTAGGCTAAGGGAAAAAATTAAACATTCCAAATTTGAGGGGCAAAAATTAAAGACAAGTGCTTTTGAAGGGAAATTCGCACAAAAAAATGTTTCAGTTCACATAATTTTTGAGCGGGTCAATGACCCAGTTTTTTATTAATTATACCTATGATAACAACAAGGGTGTTTTCTATGAGTTGTGAGCTCTTTTATTGGATTGTGCGTTGATATTGGTTAACAAATTGATTGTTGATATTGTAAAACTAAGAAAGTATGTCTCGGAGAATCGTGGGATTAAATTACATAAATATCTTTTATTATTAAGTCTAAGAAACCTTTGTGTTTAAGGCTATAAATGAAGTATCTTTATGAAATATGGATTCGATATTGACATCGACCCTTTGTTTGCTATAGATAATTATCCGTAAGGAGTACGAGGGCTTGTAACGTGATTGTAACTTTCAGGACAAGGTATGTAGGGTTTTCCTTTCCTCTTTTGGCATGATCCACATAAACATGATGTAAATGCGATGTTACTTCATAATAAATTCATTCTTGACAACTAGAGGTCTTTTGGTTGATTCATGATCATACAGTATCGCTTCCAGAAAGTTTATTCAAGGTTTGTAAGTTAATAGAATCATGTAATGATGATGATGTCAGTCTCATAATATTGATCGGAGGTGTAACGATTTTACGTCACTCCGACTGGATAAGTAAGCAGACATGTCCTTCAATTGATAGTCGTACATATATCTATTATGCATTCGTATTGCTCTTAGAGGCCTATGGCATTACATACGCAATTATACAGATGTGATATTAATGATATTGCTCTCAGAGGCCTATGGTGTTATATATGTGATCCATTATATACAAATATAGAGGCCTATGGCGTAATATACGCGAACGAACACTTATATATACCCATAGAGGAGTCTAGTGAGACACTTATGAGGTTTCAGGTGCTAACTCTGATTTCCTTAGCTTACCGTTACTTTATTTTATAATTGATTATGCCCTACATATTTAGTACATCTTTCGTACTGATGTACAAATTACCTTTGTCAACTTGCCAGCCTTGTAGTCTCTATTACGTTTATATTTGTTCCGTCAATTGAAAAAAAAATGCATCGTTAGTTTAGGACCTTTTCCTTTTTTGCAGCTCAACAAATCATTAATCTCAAATAAAAATTATAGTCTTTTTCAAACATCATTTGTGCGTAAACTCAATAACTTAATGAGGAACCGTTCGGAAGGATATATTAGAGAAAATAATGCATGCATTAATTTTGTGTATTATTAATCCCTTGTTTGGTAGATTTTCTCAACCTATCTATAGCTAATACATGCATTAGTTATACACTTTATTTGGTACTCTCTCCGTCCCAAAATAATTGTCGCATTACGCTTTTCATGAGCCAAACTATATGAACTTTGACCAACAATTTAAGCTATATTTTTTCATCATATTAATATGAACAGAATTGCAACTTATAGTATTTTTCCTATAGTTTTTTTCGAATATCCAAAATTAAATTTTAAAATATTGAATTAATCTAATCTAATTTAGCTTTGAAGTTTAGTCAAATTGAGGAATCATTCGGTAGGATGATATTAAAATATCAAATTAATCTATTCTAATTTAGGTTTGAACTA
This sequence comes from Anisodus tanguticus, assembly GCA_034509755.1. Taxonomy (NCBI): domain Eukaryota; kingdom Viridiplantae; phylum Streptophyta; class Magnoliopsida; order Solanales; family Solanaceae; genus Anisodus; species Anisodus tanguticus. The sequence continues at coordinate 2,757,422 of CM067555.1, read as the reverse complement.
TATTTGTTATTGTCTTATGTATAATTAACGCATATCAAATCATGATATTAGCAATGTCAAGAGTACTAATACATGCATTAAATATGGTTAAAGACAAAATTATTTTTGAACATGCATTAATGTATATTCGTCTTTCCAAAATTGTTAATACATGCATAAACAATTTATACATATTAAGTGAATTTCGATTTTAAATAAGTGTTCACTTAGCATTTTACACACATCTTAAGAAAACACTAACTTCCAAAAAATATTACATATTTTGACTAAACTGCATTTAATTAAAACTATCTCCGATACAAAAAAAGTGTACACTTAACCATTTACACACTTCTTACGAAAAAATACTAACTCCTACGCAAAAATAGATAATTTGACTAAACTACCTCTAATTAAATAAGTGTTGAGATTCAATCACTTAATATTTAATAAGGACAAATACAAAAAAATAAAATTAATTATTTTTTAATTTGATAAATGGACACACTCTTTAAAAAAAATGCTAAATGGATACTCTTTCTTTAAATATTGAGTAGGGCCTTAGGCCCAAGGCCAGGAAAACAAAAGGAGCGTTCTAAGTCAGTCACCTTTGAAATCTTCACTACCCGAAATCAACTTACGAACCCTAACTAAGCACAATCAATCAACCACTACCAACGCAAAAGGTAAACCATTTTTAATTGAATTAATGATATTTTGAGCTTCTCAATGCTTATTATGTTATCAATTCTAGGGAGAATTAGATATTAAAATTATAATCGATTTGCCTAACCTCTGTACTATAAACCTTATTATCTTTTTTTAGATTGATAAGCTGCATGTTTTGTTTCTACAATATGCCTGATGATTTGAGCAGTGTAATATCTGTGAGATTGAAACTTGTGATAAATTTAACAAATTGATTGGGCTATACAATTGTGCGTAATGTTATAAACTTTTATAGAAATATTTACATATTTAAAAACAAATAAAAAGTACTATCCAGCATTGCTAGTTTTTCCCTAAAACTACAGATTTTTAAGAGTAGAGGCGTCTAAGATATCTTCGGTGTGTTTGTCAATGATGGAGGTTTGTCAAGGCTCCATCTTCAAAAACCTGTCAAACATGTGGGCAAAAGAAAACCAGTGAGAATCGGAGTAATACGTTTTCAATTGCGTATAGGGCTGTCCAATGTATCCTCCGACGAGATATGAAATAGTTCAAATAAAACAAGATTTTATATGGGCATGTACCATATTAAGTTGCAAATCTACACAAAGATGTCCTATTCATACCAAGTCAAAACATGAAAAGATGATTTCTCTCTGTTCCATTCCTGATATGTTGCACCTTTAGTTTAGGAGGTGGGTTAGGTATTTCTAGTCAAGGTAGGCTTGGACATGAGTGTTACATAATCTTCAAGCAATGTACACCTAATTAAAACATGTCAATTGCATAGAAGACCAATCTTGCATTCACCCTTCAATTCACATTGTTTGGGAATAGATGTTCTTAGAGGTTGAAGCTCAGCCAACCGTAGCTAAACTTCCCAACTACTGCATATTGTAGTTCTTCTTGGATTATCAGTAGGGTTAATCTCCTTTGAGGTGTTAATTAGTCTGTTTGGTTTATGTTTTACCAAATTATGTACCTATTGGGGGGCTTGGTATCTTAAGTATGTACCAGCTATGATCAAAATGAAAAAATTGTGGCAGATCCTACCAAAGAATAGGTAAAACAGGTAGTGTTTGGCTTAAACAGGTCCTAATGGTTTTACATGCATGTTCTTCCCATGAGTTTCTTTTTCTTCTAAACATTTCAAGAAAATGTTTCCCAGGAAGAAATATAACAAAGAACCTATAGTAGTACAAACAGTTGTGTCAAGCTTACGAGGCAACTAGCACGCAAGTGATGCCAAGGAGCTGCAGGTTTTTCCTTCCCACATAGTTGAGAGAGAAATAGATCAATGAAGTGAACGGCAAGACAGTGTATCTTGAAGAAACATATATTCCTCGGACACATGACACAAGATTAGACAATGACCTCAATAACCAGATTCTTATAAATTAGCATTTCTATAAAAAAACTTAACTAGCACCAAAGTTCATATGAATGCATTTATCTTAAGAAAACAGCAAATAAGATCTTTACTGGTTTTTGTCAACTCAGAAGACGGGTATCCCAAAATTAAGGGTACCCAATTCGGAGCTCAAAAGGTAATTGGTTGCTCATGAGTCCTGGCAACCGAGGCATGTTCATTTTCAATCCAAAAAAACAATGACTTAATTGAACTCCCTGATCTTATAGACGAGGAAAATACTTTACCTTCGTGGACGTTTTCGTGTCCCCCGGACTCCGTATCATCAGATTGTTTTGTCGTTGGCATTGACATGTTCGGTTCTCCACCATCAGTATATATTATCAAAGTTGGAGAGAGTAGATGGACGTATTATCACTTTTATAACGAATTAGGCGAAAGTAACCAACGGATGTTTTCGTTCTTCGGGTGCTATAATACAATATTTTTCGAAAGCAATACGATTTACGTATTGGGAGATAACGAGAGTTTGGGAATACTGAGCATCAAGGAAAACTCAATGGAATTTTACAGGAACCGTTTTTCGCGTCAAAAACAAAGTTCAATTCGACAGATTTTCACGGCAGAAGACGTTGATAACAGAGGAATATTCGCCATATTTCTAACTCATGAAGAAGGGAAAGTTGAAATTTGGAGGTACAAGATGAACGGAAAGGTCTTGGAGAGGGAAACAAAAACAAATTTGGAGAATAAAACATTGTTTGTTAGCTTTGGAGCTTCCTATTTGAAACCATCTGTTGCACAAGGATTAGGAAATAAGATATATTTTTCCAATGTTTCATGACAACAATAAGGGTGTTTTCTATTGTTTAGCCACTCACAAATATTACTCTTTTGATTATTCTCTCAATGGTGAAAGTATATTTATGTCCTAGAGACAATCTGTATTAGGACAAATGTACTTTATACACATTCGTATTATTATTAATGGAGATTAATAGTTTGACATTTGTAATTATTGAATTATTAGCTGATTGTTTATAATATTCTATAATATGCATCCGTAGAGGTTACGTTGTTATTAATAATGTGAGATATTAATATTATAACGTAACTCTTAAAATAGTCTCGACTAATGATCATCAAGAATGGGATATCGATGATATGTGATAAGTTGACATGTGGTCTGCATCACTTCCTTAGAGGATGTAGTATGTTTCACCTGCTATGAGTAATGACTACTTGTGATGGACACATGGATACTTTGGAAGTATTGGTATATCCTGCTGATATATTGTTTGTTATACATGTCTAAAGTATGATCAGCGTGTGGAAGATAGAAGTCCTTAGACTTGAGGTCAATACACACCTTGTCTACATAATAATATACTTTAATCATGTCCTAAGCTCAAATGCCTTATAGGTTGAGATACGACTTGTATTGGGTACATTACGATGTGGATTAAAGGTGGTAGTTGAGCCAAGATTAGGATTCATTCCTCAAATGTATATTCGAGAGAACACTCAGCTTCTCATTGATATTTGGTTGACTAAGTCGTTGGCCAACGCAATAGACATATCTAGAATATGGTCTTGTTGTCAACCAATATAGATGAGATATAATGATCAAGCCATTTGGATAGACACTTGGCAAATCCTAAGCTTAATCGAGTGTATCGTGAATAAAATGATTTTATCTTACCACATAGAGGTTTAGTTTACTGGATTCGTGCAAACGTACTTCACATATTGAGTTCGTCTTGCGGCGCCGTTTAGGAGTTTCGCGAAGACCTTAATTTAATTAATGTCGATATGTGAAGGCATGTAGGGTAACACTATGTCGATTGTCTTTTCGATCTAAGGATGTATTGAGAGAGTATTAAATATTCGATTTAGAATCGAGATATTTAAATGAATGATGATTGTTTTAATTAAGTCAAAATTGGATTTTGGATTTAATTAAGAATGTGCTGAAAATTTTTGGGTCAGGCCCAAGGTCAAACCCTAATCCGGTTTGACCTAATTTTTCACCTATAAATACAAACATACACTTCAATATTCATTACACTTGATTTTTCATATCATTATTCTAAGTCTTAGAGACTCAGAATCAAAACACTCTCTCGAACCTCTGCCGGATTTCCTAGCTTTCCAAAGGAGGAATACATTGAAGCTTGGAGCTTGCAATCGAAAGGGCATTCGCGTGCGCACTGTGAAGATTACAGATATTGTAAACATGTAAGTATCATTCAAGTCTTATGTTTATAGTTTTAAATTATCCTATAGTCAAACAGTTCTACGTTTGTTGGGTTTGAAACAAGTTTTCAATATCCGCTGCGTACAACAACCCAACAAAACCCTACAAATGGAACTTACTCAAGCTCAAATTATTACAATTTGGCCCAACCAAGATCCTGCATTTGGATTTAAGCAAAATAGTAACGTCGTATTATTCATCCAAAGCATTAGCATGTCAGGCGTTGATCTTTCTATCTTTGAAATAGAATGATTAATGTGTCACGCTAGTCATTCTCTGGCTTTTTTTCCTTTCTTTCTTTTGTTGTTTATTTATTATTGTCTAGTGCTCAACTGGATAGCTAATCAAAGTTCGAAAATTTTAATATTGAAACCATATTGTGAAAGTGTTTTTCAGTAGCAGCAATTTTGTGGGATAATAGAGGAAATTATTATTATAAGAAAACAAAAGTGACTTTACTTGAGTAATTTTCATAACTTGAACGAACATTCAAGTAACTAATACATATGTACATTTGACCCCACAAATTGGTGTATGATTTATGCGGGAAAAGATTTCAAGATTAAAATGACACAAGTTGGAAATTGGGATCTTTTCAAAAGTTCACTTAGCACGAAAAGCAATATCTATTCATCTTATATAAGATCCAATTTAACATGTGATTTTGAATAAGTATATGAATATTAAGATGTGATATTATAATAAAATAAATAAGATTATTTATTTTCTTTACATCTAAATGTGTAAAACTTGTCTTTGTTTAAAAGTAATAAGTACAAATTTCATATAGCATTCTAATTAATCTAATACTATATCAAGGAAATATGTTGTTAAAACCATAGGGTGGTTGTGGATGGTGGTTGGGCGGCGGCTAGTGAAAGTGGATAGAGTAGCAGTGTGAAATCTCTTCTCCATAGAAATCCTTGAACCGGTAGCATCTTAATGATATTAACTAAGACTTTGTTACAGATGTTAATCATTAGATCTATTTAGACATATTAAGCGATTGTAATTTTCTTAAAAAGGAAACACACTTCATGAATTATATGATCTGAATAATTAAGATTCATACCTCAATAATTGAGACATTTAATAATTGAGATATAAATAATTATGATTAAGATCTTCATTATGTGCAAACAGATGAGACCTTAGACTCGGTTTGGCTCCTATTGTTCAAAATACTTGACGTTTTGGATTACATATAGATTTGACAAATTCAGTAAGTCAAATAAGATTATGTTTAGATTAGAAGAAGTTATGTATTAGTTTTTTCAAATTTAATTTATCATTGTTGATCGAATGTGTACTTAAGTGAGTCCTCTAAGAAAGAAAAAAAAATGGTAGTTAATTAAATACTCTTATAACGAACACGATTTCAAAAAGAAGAGGGGTGAAGTTTTAAATTAGGCAAAGTACTGCGGGACAACAAACAAAATCAAAAGGGAAATATGTCTCAATAAATAAATACAAGGCATAAGGTGCAACATGAAGTCATAATTAATAATTTTCTAATCATTAATTCTTTTATTTATTTTATATAACATTCTGAGTACAAAGAACTCCTTTTCACCCTGATTTATGATAATTATTATGCAGAATTATGGGACAAGAAAGCACTTTTTTCAACCATTAGAGTGTACTTCACATGAAGAAATTATAAAAGCAAACTGGTTTTCAACAAGGGTATATGATTAATGGAATAAAGTTTGTGATTGGAAAAGTTAGATTAATATCCGTGAACCAAAAAGAAAAAGGCCCAAACAAGAAGAAAAAAATAAAGAAAGGGAAAAAGGTTTAGACAAGAGTGTGAGAAGTTAATTTTAATGAGAAGAAACAGAATGCCAAACTAGTTTAATTTGTCAAATTTATTATGTCGTATTAAGAAAAATGAAGAATAATGTGGGTTTAGTAGGTGCATTACAATTTCAAGGCAAATGATATTTTGGTTTATTCTTACATAGTTGATTAAAAAATGAGGAGCCAGCTTCCAGGTGGTCGAACAAGGAACATTAATGTTTAAATTGTAGTCTCTTGGTCGTTAAACTATTTACGATCAAGATAGTACATATACTTAAATAATAACTTAGTAATTTATTTGAAGTGAATCAATGAGCGGTCAGCATGTTCATTGCCTAAGCTGGTGTTTCTATGATTCATGGAAATGTTGATAGGAGAACATGAAAAAAGATATAGAGGATTTTACTCATCAATTAAAGAAAAGACATGCACGATTTCAATTTAATGCAAAATGGTGTGATTTTTCCAATTCTTTTCTCTTTTAATCGGTTTAAATAAATTTTCTAGTTCTCTTCTTTTCAATTTATGTGACAATATTTCCTTATTAGTTTGTTTTAGTAGGAATATCACGTCTATATATTTAAAAATAATTTAATTTTAAATTTCTCATTTTACCATTCACGAGAAACTTTCATAGCAAAACAAATGATATGACATGTTTAAGACCACGAATTTCAAGTGTCTTCCCTTTTTGCTCAATATTTATGCCGATCAATGTACACCACATAAGTTGGAACCAAAAGAATAATATTTTCCAAAAGAGAAGCTACTTTTTAAAAAAAAAATTGCACTCCTCGAGTTCCCAAATTAATAACACTAGTAAAAATTGCTCCAATATTTGTTTTTTGTTCTTCTTCCAAAGGAAAAAACAGAGAAAAAGGGCAGCCCGTTGTACTAAATTTTCGCTATGCGCGGAGTTCGGGGAAGGGCCGACCATAAGGGTCAGTTTTACGCAGCCTTACCTTGAATTTATGCAAGAGACTATTTTCACTGCTTGAACCCGTGACCTTCAGGTCACATGGCAGCAACTTTATCAGTTAGTCCAAGGTTTCAAAGAAAAAAATAATAAGAAGAAAAGAAGTACTAGTACTATCTAAAATTATAGTTGAAGAATTAACAAGTTGGTTTGACCGAGAGGTTAAGGGTAAGACTTGAGATCTTTCGCACATGTGTATGTGCGCATGGGTTCGAACCCAATAGCCATAGCCATAGCCATAGCCAGCAGCAACGTGTTTGATAACTTCTCCTTTGTTTTTCTCTTAAACAAATACAAAAAATAACATTTGATATGGACTTGTCACATATAGGCTTTTTTTATTATCGGTATAAAATTTCATATTGAGAGGTAAAATATTCTCTAATAAAGTCGACTCCATATTTGTATTTAATCCCGAAACCTCTAAGTTAAGGATGAAAACAACATTTGTTTCTTCCAAATTCCACAAAGTGTCGTTCTTTTATACATATATGTACATACATAGATGATTTGTCATTTGGATTTGTCAGATTTAGGCTTTTTTTTATTTTCTATTCGGTGTTCGATATCTGTATTGGAGCCTGACTAAATTTGGATATGCGTTGAAGAGTTCCACATTGAGTGGTAAAACATTCTCTAACAAAGTCGATTTCAAAAAATAACATTTGATATGGACTTGTCACATATAGGCTTTTTTTATTATCGGTATAAAATTTCATATTGAGAGGTAAAATATTCTCTAATAAAGGCGACTCCATATTTGTATTTGATCCCGAAACCTCTAAGTTAAGGATGAAAATAACATTTGTTTCTTCCAAATTCCACAAAGTGTCGTTCTTTTATACATATATGTACATACATAGATGATTTGTCATTTGGATTTGTCAGATTTAGGCTTTTTTTTATTTTCTATTCGGTGTTCGATATCTGTATTGGAGCCTGACTAAATTTGGATATGCGTTGAAGAGTTCCACATTGAGTGGTAAAACATTCTCTAACAAAGTCGATTTTATATTTGAATTTGAATCTGAAACCTCTAATTAAGGATGAAAAAGTACCTACTATTCCGCCACAACCTTTGTTGGTTTGTCACATTTAGACTTCTGCTACAAATCTGTATTTTGTAAAAGATATGACATATTCCGAATAAACATAAATGAATATATTAATAATCATCAGAATGATTAGATAGTCAAGATATCACAATTCAAACCGCATTAGAAGCTTATTTTTAACAACATAGTATAATCTCACAATGTGGGGTCCAATAGAAGCTTATTTTCATTGTCAATTAATTGTCCTTTATACGTTGTTGTAAACTGTTAAAAAAAATAAGATTGTGGAATATGTTGATTTAGCCTCTCCATCACCCACTAATGATTTTAAACTTGATTTTAACATATATCACTGTCAATTGCTAACCTCGTTATAGTATTTAATTTGAGTAAGTTGGGTAATTAAGTCTACAACTGCATGTATTAAATTATGGGACAAGTAATCTTTGTTCACTCAAAATTTTGCACTTCATGTTTGTCAAAACTTATAATCAAACTAAGGACAATGTTTTGGAAAATAGGTGTTAATTTTGAAGCCACGTACGTTACATGGAGGTATATTTGATGAATGTATAAGTGCTTTTTTCATATTAAATGTCTCTTCCAAATAACGACTTTGATAAATTCATGTATTAAACAACAAATATAATAACTATATTTAAAAATGAAGAAATTGGAATCAGTAGAGCCATAATTTGAAATTTATGGATCTAAACTGCCACTAAACCCATGGTTTATCTTAGTTATTGGGTATGTAGTTTAATATTTATACATATTTAAATAATTTTTTAATGCAAATATAGAATTTGAACAAAAGCTAATGAATTCATCTGAATCCGTAAGTGATCATACTCTACTTGAAATGTATAAAATCACCAAAACTTTAATTTAGATTACAAATATTAAAGATTATTATTGTCCCCTTAATTTACCATAATACTCTAACACTCTAGCCAACCACACACTTTTGAAATTTTCCCATAATAAATGAATAAAAATACTCAAAGATTTTTAAACCTGAAAAATCATAGTAGAAAATTTGAAGAATACACAAAAGATAAATAATACGAATTTGAATCTTGAATGGGCTGAATTCTGAATGTTTGTCTTTAATTTGCCTTCTCATTTTAATTTTACGAGAATAAAAAGAATCTATTTCTACAACTTTGAAAGAATATAAAAAATCATAAAAGTATATTTAGATCTTGCAAAAATATTTTTTAATTCTGAATGTTGGTCTTTGCCTTCTCATAAATGAGTCAACTGTCAACATTGTGTCTGCTGCCAATTATTTTTTTTATTTTTCACAACATCTTTTTTTATATATATATAAACAGGAGTAAATGAGAGGTGATTGTGATCTGACAAATAAATAAAATGTGCATTTTCAATTACTGACAAGGTCCAAATACAACTAAATTGTAGGGCCAAAATTTACCCCCTTACTATTTTGTACATGTCCTCGTGCCTATTGTTGTCTTGCCACTTAATCTTTTATTCTTTTAAAATACTATAGGTTTCAATTTATTTTTTTAATTTCGAAACATATTAAAATCTTTTATACGATTTTCTTAACAAAAGTTTATCTAAAAAGGGAGTTGTGATAAAAATATTGTGCACTTGACCAATAAATTTGAATATTAACATGAATTTTTCTCAGTTACATTAATTTCAAGCTTTTTATTACCAATAAATTCTGACCAAGTGTGTGGGGTTTTTAAGTTTATTTCTTTCTTTCTTGTTCACTAGTATATTTTTATTATTATTTACAATTTTATATTGTGATTTTTGTTAACTATTACCAACCTAAGTATGTCTTTTTTGTCGATTGTTTCTACATGCCATATGCTAATATTTATTCATCTCACTATTTAGATCAATTATACAAATCCTCTGTATCCAATTTTGTTGTTTCATTTAAAACAATTTTTTTTTTTAGTGAAATTGAAAATTTTCAAATGAAATATTCTCTTACGCACAAGAAAGGAAGTCTCAAACTCAAAATTTTATTCGTAATTGCAGAGCTCATTAGTCGACTCAATTGAATTCGAGCATTATGTAGAGGTCCTTATAGCGGAAGGTGTTCTGTATTAGAATTTTCTTCATGTTTAGAGTTCAAATACATAATTAGTTAATTCACTAGCTTGACTAATCTAAATTCGTATTGTATAGTACTTCTTCATTTTTTATGATCGAACACGAAATTAATTAAAAGATGAATTTTTAATCCATCTTACCATATACCTCATGCTAAACCTATCCATATGCTAGTATCATATCAAACAATATTCCACAAATCAATGATTCATAAAAGGAAATGAAAGGCAAAAAAGAGGAAAAAAAGTTTGATTTACTTGTAAAATTGGAACTCAAATAATTTTGACTTTTTCCTACGTAATCTGTTAACGTTAGCACACGGCAAAAAAGCGTGTGAAATACGCACTCATCTTTTGACATTGATCCCACTCAACTTACTCTCTACACTTTTTTTTTTAATTCTCATTAATCCTTTAAATTATTTAAATTTTAATTAATTAATCCTATCAGTTAAGACCAAACATAGATTAGAAGGAAAAAATAAAGAACCAAATTTACTCTTCCCAAAAATGCCCATCTAACAACTCTCCTCTCCTGCATGTATCGAGGAGGAGCTAGACAATAGTTAACAGATTAGCCCGAATTTAATAATGTTGGTCCAAATTATATATTTATTTTAAATAATAAGTTTAATATATTGAAAACCCTCTTAAACTTGTAAGTAAATTTTACTTAGATACTTGAGCTGCAATTTGTTTTAATTGATCATCTGAACACATGTTAAATAGTTCGTATTAAAAACTTTCGGTTCAATTTTTTTTTTGTGCATGATCAAATGTTCATTACATAGATAAATTAATCACTTAAAATTCGTCTTCTTCTTTAATTATACACATCATCTTCAATTGAAACATGTTGAGGGTTTAAGACTTATTAATTTGTATAATTAACGGAGATGACATATTTCAAGTGATTAGCTTATTATTTAATGAGCATGTGAGAACACGCGCGAAAAAAAAAATCAAATTTGAACCTAAAATATCTAATAGGATCACTTTATCATGTGTTCAAGTGTTCATTGAAATAAGCCGTAGTTTGAGTGTATAATTAATTTTTTTGTTGATGTATTAACCCTAAATTTTTTATTAAATAATACTAATTTAATAAAGATATAGTTAAGTTCTGCATACACTTTATTCTCCTCGAACCCCACGTTGTGGGATTGTATTGGGTATGTTATTATTGTTGTAATACTAATTTAAAATTGAGTAACTTAAAAAGAATTAATTTTTTTGATATATAACCTTCAAATTTGGCTCCGTTTATGTGCACACAAGCCCATTTTGGACATTTCAATAGCTTCACAATTTGATTAACGAAGGGGAGTATTCTGTTAAAGGTCATGTATTACTCTTGTCCGCTTATACAGCTCAATTGGTTATCAAGACTATATTTGGAAAATGTATGATTACTCTTTATCTTAACTTAGTGCATAACGCTGCCCTGGCACCATTTGGTTACTAACTTAAGCTTTCTGACTTTATACACTCCATAGTATATAAATCTTTCATTGTTCATGTATTTGCAATTTTTTACACTCACATAAACAAAATTTGGAATAAAAACAAGACACCCTCTTTCTCTCTACCATAAACCCAAATAAAGATTGTTGTTTTTGTTCTGGTTCAACCATTTTATTTATAAAAATACCATCTTTTTATTGTTTCTTGAATTGGGTTTTACTCATATTTACATAATTTGTAGACTTTAATAAATATTTTAGCTTTTTCAAGAACCTATTTTTATGGGATGTCTGGCATGAAATTCTTGACTGTATTTTTAGTGGTGGCTGCCGCCGCTGCCGCGGTGGTGGTCGGAGCTGGGAAATTTCCGGCGGCGGGAGTGCTTAGTTTGGAAAGGATATTTCCGGTGAATGGGAAAGTGGAGATGGAAGAAATAAGAGGTAGAGATAAAGCTAGACATGCTAGAATGTTGCAGAGTTTTGCTGGTGGCATTGTTGATTTTCCTGTTATTGGTTCTTCTGACCCGTATCTTGTCGGGTAAGTATTAGAAATGACCCGAATTGATAAGACTATGTTGTTCATATTTCTTAATTTATTTTTTTTGGAAAGTTTGATTCTTTATGATGTTAAAACTTGAAGTTTGTGTGAATGTGTGGAAGCTATGGCCTATTCATATTTCTTAATTTTTAGTTTTTTTTTGTTGTGGAGTTTTGTTTTGGTTGATATAGCAATTTTTTTTGGGAAAGTTTGATTTTTTATGATGTTAATAGTTGAACTTTTGTGTGGAGTGTATGGAAGCTATGGCCTATTTAATTTACAACAACAACAACGTACCCAATGTAATCCCACAAATGGGGCCTGGGTAGTGGGGCCTGGGTAGTGGGGAGTGGGGAGTGTACCCTACCTTGGGAGGTAAAGGTAGGGAGCACAATAAAGGACTATGGCCTATTTAATTTGTTTTTGTGAATTTGGTCTCATGAATTCCAAGGTAAATTTTGTTTTTCTTTAGTTTTGAGGGTAATTAATTTTAATTGGACTTGTGGGTTTGAGATTTGAACTTACATTTCTATGGATTCTCTAAGAGATATTGATTTTTAGTCAAAAAAAACAATAGGTGATTTCTTAGGTACCCTGTCGAATTAGTCGAGTTGCACGTAAGTTGGCCCGGACACCACGGTTATAAAAAAAGAAAATGGATTTTCAGTGTATTATGTTGTTTTTTTTTTTCTTGGTGCTTTCTTGTTAATTGTCGATTGGATGGTGATGTTGATGTAGTGATAGTTCTGTTTGCTTTAAATTGTTTTGCTTCTTCTTCTGATGCAAGATATTTAAGACTGATAAGCTGTGTTGCTAAAAGCGTGTAAAAATACGAACATTAGCTATATTACTTTGGCCTTGATATTTTCTTTCTGTTATTTGAGGATTGCGGGTAGTCTTATCGATTTTGAGTGCTTACTATACTACTATATAGATGTATGTGTCGTTAGTTCTACACTATCAATTTTGTTGACCATCTTCCCTCTTTCTCTCGCTTCTATGCTTTTGTTGTATTTGTAGCCTTTATTTTACGAAAGTAAGACTTGGAACTCCGCCAAGAGAATACAACGTTCAAATCGATACCGGCAGTGATATCCTGTGGGTCACGTGCAGTGCATGCGACGATTGTCCTCGGACAAGTGGACTTGGGGTAACTCATCTTCCTTTTATCTTGTTATTGCTTCTTTAGTTTCTTGTAAAATGTGGAGAAAATGACAAAAATGGTCTCATATGTTTGAGGGTAGGTTCAAAATAGTCCCTTAAGTATGCACTTAACAATTTTGGTCCTTTAAAATGTTTACCGAAGTCTGTCTGATAGAGTTGACGGAAATATTGCAAAAAAAAAAAAAGAAGAGAGATTGACTATAAACACCAAGAAAGTCACATCAAAGTCTAAAATATGCAACACAAAAAGCTATACTAGACACTAAAAAGATATAAAAAATAGCAGAAATACACTCAAAAAGCTTCACCAGACTTTAGAAATAAATTAAAAAAAGCAAAAGCTACAAAAATTGTACCTCTAAATGTGAGTTCCCGCTGATTTACTTTTTTTTTCACGGTTTACGTCAAACCTAACAAGCAGGTTCTGTGAATATTTCACGTAAACTACAAGTGTTAACTTTTGACCAACTTAAAGGACCAAAACCCTCATGTACTTTGAACCTACCCTCAAACATAAGGGACTATTCTGTTACAAGCTTCTGACACTGTTATGTGCATGCAGGTTGAGCTTAACTTCTATAATGCTGCCAGTTCGTCAACTGCTACTCCCATTTCATGTGAGGACCAAGTGTGCACCTCTATAGTTCAAACTGCCTCTGCCGAGTGCTCGACCGAAACCAATCAATGTGGTTACACATTTCAGTATGGAGATGGGAGTGGTACAACTGGCCATTACGTAGCTGATTTACTATATTTCGACACAGTCCTGGGAACCTCGTTGATTGCCAACTCTTCAGCACCAATTGTTTTTGGGTGAGTTTGTTATTTCTTAGATAGAATCTAAGCACGTCTACTTGTGTGAACCAATCTCAACATCTACTACTCCCTCTGTCTCATTTTATATTAGGGTGTTTGACTGGACGGAGTTTAGGAAAGTAAGGAAGCCTTCTGAAATTTGTGGTCTAAACCAAGCCTTAGATATTTTTGTGGTTGTAAATCATCACATAAAGTTAAATTGTTTCAAAGTATAGAAAGGTGTCATTCTTTTTGGAACTGACTACAAAGGAAAGAGTGTCATATATGTAATATTGAGTATCAGCAGCCTTTTTCGTATATAACTTAATTGAGTTTGCATGTATTCATGTATTTCTTTAGTTCCATTTGATTATTTATTTAATTTTCTTTTTCTGATGAGGTCAACTTTGTTTGATTGATGAGATGCAAAAGGACTGTTTCAATTAGTACATACTTTGTTTCAATTTATGTGTCTTACTTTCCTTTTTAGTCTGTTTAAAAAGAATGTCACTTTCTATATTTAGTAACTCTTTAACTCGAGCATCCCACATAACATATTTAAGACCACAACATATATGGACATTTTGGTGCATTACACATTTATTATGTTTAAGACCACAAAATTCAAAACTCTTCCCTGATTTTCTTACACTCCGTGCCCCAGTTCTAACTAAGACACATAAAATAAAACGGAGGGAGTATATGATTACTGATTTAGAGTAAAACCAATGTAAGGCTTGAAATGCCCCTATTTTCACTTATACTTATCAACCTTTTCTCATAATCCAAGACTACAACATATATACCTTTTCATTTGAAATAGTTTATTATTTCAGGTGCAGCACCTCTGAGTCTGGGGACTTGATGAAGACGGACAGAGCAATTGACGGGATTTTTGGGTTTGGTCAACAGGGTCTTTCAGTAATTTCTCAACTGTCTTCTCGTGGGATTACTCCTAAAGTATTTTCACATTGCTTGAAAGGAGAGGGAAATGGTGGAGGTATACTAGTCCTTGGTGAGATTTTGGATCCGAGAATCGTATATAGTCCCCTTGTTCCGTCACAGTACGTATTGTTACAGTACCATGAAGTTTCAATTCTTTGCTTATGACGAATATAGAGATTAATAGTTTCATCTTTATTGTGCTTTTTTCTACAGAATTATCTCATGATTTCTACATCCTGAGTTTTATGAAACTTCGTCGATATAATAATGGTTTTGCCTCTATAGATACATAGTATTGGGGTCTTGGGAAGATGATATGAATGAAGCTTTACTCTGTGTGTGTGTGTGTGTGTATATCTCAAAAATTGTGTGAGATCAGCTCTTACCATTTTTTATTGTTATTTCCTTTCTATTCTCCACCAATACAATAGTTGATATATGGGCTCACATGTTTCATAATTAATACTCCCTTCGTCCCAATTGATGTGGCACAATTCGAATTTCGAGAGTAAAATTTCTTACTTTTGACCGTGTATTCGGACATAGAATCTTTAAGTTTTTGAAAATAATATTTACATATTTGCAAGCTACGTAAAAAGTACTACAAGTCACAATAATTAACAATTCAAAATATTTAGAAGGCATATGAGAAAAGACGGTCTTTAGCGAGCTTGATTTATCCGTTTTCCACTCTTGCAGGGCCCATTACAATGTATATCTGCAGAGCATTGCTGTTAATGGACAGTTGGTGCCTGTTGATCCATCAGTATTTGCGACAACTGGTAATCGTGGAACTATAGTGGATTCTGGTACAACTTTGTCTTATATTGCACCAGAAGCTTATGATCCCTTTGTCAATGCTGTAAGTTTCAACTGCTCTCTTTGTATATACCAAAATTATATCCACATCTCCTATATAGTAAAATCTGACCTCATACTTGTCAAAAAACAAAGTTCTGACCACATGTTTTAGAACAGAGTTGTGTGGGTCCATAGTGTACATTTTAATGTCTTCAATTTAAATCTCATGCACTAGAGAACAAAAAAGAAACCAATATTCACGCCATTTCCTGCAGTTCATATCCTGAACTCTAAGGGGTTGTTTGGTTGCTTATGCAGATATTAGTATGCAGGGATTAGTTATGCAGTGTTTAGTTGTTTCATCTAATACCCTGCATAAAATAAGAGATAAATTGACTCATAATTTATACATGTTTCAGTTATGTGAAATTGTAAACGGGTAACCAATCACCGTACTTGGTGTGCTAAATTTTATCATAGCAACTAAAATGCTACCAAACACGGTACTGGTTATGCTGTCATTTAACTCCCAGCAACCAAATGATCCCTAAAATTAACTCTTGTTCTAAGTCGAAAGGACAATAAACTTTGGATGGGAGTATAGTACTAGCTAAGGCTTTTAGATAATAAAAAGCTATAGTACATTTATGTCTTGTCCGTTTTATTCTGTATTGTGTATATTATGTTATATGGAAGGAAGAACGAAATCACATACTGTTTGTACTTTTTACTTCTGTGTTTAAAAAACATTTTGACCAGATGACCTTCAAATCCTACTCCAGCTCTACTTATGTTAATCTGATATGGATTTAGACTAAGTATCCACAAAAAAATCTAATGTTTTCTTTTCCCGAACTAATGGAAGAATAGATTAAGTTTTTTTTCATTTATCCTCACCAAGATAGTTCAAAACCTAATTAAGCCAACACCGTGGAATGTAAGTTTGCTCGGAAGGTTAATTAGCTGATTTAGCATTTATCCTGAAAATTGTTTTTTTATGTATCTGCAGATAGCTGCTGCTGTTTCACCATCAGCTAGGCCAACCATCTCACGAGAAAAACCATGCTTTCTGGTGTCCTCAAGGTTCATCCTTCTATAAATTCAAATAGATATTTACCTTGAGCTCTTAATGGAAACTGCTTTGGTGACTCGAATGTAATACCCTGCTTCAATCTGAAACAGCATAGCCGAAATATTTCCCCCAGTTTCTCTAAACTTTGATGGTGGTGCATCGATGGCTTTAAGACCAGCAGATTACCTTGTGCATATGGGCTTCGTTGTGAGTACTGAAATTTGTATTTGTGTTTGACCATGCTTCCAAAATCTGCTTATTTTTGGAAATTATTTTTAGTCAGAAGTGCTTCTCGAAAAAAGTACTTTCGGAGAATAGCGGTCTGTGTTTGGCTAATCAATTTGAAAGCACATTTGCCAATATTAGAGCATTACTTTGTGCTTGGTCAGTATTTCAAAAGTGCTTCGGGGAAAAAGTTGTTTTTTTAGCTTCTGAAAACAGCTAACCAAAATCACTTTTCCCCCTAAAAGCTTGGCCAAACACCTCAACTTTCTAAAATAAGACCTTTTGAAAAGAATAAGCACTTGTGTCTTCCCATAAGCTTGTCCAAACAGGCTATATATCAAAAATGCTATATGCAACCCTATTGTATGTTATATGAACTACAAAGCTAAGTGACTCAATTGAATGTTTCTCACAGGAAGGTGCTGCTATGTGGTGCATTGGCTTTGAAAAACAGCCACAAGGTGTAACAATTTTAGGAGGTTGGTCCTTTTTACTTCAACATCTATGTCTCAACCTAAGCTGGTTCCCTGGTGTATTTATCAACATATCTTCTAATATCTGCTGCATCATTCCGTTGGTTAATGTCGTTGGTGGGTGACAACAGTTTTGGGACCAACAATAATACGTGAGAGTGAACATTACATGTCCACTAATTGAATATCGTAAAAATGCCTTAGGATGTTAAGATGGTCTTGCAATCATACAAGATTAGTTGAGATAAGGCTTAGTTGATTTTGTCAGGAGTCTTTATAATTTGGTTAGAGACATGTTTGTTAGTGTTGTATAAGTATGATTTAGAGAACCTATAGTTTTAAGAGAACTCCTGATTTGTCTTAAAAGATTACTCCCTCCATTTCATTTTATGTCTTAGTTTGACTAGGCGATGAGTTTAAAAAAGTATGGAAGACTTTTAAATATCGCGGTCTTAAACTAAGCATGTGTATAATGTACCAAAATTGTCATTTGAATCCTGTGGTCTTAAACATGTTAGGTAGGATGTTGAAATTACGGACTTATTAAATATAGAAGCAGCATTCTTTTTGAAACAGAGTAAAAATGGAAGCAAGACACATAAATTGAAACAAAGGGAGTATTTACTATCGGAATGAAATGGATCAAATAGAGTGGAATGGTCACATATGTTTTATATAGTAGACTTCAACTAGTTTGGAACTGAGGCGCAGTTGATTATTGATATGCTTCTTGAGTACAAATTTTATTTTAGTCATGCATAGGCCCTTGAGCTCCTTCCTGGCTATATTTGTTCTGCTAGTTTATTAGTATACAATTAAAGTTGGGAGATTTAACCTTTTAACACCACCAGTACAAAGGTGAATCGTTTCCACGAATTTGGATGATTTGAAGTAAAAATGCTTAAAAATTGTCTGGGTATGCTTTGGCATTTGAACCATTTATTCCTTGTCAGTTGACTTATTGCATTGCTCTGCGTCTTCATTTGTCGAGTATTCAGATCCATGATAAGCAGAATTTAGGTTGGACTTACTGTATTTTCTTGTTTTTTCAGATCTTGTTCTGAAAGATAAGATCATTGTGTATGACTTGGCTCGACAAAGGATAGGATGGGCAGATCATGATTGTAAGTACCCTTTTTCCATATCTGAAGTCAACATTGCTTTTATCTCTATTTTGCCCTTTACTGTTTTTTTTTGGGGGGATTTTTACACAGTATAGCTGCCACCCAAAAAAATAGCCGACAAATGTATAATATATGTATATATGTGTATAGCCGTGTATAATTAGTGTGTATTTATGTTTACCGGCGCCAAAGATGTAAAGAACCCTTCTTCCTTTTTTTTGGGTTTGGGGGGGGGGGGTTCTTTGTGCTACATGACATGCTTCTTCCCTCCGATTTTGTTATCTATTCTCAATGGTTTTCATGACAATGGTTTTTGTTTTTGCATAGGTTCATCGTCGGTGAATGTGTCCATAACATCTGGCAAGGGCGAATTTATCAATGCTGGACAGTTAAGCGTGAACGGTGCATCAGGCAGTGCGCTGTTCAATTTGCAGCACAAGAGAACTAGTGCTCTTCTGCTATTATTGGTCCTTATGATTGGTTCCCCATTCTCGACTTAAATTCAGTTTTGACTTCCTTTGGTAATTTATATGCTTCGCCGACTAATATTACTGTAGTTGGCTAGCAATTGTGTCATTACTAGGTTTTCCACTGAGGCCTGTACCTTTCTTCTGACCTCAAAAAGAATCGTCCTTTGGATATCGTCTCTGTCGTGACTTAGCACGTGTATAGGAGAAGAGGCCTCACGATCATTCTGACCTCGAAAAGATTTGTCCTTTAGATGTCTCTATTGTGCCTTGCCATCTAAATAACCTCTTAGATAAGGATCGCAAAGTGAAGACGTGCGACTAGAGGCGAGACAAGCAATTTGTGCTTTTCTCTTCATATTGGTCAAAGCCGTTGTAGAAGGTAACAGTTTTTTTAGAGGCATGGGCTTCTTCTAAAGCACTGGTTTCTATGTATGCACATTGCATCATTGTAAAAGCAATTTGGCTGTTGTAAGCATTGCTGCTTGTTAAATTTTCAATCCTCATTTGTTTTCAGTTCTTTTCCCATCTGTCTTATTGGCAGTGTAACACATTTTAGAATGTTTCAGTATAATGAGAAAGTGTGGAGTACTATACTAATGTGCTTTTCTCGCTCTCTCTCTCTCTCTCACCCCCCCCCCCCCCCAAAACACACCACAACCCCCGCAACAATGAACAGATACTTTTTCATCAGATTATTTAACCAAAAAAGTATTTATGTCGACTATTCATTTAAGATTCTACGGTCTCTGCTATGACACACAACATTGTATAAACTTTGATGACTATTTCGAAGTCTTCGTTTTTACTTAAATTTCATGCCTAGTTAAGTTGTCACATAAATTGAAATAGATGGCCTTCAATAAGTATTATTTGCGAAAGTTCAACTTCTTCATTAGATTCTGTTGAAGACTTTCTAAATGCTACCATTATCTATCTTGTTGCATATCAAGTGAATAATTATAAACGAAGTAAGGAAGTTAAAAGACCAAGAGCCAAAATGAAAGTTTTGGAGTGAAATAAAGATTTTAGACCTTTAGATGAGTGCTATCATTAGAAATTTGTCTGCTGGTATCTTTCAAATTTACATGAAAAAAAAAAGGGAAAATCACTTTATGACAATATAGCATGATGGAAAGCCCTGTGTTAGTCTCATATGTACCATTTCAAAAAAAAAAAAAAAAGGACAGCTGATAGAAAGCCCAAAAATGGTACATTTGAACCTAATTATGTGAATATTTGTATCCCTTGCCACCAGAATGAAATATCAATTCACAAATTTTCTTCCCTCTGTAGAAAAAACTAAACGAGGGGCAATTTTACAAAATTACTAAAAATACAGCTTAACTAACTTCCTAAGCTAAGAAGATAAGTTAAAGTGACAAAAAATGGCGAGTACTAAAACAATACAACGACTTAAAGAAGTGTAATGGCCTTCGACTTGCCTCCACTTTGTTGGTTGAATGACTCACCTCCACTTCTCCTGTAAATCTTTCCTCTCGGACCAAATCCACGTTACAAAAATCGCTATAACTAGTGCAACTATGGTAAGGAGAAGCAGAGCATAATTGAAATCATCGGTAAGAGAGTCGTATGTCTTTGAAGGGGCGAGCCGAGTGAAAAAGAGATCCACTCCATGAGCAAAGACGAGGGTGGTTGACTCTAGCTTTGCCGGTATAGTTATTATGTTTCTTAGGCCTTCCACTTTAAGGGCATGTGTAACATAAGCCTGCAAGAGCAACCATCAAATCAATATGATGTATGATATTCCGAAGGCCAAATCAGTTTTCCTGAGGCAACATATGGTGTAAGAGAGAGATGTACTTTCATGCCAAAGCTCACAAAAGTAGGACACATTTATTTGCCAACACCGTGAAAGAGACAACTGTTGCTTTGAAGTTCCATTTCCGATTAAAAAATTGTAAGATGTATGAATAAAACATTATCATGAAATAAATTAGAGAAATGAAAAGAACAGCATAAGTTCTGAACGAACTCATGTGAATGAGTCTCTCTGTTTGATCAAAGAACCTTATACTAGCATATAAGATCTCTCATCTAAACTTAGTTTTACTAGTGCCAACTCGTATAACATGTGACCCCATATAAAATTTTAAACGGTAACGAGAGCCTCACAAAGAACCAAAAGACGTGTGAATATTATCAGCAGCATATAAGATCTCCCATCTACACTGTGCCACGGGTAAACATGTAACACAATCTACTCTCAACTCTAGCCAAAAGAACCAGTAAAGGTGTAAATGTCTAACCATACCTAAAAATCTACAACGATAGTGAGAGCTTCACCAAGACCAAACAGGTCTCGAGATCTATAGTGAAAAAGATAACAGATGCCTTCAAATGATATGATTATTTCTCTCTATCGAGAAACCAACTTGGACTAGATTCCCACATGTTCTTGATGTTCGATATGGTACTAAACATCAGTATTCCTAGTCTAGAAGCAGATTTAATATCAAATGCTTCAAAAGACTAGTTCACATGCTCTAGTTTATGCCACAAAAATGCTCATTTTTCCGTCATGGTGCAGAAACACTACTAACTATGATTACTATGATCACCAAGGTCTCTTGACTGACCAAATCATGAGATTCTAGCCAAAATGCTCCATAAAGAAAATATGCTAATAAATTTGGTTACAGAACACTACGTCTCTGAGGACTGCCACTTGATGGTTAGCATCTGTTTGATCTCAAGCTTTTAACAAACGTGGTTGGATAACATAGTACCCATTACCTAATTAGTCGAACCAAACTAGAGTCACTTATTCTTTGGTTTCTAAATGGGAGGAGAGGAATTGATTTACTTCGCCATGGTGGATTATTGATTATTTCTTTGCAGTATTTTGGTAAAGTTGGAATTGAAGCAAATAAAATATATTCCCTCCTGTTAGACCTGTTGTTACTAAAGCCTATAATCGCAGGAAGAATGGTGAAAATAAGGCCTAAATATTACTGTTTTATTTAATTATTACTGTGTGTATCTATTTATAGCAGTTACCTAGCAGTTATTTAGAAGTTGGGATGGTTATTAAGGGAATTTTATTCTGTAGTTTTTCGGTAGGTTTTTTCTGTTCCTCGAAATACCTTGGTTGTTGGGTGAATTATTACTCCCAGATGTTGTTTTTTCTACTTGTAAACTTATTCTATTTGTTGTTGAAATAAATAACAGTGAAGTGTGTTGTTATTTTAGTGTTGTGTTGGGAAATTTACAGCGTAACATTTGGAAAGTTTTCTGGGTTCCTAACAATTTGGCATCAGAGCCTTCATGGTTTCAACCAGAATGGAGGGGAGGATTGAAGGATTAGAGAAGACAATGGACGGAGTGCAAAAGGAGATTGGTTCAGTCCGTGATTAGCTGGGGCAGTTACGAGACTGGATGCAAAGAAAATATGAACATGACATTGAAATTCGTCAACATATGAAGGGAAAATCAGCGGTTCAGGCAGATCCAATTAAAGATGCAGATGTGATGGCAGAGAACAACAACAATCGCAGAGGTGATGGATTCCGAGAAGAAGTTCAGCCACAATTTCGTGATGAAACGCGTCCTAGAAGACTGGAACTTCACTTATTCTCTGGTGATAATCCATATGGGTGGCTTAACAGAGCAGAGCGTTATTTTCATTTTAATGGCATTGATGACAAGAATAAATTGGAGGTTGCTACTGTTTTCCTTCAAGGAAGAGCCCTAAATTGGTTCCAGTGGTGGGAGACAAGAGCACCGATTGTCACATGGGATGTGTTTCGAGTAGCGATACTCCAACGATTTACACCATCACAGTCAGGGAACTTATCTGACGTATTGATAAGATTGCAACAAACTGGAAACGTGGCCCAATACGGAGAAGATTTCGAATTACTTTCTGCACCTTTGAAAGATGCCAACGATGCAGTTTTGATGGGAACTTTTATAAATGGTCTGAGAGGAGATCAAGGCAGAATTGCGTCTTAGCAAGCTGGGAACTCTAACCCAGATTATGGACCAAAGTCAGCGTATTGAACAGAGGAATTGGGCTCTCAACCAAGCCCACTTGCCAAGTCATATGCGTATGTCGCTTCATAGGGGTTCAATGCATTTTCCAGTGACTGACAATAACCGAACAGAAAGTGTTACAAGTCCTCATGTGCGTGTAGCAGCGACACCCTTTCATTCTGCCCGTACAATAGTTACAGCAGCACCACGACATTTTCAAGAGCAAAAGCGAGGAGAAATCGTGCAGGCAGGACCTGAAACTTCTGCAAGGCGTGGAGGAGCATACAAAAGGCTATATGATGCAGAGTATCAGGACAAGTTAAGAAAAGGAATTTGTTTTCGTTGCGATGAAAAATATGACCCTAATCACAAGTGCAATTCAAAACAATCAAATCTGCTTATTGTAGCAGTAGAGGACGGCGAAGATGGAGGCATAGAAGAATGTTCAGAGGAAATAATAAATGCAGGGATGGACCAATTATACGTTCAAAAACAACCGGAGTCACAAAAGTTAATGGAGTTGTCTTCGTACTCCATTGCAGGAT
Source organism: Anisodus tanguticus (assembly GCA_034509755.1). NCBI lineage: Eukaryota > Viridiplantae > Streptophyta > Magnoliopsida > Solanales > Solanaceae > Anisodus > Anisodus tanguticus. The sequence goes on along the minus strand of CM067555.1, from coordinate 2,733,613 downwards.
TTACCACAAAGAAGTCCTTGAAGGTATGGGGAACAATATTGGGAAAGAATTAGGGTTAAAGCAAGCAGAAACTAAGCCGTTTGTGGTGGAAGTGGGGAATGGACAGCAAGTAAAGAGTAGGGGAAGCTGCTAGGAAGTGGAATTGTGGATTGATACTTGCGGATAACACATGATTACTTTTTTTTAATTTAGGCAGTGTCGATGTAGTGTTAGGATTAGAGTGGCTGGAGACTTTGGGGGATATTCAAGCTTATTTCAAAACGTTGACACTGAAATTTGAAATAGAAGGGCAAACACGAGTTGTTCAAGGAGACCCCTCATTGTCCAATTCAGTGGCTTCACTCAAAACTCTGTTTAAAGCCTTGCAAGAAGATGGAGAAGGGTATTATGTTGATTTGAATGAGTTAACAGCAAGGGAAGGAAGGGAAGGACAAGAGAATTTGGATTTGCAGCAATTACTGGAAGAATTTGAAACTTTATTTGAAGAACTGAAAGGGCTGCCACCCAGTAGGAGTCATGATCATGCTATCCTACTTAAACAGGGATCTAATCCACCCAATATTCGTCCTTATCGTTACCCTCATTACCAGAAAAATGAGATCGAGCGAATTGTACGGGAAATGCTGGTAGTCGGTATCATCCAACCAAGTACAAGTCCATTCCCTAGTCCAGTGTTACTAGTTCACAAAAAAGACGGCAGTTGGCGATTTTGTGTGGATTATCAGGCCCTTAACAAGATTATTGTTCCCGATAAATTTCCAATTCCAGCAATCGACGAGTTACTGGATGAACTTGGGGGTGCCACTATATTTTCGAAATTGGATCTAAGATCGGGGTACCATCAAATTCGGGTCTGCGAGGAGGATGTAGCAAAGACAGTTTTTCGTACACATGAAGGCCACTATGAGTTTTTGGTCATGCCATTTGGGTTGTCCAACGCTCCATCTACTTTTCAAGCCTTGATGAATGAGATATTTCGTCCTTACGTAAGTTTATATTGGTCTTTTTTTATGACATATTGGTTTACAGTGCAAGTTTTTCTACTCATTTGGATCATTTGCGGGAGGTGTTGAAAATTTTAAAACTTCATAACTTGATTGTTAATCGAAAGAAATGTCATTTTGGACAACAACTGGAGTATTTGGGGACATATTATTTCCGCAAGTGAAGTCTCCGCGGATCCTGCCAAAATAACAAGCATGGTTAATTGGCCAAGTCGTTCAGTAACGGGAGAGACCTTGAGACAGGCGCGGAGGTGAGGCTTGGTACTCAGGTCATTACAAAGAAAGGGAGCTTCAAGTAACTCGGGTCTATTATCCAAGAGAATGGAGAGATTGATGACGATGTCACACATCGTATTGGGGCAGGGTGGATAAAATGGAGGCTCGCATATGGAGTCTTGCGCGATAAAAAGGTGTCACCAAAACTTAAAGGCAAGTTCTATAGGGTGGTGGTTAGACCGACTATGTTGTATGGGGCGGAGTGTTGGCCGGTCAAGACTTCGCACACTCAAAAGATGAAAGTTGCGGAGATGAGAATGCTAAGATGGATGTGTGGGCATACAAGGAGGGATATAATTAGAAATGATGATATCCGAGACAGAGTGGGAGTGACCTCGGTGGAGGATAAGATGCGGGAAGAGAGGTTGAGATGGTTCGGACACGGGCAGAGAAGAGACAAATGCCCCAGTGCGGAGGTGTGAGAGGTTGGCTATGGACGAGTACAAGAGGGGTAGAGGTAGGCCGAAGAAGTATTGGGGAGAGGTGATTAGACGGAACATGACGCAAATACAACTCACTGAGGACATGACCTTAGATAGAGGGTTATGGAGGACACGTATTAGGGTACAAGGGTAGTAGGAAGCCCAGCGGAGCCTACGCTTACAAACTGGTAGTTGTAATATTATTATTGTAGGCTCGCTTAGCCTATCATATTAGTAGGCACATTATTGTCTTATAGTCACTTGTCGTTTGATTTATGATGTGTATTTTGTTTGTCTTATTTACTTGTATTATTTATTGCTTATTTTTCTCTTTCAGAATTCGCTATCATGACTTACTTTGTTTGTCTTACTTTACTTAGGCTTGTGCTTTGTCTTGAGCCGAGGGTCTCTCGGAAACAGCCGCTCTACCTACCAAGGTAGAGGTAAGGTCTGCGTACATTCTACCTCCAGACCCCACATTGTGGGATTTCACTAGGTATGTTGTTGTTGTTGGTTAATTAGCCAAGTCCCAAAGATGTTAAAGGTTTGCATGGATTTTTGGGACTCACCGATTACTATAGAAAGTATGTTCGTGATTATGGGAAAATAGCCAGGCCGCTCACACAATTGCTAAAGAAAGATGTTTTTTGTTGGAATAAAGAAGCCCAGTTAGCTTTTGATTCTCTTAAGAAGGCTATGGTCACTTTGCCGGTTTTGGCACTACCAGATTTTAACAAGGTGTTCGTCGTTGAGACAGATGCTTCAGGATTAGGGGTTGGTGTTGTCCTAATGCAAGGACATCCCATTGCTTTTCTTAGCCAAGGACTTTTTGTTCGAGCTCAATCTAAATCGGTCTATGAGAGGGAGTTAATGGCCATTGTTTTTGTTGTACAAAAGTGGTGTCATTACCTGATGAGTCGACATCTCATTATACAAACAGATCAGCGAAGTCTCTAGTTTCTTATGGACCAGCATGCTATGGCAGAACGAGCAACAAAAATGGATCTCCATGTTGATGGGATTTGATTTTGAGATTCAATATCGACCAGGTTGTGAAAATAAGGCAGTTGATGCCTTGTCCTGCCAATTTCATGTCATGGCTTTTTCTGTTTTACGGAGCGGTACCTTAGATGATCTTTCCACAAATATTCAACAAGATGATCAACTCCGTCAACTGACACAAGATTTGCTTCAGGACCCGGCTTCACGACCGAATTATGCTCTAAGAAATGGCTGCCTATTTTTCAAAAGTAGGCTGGTGATTCCCCGGTCGTCATTACATATTCCTATGCTTCTCAGGAAATTTCATTCCTTACCTACAGGTGGTCACTCAAGTTTTTCCGGACATACAACCGCATTTCACAAGTGTTGTATTGGAATGGAATCAAAAGGGATGTACAGAACTTTGTGGCTAGTTGTGAAGTTTGCAAGCAGAATAAGTATGAAACCCTTAGTCCCGCTGGCTTGCTGCAGCTATTACCTATTCCTACTCAAGTTTGGGACGATATTGCTATGGATTTCATCAGCGGGTTACCAAGAGCAATTGGACATGATACTATACTTGTTGTGGTGGACCGTTTCTCTATATATAGCCATTTTCTTCTCTTATCTCATCCATATACAACAAAGAGTGTTGATGAGCTATTTGTTCGTGAGGTTGTCGGTTGCATAGTTTTCCCAAGTCTATTGTTTCAGACCGATGCTTATGCTTTGTCTTGAGTCGAGGGTCTCTCGGAAACAACCGCTCTACCTACCAAGGTAGAGGTAAGGTCTGTGTACACTTTACCCTCCCAGACCAACGTTGTGAAATTTCACAGGGTATGTTGTTGTTGTATTATTTCAGACCGAGATCGGGTTTTTGTCAGCCAATTTTGGCAAGAATTATTCAAGCTATCCGATACTAGCCTCAAATTGAGCTCATGTTATCACCCTCAAACAGATGGTCAAACTAAGGTTGTCAACCGCTTCGTGGAGACTTACGTTGTTTTGCAGGGGCACATCCAAAACAATGACCAAGGTGGATTCCTTGGGTTGAATTTTGGTTAAATACCACTTGCCATGGTTCCACCAAGATGACCCCTTTTAGAGCTTTATATAGATGAGATCCTCCCTCATTGTTGCGGTTCACTAATGAAATTTCTGTTGTTGAAGAGGTCAACCAGTAGCTCGCTGCTCGCAATACTATCTTGGATGAACTCAAAGCTAATCTGACCCATGCTCAAGCTCAAATAAAAGTCTATGCTGATGATAAGCACTGTGAGGTTGTGTTCAAGCCCGGTGATTTGGTTTATCTTTGCTTGCAACCTTTCAAGCTTCGTTAACTTGCTAAAAAGGTTAATGAGAAGTTAAGCCCTCGTTACTATGGGCCATATACTGTCTTGAGCAAAATTGGTGAAATCGCTTATCGCCTTGATTTACCTCCTCATTCACGGGTGCATCCCGTATTTCATGTTTCTTGGTTAAAGCGCGGTGTGAAGGATTCTACTCCAGTTCAACAACTCCCTCATATCTTGTCTGAAGAACTTAAAATGTTAGTACAACCTGAAAGTTTGATAGATTGTCGGACACTTTTGAATGGCTCCTAAGAGATTTTGATTAAATGGAAGGACTTACTTGCTTTTGAGAACACTTGAGAACCATATGAAGTTTTTTTTTTTGAGATGGTAACAAGCTATATTAATCAAAAGGGCCAGAAAGGCCATAGTTACAAGGAGGCTATCAAAAGCTACACATAAAGTTTAACTATTAACTAAAGAGACTCCAGAAATTGTATGAGTGGCTCTGTGTCATCTATGTACTTTTCTTTACACCAAAAATGCAAAAGTCGAATACAATTAAGCTTTATCTTGTGAATAGGATTGCTTTTGTTTTTAAAATGTCTTGAATTCCTTTCCTCCCAGATAGTCCACCATATGCATCCTGAGATCATACACTAATTTTTCCTTCGAGCTTTAGTGCCTCCAATTCTGTTCCAACTAGATAGCATACTAAGTGTATGAATTAGCATTGCCCAACTCAAACCAATATTAGCAAGAAATATGTCCCACAGTTGAGTAGTCACCCAACAGTGCAAAAAAAGGTGACTATTGGTTTCTGCATACATTCCACATAAGTGGCAGATAGAGCAAAGTTGTATTCCCCTTCTTTGCAATCTGTCTTGTGTCAAACAAGCCTTCTTTACAACCAACCAAATAAAACACGCCACCTTGTATGGTATGTTTGTCTTCCAAAGTTGTCTCCAAGGCCATTGTACCTGAAGATGATTGTTGCGATTCCTCCAGTGATAAGCTGTCTTGACTGAGAAAACTCCTGATCTGTCTCTCAACCACCATAATCTATCTTGCTCTAGTGAGACTCCATTGAAGAGATTAAGTGTGCTGAGGAAGGCACTGAATCTGTCCATTTCCCAGTCATTTAAGTTCCTTCTAAAACTAAGATCCCATCCTTGGTTGTTCCATACCTCATCGATATTGGCCCTTTGTTGCTGATTTAGGACGTAAATATCAGGATATAGGTGCCTGACTGAGCCATCACCTAACCAGTTGTCTTACCAAAAAGAAATATGTTGCCCATTTCCAACTTTGAACCTAGTATTAATGCTGAAGATGTACCAGAGATTTCTAATAGTCCTCCAAACACTAACCCCATATACAGTGCTGACAACTTTGGTTTTCCAGGCATCATCCTCTCCATATTTTTCTTTAATCACCTTCTTCCATAGTGATTGATCTTCATTTGAGTATCTCCAGAGCCACTTCATGAGTAAACTTTGATTCCACTTCCTAAGATTTCTTATACCAAGCCCCCCTTGTTTTTTGCTTAGTGTCAAGATTTTCCATTTGACAAGATGAGCACATTTTTTCTCCTTGTTGCCTTGCCACAGAAAATTACTTCTTAGCACATCCAGTCTCTTCTCAACTTGTGGAGATGTGGGGAAAAGAGACATCATGTAGGTAGGTAGAGTATCTAGTACACTATTTATGAGAACTAGCCTACCACCCAAAGAGAGATACTGGCTCTTCCATCTTGTGAGTTTTTTCTCACATTTCTCTAGAACCCTATTCCAGATGTCCAAAGATCTGCTATTTGCCCCAAGTGCTATGCCTAGGTAGGTTGTACGTAGAGATCTCACTTCTCCTCCTAATATATCAACACATTGCTGGAATTGTTGAGGTTCATTTACTGGGAACATGAGACTCTTCCTCCAATTAACATGTAACCCTGACACCCCTTCAAAGATAGTGAGAATGATTCTTGAAATCTTCATTTGTTCAACCTCGGCATCACATATGATAATTGCATCATCTGCATACAACAGATGTGTAATTTCCATGCTATCACCTTGCTTGCAACTAAAACCTCTGAGCCAATTATTCCTTTGAGCTGTGATTAACATGTTATTTAGACCCTCCATGGCAATCAAAAAGAGGAAAGGAGAAAGAGGATCTCTTTGTTTCAGTCCTCTATGTGAAGGAAAAAATCCCTCAGGAGACCCATTGACCAGAACTGAAAATCTAGTAGTACTGATGCAAAACTGATTCCAATTTACCCATTTAGTGCCAAAACCCATTAACATATTTAACAGGAAACCCCAGTTCACATGATCAAAAGCCTTCTCTATGTCCAGTTTGCATAAGATTCCAGCTCTGCCCGCTTTTATTCTGGAGTCTAAACATTCATTTGCAATCAATGCAGCGTCCATGATTTGTCTACCTTTAATAAAAGCCATTTGATGTGAATCCACCAGCTTGTAAATTACTGTCTTGAGCCTTTCTGTCAGTAGCTTGGAAATGATCTTGTAAACACTACTTATCAAACTGATGGGCCTGTAGTCCTTCAGTTCCTTTGCATCATTTTTCTTAGGTATCAAAGCTATAAGTGGCATTGAAGCTTTTCTCAAAAAACTCTTGGACTGTGAAAGTTTTGAACTGCCAACATAATGTCTGCTTTGATCACCTCCCAACAATGGATGTAGAATCCCATGTTGAAACCATCTGGGCCTGATGCTTTATCAATAGCACAGAGCTTGATACTGTTAAGAACCTCCTGTTCATCAAAAGGCCTCTGTAGCCATTCGCTATCATGTTCAGTGATCAAAGGACCATCAATTTGATTGAACTCTGGTCTCCAACTTTCTGCTTCTGAGTAAAGGTGCTCATAAAATTTGATTATTTCCTCCTTGATAACCCTAGGATCTTTTGTTTTTACTCCTCCAACAATTAAAAGATCAATGTTGTTATATCTTTTATGGACATTAGCAATTCCCTGAAAAATTGTTTTTTTGTCCCCATGTTTTAGCCATTGCACTCTAGATCTTTGTCTCCAGTGTATTTCTTCATTGTCTGCTAGTTCTTCAAATTCAGTAGATAGATTGGTTTTTAATGCCAATTCATCACTGTCCAGAGCTCTCTGTTGCTGCACTTTGTCTAAATCAGCAATTTGGTTAAGAATGCTAATTTTCTTCATTCTGAGATCACCATGGGTGGTCAGATTCCACTCTTTAAGCTTAAACTTCAATGCTTTCAGTTTGCTTGCTAGTATGAAGTCTGGTCTTCTTATAGCTTCAAAAGAATCCCACCAAATCTTCACCTGATCTTTGAAACCATCAACTCGTAGCCACCAGCTCTCGAACTTAAAATAAGACTTTGAGTTTTTCCAGTTTCTACATCTCAAACATAAAGGCCAGTGATCTGAGATGACCTTGGGCAAGATTGTATGCTTGATGTTTCTAAATTCCTCATCCCATTTAGGGGTGTAGAGAAATCTATCTATCCTGGATGTGGAGTCTTGAGTGCCTCCCCTGCCCCAAGTGTATTGTCCACCCCCGAGAGGTGGATCCACCAATTCAGTCATCTATGAAGTTGGAAAAATCTTTCATACTTCTAGACAGGGAGGTTGCATTCTTCTTTTCAGAGATGAACCTAGTTGTGTTAAAATCGCCACAAGTTACCCAAAGATCTTCACATAAACCCCTAGATCCACCAATCCCTTCCCACGAGTCCAACCTTTCTTTCTTGGAATTTGTCCCATAAACTCCAGTCAAGCACCACTCGAAATTCTGATTTACTGCCTTGAACCTATATGTCAAAGAGAGAACCCCACTACAGATGAGTTCTCCTTTCCAAACTCTACTATCCTACATGATTAGTATTCCCCCTCTAGTGCCACTTGCTTGTAGACATTCAAAATTGACCCATCTGTTAGCCCAAATTTCTTTCACAAAATTGGTTAAAATCCCCTTCTACTTTTGTCTCTTGCAAACAGTAGATGTCTGATCCCCACTGTTGAATCAAGCTTTTCAAAGTAGTTCTCTTCCCCCCGCCATTTATACCCCTCACATTCCATGAAATGATGTTTATCTGCATGGTCTACCTTCAATTGGCAATCTCCCTTTTGTTTTGCTACCATTGCTTTTGAAGAAATTAGGCCTTTGGTTCCTGGATTCCTTTCCATCTTTGTTGCTCCACCAGTTTCTGCAACTGGGAAGGGTATCTTGGTCATTCTCAAGCTATCGATTTTCAAAAATAAAGCTTGAGTCTCTGTTCACATTCTGTGTAATTGACCCCAAATTTTTTGCAGATTTTGCTGATGTTTTTGAACATCCCCAAGGATATATCCATATCATACACCGGAAAATCGGTGGCCATTGGTTCGACATCTTCTATCATCAATGGAGCTTCTTCAGAAACTTCTATCGGCTGCATGGTAACGTTTGAGGGGGGATTATACTGTTGGTCTGCTTCTTCACTTAATAGAGCATGTTCTTCTTCCAATTCCAAGTTTTCCGATCCCATCTCACAGAAATTTGGCACAGTTTCTCGCTGATCGAGAGATTCTGTGATGGGAGGTACAACTATCGACTGTAACAGCCTTTCTCTGTTCGTAATTGTCTGTACTTCAATTAACATTGGGTCAGTGTTAGTGGGCTTAAAGATTGCTTCATTATTATTCAAGAATTGAATTGGGTCAAGGCCCAATTCGCTTTTCTATGAAGTTATTGATGCTCAGTTTCCTCATTTTCACCTTGAGGACAAGGTGAAACTCGTTGGGGCGGGTATTGTTAGACCTGTTGTTATTAAAGTCTATAGTCGCAGGAAGAAGGCTGAAAATAAGGCCTAAATATTACTGTTTTATTTAATTATTACTATGTGTATGTATTTATAGCAGTTACCTAGCAGTTATTTAGAAGTTAGGATGGTTATTAAGGGAAGATACGCAGTTTATTCTGTAGTTTGTCAGTAATTTTTTTCTGTAGAAAATCCGGAGGCTAAGGTTCCTCGAAATACCTTGGCTGTTGGGTGAATTATTACTCCCAGATGTTGTTTGTCTACTTGTAAACTTATTCTATTTGTCGTTGAGATAAATAACAGTGAAGTGTGTTGTTATTTTAGTGTTGTGTTGGGAAATTTACAGCGTAACGTTTGGAGAGTTTTCTGGGTTCCTAACACCTCCTCATCCAGTTATTGAAAAATCTGACATGAAAGAGTACCCAACTCTTTAACGAGAAAAAAAGGGTACCCAACTATTTTACTTCCTTACCAATAGACTGAAATGGACCCATACCCTCCATTACTCCACTCCTCCAGCCCATCCTGTTTTCACTCCCAATCAAATAAAGGGGAATATAGATAGATCAAGAAATACAGATTCGCCTCATTTATCATCTCAATTTAAGCAGCTATCCTATTCTATGCATATAAATGCACACAATGGAAATATCTTGTGACTATGCCGTTCCATCTATTAAAAACTCATCCTCAATGAAAAGGACTATTTCTTTTATCAACAAAATATAATGTGTGTTTTCCTCTGCGGCAAGCTTAAAAAAGCTCACCTGTGGCATGATTGGCAATGTATCAGTAAGAGGTATAATTCCTTCCTCTTTTTCAGCTTGAGTAGGGTTCACTGTTCGACGAGGATCAAGAAAACGCTTGTCAAGTGCCAAAACCTGCATTATACCAACATATGGAGCGTGAGATTTCTAAGATAACACGGAGGGAATGCCACTGCCATCCCTAAACAAATATAAAGAAAGCATTTTCTTGCATGGGACTCCTACCACAAAAGAGATACACACTAAATAACAAATGACAAGTCCAATTAACCAAGAGAAAATAGCATGAAAGTAAATCTAAAAGTGTTTGGACAAGTGAGTGGCAAATCTAACCTGATCACCAATTGTGCCAATAAGCAGCTGTTTGGAAGTAATGCCCTTTGCTGTTGAGGTAACCGCTACTGTTTTCACACTATGTGTGAAAAAGTAAGATTGAGACTTAGTCATGACTTCAGGACGCGAGTACGAAGAGACAGGTGCACTAAGATTATGCTTTCCAAGAACAAGCTTCAGGACATCTTTGTTGTCCTACAAATATTACAAATATGCAAGTACGATAAATAAAGGCTAAAGAGAACAAATAGAAAGATGAAAATTGGTGGAAAAATGTACCGCGCGAGACTGATCATAGATCTCAACAACAGACATCTCATATCTGTGTGCACGTAGGTTGAAGTAGTGATAGACAATCCAATTTTCGCTAAAGACCTTGACAGAGAGGCGTGTCACGATATTTGGTAACTTTTTTAGTAGAAAAGAATATCAAGATAGAAAGATACTATCTTCATAAGCAAAAATGAATTACTATTACAGGTTTTTAGACAAGGAAAACTTACTGCATGAACAGGTCCCTGACAGCCATGATGAGACATACGGTGCAGCACTCGGCCAGTTATTGTGTCAACAAGATAAACAAAAAGCCAGGAATCTTCAGGGGTCACTGATCCAATGTCACCAATTGCTTTAGGTGTAACAGTGGCCAGAAACAACAAATTCTTAGATATATATTTATACAATACATCCTGGTCTGTGTTAACTTTAGCTTGTGTATGAACAACCTGAAAAGAACAAGATAGAGGGAAAAAAGGAGATAAAACAACAATCTGAAGGTTCAGCAGCACAATTTGAAGTGTATATAACCAAGACACCTCACTTAATTTTTTTTGCTTAAGTTGCAATAATCTTTTTAAAAAGGACGCAGAAGATTACCTCACTTAATTTTCTGGTTGAAGTTGCAATGATCTTTTCTGAATCTGAGGGGAATATAACAGACCAAAGGTCATTGGATTCAAAACAGTAGCCATCAGCTATCTCGTCTTTGCAATTTTTCTTCACCACATGCCCCTTTAAGAGATTATTGTTTATGTCAACTGAATACCAATATATGTTTCCCAACTCCTTTTGAAGAATGTCAAGTGCCTCAGGAGTTCTAGGGTACAGGTGGCTATATCCCTCAGCATCTATTATTAGGTGTAGACGTTGCTCAGTTGAATCAGTAAATGGCAGAGGAATAACTTGTTTAATGGAATGAACAGGTACTAAGTAATTAAGCTCCTCTCCTTTGTATACATCAACAAAGGAGAGAATACCAGATGCATCTGAATTATGTCCACATGTACCAACTACAAGGACTGATGGGTTCTCATCTAATGCATGATGATGGGGCACCTGCCACTGATGTAACTTGAGCCCCCTTGGATTTCCACAGGTTTCTGATTTACGGAAAACATTCAGTAGGCGAGACCAAACAATTCGACCATCTCCTGTGTGAAGCGCAAAAAGTTTCCCTGCTCGTGTGAGTACAATGAGTAGCTTCCTAAATCCATTGTGGTCTCGGGTCATCTTGCTTTTCTCAGCACTTTGTAACCTTATTCTCTGTACTGCTGCTACATCATCGGGAGTTGCAAGCATTAAAGTAGCTTTTAGTTTCAGCAAATGTCCCTTCCAACAAAAGAATGCAGAAGTGAAAAAAATCAGGTACTGAACAAAATAGAAAGATAACAATACCAAAGTTATCATCAAATCAAACAACACAAGTTCGCACTTCAACCTTTATGTTTACTACACCTGCGGCAAGCAAGCACCAAGGATGATGCACCAAAATTCTTATACCAGACATTATGACCTCAACTATACAGACAACTGATCACATAAATTTCCGTGAACTGCCTTACAACGGACCCAAAAAGAAAAGCAGAAAAAAAAGTGAATAAACCAAAGATCATTTTCCGTTTTTCCGAAGAACAATAACAAAGAGATCTGTGTAAATTAAAAACTAGCTTATAAGTTTGGAAAAACTATGATTCTTTTGTGAAATACTAAATCTTAAACCCTTTCACACGCTTCATACCTTAAGCCATTCAAAGAGGTTGAGCTCCACTTTTGCAACAGAGATACCATCCCTTTGTACAGGCAACTCCGAGGTTGTTACATCTATAATAGATGCAAGTGCATCTTCTCTATTCCAGACAACGGCCCCTTGTTGTAATAACAATAGTGAATGGTCTTCCATGACAATCAAAGCCCTAAATCCATAAGTTCGGTCTGTTCGGACATAGTTGTTCATGAAGACCTTGTGCACAAGTCCCCTCTGTTGGTCGACTTCAATACTTTCCTTGAGAAAATGGCTCTTCCAATCATTACTAGACTTTACAGTAAGTTGAATTTTACCGCCATCTTGCTGAATCAGCCCAAAAGCGGTTTGGGCTTCAGCAAAAGACAGAGAATCGCTTACAGCTTCAACATGAGGGACTGTGTCAACCACCTCCAGTGTCCCTTCATCTTTCACTTTAACAATCAACAAAGATCTATTGATTTTTACGGCAACCATTCCTGCAAGTTTGGAAGGTAGTAATTCTGCTGTTCCTGAGTAACCCTGAAGAAGATCAGAAATCTGGACCTTCTGAAATTTAATTTCTCCACCAACAAAGCTTATAGAGACTAAAATTGACCCAGATGAATCAAGCACGACTGCTTTGTCACTTGTAGGTAATGACAAATCACCAGAAAATCCACCAGGAAGTTTCATGCTACTGTGCTTCAGCAGTTCACCATTCCTAACATTGATTGCATATGCTTCAAATTGAGATGTATCACGAGTTGCTAAAGCATATATTGTGTCGCTTTCTTCAGGATGAACCAAATGTTGAATGTCGATGCTGCACTTAAAGAAATTATAAGTTAGATGGACTTTTTCATAAATTTAGGTCAAAAGAACAGTAAATTAGTTTTGTGAAGTTCTCTAACCCGCTCTGTGCTAAATCCTTCTTCCAGAGGATGTCACCCTCAATGCTTGAAACAGCATGCAGGTAACCATTGCCATAAACCAGAATCACATTGTCCTTGTCGGCTCCAAAAATTTCCTGGAAAAAGAAAATAAAAAATTTGTATATCGATCTCACTGACTTCTAAGCCTCTAAGTCAACAGGGAAAACACATTTTCTTCAAGTATCTTATGTGAAATTACTAAACGTAAAATCACCTGTAAGTTGCAAAATGCAAAGGGTGCATTTTTTGCGTTATACACATTTCACTAGTATTTGTAATGGGGATAAATAATAAACCAGAATTCTTTGCACTTACTGGAGTCAGCAACAGTGATCTTGAGGGATTTGATCCAAAAAGGAATGACTCCCACACCATCTGTCCATCAGGAAGGTTCCAAGCTCTTAAGACACTTCCTCCTGATGAGAGGGTGACAACGTCTAAAAAGAAATAAAAAGTAAGGTAGCCATTAGCATTCAATTCTTGCACCAAATAATATTATAATATTACAACACTATCCTTTATTGTGAATATTTGCGCCACTAACAAAATTAAGTTGCTCACCTTTTCCTCCAAAGACTAAGGTGCATCAAGCTAGGAAAGTTTTCATAAGAATCGACTAAATTAAGGTTTTGGGATGGATTACCAAAATCAAGTTAAACATGAGGTCACCCTTCAAAAGTAACTGTAAAACATAAGTTACTGATGGAAAAAGAGCAATAATTTCATTCTTTTTTCATGAGTGCATGATATCAAGCCTGTGATCTTAAACTCACAACAGAAAACTATTCAGTGAGTTCTCTAATTAAAGAGAATTAGTCAGTGATAAGGATATAGATGGGTTTCTTCATACGGAGCAGGGACAGCAACGAGATTAATGCTGCTTGCTAATGTCTAATAACAGATATAGAGAGTCCAAATAACATGAAAGATTATAGACGTAACTTTGCTTCTAACTTTATCTACAGAAAGGTCTTTGACAAAGTCCATCGTTAGTGATTCAGAGTCACCATATTCCTCCATTATCTCAAGTTGTGTTTTTACCATATCGCTGCGAACCAACAAATAAATACTGAGACAAACTAATACTAAGCTAGTCATTTTCAAAACCACTTAGATTACCATACAAAAAGAGCATATACTTGTCTATAACTCTTCCAAATTGAGGCAGGAGCTACACACTTGAGGATGCAGCCGAACTTTATACCAAACAAAGAGATACTAGCAACCTAGTCTCAACACTAATCCAAGTAGCATAAATCAAAAATTGTAAAGATTAAATCTTTTCACTCAAAATTAATTTTCAAATAACTAAAATTAGTAAGAGACAAAAAAAATACATTTCCCCAGGGCGATATCTATTTCATCAATAGCATCGTTGACTCCCAACATCTGCCTCCAAACTGCAAAAAACAATACAAAATTGAACAAAATAAGCAACAAAAGCAACAATTCCAACAAATTCGCATCGAATGAAACATAATAAGCATTTACTCCCTCCGTTCACTTTTTACCAGTCACGTTTCACTTTTCGAGAGTCAACCTACATGGACTTTGACTAATATTTTAAGATGTATTTTTAATCATATTAATATGAAAAAGAATTGCAACTTATCGTATTTTTCGTATAGTTTTCTAGTATATAATTTTAAAAAAAATATTCGAAGATTAGTCAAATTGACTTTCGAGAAGCGAAATATGACAAGTGAACAGAAGGAGTAATTACAAACATATTCCAAAAATACATAATTGAACAAAATAAGCAACAAATTCGCATAGGATGAAACATAATAAGCATTTAATTCAACAAACATAATCAAGCTTTCTGAGGACATGATCCTAGATAGAAAGTTACGGAGATCGAGAATTAGGGTAGAAGGTTAGTAGGTAGCCGAGTGTTCTCCTTATTAGTAGCGTTAGTAAGTAATCGCACAGTTTACTTTCTTCGATGTGTATTACTGTTTTTTTTTTGCACCATTTGCTTTTATCTTGATATTCTATTGTCGTATTTCCTTTGTTCTCATGCTTCAAGTTCTTTTCTTTCCTTTTAAACCGAGGGTCTAACGGAAACAACCTACCTACCCCACAAAGATAAGGGTAACGTCTGCGTACATCTTACCCTTCCCAGACCCCACTTGTGTGACTACACTGGGTATGTTCTTGTTGTTGTTGTTATAATCCAAAAATACATAATTGAAAAAAATAAGCAACAAATTCAATTCAATAATTAGCATCGAATGAAACATAATAAGCGTTTAATTTCAACAAACACAATCCAAAAAGGACTCACAAATCTCGCCGTGACGAAGATCGAGCGCAGCTATTGCATTCTCTTCAGTAGATACCACAACACGCTTCCTACCAGCCTTTTGTGTTTGGAACACTGCCTTCTTCACTTTTCCAATATACTGTTGATGCCTATACAATCCCACATCACACAAATTACTTATCCAAACATATAATTGAAATCGGAAAAGTTACCAGTCCAATATACTGTTGATGCCTACACAATCTCAAATCATGAAAAATCGAATCTAAACATATAATTTACTTTTCCTGTGCTAAGTATAGTGATTAAAATCGCAAACATTACCAATTTTGATGCCTGTACAATTAAAAAATCATGAAAAATCGAATCTAAGCATATAATTGACTATCTTTTTGCCAAGTGTTGTGATTGAAATCACAAAAATTACCAGTCCAATATACTGTTGATGCCTACACAATCACAAACTCACACAAAATCGAATCTAAACATATAATTGATTATATTTTTTGCTAAAAATAGTGATTGAAATCACAAAAATTATCAGTCCAATATGCTGTCGATGCCTGCACAATAAAAAATTACGAAAAATCGAATCTAAACATATACTCCATTGCTATTTTTCTGCTAAGTATAGTGATTTTTTTACCCCTCCCCCGGGAGCTCCCCTTTGCTCCCTTGGTGACTCGAACTCACAACATTCGGGTTGAAAGTGGAAGTCGCTTACCATCTGAGCAACCCCTCTTGTCAAGTATAGTGATTAAAATCGCAATAATTACCCATCCAACATACTGTTGATGCATATACAATCACAAATCACGTAAAATACTTATCTAAACATATAATTGATTGATTGAAATTGCAAAACTTATGCCTGTATAATAAAAAAGGTATGAAAAATCGAATCTAAACATATAATTGAATATTTTATTTGCTACGTATAGTGATTAAATTCGCAAAAATCACCAGTCCGATATACTTTTGGTGCCTACACAATCACAAATCAAGAAAAATACTTATCTAAACATATAATTGAATATTTTGGCGAAATATAGGGATTGAAATTGCAAAATATTACCAGTCCATGAGTCCGACTTGATCTTCATAAAGAGCGAAGGTTGTGTAATACGAAGAGAATAATAAGATGATACATAGAAGAAGATAAGCTCTAATCGCCATAGCTAATGGCAACTAGTTGTTAGAATTGAACTGAAAATTAATTTAGATCTGAGTGACCTTTTATGAAGTACTACTTCACAACAGGTTTAACTTAGCCGGCTTTCGTCTTTCAGTACTCTTTTTTTTTTCTTTCCTTTTTCTAAAATATATATTGGGCCAGCGCACCCGTTCAACTAATCTAAAGCTATGCGCGATAAATGGCCGGATCACAAAGTCTATTATCTAAAATATATATTGGGGGAAATTAGATAAAAGAATTCCACTTTCCTAGTTTCTTATTGGCTACAACGAGGAAACACAAGAAATAATTAGGGTAACTTATAGCATGTTTGGTCGAGCTTCTAAAATTAAAAGTGCTTTTCAAAAAGTATTTTTTATGAGAAATAATTTGTGTTTGGTAAATTAATTTTAAAAATATTTTTGAGCAGTTAATGTGTTTGATCAAGTATTTAAAAAGTGTTTTAAGTGTTTTTCTCATTTTCAAAAAAAATGCATCTGGGCAAAAATAGTTTTTTAGCTTCTGAAAAATTGTTTATGCTACTCCACAAAATCACTTCCTTTCTCCCAAAAACTTAGTCAAACACCTCATTTTTTTAGAATAAGCATTTTTTGAAGAAAAAAAATAAACACTTTGGAGAAAAATAAGCTTGGCCAAACAAGCTATTAGTAGGCGTTAGGCCATAAAAAACTAAATATTTTTTATTTTATTTGAAAATTCTGAAGTTGGAGTTAAAAGTTGAAAAAGTGTTTGGTTATAGTTTTTGCAAAAGAAATATCTGGTTATTTGAATATACTGAATCAAATACAACTTCAAGTTGTATTTGGGATTTTCATAGCGAAATGCTAATTTGCAAACAAAGTGAAAAAATAATTGAAAAAAATGAATAATTTTCATGGCCAAATGGGTTAATTATCATTCTAAAACAATACTATTAGGGGTCGTTTGGTTTGAAGAAAATATATGTTGAATTTGTTATTATGGTATTATTTTTTATTAACTATTTGATTTATTATATTACAAAAATAATATGCATTGCTTAATTTCTAAGAATGAAGTTGTTTGTTTATAAAAATTAACCTCCACTTATTTAGTAGAAAAAAAGTTGAGTTTGAGGGACCCAAGGAGATTTTTTTAATTTTCATTGTTTTATTCAAGGATGACTGTTCCTGATACTATTATTTCATATTTGGCAAGAATAACTTATTCCCGTACTATTTCTAATTCTGATTTAGTTTATACCAGATTAGTAACAAAATAAGGGATAAGACAATACTAAAATTTAATCCCAGAACTATTAGTAATTTTTGACAAAAAGTATAGATATACATGTAAAAATTTACTAAATTTTCAACAAATATTAGATCTGAACTCATAATTTTAATATTACAATAAGTTCATACTAGGTATCTTAAAAGTTGAACCCGTTAAATTTAAATCTTGAATCCGCTAGCAAGAGTGCTGCTTTTCTCTTAAACGTGCGACTTCACAGAGCCTCCCTACCACTAGCAAGAAGGGCTTCCGCTGCCGAATCCAAATCATGAGGAAAGAAAACCCTGCACGAATTGTGGTACAGTGTGTTGCCCAGTTGGTCTATGTCAGCGATACATTTAGCGCCTGCAACAACTTCAAGCACTGGCCGAACTAAGCAAGGCTCATTGCCACCTTTGACAAGGCATTCTTGATCATGCTTCTCCTGTTTCTTCGAAGGCCACAAGGATTTCACGTACCTTATCCCAGCATGTGTATTCTTGATATCACAGTATGGTGAATCCGTTTCAATCATCATTCGCGCAACAGGTATACCCTTTACAACTTCAAGGTTCTCAGCTGTCTTGAGAGAGCAACCATTTACACCTATAAAAACATTACTAAATGAAAGAAGTTTATCACGATCTTCAGCACTTCCAGTGAAAGTGTGCGCAACACCACCAGCAACAAACCAATCCTTATTTTGTTGAAGAATGTCACAAAAATCCTGAGCAGCTGCTCGCATGTGAAGAAACATTGGGAGCTTCATTGTATATGCTAACTCAAGCTGCTTTTCAAAGTACTTCTTTTGAATATCAGATGGACAAAAGTGAAGTCTATCATAGTCCAACCCACATTCGCCAATCGCAACCACTTTTCCTTTTTCTTTTCCCTCTCTAGACAATGTCAAAAGATCCTGCAAATGCTTTTCTGGATCCCCCCACTGTCTTCAAATTCTTTGCATCTTGTCGGGTGCACGCCCAGTCACCCACAGTACAGAAAAGTCTTGCATCTGTTTCAGCAATGGCAAGAGCTTCTTTTGATTCTTCAAGATAGCCACCAGCTACTATTATTCGTTCAACTCCAGCACTCCACGCCATCTTCAACACAGCCTGAATGTCCCCCATATGATATTGTTTGCCGTTGTATATCCCTTTGAACATGCCATCTGAGTTGTGGGGTTTCTTGAATAACTTAGAAAGAAGACGAGGAAACAAAAACTTGTGCAGAAAAATTGCATCTTGGAAATACTTTTGTTGCTTACTCACCAGTGTAATTGACGGCTATATCTATCATTCGTATATTCGCCATGGCAGCTGAAGATGCTTTCGTTCTGAAAAAATACTTCCTTTCTATTATTTATGGGATAGTCAATTTTTAGACATGTCTAACTAATTATCAGAACTAATGAATATTGTCAGAATATTTGAAGTAAGATTACTGGACTCACCTACTTCAAAGATAAAGAAGTAATCAACTATATATTTCCCTTTGTTAAAAGTGACTGCTATATTTGTAACTGCTAAATGAAAAGTATCCTATAAACACTCATAAGACATCATGGGTAACAACAACATACCCAGTGAAGTCCCACAACGTGGGGTCTGGAAAGGGTAGAGTGTACGCAGACATTACCTCTACCTTGAGACATCATGTGTATATATAAGTATAATTTGTATAGAAGTATTTCAAAAAAAGGATGATAACAATGTGGTTTTCTAACCTTACGAGCTAATGAAGAATTGATAATTGTGAGTGCACTTCTTTTTCGAGGTTGGCTATCAACTTTGAGAGAACTTATTGTTGAGAAGACTAAAAGTGTGTTCTATCTAACAGCTTAAGTTTTTAGATCAGATGGTTACAGTTGGGAGATTTTGCTCTATGGTACTTTATAAAGCAGTACGGGAAGTATTTAACTATTACAAGTATTCGAAAGGATAAACAAAGAATATAATATTTTCGACTAGAAATCTGAAAATTACAATATAATAACAAAACTGAAATTACGATTTTGTTGAAGACTGAAAAATGGAAACTGGTTTATGCTGAGTCGAGTGTGGCACTCTGTCCTTAAGACAATATTGCCCCGTATGTATCCTTTATACGTCCTGGA
Source organism: Anisodus tanguticus (assembly GCA_034509755.1). Taxonomy (NCBI): domain Eukaryota; kingdom Viridiplantae; phylum Streptophyta; class Magnoliopsida; order Solanales; family Solanaceae; genus Anisodus; species Anisodus tanguticus. The sequence continues at coordinate 2,714,006 of CM067555.1, read as the reverse complement.
CAATTTGTCTCCCAAGATAAAACAGCAATGGAACCCTTGAGCAAAGGAAACTCAAGAGCTACCGTGAAGAATATTGAGTAACGAAATGATGCTTGGAAGTTGTAGGAAGAAAACTATTTCGGTTGTGTATTTTCGTGCCTTTTTTTTCTGCATCTGTTTCGTATTTTCGTGCATATGTCTTAGTGCTCAACAATGGTGTAAGGGGGTGTTTATATAGGTGAGGGAGGGGCTGAAAAACGCCTCCATAATAGCCAAATAATGGCCATTATGGAGGTAGTAAAGCCACCAACATAAATGGTGAAAGACCAACGGATTTGGCCATTATAGGAGGAGTAATTCAGCCAAAATAAATGGCTGAATTGAGTGCTTGGCATTTCGTTTTTGACCGTCGAAATTCGATTTTCCGGAAACTTCGGGGACCAAACTGTACATCTTGAAACTTCGGGGACCAAACCGCACATCCGAAAGAATTCGGTCCAAATCGTATATCTGAAACTTCGGGATCAAACTGTACTTCGGCAAAGTTTTCGGCCCAAAAAGATAATATCAGAAGACCCACAGCCCACAGCCCGCGACCCGCGACCCGTGAACCCGTGAACCCGTGAACCCGTGAACCCGTGAACCCGTGAACCCGAGAACCCGGAACTCGGAACCGGAATCGGAACCGGGACCGGACCGGACGGGCGGGCGGCGGCGGCGCGCGTGTGGTCTTTCCTCGAACCGAAGCACATCTAGGTCCTCCTCCTTTAAACACATGGGATACCCCTTGGGGTCCCAAACCCCAAACCAATTTCGAATCTTATATACACAACAATTCTTTCTTCCTCTACCGATGAGGGAGAATTACACACAATACCACACTTTCCATGCTTCAAACACCTTACTTCGTGAACCATATCTCTTTCATTTCTCAATGAAATTTGACGATTCTTGGCCCTACGGTTATCTACGTACTTAGTAGATCATGCATGTGAAGAACCGGATTCTCCAACATACGTTACACTAGTGTTTAAGCCGTTAAAGTTGGTCGGTCGCAACTCCCGCCAAAGGCAAATTTCCAACAATCCCCTCTTGAAAGAGATTTTGGCGCACTCACATGGTGTCTTTTCATTTCCGAAGAATATTTCGGCGGACCGATGTTGCATAAGGAGAGGTAGCCTCGGCTTTGAACCTTCCATAGTTGAATACCACCGGACTTACTTCTTCGCGCGGTGAACGTGATGTCTTGAACCGTCGGTGTTTAGTGTAAGCCAAGACAACGGTACCAACACAACAAATTCCCTTACTCTCTTCTTCGTAATGTTTTGTCCGTTTTGGCCATGGACAACGTCTTGGATTCTTAAGTGCGTTCAATTTGAGGCGGCCGTCCTCGCACTTAAATAGGTGGTCTCCTACAAGGTATCCCGCTATACCCCACTTCACAAGTGTTAGGAACCATTAAAAGTTTCCCAAAGACCTAACCTCAACTCGTGTTGAGGATCATTACGAGTTTTGAAAACTTAACCTTTACCCATACTGCGATAGCACTTAACGTCTATCGCGGGAACGGCTTTGGATTTGGTGTTTCTTTTCGAAATCACTATCCGAAGTGCTCATGCTTCGACCGAAGCGATCAACCGAACCTTTACAACTTAGTTTTCCCATTGAACCAAATTACCGGGAACTCCAGGTTCGTAAGGTTGGGTTTCAATTATTGGTTCGTATATTTTGGGTTTTAAGCCCATTCCCCTAGACAGGCGAACACTTGATCTCCGGGTAGTCCCTTAGTTAGTAAATAAGGAAGTGACACCGTGATGATCAACCGCCATACGGTGCTTATGTCTCCGACGGATCGTGACGAATATGTCCAGACGCCGTCATCCGTGTCCTTCCTAAAGCCGACCGGCTAGCCACGAAAGTGTAGAACCTGCTGAAGGCACGGGTTTCTCCTAATAAGGGACGTCCTCTAATGAGTCGTGAAGTTACTCAACTTCTTTCATGCTTTGTATAAAGCGATAAACTCCGATACCATCATGAATCGGTCGATGCAAGTTTACTTAGAGGATTTTCCAAGAACCACCATACACATTTACTTGTGGCTTTGGTGTTCTTCGATCGATGTCCGGTTGCATCACCGTGTTCTCTCGTAACCGGGACATCCGAATACTATAATCCGTAGATAAGCGAATAATTCGGATATCGTCATATCCGACTTAACGCCTTCTATTGATCATGTATTAAGATCATCGGTGAACCTTAGTTCAACCGATCGTTTGTTGGACGATACCGTGTCGATTGTAGTGTGTACAATACATTGAACTACACGTGACCCGAGCATATCGCTCCTTGTCTATGGGTGCACCATGATTCCAATCGCTTCTATGATTCATATCTATTGGTGACTTCAACGAGACTCGTCAACTATCGACCGATCCGTTAGATGTCTTAGAAATCCAATTCCTAAGATGTCATCTCGTGATACTCATATCTTTCATATCGAGACTTTGTTTCAATATGATTTTCACTCTAAGACCGTTGGTTTTCCAACTGTTGGCTTTCTAACTTCGAGTCAATGTTTCGTGATCGATTCATTGTTTGTTTTATCCGAGACTTTCGGACCAAAATGTTAACATTTCGGGGACCAAAATGAAAGTTCGGGAAGAAGCCAACAGTTTCGGCAAACCAATTCGATCCTCTTCTTCCAACTCTCCGGTTTGGAAGGTCGTTTCAACACCCATGCCATGTAAGATTACAATGGCCCTGGATGTGAAGCTACTCACGAGGGGAGCACTTTTTACAACCCAAAGGTTCTTTTCCGGAGGAAGATTAACCATTACACAAGTATGGTTCTATATATAGAATCTATTTCTCCCTTTAGCTTCTTTCCAAAGCAAATATTTTTGGAGATAACAATTATTTGTTAATTGTTCATGGTTCATTATTAACCATACAAGCTAGAAGGACTGGAACAAGTCTTTGTCCCCTTCTTTGCTCTGTCTCGGTTCAACATCTAGAATCCCCGAGTTCTCGCGATCCGGAATATTAAATTCCGGACAGCCGGCAACTTTCTTTCGAGTCTGTAGATACGGAACGTCTAGTTCCGGACAATCGAGCCCTCGCGGGTTCTTGTTAACCTTGAGCAATTACTCCTTTTTCCTTTTCCAAGGAAAGTTATCTCCAAAGAATTCAAAGATTCTTTGACGCCAAGAGGCGATCAACACTATCGTTATTTGCGGATCCAAAGGATATGCAATCTACGATCTTAGGTCGAACTTGACTGTTTCGGTAGCCCATCTTTTACCAAGCTACCCCTCATAATTTGGGCATACGACTTCGCGCTTGGCTAACACCATTAGACCGAGGTGAGAAATGAACATTCGTTTAATGAACGATGCTTCACATTCTCCCTCTATCACTACGAATTTTTCAATCCGTAGGCTTAGTTGATTTTCAACTTCTCGCTTTGTAGCGCTTATCCGCTTCAACAACTTCATCTTTGCTTTTCAACAAACAAAGGATTCCATACGTTGTACTATCATCAAATGACGATCACAACGTACTTGTCTCCCCCCTCTATTTTGTATAAACTTCAAATCACCCAATTAGGTGTGACTAAGTTCTAGAGGAGCGGTGCTTCTTTCGCTATTCCCTTGACGGAATTTGGAAAGGTGATTTTGCCTCTTCATCTACCTCACATTTATTTTGAGGGTTTATTTCGACGGTAGGCAACAATCTCAACATCGTTAGCTTTTGAATGACTTGCTATTTAACGTGTCTTAATCTATGATGGCATAGATGCACGGATTACAAATATATCATTCATTTGGCTACAAACATACTGTACCATTCTTAGTTATTACAGACCTGTTGGACTAATTTCAAACTAGCTTGACCAACAACGTCCCTTAAACCAAGTTAGGAATATGTATCACCTCATCTTAGAGTGATCACAATCCATGAAGTCCTATTGAGGACAACCTCTCCAACCCCTTTGATTTTAGAGGTGGCGTTGCTTCACATGAACAACCTTTTGCCCGTGGTTAGGGCGTAACCGGATCATATGTGATCTCGATACTTGGGTCCACTCTAGTTGCTTTGGCGGCATCGAGTGTCCAATTTCTTTCTTGCCTTTATTTAGGCCTTCGAGATCATTTAGGACACCGGAAACTCGGCCCACCTTACTAGGTGTCCATTACTTTTCCTATGAAATGAATTCTCGCACCACTCCGGTCGCCGAGGCTTTATATGACCGAGTGTCCAATATCATCATATCAAAGGAATTTTGGCCCACTCCGATCGTCCGAGGCTTTTTATGACCGAGTGTCCAATATCATCCTTTGAAGGATCTTCTGCAAATAATATGACGGGCTCAACGTCTTTAACTTTTAGACTTCTTCTCGTTATGATTGGTGCCTAGATAGTTCTTTGGCGCTTACTTAAGAGTAGTAACAGCTTTTCACACGATCGGTGGATCTTACTCCCTCGTATGTGCGAACATACTTTACACACTTTAATAATTACACTTAAAAGAACGGATCTTCTTAAGTCGTTTACAAAATCCAATCTTTAAACGGAAAAGAAGATGAGATTAAACTTCGATTTGTTAAAGTGTAAGGAATATAAATTATTTTCATATTACTCCTTACTTTAATCCATTTTTAATCGAGACATCATTTAATCTTTATTTTTGACAAGTAAGAAACATACTTATCATTTAATCTTTATTCTTGACAAGTAAGAAAAATACTTATCCCAATTTCGGATTCTGGGCTCACTTCGGTCACTTCATTAGACGGAGTGTCCATTTCCTTCTCACCATTATTCGTTCTTTTGTCTGGGACCGATATAGGCCTTCTGCTACAAGATAAGAATAACATCTTCATCTTCTCCTCTTGTCCCGCTGACATCCTCGGCTCTCGAGAGCGCTTGTTTCCACCCGCCTTGGTAGCGGTGGCACCATGAACACGTTCATCATCATCACTCTCTTCTACCGAAAAACCATTTCCATATCCGAGATTTGGTCACACAATTTTTGACCGACATCTTTCGAATACTAATAGTAATACAATACAATATTGTCTTAAGTTGTTGGGAGATTTTGCTCTATGGTACTTTATAAAGCAGTACGGGAAGTATTTAACTATTACAAGTATTCGAAAGGATAAACAAAGAATATAATATTTTCGACTAGAAATCTGAAAATTACAATATAATAACAAAACGAAATTACGATTTTGTTGAAGACCGAAAAATGGAAACGGTTTATCTTTGAGTCGAGTGTGGCACTCTGTCCTTAAGACAATATTGCCCCGTATGTATCCTTTATACGTCCTGGACAATTTGTCTCCCAAGATAAACACAACAATAGAACCCTTGAGCAAAGGAAACTCAAGAGCTACCGTGAAGAATATTGAGTAACGAAATGATGCTTGGAAGTTGTAGGAAGAAAACTATTTCGGTTGTGTATTTTCGTGCACTGTTTTTCTGCATCTGTTTCTGTATTTTCGTGCATATGTCTTAGTGCTCAACAATGGTGTAAGGGGGTGTTTATATAGGTGAGGGAGGGGCTGAAAAACTGCCTCCATAATAGCCAAATAATGGTCATTATGGAGGTAGTAAAGCCACCAACATAAATGGTGAAAGACCAACGGATTTGGCCATTATAGGAGGAGTAATTCACCAAAATAAATGGCTGAATTGAGTGCTTGGCATTTCTGTTTTTGACCGTCGAAATTCTGATTTTCGGAAACTTCGGGGACCAAACTCGTACATCTTGAAACTTCGGGGACCAAACGCACATCCGAAAGAATTCGGTCCAAACTCGTATATCCGAAACTTCGGGATCAAACCGTACTTCGGCAAAGTTTTCTCGGCCCAAAAAGATAATATCAGAAGACCCACAGCCCACGGCCCACGACCCGAGAACCCGAGAACCCGGAACTCGGAACCGGACCGGACCGGACGGGACAGACGGGCGGCGGCGGCGCGCGTGTGGTCTTTCCTCGAACCGAAGCACATCTAGGTCCTCCCTCCTTTAAACACATGGGATACCCCTTGGGGTCCCAAATCCCAAACCAATTTCGAATCTTATATACACAACAATTCTTTCTTCCTCTACCGATGAGGGAGAATTACACACAATACCACACTTTCCATGCTTCAAACACCTTACTTCGTGAACCAATATCTCTTTCATTTCTCAATGAAATTTGACGATTCTTGGCCCTACGGTTATCTACGTACTTAGTAGATCATGCATGTGTGAAGAACCGGATTCTCCAACATACGTTACACTAGTGTTTAAGCCGTTAAAGTTGGTCGGTCGCAACTCCCGCCAAAGGCAAATTTCCAACAGTTACACAATTCAATATGGTATCAAAGCAGGCCAAAGATCCTGGGATCGAACCTCATCGTCACTCATTATCAAAAAAGATTTCAACGTGCTTAGACCATGAAAAAAAATCAGGTCAGCACGTGAGTGCGTGTTGAGAAGATTAAAAGTGTGTTCTATCTAACAACTTAAGATTTAGATCAGATGGTCACACAATTCAATACTTATTTATTACTTGAACGCTGCAATCTGTAAAATCAAGTTGGAGCTCAATGATTTTGAATTCCTTTTGGTTGGTGTAAGGTGGGGTGGCGGTGAAGGAAGTTTGCGAAACAAAATTTGAGATAAAAATGCAGAAGGAAATGAAAAACGAGAAAAGGTTAAACAGAGGAAAAAGTCTGAGAAAATTAAAATTATTTGGCATCTGACGTGAAAGCTGATGTGGCAGCGCGTGAGACACACCACTCACCATAAGATTGGTTCTTCATTTTTAGGGAGGTAGTAAATACATTTTGAACAAGAATAAGGGGTAAGGAGATAGCCTATAAAATTAAGGTATGTAAATGACTTTTTGGGATAAGTTTAGGTGCTAACTTATGTATTTTTTTCTTATGGCGAGTGTCTATCGGAAACATCCTCTACCTCCCAAGGTAGGATAAGGTCTGTGTACACTCTACCATACTTTGTGTGATTTCACTGGATATGTTGTTGTTGTTGCTAACTTATGTATTTTCCCTAAGAAAAAATGTATAAAAACGTACACAGTGGAAACAACCAATACCACGACAAAATTCCTACGACTCATGCTGTGCATTAATAAAAAAAATGAAGTTACAAGTAATGTCAATTCTCGATCATTTTGAAGATAATCTTACATAGAAATTTAATGTTACCGATGGACTGCAAAATTGTAGTACTAGTAAACATAATTTATCATATTTTCATAAGAAAAAACTAATTAAAAAGAGAGGAAAACAGGAGCAATAAGAAAAGTAAAAGAAAATCAATTGATATAGGCATTTTATCAAATATCCTCGGTGCATCAATTTGCAAATTTAATGTAGCTATAGCCATGTTAATATATCTTAACCAACATACTAATTCTCTAGCCAACTATTAAGATATTGATTCATTCCGTATCGATTTAGTGGTAATCAGTCAGTTATTGGTCGGTTTATCGATTAAATCAACACGATGCTAGAGCCTAAAAGTTACGTCTGGCCTAAATTGAAAAATTAAAACATTACTGCCCAACTTAGAGTCTTCATTTTGCATATAAAATGGTAGATGGATTCAACAGCAATTACTAGTACAAATGTTCACAATAGATGTTGAGTACTAAAGTATGTTGAGCAACATATTAGGCTATTAGCAGTACAAACGGAATTTTTCAATTAACAAACACAAGTCCTCAATTTAAATTGAAAATAAGTCATGTTTGTTAGCTTTAAGAGCCTCACAATTTCAACATGTTTTAACAAACGTAACTCTTCAATTTAGCTCTCAATAAGAAACTCCAACACCAACTTAGTAAAAGATCTAAAAAAGATGAAGAAAATACCTGAAGGGCGTCAGTGAACTGAATGGGGCTTCAGCCTTCAGGGATTGTAAAATTCTAAAAGATGCATTATATACATAGGGGTAGTTAACATATGTTCGATAAGAAAATAAAGTAATTTATCATCGTACCAAAAATTATTAATTATAAAAATTCAATTCGTTCACCAACAGTTTATCCGATAATCTAATACTAATAAGCAAATTAGACAGTTTTGCAATTGAATTTTCGGTTACAGTTCGATTTTGAATAGCACTACAACAAAGTAGAAATTTAGGTAACTAATTAAGCTATTATAATGCTAAACAATTAACAATGTAAAAAAAGATTTACACAATCAAGTCATTTATTAGGTAATTATAGGTAAATTTGTAGATAAATATTACTCCATCCGCCTCAAATTATGTGGCACTTTTTATTTTCGGAGAATTAAGTTGACTAATCTTTAAAGCTAAATTGAATTAGATCAACTCAATATTTTAAAACTAAAATTTAAATATTCAAAAACTATATGAAAAGTACTATAAGTTGTAATTATTTTTGTGTCAATACAATGAGAAAATATATTTTAATGGTTAGTCAAAGCTTAGGTAGTTTGAATCTCGAGAAAATGAAAGATATCGTATAAATTGAGATAATAATTGCTCATCTGGTGAAAAATTAAAACCAACATGCTATTACATATTAAATTAATTCATTGATGGGGTAAAAATAATTGTTACACTTTATATAGCTTAGATCTATTATTTTATAGGTTAAAATGACTACTTAAACACCCCCTAAACCACCCCAAGTGATTATGACTCTGTTGGCTCGTCATCAATCGTTTGTCAACTATATAATAGTACATGATATATTTTATGTACAAAATCTTCTAATCCTAAAAAACAAAGGGAGCATTTCTGTATATTTTCACATCTGGGGGTTTTTGTTCGGTTTGAATCGATTTTTCTGAAAAGGAAGATAATTTTTAAATGTTGGAATTAAATCAAATCAAATTAATTAAGTTAATTTTTTTCATTGCTTCGATTTTTATTGATTTTATCGATTTTTTCAGTTATTTCGATAATAATACCAAATCAATTATGCTTTAAAAAAAAGAAGAAATTGTATATGTAATCAAGTTAAACATGTAGCTTCATTTATAAAATCGTATGTATTGGCCAAGAATTTAGTCATTTTCAAGCCTTATTCCTAAAATCTTATTTCTTAATTCTTATTCATTTTAAATCCACCCAAAATAAGATTGTCATTATTGGTATAAATGACCATTCTCTCGCGTTCGACTATAGCAAGAGCACTGCTGCTTGCAGGCTCAAAATCTCTCTTTCACCTCTCCTCCCTGTCTCAATTAAAAGAATAGAAAAAGTTGTTATTGTGTCACTTAAGTTATATAGAAATTTATGAGCCCAAGAATTAAGAATAACTAGTGACAAAGCTTTCATAGTCCGAAGGTAGACCAGCAAGAAGGAATGTAAAAATATAATAATGGACACCGGTGCATTGATAGATGCCAAGGAGTCACAACCCCTACAAATGAAATTGGGATTGAAAGAGTAAATATTCGCCCGCGGAGAGTAACTTAGAAGTCGAAAAAAAAAACTTTGAGTGTAGCCATGTATTCCTTTCTACGCGAATCATAGTATTCATTCTTATGGGAATGAGAATGAAAAACAAGAGATATTTTGTCGAAATATGGCAGAATCACACAGCAAGAAAACTTCCTTTAAATCCAAAAATGTTCGAAAGAGAATTAGATCTAATCTTAGGCAGCTCATATCATCCATACATGGTGTTTTGGTCTAAGATTTCAATTCTTCCGCTTTCATTTTCAACAATCTAATGCCACACCAACCCACAAAAATGGATTTTGAAGACAAAATAGAAGGAAAAAAACAACCTATTTTGCATGATCCTTGTGGATCCAAAGGTAGACTAGACTGGACTAAAACTTCCTGCAATAATTATCTTTTGTGCAAAAAAACTAAAAAAATGTGATTTACAAAATAAAAACTACAAATCAAGCTAGAACTATATTGATAGTAATAAGTGTAAAAAAGCATGTTGGTTTGGTTTTGTCGATTAGAAATATACACTGATAGAATATACATTAATAGCTCAAACCTTTTATTTTCTTCTATAGGTTGATAGCTTAAACCTATTATCTACATAGTAATTCAATTCTTTACCTTTAATTGCTAGTATTATCTTTATTTGTTAATAATTATAATAAAATAATGATAAACAATTAAAGGACTCAAAAAAGTTTGAACGTAAAGTAGATTCTTTTAATTATTAACAAAATAAAGACTACACTAGAAATTAAAGGTGAAGAGTTGAATTGTTTATAAGGTAAACACCTAGATTATGAATAACGGGTTCAAAAGATTAATATGTATCATAAATTTTAAAATTATATAAAATTATACATATATGAGTGCAATTATAACTTTGAAATAGATATTTATATAGTTGGTTTGGTTTGATTATTTATTTATTTATTATTTTCTGCTTCATCCAAAATCAGACTAAATTTTATTTTTTAATTAAAAACCAAAATCAAATCAAACCGAAAAAGTGTTGGTTTTTTCTTCAATTTGATTCAATTTTTTATTTTGTTCGATTTTCCGTGAACCTTTATATATTACTCCCTCCATTTACATTTACTTGTTCACTATCCTAAAAATAAATTTTCACTTTTAGTTTTCTACTTTAGCATATTAAGATAAAGACTGTTTTTTTTCATGTTTTATCATTAATATCAACTACCAATTCCTAATTTTTTTTAAATGCTAACAATTATGGTTATTATTGTAAAATATATGTTTTATTTATTATTTTTTAAACAAATAAGCGCAGAGTCTATTGTGGACAATTAAAAGTGGCAGGAGGGAGTTGTAATAATATTTAGGTCCCTAATATTTATGTTGTCTGTATGTAACTACAAGGTGATAGTAAAATTTTGCAATATGGTCAATAAACAACAACAACATATCAAGTAAAATTTTACAATGTGAGATCTTAAGAGGGTAAAGTGTAGGCAAATCATATTTTTGCAATATAGTCAATAAACAGAAAACAAAAATATTTGCTTTCCCTTTCCTCTTTGAATCTTTTAATCTCTGATTTCCATCCAAATCACACAATCAATTACTGAAATTTTTACAGTATATAAAGTACGAATTTCCTCCCCTCTTTTTCTCTCTACTAACCGAATCGCAACATATTTTCTCTCTATATAGTTCTTTAGTTGCTTCAACTGCATTATTAAAACGTAACTGAATTTTCCGGCGTCGTTTTTTCGCCCTGACAATGTCGTTGGACGTTTTCCTTTCCCTTTCCCCTTTGATTTAGTAGGGGTCATTTGGTCGGCGGATTAAATTATATTGAATTTATAATTTATTAGGGGTCATTTCGTAGTCTGCAATGTTATCAAACGATATGGTGGCTACTTGTAACGAGAGAGAGAGCTACTTAATTTCCTTTCTATTCTTATTGTTCATGTTTAAGATAAGACTAATTTATACAGGACAAGTAAATGGTGTTCTACTTATAAAGGTCTTTGTTCACCCTAGAGCAATAAGCTCTCTCAGAATACACTTCACTTTTTTGAAGTCTAGATTACAATTCCACTTCTGGTTTAGATGTCAGTAAAATCAACAAACCCTTTTTGATATCAGACGCATGGATGACGATGAATCAACAAGAAAAGTTTCTCCACTTCTCCAATGCCTGTTACTCCTCTTTGAACAAGCTAACATTCACCTTCAACCTCCAGATAGCAGTTACCCCAACACTGCTGGTTTTGTGGAGAAGCCGTGCACAATCAGAATCAGCTTGTAACTCGTAGTCCTTGGAATTAACTCGTGAGTTCTTCCATTAAGCCCTGTCATTAGAGCCAACAATAGAAGTATGAGAAAAAAGGTCAATGCATTTGTTTCTAACACAATCCTGTGTTGTATAGGAAAATCACCTGAGAGATATACTGCTCTGCATCAGTTCGCCTAAGGAAAAGAATTGCATGACGAGCAAGGTTGGCTAATTGGTCGCTGAGGACAACATTACCAATTTCATCGAGGACCCTCACTTTGATATAGGGATCTTTGGGAGGCACCATATCCTGTGAAAAGTAAATAAGGACACTAAGGTAATTTGAAATGTGCAGGTCTCCATGAGATTAAAAATTTACAAGGAAAGCAGCCCCTTGCAGATTAATCAGATATTCCAGAAACTTTGGGCAGTAAGTTTTAAAAGGAAATAAAGTTCCCCTGTACATTCACTAATCAGTTTACCTACTACACCCAAATTTCAACCCCCAAGCAAAATAAGAAAAAAAAAAAGAAAAAAACACGACCGAGCAATGTCATATTTGTGCTTGTCAATCTAGTGTTTTATTTGAGCACGTTGAACTTCTGATGATCTTTTCAGAGATGGTTCTAGTCCAGTGATTGATGTGATTATCCGAAGCTTAAGGTCGTAAGCAATGAGCGGAATTTGGTACTTCCTACTCACAAAAGAAAGAAACAGAAAAGAAAAAAAATTTCCACCCTCCTAACAGATTACCATCCACATCCCAATCTGAGCATCCTTCCCTTGCCTCGATGGCACAACAACATAGATGAGAGTGCAAAGATGGGGAAGATGTGCGGATATGCTATGGAGGGTCAGATTCCTTTTGCACCCCACCTAGAGCTAAAAAATACTTATTGGAGAGCATCGTTGGGCCAGGATCCCTCAATGTTAGTACAGTACTTCAAGAAATAACTTTAGCTTCGGACATATCAATTTTCAGACTTACTGACACTTCATATAAACCAGAGATCAATGAGCTAAACAAAACAGGCACTAAATTTTTGTACCAACAAAACGAAAGAAAAAAGCACAAGACACTATTTAGAAGTGAATCACATGTAGCGTTTAATGGACTGTTACCCTTTTTCTGCTGTTTGGATTCAAGTATTAAGAAGTCATGACCTATAGAATGTTTCTCTTTCCAAAACAACATTTAGTAATTACACATAACAATGCTGCTCCCAAGTATTCACAGATCACAACAATTAACCTTTTCGAAGGAGTGCAATGCAAAATTTTCTATTCACCATAGTTTTTGAGCAATATATCAGGACACAAATAAGAAGTTATGAGAAAATAAAACTTTACCACACCCAGATCAAGATCAAGTGCGGACATGTACGATTGGATAGTTGCAGCATGATTCTTAAAATATTCTTTCTCTGAGGTACTGAGCTTCTCTTCAATTTCTTCTGGGAGGACACGCTCAAGGGTCCATCCCAGTCTTCGAACAACTTCTGCTCGATTATATCTAAATGAGGAACAAGAAGGAAAGTCGTCAACAAACATAAGAGATGCAAGAAAGATCAGGAATATATGACCTTTTCTCAGGGACAATTCTGAAGCTAACTAAAACAAAACAAAAATAAATTAAAAAAAAACTCTGAAGCTAACTTTTACTCACACATAAGCCATCAGACAGCGTTTGTTGCGAGTGAGAGACTGATGATGGATAAGAAGCCCATGGTAATTATCATCTTTGGGGAGCTCCGTATTTGTACTTCTATCAACCTCAGGTGGCTCATTGTCATCAGGTGATTCGTTATTTGAACTTGCATCATTTTGAGTTGATCGGTTTGCACTTGAACTTTCAGCAGGAGTTTTTGCATTCATTTTCCTGTGTCAAACACAAGATGGATAAGGTCAGACAACAAAGTCGTACTTCATTTGGCACTTATAGAAGAATACACATGCGTAATATCATGAAACATCTAATAATGATAAGTAGATTTTATGTAGATAAAATTCAGTAATTTTTACCTTAAGATTTGCTAAGTTCTTGAGGCATTTCATTTGTTTCGCTAAATTAATTTGACATATTTGCAGATGAGGAAAGAATGACTTTTGTTGTGAAACACACTGTCAACTTAATTACAGAAATAAAATGAGACTAATCCATAATAAGTTGGGGTGTGATATTTGGTGAAATTACATCCCTTGGAATCTAGTGTACAACTGGACGTCAAATCAAACAGTTCGTCATTAGGACACTCATGCAGTAAGATGTAGCCAATTTAATCGAAGGTATGGGAAGTTGGGAGGACGAGCACCAAACACTCAATACTTAGTTGTCCCAGTCGCAGCAAAGTTCTAGACCTATCAGACACACAAATCTTCCAAGAGCTTAGTGCCTAGGCACTAGCATGACACAAACTTCGAGGCTCCGGTGCTTAGGTGCTGGGCATAGCACCTAGGTTCCATCAGACAAATAGGAGCACAGCGCCAAGTTGCTATCAGAAAAATACTGGTACTTAGACGTGTTCTTGCATGAAAACTATTAATAGACCCTTTTAGGGCTGAACATGGCACTGCAGGAGGAAAAAAAAGGACCGGATCTATTTCAACTTGAGTTTATCTTCTACTTTCTTTCCTTTTTTGCTTAATCTTTTCATGTTTAAGATTTTCATTAGGATGTTCTTTGTTTTTAGCAAGAACTAATTCCTCTTTCCTAGGACTGTAATGGATCTTCATGTGTAGTTTGGATTCTTAATTACTTCTTGCTTATTAATGATGGTTATTCATAATCTTAATCTTATGCTTCTCGTATCTTGGCCATCATTTAGATTGATAATATGGATCGATTGAATTCTTGTTTGTCATTTAAGTTTCTCCAAGGATCCATTCACCTTCATTTGATCGTCAAGGTAGATGCTAAGTTTCTTGGGATAAACCAATAAAGAAAGGATATGAATTTTAACAGGGATGCACAGAGAGTACTTTCTTCCTACTATTTCCTTTTTCTTTTTAGTTCTTTAGACCCAATCCCTTTATTTTCTCCTTCCGCATTAGTTGGTTTATTCATAGTTCGGGTTCTTTAGATAGGATAGTTTGGACTAAAAACATCAACGAGGCAGAGAACTTTATCTTTCTTTTTTTCAGAATTTGTTGAGATAATAAGGGAGATTATAAATAGCTCTCCATACATTTTCGTGCGAAATAAATAAACAAAAAACTACAATAAAGGAACTCTTCAAGGACTCTTCATTGTATTGTATAATTAAAATTCTTAGGTGCTTAACACTCCATCAGATTCCCAACATGGTTTTGGGGGAGGGAAATAGGGTCGAGTTAATACTTTATGAGGACAACCCAAGCAAAGACCAAAATAAGAGCTTAGAGAGTGTTAACTAAAAGAATGTAATGGCTGCACCAAAGACATAACTTCTAACGAAACCATCTTTACGTTAAAGCAAAAGCTTCAGAAAATTCAGCATGCTGAAGCACAAGTATGATAGAGAATAAAAGTATATGATAGAGCACTGATGAAGTATCTATGTTCAAGCAAACTGGACAAGAAAACAGGTAAAATAGGACAGACTTAGGCATATCAGTTAAGAAAATAAACGAGGTATACTGGTTCTGTAAAGTATTTTCAGCAATAAGAATCACTAAAAAGCTCACCAGACTACCGCACCAAATAGCATGTTATGGGTTATACAGCAATAAAGGTTGCAGAAAGAGATGAATAACAAACAAAGAAAGCTTGGATAAACACAAGGAATGTCTTAAATATACCTCACCAAGGAGTTGAGGTGCAGGAAATGGCTGTTACATTCATCAAGTACCTGTGTAACTAGGTCAGTCTGCATCAAATAAGAAATTATTTTGTAAGCATATAAAACTCTTAAGTAAATGATTCACCATCTCAGCCAAAAAATAAGAAGCAAAACTGAACCAAAATACATAATATATAAGATTCAAGTGGCAGCTAAGAAATGACTCTGCAGAACGTGAACTTTATCTTAATGTAGAAGCAATCATGATCCGTCATTTTCTAATAACAAAATCTTCAAAAGAAGAATTAGAATTTAGAACCAAATGCATAATTCTGTTAATAACAGGATCTACATTTTGGATGTAAAAAAAACCCCACTAAAGCGCCCGCAAGGGTGGCTCAGTTGGTTAAGCATGGGGCATCCATAATGGAGGTCTCTACCTACGACAGCGGGAGATTTGCCTTCTAGGTCGAGCTCGTCGAACAGGGCTTGCCTAGTGAGGGTTACCTCTCCCATGTGGTTTGCGGGCTATTGCACAGGAGCGAGGTTTACCCTGTGCGCTCCTAAAGGGTAGCGGTTGTGGGTTCCCTTGTCATAAAAAAACCCTACAGCATTATAACATGCATGATAATGACAAAAATCTACCCGGTTATCTTATTCCTCCTATGTACAAAAGGGCAATCCGATGCACTAAGCTCCCGCTATGCACGGGGTCCAGAAAGGGCCAGACACAAGGGTCTTATTGTACGCAGTCTTACCCTGCATTTCTGCAATAGGCTGTTTCCACGGCTCGAACCCGTGTGACCCCTTATAATCTAAATGCAAGATGTTTTCATGATAAAATTAGTACTCAACTACTCATAACAATTGGTGCTAGAGGATAATGTCAAATCTCATAGACTCAACACCTATCATCCATCAAATTTTCACAACCTAAGAGGAAACAAAGCAAATGACTAAACTACATGCGATGTAATTTCTAGTAAAAACGAGGGACAACCAAGAAAATGAATTCAAGTGCAAAATCAAATATAGAGTAAAATGCATACATTAAAAGCTGCAAGCTGCCCAGGTTCACTCTCTGCAAATTCCTGAATTAATTCACTCCCTTTCTTTCCGTACATTTCTTCCTATTCAAATGGGTCTCGCACTAATCAAAATTTTCCCTGCAGTCACAGAAGCAATCATCAAACATGTAAACCTACAAATTGCTTAAAATAGGAAAATGAAATCGTACTTACGCACCTATTCGCTTAAATTGTAATTCCTATCAGTAGTTTCTCTAAGGTAAAAAAAAAAAGTTCCAACTCTTTTGAATATTTGATATAACTAACATCTAATAATTCACTAGGGGTTGTTTGGTTCGCGGACTAAATTATCCTAGAATTATAATCCTTGGACTAATTTATCCCACATGGGAAGTGGGATAAAATAATCCCAAGTTTGATGGGATAAGGTGGGATATCTGGGATAAAGTTGACATCATAAATTTATACCGTCAAGGCGTCAACCAAACACAATATAAAATTAATTCCAAACTTTGTTCTGGTATATCCCACCTTATCCCACGTACCAAACGACCCCTAAAGGGTTACAAAATTAATGGGTTTTCTTAAAAAGAACAAGTCTGATCTACTCACAGTAAATTATTTGAGTTACAAATCTAAAAAGAGAATTTTTGTACCAAGATCCCTTATCATCAAAAAGAAAAGAGGGAAAACACAAATACAAATTGTGGGTTAATCAGGTGAAATGTTGTGTTGGTTGTTCATGGACTCAAGTACAGAGAAAAAGGAAGAAAACATAAGTACGCCATTTTCGATTTCAGGACGGTAATTCGGTATTTATCAAACATATAAAGAACGGTAAAGAGTTAAACTTTCCGTTACCCGAAATGAACCGGTTTCTCTCGAGTGAGAGCCGAGTATTCTAACAGACAAGATTATAACGGAGTTTTCTCTTTGATAATGCACATTATGATGCAACTCAAATGGGTCAAAACACTAATCAAATTTTCACTGAAGCATTTCATCAAACACGTAAAGTGCACAAAAACCCAAAAAATGCTTAAAGTAGAACACAAAATCGTATTTACTGACAAGCTTATAACGGAGTTTTCACTTTGATGATGCACACTATGATGCAATTAAAATGGGTCACAACACTCTTAAGATTTTCATTGAAACATTTCATCAAACAGGTAAAGTGCATAAACCCAGAAATTGCTTAAAACACATGAAATTGTATCAACGCACCTTTTTTTTGCTCAGATTTGAAATGGGTATTTCCTAAACAAGAAATTAAAGTGTAAATTGATTTGTGCTTCACAAAATTGGATTTGAGTGATTTTGGCGGGAATTTATGTTTCTTGTTTTTTTTCCTAAGGCGGGAGTTTCTTGAAATGTTCAAAATCAGCTTAAAAAAAAGTGTAAGTTTAAGAAAGAAGCAATAAGACCCACTTAATTTAGAGAAGTATTCATTTGGGTCCTTTAATTCCGTGAACATATAGTTTCAACATATTTTTAAAATACAAATGTACTCCCTTCGTCCAATTTTATATTATGAGAGTATTTGATTGTGCACAAATTTTAAGAAATAAAACTTGTGGTCTAAACCAAACTATATAAATTTGAGTGGTTAAAAATTATTTCACTAAGGCTAAAAAGTTAAATTTAAAATTGAATTATTATTAAATATAAAAATATATCATTCTTTTTTTACTGATTAGAATATCATATAAATTAAGACGGAGAAAGTTTTTTACATTGTTTTGATCCAGAAGAAAACATATTATGTTAAGTCAAAACTAGACATTCTTAGAATATAAAGTGAATCCAACACTATAAGCTTGAATTATCCATCAACTTTTTTTATCTTTTATATTTCTCCTGACCATTTTCCAGTATAGTACTATTAATAGTTTAATAATTCAATTAGTGATCTAAATGCCTTAGAAAAGAAAATCTAATTGCTTAATCTTTTGATAACACTATTCTAGCATAAGGCAAACAATATTCTTTTTTTTGTCATTTTAGATAGTTTATATTTATTAAAAATAAAAAACAATTACACATTAACCATAAATATAGTTGTATTAAGTAATGGCCACTATATTAAGCAAAACCAAATCATTATTATACCACTTAGTTAATTTATTTGCTTTTTGTTTACGTCCATTCTAAAAAGCTTATGCCTTTTTTTTCCAACCACTTCTTATGAATGCCTTTTATTGTTTGTCAAATTATTATGATGAATATTTCTACCATTTCAAATATTCTTTAACAAGGAAAAGAGTGGCTACGTGTAATATTGCAATTGGAAGAAATTATTTTCTATCATCAGTATTTCGACAAGTATTGCAGTTTGTGGACTTGTGGTCCTCTCAAATTGGGAGTCCACCCAAAAGCCCAAAAAAAATGTAAAAGAATAATCTTGCTAAAGAAATACTAAAATAGATATTAAAATTTTAGTTGACATCAAGATTTAAAATTGTTATAATTAAGTTGGTATTCTTAAATTGTTTTCTTGAATGAGCTAAAAGTAATAAAATGAAGCTAGTTGTAGTGGCACCTATTCACTAGAGGTGAACCAGAATTTCAAGAGTATGGATGCACGGTGCATCATTGCTTATAAGAGAAATTTAAAAAGAAAAGAAGACCCAAAAATGCAGCAAGCTGGGTTTAATCCCTCAAACATTTAAGAGTTAAACCTAACACTTAACCAGTGCACCACTCAATCTCTTTCGATCATGGGCTCTTTCAGATAATACTAGACATATTTTAAGAATTATACACATAATATATCGAGTTTAGTCGGGTGACCATGAGTTCACGTGACCCAATTTTTTAACATAAATTTCCCACTGCTACTCACAATCTCATTACACAGTAAAACAACAACAACAAAACCAGTGAAATCCCACAACGTGGGGTCTGGGGAGAGTAGAGTGTACGCAAACCTTACCTCTACCTTGATAGATAGAGCGACTACACAGTAAAACATAAGCTGAAAATAAAATTAATTGAGTTAGTTTTTAAAGTTGAATTTGCCTCAGTGTTCATTTTCTTAACGTGTTAGCAGATCAGACAAATATCATGCATTCAAGTTTCACTGCTATCCAAGATCAAAAAGAAAAAAATATCATGTGTTTGGCTCATGAAACAAAATCATGTCTCCTAATGTTGAAAACATAACAAGTGGATAAAAATGTGCTATTTATGATATTATTAACTTTTAGAGGAGATGGCAGTAGTTGATGAGTTCTTTTTTAGAATATCATTCTCTTTAAGTAAAATAAATTTTACTATTTGAAAAATTATACGATCTCTCCTTTTGTTTATACTTTGTTAATTTGTGTTGTGACTTGTATCTGCCATTAATTTGCAGGATTGTAATTTTCCCAATAGTATATCAATTGTATTCTTTCTCTTATTAAAAAATAGAAATTGGCACACCATGTCAAGTATGCAGAGAAGGAAAGCAGCCAAGATTCTCGCATTCGGTATGATAATGTTGGGTTTGGGGTTGTAACATTTTGCCCAACATTTCATTTTTAGTTCTAAGTTAAAATTCAAAAATGTTGGAACAAATGTCACGACATTCGGATCAATATTCTGTAAAACAGTGTTGCCTTACTTCACGGACTGAAGCAAATCTCGTGGGATTTTTACCAAGATGTAAAAGTGACTTGGCAAGGTGTTTAGGAGTTAATGAAACACGTGGGAAGAACAAGTCAAAGTTGTTGCTAAGCTTGGGGAACAAGTCCAAGAAGTTGAGAATTTTGCTCCATGATCTTCTCCAACAAATCCTATCGGCTGCCCACCTTTCCCTCAACCTCCGCAATCAATCGATGAGTTTTTCAAGGAAGACTCTCTACTATAAATAGAGAGGGAAGAAAAGTGAATCGATATCCAGAAACATATTGCAAAAATATCAAGAGAGCTCTCGAGAATTCATCTCAGAAAACTGGATCGCTAGTGCTGTCTGTGCGTGTCGACGACATTCTGTCCAACATTATAATTGTTGTTTAGATTCTAGATTTGTTCTTTATTGAAACAATTATAATGAGATGTTATCTACGTCTATTTAGATAGATTTTTCAGGCAGAAGTCATATGCGACTTCAACTTTTTAATTCCTTTTGTATTATCTTGTAATATTGTAAAAGAATGAATTTATTTAATTGTATATAAATATATACAATACTTTCGGTCACTGACCGTCATAGGTTATATAATCAATATAACCTATGTAAATATTAAACATTTGTGTCTTTATTATTTCTGCTGCATTTTACTGTTCAAATGTTTTTCAGTTTTATCGAAGTGTTGTCATTTGTGGCAGACAACATTATTGCCGACATTTACAAACTGCATTGGCATTCAATTTGTTTTTACTTACAGTTTATTTTTATTGTTCCATAGCATACCCCCGGGACCTAACAAGTGGTATCAGAGCCAACACTTAACACAATAAGTGCTTGGTCCTATCATTTGAAGCTATGGATCCGACAAATCCAAATGTTGATAGATTTCCCATTTTAGATGGTACAAACTATGCTTATTGGAAGATTCGTCTATGTTCTCACATCAAATCAATTGATGTTAGGGCATGAAGATCTATAACCAATGGGTATGTTGTTCCAATGTTGCCGCCAGATGAGAAAGGTGACATTCTTGTTAAACTTGAATCTGAATGGACGACGGAAGGAACCATTAATGCAAGCTTTAACGAAAAGGCCTTAAATGCAATTTTTGGATGGGTTTAATCTTTACATGTTCAAACTCATTCAAAATTGTCCAACGGCTAAGGATGCGTAGGATACTTTGCAAATTCATTGTGAAGGTAGCTCAAGTGTTCGTCGAACAAAGCTACGCATGCTCATGAGCAAATATGAACGCTTAAGGATAGAAAAAGCGGATGATATTAAATCTTATTCTAAAAATTTGATTGACATCTCTAATGAATGTCAAGTGCTTGGTAAACCCCCAACCAACACTCAACTTGTGGAAAAGGCTCTCCGTTCTTTTTCTGAAAAGTTCAACTTAAAAATTTGTGCAATTGAAGAAGCTCACAATCTTGCTACTATGGACCTTCATACCTTAATGAGAATTCTCAAAACCTATGAGATGAACATTGAGAATCAAAGGGGACTATATAAGAGCAAGAATGTGACACTTCAAGTCCAATCCTCAGAAAATCAAATTAATGAAGAGGATGAAGATCTTGAAGAAATTGGTGAAGGTGTTAATGTTGCCTTACTCACTCGAAAATACAATTCGATGGTGAGAAAGTTCAACAATGAAAGGAATCAATCCAAATCTAAATAGCATCAAAGTCAAGGCTTCAATCAAAAGCCCACCAAGTTCCTTCCAAGTACTAAAAAAGAAAGTCCACTAAGAAGAACCAATTCATATCGTACTAAATTTGAACCCAAACAACTAGAGTCTGTGCAATGTCATGCATGCTCGGATTGTGGTTATTATGCTAATGAATGTACGAATACTCTAAGGAAATTTGGTAAGAATTTGTGGGTCTCGCTCAGTGACGATGAAGAAGAAGAGGAAGGAGATCAAGGAGTTGAATCACAAGCAATGTTGGACACTGTTTACGAACAGTCTCTGTCAGATAATGAAGATGTCGTCTGTAATGTTGCCTCAGATGTCACGACATTTCAGGCAACATCTGCGACAACATCTGCATCCCCAGCAACATCCGAGAGGTACACTTTCTTTATCTATCCTGATGTAAATTGCTTTAGTGGTTTTATTTCTAGTAGTAAGGCTGAGTGTTTAGATCAAGTTGAATGCAACGATGAGATGATTAAGAAATTACAAAATATTTGTCAAGCCTTAATAGTTGAATCCAAGCAACTTGAATCAAAGGTAAAATCTTTAAGTCGTGAGAATGTAGATCTAAAAGGCACAATAACCCGATTAGAGGTTGCACTTACCAAAAAGGACATAGAATTTGGAAAGATTTGTGTAATACTGGATTTAGCCAAAGCAACCTTTCGAAAGTTTAATTTAGGGACTTCTAAATTGAATGAAATACTCAGCTTTAGCAAACCATCACATGCAGGTAATGGGTATCAAAACTCTCCTAAAACTGTATGCTCTAGTATATTTGACAAATATGGGAAAATATATTTGTAAAAGAAAAAGGAATAAAATATAAGATCTCATATATGTCAAAGAATATAAAGTTTGTGTGTCATTACTGTAACTCCCCTGTACACTTAAAACCACACTGTTTCAAACTTCAAAATTACGTGAGCAAAATGTTGCCTAAAAGACTGTCCAACATTCGAAGCAACATTTATGAGCCGAAAGGTAAAAAATGTTTTAACAGAGTTTGGGTTCCCAAAATGGATGTAACATGTAGTGTTGCGATAACTGCTTTAAGAACTAACATTTTAGGTTCTTGGTACTTTGACAGTGGATGTTCTCGCCACATGACAGGTACAAGGGAGTTTCTAAAGAACTATGAGTCATTCAATGGAGGTAACGTAACTTATGGAGGTGGCAGTAAAAGCAAAATAATTGGAAGAAGAATCTTGGATATTCCTAGATTTTCAGCTTTAAGAAATGTCTTACATGTTGAGGGTTTAATGGCTAATGACGGACAACATTCAGGTACGTCTCATTGTTTTCAATTATTGCATATGGATCTTATGGGTCCAATTGCGGTAGATAGTTTAGGAGGCATGAGGTATTCCTATGTGATAGTAGATGATTTTTCTAGATATTTATGGATATATTTTTTGGAAAAAAAATCACAAACTTTTGACTTGTTTAAAACTTTGCACTCTAGAATTAGGAACTTGTTCTATTCTCCTATTTTTCGGATTAGATCCGACCATGAAAAAGAATTTGAAAATAGCTCCTTCACAAAATTTTATGAGAAAAAGGGAATTTTCCATGAGTTTTCAGCTTCCAAAACTCCTCAACATAATGAGGTAACAGAAAGGAAGAATAGAACATTGCAAGAAATGGCTAGAGTTATGCTTAGTTCTAAAAAATTGTCAAAATATTTTTGGGATGAAGCCTTAAATACGGCCTGTCACATCACTAATAGAGTCTACTTAAGGCCTGTAACAAATATGACACCCTATGAGATCATTAATGGAAAGAAACCTAACTTGTATTACTTTCATGTTTTTGGGCGTGTTTGTTATATTTTAAATGATAGATATCATTTGGCAAAGTTTGACTATAAGAGTGACAAATGAATTTTTGTTGGCTATTCCCAAAATAGTCATGCCTATCGAGTGTACAATCTAAGGACCAAAACTATACAAGAGTCTGTAAATGTTATTTTTTATGATTTCTCTGATCTTACAGGAAATACAACTGAAGATAACACTATAGTTTCAGTGGAAAATATGCAGACTACTGAAGAACCAGATGTTGCCCCAAAAGTTGCAACATCTGAACCTGAAATAGAGATCACAGAGGCCATAAATGAAGAGTCAAATGCTGAATTACTAGACCAAGTTTGAAGGGACCCCTCATCAAGGATTAAGAAGAATCATCCAACATGTCAGGTGATAGGGGGAGTTTTTGAGGGATTAGAACAAGAGGGAAATAACCACTCAATTATAGAGACATAGTAAGGTATGTGTGTATGTCTACCATATACCAAAAGATTAAGCAAAGTGAAAATAGAATCTTCATCTCCCAGAGCAAATATGTCAAGAATCTAGTTAAGAGGTTTGGATTGGAAAATGCTAAACAGATGAAAACTCCAATGGGATCGTCGCAGAAGATATGAAGGATAATGTTGGTGAAAATATCGACCCAACATTGTATCGATCTATGATAGGTAGCCTTCTATATCTTACTGCTAGTCGTCCTGACATAATGTTTAATGTTTGTGTTTGTGCTTGATTCCAAGACTGTCCCAAAGTTTTCCACTTAAATGTTGTAAAACGTATCATTAGATATATTGCCGGCACATGTGAGTTGGGAATTTGGTATTTCAAAGACACTAATCCTAATTTAATAGGGTATAGTGACTCGGATTGAGCTGGTGATGTGAATGATAGAAATAGTACAAGTGAAGGATGTTTTTACCTTGGCAATAACCTTGTTTCATGGTATAGTCGTAAACAAAATTGTGTATCATTTTCAACTGCTGAATCTGAATATGTAGCAGCTGGAAGTTGTTGCTCTCAATTAATATGGCTAAGACACATGTTAGACGACTATGATTTTTCAAGTAACATTTTAGTTTTGTATTGTGATAATTTGAGTGCTATAAATATTTTCAAAAATCCAGTTCAACACCCACGTACAAAATATATTGATATTAGACATCATTTTTTAAGAGATTTGGTTGAAAAACAGCTAGTTCAAATTGAACATGTAGACACTCTTCATCAACTAGCTGATATTTTTACAAAAGCTTTGGACCATGAAAGATTTTCTAGTTTGAAGAAATCTCTTGGTCTTTGTAATCTCTAAAAAGTCATTTTTGGTGAATGTCGGCTGAAATGTCTCTAACATTTCGGGTGACATTTACCTATGTAGTATCATAATCTGATTATTGTTGTTGTATAGTGCATTACTTTTGGTCACACGAGCATGATCCTTAAATAAGAACATGATTCCAAAGTGATACCGTTCTGTGCGATGATATCAGATATCATAAAAATGAGTATCAATATAATGCAAAACCTTTACAAATATTTAGCAACTGTGCAAAATGGCAAAACCCTTGAAATGATACAGTTCCTATTCTATAGGAGTATCAGGTGCTTCAAAAGAATTTTGAGAAGATTAAATAAGTATTCATATTTTTGACACGAAAAATAGTTTTGTATGTGTTTTATGATTAGACCAAGGACACAATGGGAAAATGTTACATTGGTCTAGTGGTTAAACTCATTAAAATACATATAAAACGTGTCTTGATTGTTACCAAAACGAAAAGTTCTTGCGAGATCATAATGCTTGTGTTGTCCAAAATGTTGTCAACATTGCTGTTGACATTTTCAGATAATGATATTTGTTGGGACGTTGATCTTAATTGATTCCAGAAAAATCTGATTAGTCTTCCCTATTTTTATGCCATGTTTTTAATTGGAATTTAAACTTTAAAAGGATAATATTAAATTCCAAATAGGATGTCTATCTTTTTATCCCAAAATCTTAGGTGCAAGTTATTGAATAAATATCAAACACCTAAAATTAAGAAATTCTTGTATTTTAAAGCTTGCCAATAGTATAAATATCTACTTCATTTGTTCTTCTATTTAACAATTTGTCTTTTCCGAATTAGAGAATAATTTTTTTAAAAAAAATAGATCACATCACCTCGGTTTAATCCCTACCAAACGGATGGATTCCTCACTTTGTTCTTCATCCAAAACCCCCAGAAACCCTAAACCATCTCCTCCAAACTCTCCAATGGAGACTTCACCTATGTCAAACCCTATGTCAGCCAACACCACCAACAACACACCAATGAGCACCAGTCCACCACAATACACAAATGTTTCTTCTTCACATCTGCCAGAGAACATGTGCACGACTATTATCCTTAGAGGAGAAGACGAAACTCTTGTTGTCAGTTATCTAGGGGATGATAATGATCCCATTGATGTAGATGCTACATCTGATTTTTCTACCATCGGTAAAAGGACCAGTTCATCATCCTTTTCCTCTCGTAGATCAAGTCGAGTGTTCGAAAGAACATTCCAACAAGAGCCTAGCACAAAGAGATCCAGGTTTGAAACACCAGTCCCTGCTTGCTCAAGCAGTGATACAAGTGATATGGACTTCGAACTGTCTTCGGAGGACACTGAAGAAGAACCACAAGTCTTTGATCCTCAAAATGAACCACTAGTATCTGATCCTCTACCTGAGCCCTCAGTCTATGTTCCACAATGTGAGTCTGAAGATGAGGAGATTCTTGACGACACCCCCTTAAAAAGGTTCCACCCCAAAGGAATCCCCCGTCATGCCAGAACAGATGTTGCACATAATGTTGTCAAGAATGCCACAACATCTCAAGCAACATTCTAGCAAACCTCAAAAGAGACATCATCTCCATCCTCGTCGAGCAATACAGAATCAGAAACTGAAGTTGAAGGTAAATGCTTTTTCTGATACTTTCTATTCCAAAGCAAAGTTTGATAAATGGAATTGGTATAAGAATAGAATTATCAGGGCAGAAAAAGTGTTAGACTTAGTCTCATGCTCTGATTATGGTTTGGTTGAGTTCCTCAGTGATCGTAAGCTTCTAAAAACTGTAACTGATAAAAAACCCTTCATCGATGAAGTAATTAGGTTGTTCTATGCAAACTTAAAAATTATGACATAGACAATGCCTCCTCAAAGAAAGTTGGGAAGGTATACCTCTATAACAAAATCTATAAGTTTACTCCCCTAATTGTCAATCAATATTTGGGAGCTGAGCATGAAATTGGAAGCAGTACTACTGAAAGGGCAACAGAAAACATGGACGCGATAATAGAATACTTCACTGGAGGTATAGTGAAGAAATAGACTTCTCAATGCCCCGCCTCAAAGCTCACTGCCCTATTTTTCACCCTACATAAGATTGCTATTCACAATTGGCTCCCTTCACTGAATGAGTTGATAGTTACTACCGATCAAGCCTCCCTTTTATACAAAATAGGAAAAAAGTTGAGAATTGACTTAGGAAGAATGATTTTCTAACAAATAGCCAATTTGGCTGAAAAAGAGTCAACCTTGATCCTTCCATATCCTGCTTTGATCTATCAAATTCTAGTTACCCAAGGCTTTGAGCCTAGAAATGAGGATATTAGGGAAAGCACCAGAGGTATATTCAGTGACAAGTGTATGATAAACTTGACTATCAAGACCGAAATATATGGATTGTTGTAGTTACGAATTGAAAGTGAGATCTTCTCGTATTCTTTAAGAAAAAAGAAAGAGAATAGAGTAACATGTGCTAGTCATTTTTTTTTGCTTTATGTATATTGGTTTTGACAAAAAGACAAAATTGAACTCGCGTCAGATAGGTTCACTAAAAAAAGTAAAGTGATTCCTACCAAGACGTTCTGCATTTTCGGATGGTAAAATTCACACGCAATTGGGTGTTTGTACTAAATTCATGTCTTTCATACATATATTTATGAAGTGATATGTATGCTAACTTTATTTTTTTATTGTAAAAGTTAATTCGATTGATTTGATGCAAAATGTCTAAAAGAAAATGAGATTTCTTGACTTCTTACAATTTGAATAGACTTTTTCAGATCTTTTATGTATTTTTTTAAAAATCTCTTATGTGAAAAAAAATAAAACTCTTATAAAAGGGTGAAAAACTTTTAAAAGTTTGTAAAGGGTCAAAAAATCATTTATCCCTTCATAGAAAATGAGATCTCTCCAAAAAATGCAAAATGCCTAAGCGTAATGGGTCAAGCAAAATGTGCTAGTGCAATTGTTACATAAATAAGTTCAGTTTAAGTTGAAAGACAGTGCATTCAAGGTTGTGGCCAACCGTTTATCCGGTAGTTATAATAGATAAAAAAGAACAGTCCGGTGCACTAAGTTTTGCTATGTACGGAGTTCAGGGAAGGATCGGATCACAAGGTTCAGTTGTACGCAACATTATCTTGCATTTATGCCAGAGACTATTTCCACCGCTTGAACACATGACGTTATGATCACATGACATCAACTTTACCAGTTACTCCAAGTCTCCATTTCCGATAGTTATAATAGATACTTTATAAAATTAGTGAAAATGTGAGCAAACTTTTTATGATTGTCTCACTTCTAATATCTATAGGGTCCGACTAAATTGGAATTCGTGCCGAGGAGTTCGAGGGCGAGACACTCCCTACCTCCTTACCCAAGAAGACTTGAACGCAACACCTCTTGATACAATCCATTGTACCACAACTTTTGTTGGTATAGAAATAGGAGGAAAAGTAAGTTGAGAGGGCGTTGGGCTCGGAGGAAAGAGAGGAATTGCCATGGGTATATTGATATGTACAGATTGTGGTTCATATTGAAGATGTTATCTCTATTTTCCCTCTTCTTCTCTCAACAAAAAAAAAAATGACAAGAAATATATCTAAATATGAACCATAACTAATTTATTCACCACTTCTTCAAATTTTCAAGACTCTTTTCTCTTCAATGGATCTTGTCCTCTATCATCCCCTCAAATCCACCCCTTTTCTCCACTCTCTCCCCTCCACTTCCTTCTCAAGTAACTCTCTCTCTCTATATCTATCTATCTATCTCTAACACACACACCCATAAAAAAAAAAAGTCCTGTGCACTAAGCTCCCCTATGCACGGGTCTAGAAAAGTGCTATATTGGACGCAACCTGCATTTGTGTGAGAGCTGTTTACACCCGTGACCTCCCGGTCAACACACACACATGAAAAGATTACTAATTGACACTAAAGTTTGAATCTTTAACTTAGTGGAAACACACCCATGTTATTAATTGAAGCTAAATTTTGAATCTTGAACTTACATGAAACTGACCCATGTTATTAATTGGAGCTAA
Organism: Anisodus tanguticus; assembly: GCA_034509755.1. Classification (NCBI taxonomy): domain Eukaryota; kingdom Viridiplantae; phylum Streptophyta; class Magnoliopsida; order Solanales; family Solanaceae; genus Anisodus; species Anisodus tanguticus. The sequence goes on along the minus strand of CM067555.1, from coordinate 2,685,055 downwards.
AGTTTGAATCTTTAACTTGCAGGAAACAGACCATTTTCAACCAAATGGAGTAAAACAGCTTTACCTTGTGTTTGCTCTTCAAAATCATCAACTTTGGATGCTCCAGAAAAAATTCTTTGTCAGCAAAATGAAGGAAGAAGGGCTATAATGGGTTCTTTTCTTATAGCTGGTAACTCCCTTCATTTCTATTTCTTGCTTTTCAGTGTATATAGTTCATCAATTTAATAGATATTGATTAGTAGAATACTAGAATCAATAGAATTTCTTGAAATTTATTGCTAATCATCATGTGTAGATGTTATAACCCATATATAAAAGGGATAATTACAGCCCAATACCTTTGAGTTGATCTAGTTTACAAAGTAGCCAGCAAGTATACGTTTTGTATATTTATACTTTAATATACATATACTATACGTATAATATACATATAGGTTTTGTATACTTGGGCTACTGCCGGTAATTAAGTTTGGCCGACGGGACACGAAAGAATACCTAGATAAAAACATGTAAGACTGATTCATAAAAAAGAACCCTCCGTCCTACCCGGTATCTGTATTGATGGGAGGAAGCAGGTACCCTTGGAATTAGTCGAGGTGCGGGCAAGCTGGCCGGACACCACGATTTAAAAAAAAAAGGATTTTTACACTGCATAGGCGCCCACCAAAATAATAGCCAGCAAATATATTTTTTTTGTATATTAATTGTAATATGCAAAAAGTATCCATATTGTATACATAATTAATGTACATTTTTTGTATATTAGCTAGCGGCTGTAATTACTTTTGGATGAGCGGCCAAATGTTTAAAAAGACCCCTCCATCCTTTTCCCTTCATGTCATTTTAATACTTTTGCATTCTAGTTTTATAATGTGTTAATTGGTATTTTATTGGATGACTTTTTCCATTCAGAGAATTGGTAGTTGTTTCAAATTTCTTTTCAAGATTCAAAATTTTTGATGCATTGTTACTATTTCACACCCCTTTGAAGTGCAGCCCTTCCCCCGACCCTGTGTGAACGTGGGATGCTTTTTAGTTGTTACTTATTTGATCTCTTTCACTGTTTTCAGCTGCTGCCTTTTGTCTTTGTGATGTGGCTGGAGCTGCTAGCACAAGCAGAAGAGCTGTAAGAATAACTTCCATCTACCTTATTTCTCACTGTTGGAAATCTCCTTTTCTGTATTTATGCAAGTTTTGTGTATTTTTCTTGCTGCAGCTTAGGGGAGCAAAAATTCCAGAGAGCGAATACACAACCCTTCCTAATGGTCTAAAGTTAGTATACAATTTTGAAGCATTGAATTACTGCTTTCCCTACATTCAGATTTCCTTTTACATTTGGTTATTACACATATCATAAAATCCCTTGGACTTGCAATAATGTGTGTAGCTAACTCGAGTCTAGAGATGCAATATCTTAGTTAAAAATATAATGTACATTTCGGGTGCGTTTGGTATGAAGGAAAATGTACGGAACATGTTTTCCTGGAAAAAAAGTGGGTTTCTTACTTATTTTCTGGTGTTTGGTAAGTAAGCAAAAAGTATTATTCTAAAAGCATTTGTATATAATCTAGGAAAACACTATTGGAGAATGAGGTAGGGGTGCGGGGTGGTGGAGATGTGGGGGGAGGGGGTGGGGGGTGGGGGGGAGGGTGGGGATGGGATGTTTTGGAGGGTGGGGAGGAGGTAATCAATGTGGAACTTGTTTTCCTTACTTCCACTAGGGAACTCATTTTCCTTATTTTTACCGAACTTGTTTTCCTAGAGAAGACGTTTTCCACAAATTTTGATCAACCAAACATGGAAAAATTGGAAAACATTTCCCTCCATACCAAACACACCCTTACTCATGTCAAGTTATTGTGACTTCCTGTTTTCTATTTGTGTGCATCTAATACCTGTCCTCTCCCTCCCCACCCCCACAAATGAGGAAAAGAAACACATTTTCATCCATTTAATTTCGAGGCTAGAAGTAGTAGTCAGAGTTGTGCCTCTCCTGTCTTAATTGTGGATTATTCACTTTACTCTGTGGTGTAAATCTCTCAGGTATTATGACTTAAAGGTCGGCGCTGGAGCTGAAGCCGTGAAGGGATCTAGAGTTGCAGTACGGTTGTGCCAAAGTTGAATTGAGTATCTAAGTGCACTGTTTTATTTATCTCTAAAAACATACATGTATAAGATAAATATGCCTAACATGGCATTATTAATAATCCACCATTAAGCGCATTGTAAAGGTAAAATGTAATGTGTGTAGTCTCGCTGTGTTTTGCAGTTTCTTTGTTCATACTCAAGAATAATATATTTGTCAGAAATCTAAATTTACAGATTGCTTCTTAAAATCTGAATTGTATTATGTCATAATTGTAGGTCCACTATGTTGCTAAATGGAGGAACATAACATTCATGACAAGTAGACAAGGAATGGGAGTTGGTGGTGGAACAGTAAGACTCGTCTGCTTTAATTTTTCTAGCCTGTATTCAGAACTTGTATGGCAATATCAGATACTAGTTTCAACTTTCAAGTGTGGAAACCTGGGACATGTAAAACAATGAATACTATTGCATGACTAGTCAAGTTGAACCTTGGAAAACTAGCAATTAATCCCTCCGTCTCAAAATATGTGAAGGTGTTTGACCGGACACGGAGTTTAAGAATGAAAGAAAGACTTCTAAAATTTGTGGTCTAAAACTAGCCATAGATATAGTAAGGGTAAATTGGGAAGTTTGAAATTAAATGTTACTAAATATAGAAAGATGTATTTTTCTAGGACTGACTAAAAAGGAAAGATTGTCACATAAATTGGGACGGAGGGAGTAGTACACTAGAAAATTATGCACCTTCCTTTGGAATATTTTGTGTAGAACTTACTCAGCGATAGTTGTGTTATGACATTCCATTCGCTTAATTAGTATTTAGTAGAACTTACTTCTGCTTCATGTTTATTTTCTAGTCCTTGATTTAGAAATTTTGTCTTTCTCATATTCCAGTTCTACGTGATACCTACTTGGAGAGGAACCATTTCATAGAAAACTACAAATTTCTGATTACATAGAGTAAAGCCAGGGCCAAAAGTATATTGCATTTTTACAATGCCAAGTTTTGGAGTCCTCTGAACATATATTGTATGTGCAGCTGTGACTTACTTTTTCTGTTTTTGAGATATCGTCATGTTTCTTATACAATATCCTTTATACTTCCTGTAGCCTTACGGATTTGACGTTGGTCAATCAGAGAGGGGAAACGTCCTTAAAGGATTAGATCTCGGCGTTCAAGGGATGCGAGTAGGAGGACAGGTGAGACAATTAGCTTAATTGTAATTTCACACAGTCACGATCCCTGAGGAGATAAATATGCTAAACTTGATCTTTTTTTCTTTAACTTTTTTTTTTCTTATTTGAGAGTCGACTTGATGCCCTGTCGGCATTGGTCAGCAAATTTCCCTCCCTTGCTCTAGTTGTGTGAACAATGAATCACATTCGACTGCTAAAGTTTTCTAAGCTTTTCAGTGTTAGTTCTCTGAAAATGAAATAATGGGAACAATTCAAAATGAAAATCGTCAGTTTCCTTTTGATGAATCACAAAAATCTTGAAGTTAATGTAATTAAATTTCTCTCTAATAGGTTCTACAGTTATACTTCCTGACAGTGTTTTCCGAGGGGCTGGCAAACAGGATGGGTCGTTAGCTCTCAGACATGGGACACAAACTTCGTGATATTTTCATTTTTAGTAATTTTAAGAATAAAATAAAGTTTAATGATGTATGGAAGTATGAAAATTATGCAAGATGCATTAAAATTTGTATTATATTTAAAAGCAAGAAATGTACTAGTAATAGTAAGTTAAACATCTTGACAAAACAACGTACATGCATAACAATTTACCAAGTCACCAAACATTAAATTATAGAAAACATACTTTAGAAGTTATATTTAAATACTTGGAAGATAATTTAGAGAAACTCTACTTGCCTTAAAAGAGAAACTATTTAATGTATTGAAATGAAATGTGCCCGAACAAAGCAAATATGGATATAGAGGATTCGTATAGCTGACCCTAACTAGTTTAGAATTGAGGAATAATTGATTAAAAATATAATTATGGTCAAATTAATGAGATCATCGCGCACTTGATACTCAATTCACAAAGAATTTCTAAGTATATGTAGTATTTATTATCAGAATATCCTTAAGTTTCTAGTTTCCCCCCTGAGCTTAGAGTGCCTTTCTGACCATGAAATTTAACTTACCATAGTTGTGCCAATAATGATGGATTAATTACTTTACACGGAGGTGATAAACATTTGAAATGAAAATATTCTGTTTTTGCAGCGCCTGCTCATAGTTCCTCCTGAACTAGCTTATGGGAAAAAAGGCGTGCAGGAAATTCCTCCAAATGCAACAATTGAGGTATCATTTTGTTGTTGCATTCATGTACTTAAACCGAAAATTTATTATTATTAAAATGATCTGAACTATTTCAAAGACCCAACATGCATTGGGTCATAGGACCCTATCTAAATAGATAATGTGTTTACATATGGACCTACATCGTTATATTCCATTTAGGATTAGGAATACATATAACCGGATCTGCTTTTTAGATATCTCTATTAGGACCTTATTCACCTCTTTGAGTGAATTGAGAAATAGGTTTTTGCTTTTTTCGGGAGGAGATACTATTTCACCAATCGAGTCACATGTATTTAACGTATTCATACTTAACGATTTTCCACGAAGTGGTGACGAGACGTATAACTGGTACAAATCTTTTCATTTTCCAAGTTGATCTGTTCCATTCGTTCGTATAGCTATTTACTCAATCGCAGACATCTCTGTAATACCTCTAACTTCCAAGAAAGACGGCTCTTGTTTATCAAATAGTTTCTGAAGGCCATTTGGATTCAACTGTTTTTGCACCAATTATGGTCTATTTAACCTTTTAGTTGGTCTATTGAATGAATCTAAATGCTCTCTTGCTTTTCCGCTACAAAAGTCCATCATCATCACTCTTTAGTAATACTATCAGAATCATCAAATATGTGGCTAGAAGAAAAACTTTCTAATGGGAGTCTCTTCACCGTGAACTAAAGGTTATGCTGATAGAGAACTCTCGTTGGCATCTAACAGATGCAGAGCATTCTTATCAACAGAAAAGTGTATTCTGCACGTATGGAATTTTAACTTTCTTGGAAAAAGTATGTGGGTGTGGAAAAGTTTCTTTCTACATCAGCCTCATAAAATGGCCATGTAGACAGAGGCGGAGCCATGAATTCAACTTTATGGGTTTTGGATTTTAGAATGACAAATTCAAATAGTAATAACTGGGTTATAAATTTAATATTTGTAAAATATTTAATGGATTTCTTAACACAAATACACTGTTTAAGTAAAAGCTACCGGGTTCGGCCAAACCAGTATCCAAGTTCTAGCTCCTCCGCCCCTACATGTAGGATCAAAGTGTAAACCTCTTGTTGAGTTGTGGAGCCTAATTCATCGCCGACACTATGAAGATCCTACGCAAAGTGTGGAACGCTGATCGACCTGGCCCCTACATCCAGGTTCTCTTTCTTTGAGGTCGAGCAAGAGAGAATTGTAAACTCAAACTCCCTAATTGATTATAGTAAAATCTGCAGCGGCAAAGTGGACGTAGCTCTCGCATTGAGGGTGAACCATTATAAATCTGTGTGTCATTTGTTCTTCGCTTATTTACTGTTTTATGATTAGGTAGGATTTTGGGACTCAAATCCTAACACCTCCGAGAACAAAGATAACATAATCTTTAAAATATTCTTGGTTATGTGGTCACTTGTTAGCTTTGTTCTTTGTGAAAAAGATTGTTCCAGAAGAAATGTTAGATGAAAATGGAATAAGTTCCAATAAAAAGTAGGACATCATACCTCTAGGATACTCCATTTACAAAAAGATCACTTTACCAGAACTGGCCACCAATTTTTCTGGCTAGGTATCAGCCAGATATCCTAAAAAGGCTTGGGACGCAGGTGAAAACAAAACTATAAAGTGTTAAGTGCACTGATGGTCAGAATCTATACACAAGCTGGACAATGTCAGGACACGTTCATTTCAAGGTTCTCAACTGAATGCAGAATGCTATTTATGCAATAATTTTCAACTTTTCCCACCAAATGATCAGTTTCTGGAATGTTTATCCTTTCTTTTAAATTGTGAAATCCCGAGGGCCAGTGTACACGGTTTTGAACTCAGTGGATAATGGGGTCGCCCCCCTACCCTTCTCCACTTAAATATCAGGGCGCTCTTACCACTAGACTAAAGCCCCGGGGGCTTAACCTTTTAGAGAAATGAAAAACATAAAATCTTTCTTTTGACAAAGAAAGAATGTCTCTCCCTTGTGATAATGCGTGTCTTTGTGTTTTTATCATATGGCTACAAAGTGATGATATTACAGTAACCTGATAAAACTAGCAACTCTGTAGTTTGAATGAAAACCTCAAGCTGAGAATAAATGTAGAGAAAACTTCGATTTAAATTTGTGTCAAGACTGTAACATCATAAGTAAGCCCCCAAAATACCATTGCACCAAAGCAGTACTTACTCCTCTGTTCCAATTTATGTGAAGGTGTTTGACGGGGCGCATAGTTTAAGAATGAAAGAAAGACTTTTAAAACTTGTGGTCTAAAATTAGTCATGGATATTTGTGTGGCTGTAAATCATTTCAGTAAGGGTAAAATGTAAAATTTAAAGTTAAATTATTATTAAATATAGAAAGATGTCATTCTTTTTGAAATTGACTAAAAAGGAAAGAGTGTCACATAAATTGGGACAGAGGGAGTATTTCCTAACATCTAATAGGATCAGTTTATGCCCAAGGTACGCGCAGGCTAGCCCGGACACCACCTCTATCCCCCCAAAAAAAGATCAGTTTTCTGCGACGCCTTTTGCAAGTTTTGTCTCTCATAATTTTCTTATTTCAAAATGGACGCAATTATCTCTAACGTTGTTGTACGGTTATTTCATCTTTATTACTTCTCACCTACTCACGTTTTACTCTACAGATGGATATTGAACTGCTGTCTATTAAACAAAGCCCATTCGGGTGAGTAGTCAGCTTTTAGAACATTCAAAAACTTAATCGACGTATTTACTGTACATTCCTTTTTTTTTTGGGTGCAGAACTCCTGTAAAAGTTGTTGAAGGATAAGCACAGTGTTCACCTACTTCATGTTATATTGATTTGTCACCTGCAAAAGCGCTCAGCCTATTGTATAAATTTTCAGAATACTAAGAGATCTGCTTCTGATTTGGTATTTTACTAGGAAACTGTCGCTAAATATGTTAATATTGTATAGTTCGAACTCATTTTCACATTATGAGATTCAAAATGCTTTGAGCATATAAAAGTGTCTGTAAGGACTTGCTCGATAATAACCCCAAAGAAATGCCCGTGAGAAAGTTCTGATAGATTTAATTGAATCACAAATGCTTTCCTAGTCCTCGGAGATACAAATAGTATAAAGAACATTAAGACTTACTCCAGTACAAATTCAGCTTGTAGAAGTCATTTAAGTGTCAAATTTCACTGTCTTGGACAAAATTCTTTGCTTCTCATTGTCTAGATTATGACATTAAATAGTGTCTGCCAAGATGGCTTATACTTGTCACTATGGCTTGCTGTTTTATCTCTTTATAGATACTAGTTACTGTTGAGAAAATAAGTAAGTAATAAAGTGTGCTCTCTCTAACATCTTAAACTTTTAGATGAGATGGTTACACTTTAATATGGTATCAGAGTAAGCAGAGGTCATGAGATCGAATCTCACCGCCACTCATTATAAAAAAAAATCCACGTTCTTCGCCCATGAAAAAAAAATCACGCCCGCGTGTGAGGGAGCATGTTGAGGATATAATTAAGTAAATAAAGTGTGCTCTCTCTAACAGTTTTAGCTTTTAGATGAGATGGTTACACACTTAACAATTACTGAATTTTATATTGGCACAATCGTTCACATACTTCTTGCAGGCTGCATTATTATTACAATGATGAAGTAATAGTGGACTGCTGCACATGTATATTTGTTGACAACTGCAAATTATTTATATGGAGCTGAAATCATCTCTAGAATTCATTTCTGTCATTCTCCTTGTTTAGGCAAGTTCTTTCTTTAATAAGCAAAGATTAGAGACCTCTTTCCAGGCAAGTGGTAATTGAATTGCAGGTACTCCCTCCATCCCAATTTATATGAGGGTGTTTTACCGGGCACGGAGTTTAAGAGAAAAAGAAAGTTTTTTGAAACTTGTGAATAAGCCATAAAAATTTCTGTGATTATAAATCATTTCATCAAGGGTAAAATGGAAAGTTTGAAGTTAAATTGTTATTAAATATGGAAAGATGTCATTCTTTTTGGGACCGACTAAAAGTGAAAGAGTGTCACATAAATTGGGATTGTTGGAGTATAATATAAATACTCGTTGTCACCTTTGGATAAGAATCCCTTTGCCCAATGATTGCCAAATCTTTTTTCTTAATAAGATTCTTTCAAATACCTTTTTTCTATTTTTCATTCACCCACTTTATTCTCTTTCCTTTCCTATATTTACCTGCTATAGAAATCCTTTCTACCATAATCTTTTCAACTTCTTCATTGCTCTCACAAAATGACCATGACTATATATTACATGAGGAAAACTAACCTGTATGTTTTACTTTTACTCCACTTCTTTCTTTACTCTTTATTCTCAAAAGCCATGTCCAAACTGTGGTTCGCTACAAGTTCCATATCCCTTGAGCACGAATCCCGACTGTGGCAACCGTGACTATTCTATCCGTTGTGATCCTCACTCTCACAAGCTCTATCTTGATACCCTTAACGGAAGCTCTTATGTTATTTTAAGAATTATGGCCTCGTTCAATCGTATGGTGGTGCAACCATCACCCTGGCTGCCCGGTACATGTGTTACGCAAGTCATGCCTGTGAGCGAGGGACTTTGGTTGAACCAAACTCTTCCGTTTAACGTTACTTCTTATTTAATTGTTCTCCTCGGCTTCTGGTATCCCCTTTAAATTGCACACCTTCTAGCTTGTGCCATAAATATCTGCAGAGCTCTGGATATGTTGATCCTAAAAGGGAACTTCAATGTGCAAGTGGTGTTGATCCATGTTGCACATTTATTGCTGGAGGTATGCCTTCGGCGTACAAGATACGCCTGCATATCTCGGGGTGCAGAGCATTTAGAAGTGTTCTGCACTTGGATGCTAAAAAGCCGGCTAATGAATGGGAGGAGGGCTTAGAAATTCAATGGTCTCCGCCACCTGAGCCACCATGCAGATCACAATCTGATTGCTCTGGAGCTTCTACATGTTTAGCTTCCGGAAAAAATGGTGTCTTTCGCTGTTTTTGCAAAAATAACCACTATTGGAACCAAAATCTAGGAACTTGCATGAAGAAGAAACACTCTGGTATAATAATAAAGATATCTATTGGGATTGTCTTGTTATTGGCATTTTCTGTTGTGGTGATTGTAGTGACTTTGAAAAAATCAGGAAGATTTTCAACCGGGGCTAGGCTTGCTAAGGCAAGAGAAGACATTCTAAAATCGAACAACGGGGGAAAGTCTACCAGGATGTTTTGTCTTAAGGAGATAAAGAAAGCTACAAATGGATTCTCGGAAGACAGAATCCTCGGCCGTGGTGGTTTCGGAGAAGTTTATAAGGGAGAGCTTCGCGATGGGACCATTGTAGAAGTAAAGTTAGCTAAAGTGGGAAATATCAAGAGCACTCAACAAGTACTCAATGAAGTAGGGATACTTTCTCAAGTCAATCACAGGTACGAGTCAAATGGGTGGGTCAAATAGGCTAAGTTGATCCGCCCAAAAATACTTGGGTTGAAATGGACTAAAAAGCGGGTCATAATCCAACCCGCCCAATTCTCACTAAGTTTTAGTTCTCTTTTATAAATTTTTAAGTACCTACTAAAATTGTTTTATCTTTATTATGGTCATATATAACATATAAAAGGCAGCCCGGTGCACTAAGCTCCCGCTATGCGCGGGGTCTTGGGAAGGGCCGGACGGATCTATTGTACGCAGTCTTACCTTGCATTTATGCAAGAGAATGTTTCCACGACTTGAACTCATGACCTCCTGGTCACATGACATCAACTTTAACAGTTATTCCAAGGTCATATATAACATATTAACTAAAAAAATGTCTTTTTGAAAATATTTTGATAAGTTTTTTATGAGTCAATTTGAACTACATATCAACTCAATGTTTAGATGAGCTGAAATGGGTTAGGCTGAGCTAATAAATGGGCGGGTCATGTTTTCATGGACTAATTTTACCACCCCTAATCACAGGAACCTGATCAAGTTTTTAGGGTGCTGTGTAGAATTTTTAGGGTGCTGTGTAGAAGCTGAACAGCCTTTGATGATTTACGAATACATTTCCAATGGAACGCTCCATGATCATCTACATGGTAAGTACTCAACCTTTCTTGACTGGAAAACAAGGTTGAAAATTGCTTCACAAAGTGCAGAAGCATTGACTTATCTTCACTCAACTGCTTACCCTCCTATCTACCACAGAGATGTCAAATCTACAAACATACTCCTCGATAACGAATTCAATGCCAAAGTTTCAGACTTTGGCCTATCAAGATTGGCATGTCCAGGGTTGAGCCACGTGTCCACTTGTGTTCAAGGAACGTTAGGGTATGTGGACCCTGAATACTTTCGTAACTACCAGCTAACCGACAAAAGTGATGTTTACAGCTTCGGGGTCGTGTTGCTAGAACTTCTTACTTCTTTAAAGGCAGTTGACTTCTTGCGAAATGAAGATAGTTTCAACTTGGTTGTTTATGTTATTCAGCAAGAAAACAGTGGTTCGGTTATGGATGTAGTGGACATGCGCTTGCTTGGTGAGGAGCCTTTGAGTAATGTAATGAGTGGTGTGAACGCGTCGCGTTCTTGGCACTTGCACTTGCGTGTTTAAGAGAAACGAAGGCGGAGAGACCATGCATGAAAGATGTTGTTCAACAACTTAACTGCATAAGTGAAATAGTTGATCAAGAAGAGGCTCCAGATGAAGTTAGTTCTGGTATTATGTGAATGAATTATCATAGTCCTAGAGAAAACAAGATATCACCTATGTTGCTCGGACCCTCCAAAAATATTATTGCACCCATGTTAGATTCTTAAAAAAATTGCATAGCTTTTGAAGGATCTGACACACACTTGCTGATATTTTTGAAGAGTCCGAGCAACATAGACTGTGTCATTGGTCTTGATCTTTGAATATTCAAAATTAGTTTAAAGATTAATGTGTAAAAGGCATGGATCTTTTTGATTGTACTGAAATCATGTCTGGAAAGACTATAATGTTGTCTCACACTGAAAAAGTTGAGAAGATATAAAGGAGGTTTGAGGTTGGAATCAGGTGCTTTTTTTTGTTTCCCACTTGGTGTCCGGTACTCGCACTGGAGCCTCGACTATTCTAGATTCGCATCGTGAAAGGTCCATTAAAGGGGTACGCGATTCCTACCCCAGGATTTTTCCGTTACCAATCTTAAACCTAAGATCTCTGGTTAAAGGTGGAGGTAGGTGCGTACCCACCTTGAAGGGTGGGGGGCACGTGTCCTCGGTAACTTCGGAAAAATCCTGTATATATATTTATATACCTTGAAAAACTATGATATATTTCAAAAGGACCCTTCAAATATAATTGTTAGAGTAGTTGAGCCGGTCAGCGTGCCTCAGCTCATGCTCCGCCACCCGAGTTCGAAACTTGGCTGCTACAACATTTTTGTTTTATTTTGTAGAGTATACCCGGGTCTTTACAAGTTTTTAGTCACATAATTTTTTGTTCTTTAGTCCCTGAGTAGCACGCCTAACTTTGTTGCTAGTAATTGGCGCACTAAATATAGTGGTGCCCCCGTTGCGCTCAAATCCTCAGTCCGCCTCTGATTGGAAGGATCCTATCCATCCCGACACAATCGTGATGGTGGATTAGATGCCTTACTTTGTCCAAAGGCATGAATGACAAAGAAGTCATGGATTTCCAATTATATGGCAGTTGTGATTTTGATAGAATTTAGTATATTTGGTCATGCACTTTGCCAGAAAAGTAAATCAGTTTTGTAGAATGGGCAAATCATATTATATAGGAAGTTCCAACATCAAATAATAAGTTTTCTGTCTCCTGGTAAATTGACAATTGTAAAATAAGTGGCTAGGTTGATCATTGCCACTTTAGTGGATATCCAAAGGTTATGCATTCATTGGATTGATATAAATACAGTGTTGGGTTCCCGGGGTATGCTATGGAACAATAAAAATAAACTGAAAGTAAAAACAAATCGAATGCCAATGCAGTTTGTAAATGTCGGCAATAATGTTGTCTGTCACAATTGACAACACTTCGATAAAACTGAAAAACCTTTGAAGAGTAAAATGCAGCGGAAATAATAAAGACACAAAAAGTTTAATATTTACATAGGTTATATTGATACCTATGACAGTCAGTGACCGAAAGTATTGTATATATTTATATACAAAATAAATTCCTTCTTTTACAATATTACAAGATAATACAGAAGGAATTAAAAAGTTGAAGTCGCAGATGACTTCTGCCTGAAAAATCTATCTAAATAGACATAGACAACATCTCATTATAATTGCTTCAATAAAGAACAAATCTAGAATCTAAACAACAATTATAATGTTGGACAGAATGTCGTCCACACGCTCAGGCAACACTAGCGATCCATTTTTCGAGATGAATTCTCGAGAGCTCTCTTGATATTTTTGCAATCTGTTTATGGATATTGATTCACTCTTCTTCCCTCTCTATTTATAGTAGAGAGTCTTCCTTGAAAAGCTCATCGATTGGTTGCGGAGGTTGAGGGAAAGGTGGACAGCCGATAGGATTTGTTGGAGAAGATCATGGAGCAAAATTCTCAACTTCTTGTTCTTGTTCCCCAAGCTTAGCAACAACTTTGACTTGTTCTTCCCACGCGTTTCATTAGCTCCTAAACACCTTGCCAAGTCACTTTTACATCGTGGTAAAAATCACATGAGATTTGCTTCAATCCGTGAAGTAAGACAAAACTGTTTTATAGAATGTTGGTCCGAATGTTGTGACATTTGTTCCAACATTTCTGAATTTTAACTTAGAACTAAAAACGAAATGTTGGGCAAAATGTTACAACACCAAACCCAACATTATCATTCTCCCCCTTTTTGTCTTTCTTCACAAAACCTATTCCAATCTGTGCAACATCTATGATTACAATAATGCTCCCCCTTAACCTGTGATGACATACAAACACAACATATGTATACCAATGTATAGCATTATATAAGATACAATATTAGCACAAACATGGATATACACAAAACTTATAAGATTAGAAAAAATAAGAAAATTAAACCATTCAAACACATCATCCCAAAGCAAAAACATTGTCAGATCATCGTCAAATACATCACCAAATATCCAATCCAAACAAAACAAACGATCCAAATTAACCAATCATCAATCATCACCAGTTGTTCCTCCCTTGCATATTATGCATCAGTAGTACCTTCCAGCCGCTTTCTACCTCTGCATAATCTCAGATTGCTCTTTTCTCTGCCTGGGAGCTTCAACTTCAGCTTCGGCTATTTGCATTGTAGCTTCAGTTTCGGCCCTTAGCCTCAGCCTTGTTAGCAAGACTCTTCTACCGACAACTTCCTCTATTTGTATAACAGCATATACTGCTTCTTCAGCAGTAGCACCATCAGCAGCAGCAACAGAACTCTCAGCTCTTTTCTCCCCCGTACAATAGACAAATCGAATGCCAATGCAGTTTGTAAATGTCGGCAATAATGTTGTCTGTCACAAGTGACAACACTTCGACAAAATTGAAAAACCTTTGAAGAGTAAAATGCAGCGGAAATAATAAAGACACAAAGGTTTAATATTTACATAGGTTATATTGATTATATAACCTATGACGGTCAGTGACCGAAATTATTGTATATATTTATATACAATTAAATAAATTCATTCTCTTACAATATTACAAGATAATACAAAAGGAATTAAAAAGTTGAAGTCGCATATGACTTCTGCCTGAAAAATCTATCTAAATAGATATAGACAACATCTCATTATAATTGCTTCAATGAATAACAAATCTAGAATCTAAACAACAATTATAATGTTGGACAGAATGTTGTCGACACGCTCAGGCAACACTTGTGATCCAGTTTTCTGAGATGAATTCTCTAGAGCTCTCTTGATATTTTTGCAATCTGATTCTGGATATCAATTCACTCTTCTTCCCTCTCTATTTATAGTAGAGAGTCTTCATTGGAAAGCTCATTGATGGGTTGTGGAGTTTGAGGAAAAGGTGGGCAACCGATATGATTTGTTGGAGAAGATCATGGAGCAAAATACTCAACTTCTTGGACTTGTTCCCCAAGCTTAGCAACAACTTTGACTTGTTCTTCCCTTAGCCTCAGCCTTGTCAGCAAGACTCTTCTTCCAACAACTTCCTCTCTTTGTATAGCAGCATCCACTGCTTCTTCATCAGCAGCACAGACCATCAGCAGCAGCAGCAGAACTCTCATCTCTTTCCTTCCCCTGCACAGTAGAATTATCTCCCCCTTTTTGGGAAGAAAGCAACAATAAGAACTGGTCTCTGGCCTGGACTAAGGCATCCCTTGCAGCATTAACCTCTGAGATTTGTTGATTGAGCTTTGTAATTTGTTTAACCAGCCAGTCTGTAGACAGAGGTGACTGTCTTGTACCAGTGTTGCCTAGAATGTTTGGAATATTTCAAACAACATTCTCAATGTTAGCGTCTTTTTGCAAGGGAAGGTCAATAACTCTGTCTTTGCTTTTCAAGATTGCTAGCAAGCTGACTAATGAACTAATCGAGATACACACAAGTTGGTATGAACAAAAAATCATAAAAACAATGTGTTGTTGAATTCTTTTAAATGAAAATGTAAAGAGAATCACCAAAAGGTATTAGTAGTGTGTGTTAGAGTTTTGGGATAAGTCCCACATTGGAAATATTTTATCTTTTATATTTAATAAACATTACAGTTAATTACAGTTAGTGAAAATTTGAAACTAACTGTAACTTATGAACATATGCTTCTTTTCAGAACATCTCTTTGCAAGAGTTGTATCCTTTCATAATTAACTGTTAATTGCTTCTATAAATAGAAACAATCGATGACAAATTAGAAATAGCAAAAGAATTGTCTTCCATATTCTCCAAATCTTGAATAAAAAAAGAAACACATATTGAAGTTCGAATAGAATCCAAGTATACTCTGCAAAATTTGGATTGAGAGTTGAATCCTGCAATACAAACGTCAGACTTATCAACTACATCAGAAGTGTAGCGACGTGATGATTTTGTCTTAGGACATTGCAATCTGCAAGCCTCTCTCGAAATCAAGTTAGATCTACTTATTTATTTCCTGTTAATCTACTTCAAGTTAATTTAGTTTGAGTTATATTCATCATATTACATTGTTAAACAAGCCACATTGATTGATTATTTAGTGCATTATAGCAATAGTTCTAACAATCTAAGACAAAATCAATTTCTGAGATTTATTTCAGAATGAAGCAATCTGTGGCAAAGAACAATCCATCTGCTGAGAAACCAGTCACATTCAAAGGAGTTGATTTCAAACGCTGGCAACAGAAAATGTTGTTCTATCTCTCTACTTTGAATGTGGCTTATGTGCTGAACACAGAGAAGCCTGTGGCAGCTGAGCAACCACCCTCAAAAGAGTCCCTGAAGGCAATTGATGCTTGGACACAGCGAGTACAATTGCAGAAATTACATTCTCAATGGTTTAGACGATTCTCTCTATGATGTTTATTCTCCTTGCAAAACTAAAAGAATTATGGGAATCATTAGAGAAGAAATATCTAACCCAAGTAGCAAGTGCAGGAAGATTTGTGATTGACAAATTCATGAATTACAATATGGTTGATATCAAATATGTTTTAAACCAAGTTGAAGAATTGCAGGTTATCACTGAGTGTTGAAGGAATGAATCTTGATGCGAAATTTCAAGTTGGTGCTATAATTGAGAAACTTCCTCCTTCCTGGAAAGATTTCAAACACAAACTGAAGCACATGACTCAACAAATGTCAATGGAAGATCTGATTCTCAAACTTCGAGTTGAAGAAGGGAACAGAATCAATGACAAGAATGGAGATTCATTCATAGCAGCAAAGGCAAAAATATAGTGGAAGGAAACTCATCCAACCCTCAGCCTAATTATCCAAACAGGAACAAGGGAAAAGCTCCAGCAAAAGACAAACATTTTGCTCCAAATAAGAAGCAGTTCAAGTTCAAAGGTTCTTGCTTTGTTTGTGGGAAGGGAGGCCACAAAGCATATCAATGCAAATTCCGCAAGGCCAAGGATAATCCTTCTGGAAATCAACGCAACAAAAATCAAGCCAATATGGCTACAGATGCTGATTTTGCTGCTGTGATTTCGGAGATCAATATGGTCTCTGATATAAAGGATTGGTGGGTGGACACTGGTGCGACTAGGCACATATGTTCTGACAGAAATCTCTTTACCACCTACACATCAATAGAAGGTGAAAACCTGTACATGGGAAATGCATCATCATCTGTCGTGCAAGAAAAAGGCAAAGTCATTCTGAATCTCACTTCTGGAAAAACTTTGGCTCTCCTAGATGTGCTGCATGTTCCAGATATTCGAAAGAATCTGGTGTCTGGGTATGTTCTTAGTAACAAGGGCTTTAAACTTGTTTTTGAATCTGATAAATTTGTAATCACCAAAGGTAGTGAATTTGTGGGAAAGGGCTATCTGGAAAATGGCCTCTTCAAGTTGAATGTATCAACAACCTATGTAAGCTCTATTAATAATAATAAAGCTAATGATTCTACCTACCTGCTTGAGTCAATTGATTTTTGGCATGAAAGATTAGGACATGTAAATTATCGTTCTTTGAAAAGAATGGTAAATTCTGGATTATTGTCAAAATGTAATCCTGGTTCTGGTAATGCACATAAATGTGAAGTATGCACATAATCCAAATTTGTGAGACAATCTTTCAAGTCTATAGAAAGATCAAATGAAGTGTTGGGTTTAATTCACACTGATCTTTGTGACTTTAAAGCAACACCATCTCGTGGAGGGAAAAACTATTATATTTCATTTATAGATGATTATAGCAGATTTTGTTATGTATATCTAATACATAGCAAGGATGAAGCCCTAACTATGTTTAAAACATACAAGGCTGAAGTCGAAAATCAACTTGACAGAAAAATTAAGATCTTACGGTCAGATAGAGGAGAATACGAATCTAATGCATTCGAGGAATTCTGCACCTCTCATGGAATTGTTCATCAAACGACTGGACCTTATTCTACAAAATCTATGGGGTGATGCACTATTTGCTACAAATGAGATATTAAATAGGATTCCTCACAAGAAGACAAATAAGACTCCTTATGAAGTTATAAAAAGCTCAAAGTATGGGGTTGTCTTGCAAAAGTTAGAGTTCCTCTACCAAAAAGAGTAAAACTTGGACCAAAGACTATAATCTGTGTATTCATTGGATACACAAAGAATAATGCTGCTTACAGATTTTTGGTTATTAAATCTGGAATTAATGATATTCATGTGAACACTATAACTGAAAGTGATGATGTTGAGTTCTTTGAACATATTTTTCCTTACAATGAAGGCAGAAACAACATTATTACAAAAAGAATTCATGATGTCATTAATACAGATGAAACTTTTTTATCCAAAGTTCATGAAACTAATGAAGAAGAAGTAGAAACCAGAAGAGCAAGTAAGAGAATAAAATCTGCCAAAGACTTTGGACCAGATTTTCTGACCTATCTAACAGAGGACGAGCCTAAAACGTATAAGGATGCGATTGAATCTTCAAAAGCACCTTACTGAAAAGAGGCTATACAAAGTGAAATAGAATCCATTATGTAGAATAATACATGGGAATTGGTTGACTTACCACCTAGGAATAAACCAATAGAGCATAAATGGATTTTTAAGAAGAAAATGAGACCAGATGGTACCATAGACAAATATAAGGCTCGTTTGGTAGCCAAAGGATATTGTCAAAAAGAAGGACTTGATTATTTCGATACCTATTCACCTGTAGCAAGAATTACGTCCATAAGGATGTTGATTGCGATTGCAGCTATTTACAATTTGGAAATACACCAAATGGATGTGAAAACTGCATTTTTAAATGGTGAATTAGATGAAGAAATATACATGAATCAACCTGAAGGTTTCATTGTTAAAGGTCAAGAAAAGAATGTTTGTAAGTTAATTAAGTCGTTGTTTGGACTTAAACAAGCACCTAAAAAGTGGCATGAAAAGTTTGACTATACAATGATATCACATGGTTTTAAAATCAATGGATGTGATAAGTGTGTTTTATCAAATAATTTCGAAATGCAATTGTCATTGTTTGCTTGTACGTGGATGACATGTTAATAATGGGAACGAACAGTGAAGTAATTAACTCCACAAAAAGAATGTTGAATTATTCCTTTGAAATGAAGGATATGGGATTAGCGGATGTAATCCTTGGAGTTAAAATACAGAGAACGCCTGAAGGCTATATACTTGCACAATCCCATTATGTCGAGAAAGTGTTGAAGAAATTTGGACATTATGAGAGCAAACCCATAGTTACTCCTTTTGATCCGAATTCTCACCTTATCAAAAATCAAGGTGAAAGTGTATCACAGTTAAAGTATACTCAAATTCTTGGAAGGTTGATGTACATCATGAATTGTACAAGGCCTGACATTGCTTATTCTATAAGTAGACTGAGCAGATTTTCAAGTAATCCTGAAAGAGATCATTGGATTGCTTTAGTTAGGGTATTACGGTACTTAAAGCATACACTGACTTATAGATTGCATTACACAAAATATCCTGCTGTTTTAGAAGATATTGTGATGCCAATTGGATTTCTGCACACATTGATTGCAAATCCACTAGTGGATATGTGTTTACACTTGGTGGCGCTGCAATGTCTTGGAAATCATCCAAACAAACTGTGAACACTCGTTCAACAATGGAAGCCGAATTTGTAGCCTTAGATAAAGCTATATAAGAGGCAGAATGGATACGTAACTTCTTAGAATACATTCCTTTGTGGCCACAACCAGTGACTGCTGTTTGTATACATTGTGATAGCATGGCTGCAATCACGAGGGCTAAAAATAAAATTTACAATGGCAAGTCACGCCACATATGAAGAAGACACGAAACTATTAAAGACTTGCTTAAAAATGAGATTATTTCCATTGATTATGTGAAGTCAAAGGAGAATATAGCCGATCCTTTGACAAAAGGGCTGTCAAGGGAGCAAGTTCACTATACATCGAGGGGAATGGGTTTACATCCACTACAATGAAACATAACCTGGCGGAAACCTAACCTAGCAGATTGGAGATCCCATGGTCTAGGTTCAATAGGCAAACTGGTTTGGGAAGTTTCATGAGATAGACACACAGTTTTTTTTCCCACTCCTAAGATACTCTTAAGTGTGTTTCCTGCACGATACATAGGGTAATACTAATATCTTACCTTAAGAGGAATATGGCAGGATATTCTTATATTAAGTATTACCTATATAAAAGTGATGTGGGTCGCATCTATGAGAGTTTTATGGCTACACTGTCTAGAGCTTTCATGAAGATCAGGGTTGTTCGGGACCAAAATAAACACAACCAAATGGACTAAAATGTGTTAGATTTGTTACGTATAACACTAATTGTCTTGATTTACTATAAACTGCAAATAGTTCAAGACATGTATTCACTACTTTGCAAAATAAATTCGATTGGTGCTTACTATGGAAGGTTCAAGTTCAAAAGACACCTCTCTTGATGCGTGTCATAACTCTGCTCTCTTGTGATTCAAATATCTTATTTTCTATTCAAATGTGGGGTATTGGTGAAGTTTGCATAGAAAATGTGGGGGTATTGTTAGAGTTTTGGGATAAGTCCCACATTGGAAATATTTTATCTTTTATATTTAATAAACATTACAGTTAGTGAAAATTTGAAACTAACTGTAACTTATGAACAAATGCTTCTTTTCAGAACATCTCTTTGCAAGAGTTGTATCCTTCCATAATTAACTGTTAATTGCTTCTATAAATAGAAACAATTGATGACAAATTAGAAATAGCAAAAGAATTGTCTTCCATATTCTCCAAAACTTGAATCAAAAGAGAAGCATAGATTGAAGTTCGAATAGAATCCAAGAGTCAAAATTTGGATTGAGAGTTGAATCCTGCAAGACAAACGTCAGACTTATCAACTATAGCAGAAGTGTAGCGACGTAATTTTATCTTAGGACATTGCAATCTGCAAGCCTCTCTCAAAATCAAGTTAGATCTACTTATTTATTTCCTGTTAATCTACTTCAAGTTAATTTAGTTTGCGTTATATTCATCATATTACATTGTTAAACAAGTCACATTGATTGATTATTTAGTGCATTATAGCAATGGTTCTAACAGTGTGAAACTACATGAGGATGTTGAGCCAATCACCCAAAGTTAATATTGAGATGACATTGTACTTCAAATGAGTCAATTAGTTTTGTGTCATATTTGGGAGCTACATATGTCACTAAATGTATAATCTCCACAGCACAATGTAGGCAGACAAATATGAAGAAATTACAAATACAACAAACAATTAGGCACTAGAACATGACTTCGTAGCAGGAAGTATATTTAAATCCTCAAAATGATCAGAAACAGAATGTCTTTTAAAGCAATTTGTTTCATGTTTCATTTTATCATTTCCCTCTACCCATTTCTTGAACTTCTGTATTAATTTTCTCCTTTTGAATGACCTTCATTAATAGGTGAACTTGAACAAGATTCATTGTGCCCCACTGATGAACTCCTCCTCATGCTTAATTCATGTACTTGTGGTACAAATTCTTCAACAATTTCTCTATTTTCTTCTCCCAAATTCAATTATTGTTTTTTCCTTTGTTCCATTTGTTCTTGATGTCTTCTCATTAATTCATGTCTTAGACATGCATTGCACCACCTTAAATATATAAGCTCTTTGTCTTCAGTAGCTTTGTCTTTCTGCAATTGCTCGAGTTCATTTACCAATTCTTTGTAATCTTCTACTGTTACCACTTCCATACCATTCTGAAAAACAATGAACATTTTAACAATGTATTCATAATCTAATGTATGTAAAGAATATGCGGGTTGATTTCACGAATGGTCATCCAACTTTCAGTTTATTGCACCAAATTCATAAAACTATTTTTTGTAGTGAAAAAATAACTCAAATTATCATGCCTATGTATCACAAAAAAATAATCGGAAATATGCAAAGCAAATAGATATTATGTAAGTTCATTTATTTTTCTAGGTGGTGCAAGTGGATATTACATAAAAGTGAGTTGCTCACGTGAATATACTTGCATGACAATTTTATATATCTGGCAGTCTACTTGCGTTTTTCCTTGTCACAATAGAAAAGATAAATAAATAAATAACTATAAGGGATCAATGACTTTCTTTTTAACAGTCTACTTGAGTTTTTCCTTGTCACAATAGAAAAAAAAATAAAAAAAAATAAATAAATATAAGGGATCAATGACTCTTTCTTTTTAACCAATATATATCCTCCACACTTAAATAGCATTTGATATATTATCCAACCCCGAACAATTTTAGTTATTGGTGGGGGTTCGGCTCATTAGAGGGTATTTGTATACAAATTTTCAAGTGAATGAGATCGATCAAATAGTCTCAGTTAGATATGTGAATGATGCTTTATATTTTTATGATATGTAGGTATAATTAAATAATTTTTCATTACAAAAATTCGTTTTACGACTTGACCATCGATGAAATTACGTGAAAGAAATAATCCCCTTGATTATTTTCATTGATTTAATAGCTATATATACAAGTTACATATTTCCATAATAGGAAAATCCTTTTCCTATTCTACTTCTAAATCCTTATTCTACCATAATTCTAACTATATAATTATGGTAGGTGTATAACACTAATTAAGGTAACCTTTACACTACAATATACTCCAAATATATATACCATATATACAATATTGTTTTGTAACTAATTTGGCCGAGAATGGGCTGAGCCCACTGCTGGGCTTTGTTTAACACACCCCCACAGTCATAGCGGGCGGTTTTCGAACGCTGAGACTGTCCCTAAAATCTTCAAAGAGAACCGCTGGTAGACCCTTTGTAAAGATGTCCGCAATTTGATAACGAGACGGGACATGGCATACGCGAACTTGACCCTTTGCAAGCTTTTCACGGACAAAGTGAATGTCCATTTCGATATGCTTGGTGCGCCGGTGTTGAACTCGGGTTACCCGAAAGGTAGATGGCACTAATGTTATCGCAATATACCAAGGTTGCCTTCTGAATGGGACAATGAAGCTCCAAAAGCAAATTACGTAGCCAACATGACTCGGAGACCACATTCGCTACCCCTCGATATTCTGCCTCGGCACTGGAGCGTGACAGAGTTGCTTGACGTTTTGCCGACCATGAGACCAAGTTGTTGCCAAGGAACATACAGTAGCCAGAAGTCGACCGTCTGGTGTCTGGACACCCACCCCAATCAGCATCCGTGTAAGAGACAAGTGTGGATGTAGATGACGGATACAAGTGCAACCCATAGTCTAGTGTCCCCTGAATATACCGAATGATGCGTTTGATTGCATTCATGTGCTCAACTCTGGGATCATGCATGAATAAACACACCTGTGAACCGCATATGTAATATCCGGGTCCGGTAAAGGTAAGATACTTGGAGGGCCCTGCAAGACTCGCGATACCGGGTCGGGTCCTCGTATGGTGCACCTGTGCGGCACTCGCTTTGGGTTTGCATCAACCGGTGTGGAAGTGGACTTACGGGATGACATCCCGGCCTCTCTATGATCTCGGCGACATACTTCCGTTGAGACAAAACAAGCCACCCGAATGACGTTTGACGGCAATCCCCAAAAAATAACTCAACGGCCCTAAGTCCTT
Organism: Anisodus tanguticus; assembly: GCA_034509755.1. Lineage (NCBI taxonomy): Eukaryota > Viridiplantae > Streptophyta > Magnoliopsida > Solanales > Solanaceae > Anisodus > Anisodus tanguticus. The sequence continues at coordinate 2,661,996 of CM067555.1, read as the reverse complement.
CATAGCAAATTCGAACGAGCATGGCCATGATAGACTCGACGCAAAGCATCGGAGGAGGCGATCAAGATGATATCATCCACATATAACGAGAATATAGGCCAATGATGAACCACGGCGGTAGATGAACAAAGAATTATCGGACTACCCGCAAAGTGAACCCAATAGTCGAAACAAAATCCGCAAATCGTGTATACCAGGCCCGTGGAGACTGCTTAAGCCCATATAAGGACTTCTTCAACAAACAGACATGATGAGGGCGGTTGGGATCTCTGAAACCCAACGGCTGATGCATATAGACTGTTTCCTTGAGATCTCCATGTAGAAACGCATTCTTGACATCCAACTGATGAATCGGCCAAGTCTTTGAAAGAGCCAAGCTAAGTACAGTACGAATGGTAGCCGGTTTGACCACCGGACTAAATGTCTCACCACAATCAATACCAACTGCGAGTCTTACCATCACCAACAAGTCGCGCCTTATGCGAGCAAAGGACCCATCTCGAATTCTCCTTGTGAGCAAAAATCCACATAGACCTGATAATATTAGTACCATATGGACGGGGCACCAACTCCCACGTCTTATTATCAATAAGAGCATTATATTCATCAGTCATAGCAATTTTCCAATTAGGGTCATTTAATGCGGACACTGGATTGCGGGGCAAGGGGGATTTAGAGACATCCGAATGTAAGTTAAAATGTCTTTTAGGTGTAAAAATACCCCGCTGACTACGAGTGACCGGTCTATGACTCGAGGAAGAATGGAGTGAATTTTGGGAATTTTCCGGGTTCGGGACGGACGCCGACGAGCGGTGGGCTGCGGCCCAAATCCAGGCTCAAGACCAGGGCTCTCGGTTTACGGACCAGTTCCGAATTGGGCTGAACTGGCCCAATTTCTGGAACTGTTCCAGTTACTGGACCAGCAGGGGGCGATGATATTGTGGGACCAGCGGGCAGTGGGCCCGCTGGGGGATTTTGGGCACGGGAGTTGTCCGAAAAATTCCGAATAATATACGGGGATATTTGGTCATCCAAAAAATTATACAACTTAGGTTCGGGAGTATGAACTTTTGTAAACGGGAATTGAGTTTCATCAAAAATGACATGGCGATTGATTATGATTTTCTTGGAGGATAAATCAAAACACTTATAACCACGATGATTTGACGGATAACCCAAAAACACACACGGGGTAGACCGAGCCTGGAGTTTGTTAATTGTTGTGGATGGGAATAGTGGATAACACAAGCACCCAAAAATCCGAAGGTGAGAATAAGAAGGGTTCTTATTATATAAGATTTTGAGAGGGGAAGAATATGTCAGACCTTTAGACGGAATTATGTTCGAAAGGTAAGTGGCCATTTGTAGTGCATGATGCCAAAAATACGGAGGTATGGAGGCATGGATTAGGAGAGTTCGGACAATGTTATTTATGGAACGAATTTTGCGTTCGGCTTTCCCATTTTGTGAAGATGTATGAGGACATGAAAACCGAAAATTTATCCCATGAGTAGCACAAAATTCTCGAAACTCCCTATTGTCATACTCTTTCCCATTATCACATTGAATATTTTTTATTTCTCTTTCGAATTGAGTACGAATGAATGCTCTAAATTTTATGAAGACGGAAAACACTTGTGATTTATTCGCAATTGGAAACGTCTACAAAAATCTAGAATAATCGTCTAAAAAGAGAACATAATATCGATGACCCATTGAACTAAGAACGAGGAGATGTCCATAAGTCGCTATGAACAATGTCAAATGGCATAGAAGTATGAGAATTGGAGTCTACAAATGGCAACTTAACACTTTTTCCTAATGAACAAGATTGACACATTGGAGTACGACTCGTACCCTTACAAGAAATAAAGCTATTTTTATCTAATACGATAAAATAGAAGATCCCGATGACCCGGACGAGCATGCCACATGGAAGGAGAGATGGCTGCAAAAGGCGATGGCAAGGCCGGACTCGATGGACGAAAACCGGGCATGATAGGATATAGATCCCCCTACTATCACACCTCATGAGACGACTCCCCGTCTTGAAATCCTTCACGGAGAAACCGAAAGGATCAAATTCAACGAAAACGAATTGTCATTCGTGAACTTTCGGACGACACTAAATTTTTAATCAATTTAGGAGCATGTAAAGTATTTTTCAAGAGGAGTGGTGGATTGGGGGAGACAACGTTTTCGACCATACCCTAGAATTGGAATAGAATCGCCATTACCAATAATTATCCCCGAGGGTGCTCAAATTGGAATAAGATGAGAGAGTACACCGAGTCGGAAGTCATGTGAGTAGTGGCCCGGTGTCCATGTACCAATTTTGGTCCGGTTGAGTCAATCCCAACGTGTGCATCGCGGCCTCGATATCGGTCCGAGTAGGGCTGTGCATGATGGGCTTGCGGAGGTCGGGGTCCAAGAACTCCTTGCCGAGCCGGGCACAGTCGGTCCGTAATCGCTACCACCGCTTTGGGGGGCCACTTTGGGCCGCCACCTGCCGGGCATTGGGCTCGGACTGATGGCCGGCCCACCGGCCGCCGGAATTTCCTTGCCGCTCGGTATGGGGCCGGCCCACCCACGGTCCACCGCCACGCTCCCCTTCGCCATGGGCCCCACCGCGGGCCCGTGGGGCGGTGGGCCACCTTGTTCCTGGATGGGACCCACCGACGTTTTGCTTGACTACCGAACCTCCACCATTACCACCGCGTTTGCCCCCGCGGTTTTTGTTATTATTCTTGCGATTATTCTTGCCGCCACCATGATTATGGTTTTGGCCCGAATTATTAACAAAACCCGAAGGATTAGGAGAGGATGCCATCATGACAACCGGACTTGCTCCGTAGCCGCCTTTTAGCCAAACCGGCTTCTTCCAACGTAAGCATGGAGCGGGCTTGATGGAAGTCGGGAAGAGGGTTGCTTTGGCGAAGGAGAGTGCCAACACCATTATAGGCCTCCGAAAGACCGGCAACCAACCGTAGAACTAGACGATTATTTGTTACTTGGTGCGCCAACGTTACGGAGTTGATCCGCCAATTCCTTTAGTTTCTTGCAATATGCGAAACGTTCGGAAATACGTCCATTCGAACGAGAGAGAATTCTGCTCGAGTGTGACGATACGGGAATGCTTTGGTTGTCTTGGAATATGTCACGCAATCTATTCCATGCAGCCATAGCCGTGGTATCGGGCTCCATAATCGTACGTAGAAGGTCCACTTTGAAATAGTGGCGTATATCCACCGAAGAACGGTAGCATCAAGTGTAATCCACACCTCGGGATCCTCCGCGGGAAGGGGTCTAGCGGGAGGAATTATGTGATGAAGAACTTGATACGAGATAGCGTGAATTTTAAACAACTCCGCCCACGTTGCATATTGAACGTTTTCCATCTCAAGAACAATAGGGACACCGAGCTTGATATTGGAAACTGTGAGGGCGAGGGTGAAAATTGTTCTTAGACATATTTGAAAGAACAAAGAAGGAGGATAAATTTAAGAGAGGTTTTTGGGAGCGGAAGACGAGATATTTGGAGAGAAAAACCCGAGGGAAGGGGGGGGGGTTCTCGGCCAAGGATACAAAAAGTTTGAGAGAAGAAAACTTTTGTTTAGACCTAGTCTCTTGATACCATGAAAGAAATAATCCCCTTGATTATTTTCATTGATTTAATAGCTATATATACAAGTTACATATTTCCATAATAGGAAAATCCTTTTCCTATTCTACTTCTAAATCCTTATTCTACCATAATTCTAACTATATAATTATGGTAGGTGTATAACACTAATTAAGGTAACCTTTACACTACAATATACTCCAAATATATATACCATATATACAATATTGTTTTGTAACTAATTTGGCCGAGAATGGGCTGAGCCCACTGCTGGGCTTTGTTTAACATTACGACTTATCAAAAAATGCCTACCCTTGATTGATTTGTATTTTCTGCCAATTCCAGCTAGCTTTGTAGTCCAACCTTCTCCATTTGCAATTGCTCAATAGCCATTTTCAGTTGCTCAATTTCTAATTCCATTTTCTTGATAATATCTTCATTTCTAGCCCTTGTTGATTTTTTGAAATTTCAGTTTCCTTAGCTTCATGTTGAAAATTTTGTTTCTTCACACCTCTTGAATATTCTTTGATCTTCTTCAAAAGCTTCTTAACTCTCTTGTTTTGCATGTCCATAAGTGCAATTTCTTGTTCTTTCAAGTGTGTATACTGTTGAAACTTTGCCTCAATATCTTGAAATTTGCATTTATCTTGAAAACGATCAAGACTTTCTAATGAATCTCTATAAAGGGTGTGTTTAGAACACTGATCATCATCATCAGCTTTAAATTCAATACAAGATAAAGATTGTGAATTTTCAAGATTTGGATGACCACTTTCATTTCTTGAAACCTCATGAAGATTTTCTTGAAATTTACATTTATCTTGAAAAACATCAAAACTTTGTGATGAATCTTTGTAAAGGGTATTTGTGGAACAATGATGATCATCATCAACATCAGCTTCTATACAAGAACACTGGCTTCATCCTCTCTACCTTTGTGCTATTGTTTTCCATGGTTTGGAATTGGAATTCAATAAATGAATTAATCCAAAAAAAATTGAGATTTGAAATGGAAATATCAAGATTCTATAAATGGATTGTTTGGTGTGGATTGTGTTCATTGCGAAGGAATTGGTGTTTATAACAAATTTAAAGCTTAATAGATTTTTTACCTATGTGTTTGCTTTAAGCTATCTTTTGTCTAGAAAAATAGAGTTTTGGTTTGCTTTTTTTACAACACAATAGTTCCTTACACCTTTTCATCTCTCCTTTCATTTGTGCTTTTGTGGGAATCTAATTTCTTATGACTTTAATATTTAATATTATAACTTTTTTTCTTGATTTGATTTCCATGATATGCATGTGATTGTGTATGAAATAGTATTACGAGGGTTGTGGTAGAGTGGTAAATACTCCTTAATTGATCCTTAATTAGAGGTTTCAGGTTCGAGCAAATGATATAGAGTCCCTTTTGTTAGAGATCGCTTTATCTTCAAAGTAGGACTTTTCCGGAGCAAACTCATATTTTGTCGGGACCCAATACAAGCAGAGGCAATCACAAAATTTAAGGTTTATGAGTTACTACATCAAGTTCAAATTTAATATACAATAATGACTGCGGTTTACAACTAAATATTTATAGATATTTACTGAATTTTTGATGTATGTACTGTTAAGAATCAATGTCAAGCCCAAGTCCAATAAGTCCAAGCCCATAGATAATTTAATGATGTAATTGCTTACAATTGCAAAGAGGTTGTGTGGTAGTGATTAAATTTAGTTTAATTAATGTGTTTGTGTGGTAGTAATTAAATTTAGTTTAATTATATGTGTGGTATAGATTTCATTTGATTTTCTATAAATACCCAAGTCCTTAAGCCTTGTAATTCATCCAAAAGAAAAACAAAACTATTTGCTAAATAAAAAAGCCTTGTTAATTAAGAGTTTTGTGAGTTCTCTTTAGAGTGTGCTTTATTTTCTTCTTGGAATAATTAGAGTTTTGTACCCTATCTATTCAACAACTGGTAGCAAGAGCTAAGGTTGTGAGATCTTTTGAAATTCTGACTATGCTATGTGATTGCGGTTTTTAACCGATCCTCCACACCAGAAAAGATTTCTAGAGATTATTGCAAACCTTTGTAGAATGTTTCTGTGTTGAGAGTAGTTGATTATTTTCTAAACTTGTTAAAATCCTACCGGTACGATGGGTGATCTTCAAGTAGTTGGAGGAATCAAGAAGTTCAACAATCAAAACTACAACACATGGTCAACGTGTATTGAGTCTTACTTATAAGGTCAAGATTTATGGACGGTTATTGGTGATACTGAAGTTACTCATCCGATGACAGAAGTGAAAAATTAAAGCAGGCAAAGCGATGTTTACTTTGAAGACCACAATAGAAGAAGAAATGTTACATCATATTCGAGATGTCAAAACACCGAAAAAAGCGTGGGACACGTTTACTACACTTTTTTCAAAGAAAGGTGAAATCGATATGCCGCTAAATTTTAGAGTTAGATCCGACAACATCTATTGGGGAAGCTAGGATAAAGAGAATAATTATCCATGGTTTGAGACCCGAATACCAAGGGTTCATTGCCGTTGTATAGGGATGGCCGACACAAACATCGCTTGTTGAGTTTGAAAATTTACTTACAGGTCAAGAAGCTATGGCTAAGTAAATGGGAGGAGTCTTGCTGAAGGGTGAAGAGGAAGCACTATACACCAACAAAAGCAAAAACAATTTCAAATGACATACTGGTGGTGGATCTAAAAGGGATAGTGACAAGATAAGAAATTACCAAGAAAAGGGAGGCTCTCGTCCAGGGGGAGCTTCGAAGAATCACGGTAACATTAGAAAGTTCTATGGAGAGTGTTACAACTGTGGGATGATGGGTCACATGGTAAAAAATTGTTGGGCCAAGAAAAAACATGTTGAGAGTAATGCTGCTACTTCCAGTTCTAAAGAGATTTGCGAAGATGGTTGGGATGTCGAAGCGTCGTTCGCTATGGAGGAAGAAGAATTAGCTCTCATAGTCACAACATCAGAACGAATTGATTACCATAATGATTGGATCATAGACTCGGGTTGCTCAAATCATATGACAGGTGATAAAATGAAGTTGCAAAACATGTTTGAGTATAAGGAAAGTCGTGTGGTGGTGATAGCTGACAACTCAAGGTTACCGATAGCTCACATCAGTAAGACGATAGTTACACCTCGATATAATTCTAACCATGTGCCACTTCAAGATATTTATCATGTCCCAGGAATGAAGAAAAATTTGCTATCTGTGGCTCAATTGACATCATCAGGCCACTATGTCTTATTCGGTCCCCGAGATGTGAAGGTGTATCGTGATCTCAAAATTTCAAAAAACCAACAATGGAGGGGCAACAATTGGAGTCCATCTATATGATGTCAGCAGAGTCTGCATATGTAGACAAGACAAGGAAAACTGAGATAACAGATCTATGGCACATGCGGTTAGGTCATGTCAGCTATTCAAAGTTAAGTGTGATGATGAAGAAGTCGATGCTTAAGGGGCTTTCTCAACTTGACGTGCGAACAAACATGATCTGTGTAGGATGCATGTATGATAAAGCACACCAATTGTCATACGAGGAATCGAAGTTTAAAGCAAAGGAACCATTAGAGTTAGTTCACTCTGACGTGTTTGGGCCTATTAAGCAATCATTAATTGGCGGTATGCAGTACATGGTGATATTCATTGATGAATTCTCCAAGTATGTGTGGGTTTTCTTTATGAAAATAAAATTTGACACATTCTCAAAATTTAAAGAGCTCAGAGAGTTAGTTGAAAGAGAAGTGAAAAAAAGACCCGTTGTTTGCGCACAGACAACGGGGGAGAATATAGCTCAAGTGAGTTCTCTCAATACCTAAAGGAATACCGAATAAGTCATCAGTACACTTGTGCTAACACACCGCAACAAAATAGTATAGCTCGTAGAAATTTGTTGAAATATGCTACATGCAAAGAACGTATTGGGAAGGTTTTGGGTTGAAGAAATGAGGACTGTAGCCTTTGTGATCAACAAACTTCCTCAACCAAGGTTAGGATTTGTTTCACCATTTAAAAAACCGTGGAACATGTAACCTACAGTTAGCAACTTTCGAGTATTTTATTGTGTATGTTATGTATTTGTTCCTGATTATTTACGGAGCAAGTTTGATAAGAAAGTTGTTAGATGTATCTTTGTGGGATACGACAACCAAAAAAAGGAGTGGGAATATTACGATCCAACGAGTGGAAGGTGCTACGCTTCACGAGATGTGGTGTTCGATGAAGCATCTTCTTGGTGGTCCTTAGAGAAGGAGGTGTTGCCAGACTCTAGAGAATTTGGAGACAAGATACAACAGAAGATGGGAGAGCATATTGTTCAACTCCAACCAAGCTCAGATAAATCAGAAGATCCAAATCGCGATGATGTCGAGCAAAGAGTAACTCAGAACTTCGAAGGTCAACAAGAACACGAAGGCCAAATCTCAAATACGCTAATGCAACCATAATTGAAGAAGCAACTGCAACAGAACTTGGGACATTCGAAGAAGCATCACAAAATTCTGAGTGGGTGACAACTATGAAAGAAGAGATAACTATGATGAAACGTTTAGTCTAGTGGCAAAACTTACAACTGTACGAGTCCTACTTGTACTTGCAGCCAACAAAGACTGGAATTTGTGGCAGATGGATGTTAAGAATGTTTTTCTTCATGGAGAGCTAGATCGAGAGATCTACATGATCGAACCAATGGGTTTTCAAAACCAAGATCATCCAGAATATGTGTGTAAGTTGCGAAAAGCACTCTACGGATTAAAACAAACACTTAGGGCGTGGTATGGTAGATTGTTGAATTTCTAATACAAAGTGGTTATTCAGTAACACCTGCAGATTCTAGCTTGTTTGTCAAAGCCAATTGAGGAAAATTAGCCATTGTGCTAGTATATGTGGATGATTTAATCATAACTAGTGATGATAAGTCAGAAATTCTTCGGACAAAGGATAATTTATCAGTTCATTTCCAGATGAAGGAACTTGGACAACTCAAGCACTTTCTTGGTCTAGAGGTTGATCGCATACAAGAAGGAATATTTCTCTGTCAATAGAAATAGGCCAAAGATTTGTTGAAGAGGTTCGAAATGCTTGAATGCAAGCTGATTTCTACGCCGATGGAGCCAAATGCCAAAATGTGTGCACATGAAGGAAAATATTTAGAAAATGCGATGATGTATCGACAATTGGTAGGTAGTCTGATCTACTTAACCTTGACTCAATCTGACATTATGCAATTGGTGTGATGAGTCGGTACATGCAAAATCCAAAGAAGCCTCATTTGGAAGCAGTTCGACAAATACTGAGATATGTGAAAAGTACAATCGATTATGGTCTTTTGTACAAGAAAGGTGAAAACTACAAGTTAGTTGGTTACTGTGATCCTGACTATGCAGGAGATAATGACATCAGGAGATCAATAACTGGGTATGTGTTTAAACTTGGTTCTGGAATGATTTCTTGGTGTAGCAAGAGACAACCGACGATATCTTTATTAACCACATAAGCTGAGTATCGAGCAGCAGCAATGACAGCTCAAGAAAGTATATGGTTGATACAGTTGATGAATAATCAACATCAATTAGTAGATTATGTTGTTCCATTGTATTGTAACAATCAGTCGGCAGTTCGTTTGGCAAAGAATACAATCTTTCATGCTAGAACTAAGCATGTTGAAGTGCACAATTATTTTATCAGAGAAAAGATTTTGCAAGAAAAAATTGAGATAAGACAGATTAAGTCAGATGATCAAGTTGCAGACATGTTCACAAAAAGTTTGAGTATAGGCAAGTTCAAAATGTTTCGTTGTCAGCTCGGCACAATGCAAAGAACTAGAGTTGACATTGAGGGAGAGAGATTAAGTCAAATGATCAAGTTGCAGACATGTTCACAAAAAGTTTGAGTATAGGCAAGTTCAAAATGTTTCGTTGTCAGCTCGGCACAATGCAAAGAACTAGAGTTGACATTGAGGGAGAGTGTTAAGAATCAATGTCAAGCCCAAGTCCAATAAGTCCAAGCCCATAGATAATTTGATGATGTAATTGCTTACAATTGCAAAGAGATTGCATGGTAGTGATTAAATTTAGTTTAATTAATGTGTTTGTGTGGTAGTAATTAAATCTAGTTTAATTGATGTGTTTGTGTGATAGTAATTAAATTAGTTTAATTATGTGTGGTGTAGATTTTATTTGGTTTTCTATAAATACCCAAGTCCTTAATCCTTGTAATTCATCCAAAAGAAAAACAAAGCTATTTGCTAAATAAGAAAAGCTTTGTTAATTAAGAGTTTTGTGAGTTCTCTTTAGAGTGTGCTTTATTTTCTTCTTAAGATAATTAGAGTTTTGTACTCTATCTATTCAACATGTACGTGATAAGGTAAAAGTTGTTGCGTTCCTGTGAATCCATAGATTCTCTTCTAGACCCGTTTCTAAATATGAGTACCGAATATCGAATGGAAAATCCAATTCTTTTTTATAGCATGTTGATTTAGTGTTGATTTGTCTATAAATGGTTGTACTTTTGCAATTGGTTTCTTTTCTTCTCTTTTCCACTAGTCCTTTTCTTCACCAAATTTTATTTCAATGTGTAAACGCGTACGTGTATTTTTTTTAATGGAAGTAAATGGGGTGCAACTTTCCCCTTTAGTAAGATCTCCAAACTTTCTAAGATTGTATAGATGGATTATTGGAAGGGGAAGTGAAGATTTGTGTAATCATTTATTTATATGTGCATGATGTTTCGTGTTCTCAACTACCTATTGAGCTAAATCAAGTCAAAGTCAATCAAAGCAATTTGATGAAGTGTATGTCTTTCATATCTTACTGTTAGCAAATCATCTCGGATTTGTTCTTTACTTTAACAAAGCTTTAATATGAATTGGATGAATTTCTCGTCAAAATATTTGAAAAAAGCTCAAATTTACCTTCTATCCTTTTACTATAGTTTTAAAATACCATATGTTATGCTTTATCTTAGAGCTCTATTAAGGTAAATGCCAGATACTGAGACAATTTGTTAATCATACGAGTATGAATGATGCAATTTATTATCATCAACACTTGAAGAAAATGACCAAAATTGTCTCTTCATTAGTCACTTTAATTACTTTGGTCCATATAATTGCAATATACCGGTCCCCGAGTCTATAATATTACTGATTATGACGGTCAATGTGAATTGAATAAGTATTTTAAGAACAAGAGAAAAATGTAAATTGTGAAGAGAAACATGTTCTAATTAAATTCTTTATTTAATATTTTGGTCCCCCCACCCCACCCCACCCCTAGATCAAAAGCAACCTACTTGGTACAAATTGAAAAGCATCACGAAACTATATGTTTATTGGCATTTTGTCAAAAAAAGAATATCTATTTTTATATATTTAAAAATAATTTAATTTTAAAATTTTCATGTCAATGAGATGATTTATGTCATGCAAATATTCACACGTACTGTAACTTTTTTTATTTTTAAAAAACTTCATTCCTATCTCTAAACCGAGTGCACAAAGTGGCATAACCATATATAATGAAGAGTGGTTATTTGAACATCTTTTGTCAAAAAAGTATATTGTGTATATTAAAAATTATATCAAATATATAGATCAAAAAAACTTTTTATACACATTAAATTTTAAATACCTTTAATAAAAAATTTAGATTTTGCAACTATATATGAAATTAAAAAATATCACATCAATTAAGACATAAGAAATACGTACTTATTTGACATCGATACATTATTCATGTTGTGTACAAACATCACTGTTGGTTACGTGAATTATTGTATCTTTCACCTTTCCCCTAGCTAGGTTATCTTTAAGAAAAGATATGGTCCCATGTTCAAATTGCTCTATTAGTTTATTGATAATGGACGGACTAAGCAATTTATGATGAATATTGAATACTATTTTACGTGTATTTAATTTATATGATGGTGTTTGATTGGTAATTTTTTAATAATAATTAATAAAAATAAATTATAAATACTTATATGAATACAACAACAACAACAACAACAACAACAACAACAACAACAACAACAACAACAACAACAACAACAACAACAACAACAACAACAACAACAACAACAACAACAACAACAACATACCCAGTAAAGTTCCATAACGTGGGGTCTGGAGAGGGTAGAGTGTACGCAGATTTTACCTCTACCTTGGTAGGTCTCGAGGTTGTTTCCGAAAGACTCTTGGTTAAAGACAAAGCATAAGCACAAGCAAAGCAAGAGAAACGGTCAGATCCGAACAAGAATTTTAAAGCAGTACGAAAATGAAGGTAACAAAAGCGAGCCATGATAAAACATTCTGAAAAAAGAAGCAGTAACTAACGCATGTAATTAAGATAAATAAAGTACACGAAAGAACATACAATAGCAGAAATCAAATGACAGGGGACTATAAAGCAATAATGCGCCTACTAGTATGATAGGCTTAGCAGGACTACAATAATAACACTAAAACTACCAGTATGTAAGCGTAAGTAGGACTGCGATCAACTACCTACTACCCTAATATGTGTCCTCCACAAACCCCTATCTAAGGTCATGTCCTCAGTAAGTTGCACCTGCCATATCCCATTTAATCACCTCTCCACGATACTTCTTCGACCTACATCTACCCCTCTTGAACCCGTCCATAGCCAATCTCTCACACCTCAGCACTGGGGCATTTATGCCTCTCTTCTGCACATGCCCGAACCATCTCAACCTCGCTTCCCACATCTTATCCTCCACCGAGGACACTCCCACTCTATCTCGGATATCATCATTTCTAATCATATCCCTCTTTGTATGCACATCCATCTCAGCATCCTCATCTTCGCAACTTTCATCTTTTTGATGTGCAAAGTCTCGACTGGCCAACACTCCGCCCCACACAACATAGTCGGTCTAACCATCACCTTTAGAACTTTCCTTTAAGTTTTGGTGACACCTTATCGCACAAGACTTCAGATGCTAGACTCCATTTCATCCACCCTGTACCAATACGATGTGTGACATCGTTATCAATCTCTCTATTCCCTTGGATAATAGACCCGAGATACTTGAAACTTCCTTTCTTTAGAATGACCTGAGTACCAAGCCTCACCCACGCATGTCTCATGGTCGCTCCCATTACTGAAATTTCACTCCAAGTATCATGTCTTGGTCCTATTCAGCCTGAACTCTTTAGACTCCAGAGTCTGTCTCCAAACCTCCAGCTTAGTGTTCACTCCGCTGCGAGTATAATCAATCAGGACTATGTCATCTGCGAATAACATACACCATGGCACCTCCCATTGAATTTGTTGTGTTAGTCCATCCATCACCAAGGCAAATAAGAATGGGCTAAGAGTTGATCCCTGGTGCAACCCCATCATCACTGGAAAGTGCTCCCAGTCTCTTCCTACTGTCCGTACCCTGGTCTTAACTCCATCATACATATCCTTGATCGCCCCAGTGTAAGTCATAGGTACACCTCTAACCTCCAAACATTTCCATTGAACCTCCATAGGGACTTATGTAAGTCTCTCTTCCTCTCCCTATACTGCTTCACCAACCTCCTAATAAGATGAATGGCTTCTATAGTCGAATGCCCCGACATGAATCCAAATTGGTTTTTGGAAATAGACACGCTTCTTCTCACCCTCATCTCTACGACCATTTCCCAAACTTTCATAGTGTGGCTTAGCAACTTGATACTCCTATAGTTGTTGCAACTCTGGATGTCACCTTTATTCTTGTACAAGGAATCATTTTACTCCACCTCCATTCTTCGGGCATTCTTGCCGTCTTAAAAATGACATTAAATAATTCCGTCAGCCATTCCGAATCTACCCTGCCTACGCTCTTCCAAAATTCAACGTAGATCTTATCAGGCTCGGCCACTCAACCCTTGCGCATCCTACGAACAACACCCTTAACCTCATCAACCTTAATACTTCTATAATATCCACAATATTGGTACCTTCCGGATTGCTCCAGATCTCCCAGCATAATGTCTTTATCTCCTTCTTCATTCAAGAGTTTATGGAAGTAAGACTACCACTTCCGTTTAATACACGCGTTCTCCACCAGTACTTTGTCGTCCTCGTCCTTGATTCACCTCACGTGATCCAAGTCATGGGTCCTCCTCTCCCTCGTCTTGGCTAGTCTGTACAACTTCTTATCCCCGCATTTTTCCTCTAATTCCACATACATGCGTTCAAAAGTTGTCATTGTCATCGCCGTAACTGCTAGGTTTGCCTCATTCCTCGCCATCTTATATAATTCCCTATTCGTCTATTTCTCTACCTCATCCTTTCTTTCTACCAATTTCGCATACGTCACTTTCTTTGCTTCCATCTTCTCTTGAACTTTACCATTCCACCACCACTCCCCTCGATGCCCACCACAACTATCCCGCGATACCCCTAGCACTTCTCTAGCTACCTTCCGAATGTAATTGGTCGTCCTATCCCATATACCGGTCGCATCCCCACTACTCCCCCAAGCCCTCTGGCCATCAACCTCTCACTCATATCCTTTGCACTAGCCATGGTCAAACTCCTCCATTTGACTCTTAGCATGTCATCCGCAACCCTCCTCTTCTTCTCAATCTTAATCTCCAAATCCATCACCATAAGCTTATGTCGGGTTGTAAGATACTCACTTATAATAAACTTGCAGTCTTTACAAAGACTTTTGTCAACCTTTCTAAGGAGCAAAAAGTCTATATGAGTCTTATCCACCGAACTACGAAAAGTCACCGAGTGTTCCTCCTTCTTTATGAACCTTGAATTGGCTATCACCATCCCAAAAGCTTTAGCGAACTCCAAAAGTGAGACGCCTCCCCGTACTTATCCCCAAGGCCAAAGCCTCCATGCACGTCGTCATAATCCCCCGGAAGTGACCCGATATGTCAATTGAAATCCCCTCCAACAAATAACTTCTCATTGGGTGGTATACCTACCACCACCTCGTCCAAATCCTCCCAAAAACGCCTTTTCTCCTCCTCGTCCAAGTCCGCCTGCGACGCGTAAGCACTAATAATGTTCATATTGAATCCTCCAAGTACCAACTTAATCGTTATCATCCTGTCATTGACCCTCCTGATCTCTACCACCTGATCCCTTAGCTCGCTGTCTACCAAAATGTCTACCCCATTCCTATACATCGACCTACCCGAGAACCATAACTTATACCCGTCCACATCCTTAGCCTTAGGTCCTACCCATTTGGTCTCTTGGACACAGGCTATATTAATCATCTTCTTCTTAAGAATCTTAACTAGCTCTATGGACTTCCCCGTTAAAGTCCCAATGTTTCAAGACCCTATTCTCAGCCTAGCATCTCCTTACCCCCCTAACCCTCGCCCCGTCCCCGACCGAGAACATGACCCTAATCTACCATAAGTCACCAAAGTCACTAAAGCGGATATAAATTAATAGACTAATCAAAGGTTTACACCAAACAGGAACGCCAAGAATGATATAACTAAAGGCAAGAAGAGTAAATGCAAGACCGTAATATAAACTAATAGACTAATCAATATATTATGAAACAAATTCGACAGCCAAGCAAAGATAAATTAGCAACAAAAAAAGAAGATTAGAGAGATAGAATCCGGATATTAGGCGGAATTATTATTTTATTAAAATGAAAATTAAAAGATTAGAATTTAAAAAATACGTGTGTGCCTTTTCCTTCCTAGCTTTATGCAATTATTGGACAGTTGTTTTAACCTTTTCTCCTTGTAATCGAATCAATCACATGATGTTTCTTCACCTTTTTCCCCTTCGAGAATTAATAATGACAGTTATTGATAGTATCATTTTAGCCTTTTCTTTGTCATCAGAACCAGAAAAATTAGCAAATCAGATGTCGACATGTCATGCATTCCAAGTGAACTTAATTTCATCCTTTATTAATATACACTGGACGTATCATGTGATTAATTTGTACAATATCATCCAGAAGTGGGATGAGATAGTTGATATTTCTCTATTTTTAATCAAATATTTTGAGTTCGAACTTTGTAATGAAAAACTTTCTGGTATGGAGTATGTTAATCCCCATGAAGCCTATACACAATGTAAATCAAAATTAATCAGGCCAAAAACGTCAAATACAAAATAATTAAATACATCAATAATATATACAGTGAAATTTCATAATGTGGGTCTGAAAATGGTAGAGTGTACGTAGATTTTACCTCCACCTTAGTAGGTAGATCGATTGTTTCCGGGAGACGCTCGGCTCAAGATAAAACATAATCACAAAAAGGAGGGATGCAATACAAGGACTTTCCACGGGGAATACAAAATAATTAAATCAAAAAAGATAATTTGTACATTAGCGATTTTTGAGATCGCCATACAATTGAAAAAACTTTAATTTTCAACTTTAACCTTGGCTTCTTACGGAGATCTGGAAGGAGAGTTTTGGAGAAGGTCATCATTGTCATGTTGGTGTTTTTATCTTTCGATTGTGTCCCATATTAAATTTGACCCTTGAGGTATAACTAATTTGGGATCGCTAATATTAGAATGAAAAAACTAGGGGTGGCCAGTGGGCCGGGTACAGAGCGGGGCGGGTCCGGCAGAACGGGATCCGACGGGACTGGAGGAGGGCGGGATCGGTCCTCTGGCGAGACTGGCGGGATTTTCCGGTGTCCCGTCCAGTTTCCGGTCCCGTCGGAAAAGGGGACCGGCCATATCGGGGCGGGGGGATCGGGTTTTCCGATTTTTTTTTTGCACTTAATTTTAAAAAATAACATTTATAAACACCTCAATAATTGAACAAGATAGTGTAATAAAAACATGTCAATGCTATTTTTGTGCCTCTTATATTATTTAATAGAAATATGATTTTTTTATAATACAATTTCAAAATTGCAACTTTGTGGTGTTGAAAGTTGCAAATAACATAGTAAAATTGCAATTAAAAAAATCACTTATTTATAAACACATTTTCTAGTTTCTTCACAATGTCTTGTGGTTCTTCGGTTGGAATTGGAATTTGTTGGTCAAATTGCTCGACGTCGCTTCGACCTCCGTCGGATAAGATTTCGTTGTAGTTTTCGTCGTCTTCTTCGTTGATCTCCGGTTGGCCGCACCTTCTACACTTCGCTCGTATCCAATCTCTGAATAAAACTGCAATCTCCAAGCTGTCTTCCGCTAATGAGTGTCTGTGCTCTCCTATTTGAAATCTTCCGGTAGAAAAAGCACTTTTAGACGTTGTTGATGACGCTTGAATGTTCAACACATCTCGGGCCATCTTTGATAGTGTCGGAAATGTTTTCTCATTCTCCCTCCAGTATTTTTGCAAGTCTTCACGTCCTTCTTCATTGAGAACTGCTTGGTACGGTACAACACCCTGCAAAACAAAATCATCAAACTCGCTAACTTGATTAGTAGTGGTACCACTGAACATTCTATGTCTAAGGCTTTCAATACTAGCCGTAGAAACAACATGTCTTTTTTGAGGTTGTATTGAAGAAGAAAAAGAAGAAGATGGTATGGAAGCCGGTTGGTTGCTAGCACTTTCTTGTTGGTAATGCGTATATACTTTTTTGCATTCATCGTGTATGCTAGACAAAACTTCTTTTTAGTTGGTTCCTTAGGTGGTTGTTCATTTGGATTTTTTGGAGTTGGAGGTGGAAGTACTTGCTATACAATCATAAATAGTTTCAATAAGTGCTTTACAACCGTCTATTTTAATAGTCAGATTTAATACAACACCAATAATATAAATAGTGGGAATAAGAAAAAAATATTTTTTTAATTTGATAAACATTTTTTTAATAGGTGTTATAAGATGATTTTTCCATATATTCACTAAGTAACAAAAATATTAGAGCTATATAAAATAACATAGTTGAAATAGTAGGATAATATATACCAGAAAATTCTTTAGTTGTTTGAAAAAATTTCTCTAAAAATACAATAAGTTTTGGATTTTTTTTCCCAATCGTTATCTACAACCATATCAGTTGAATTTCGATTATGGGCGTTAAAAAATAAAGTTATAGGTCTTCTATAATCATAAGCAACAAGTAGTTGTTCATATAAAGAATTTCACCTAGTCGCTACTTCTTCAGGAATTTTTCTATAAGGTAGTCCACAATCGTGACAAGTTTTTTTATATTCTTTTTTTTCTTTGTATTCTATTACTTCTAAAAATAAAGTTTATAGAAAATTGTACTTTATTAAGAATGTCTTCAAAAAAGTGATAGACCACTCTTTACAACTAAGTTATAAATATGGCACACACATTTTATATGAAAATGATTAGGAAAAGATGGAGTTAAACGATCTTTTAAAAGTCTAATAACATAATTATTAGAAGAAGCATTATCTAACGTAACAATCATTATTTTGTCAGTTGTACCATAATAATCGCAAATTTGATGAATATTTTCTGCAATAAAATTTCTGGTGTGCCTCTCATCAATATATCTATTTGCTAAAATACTGGGTGTGTCATCTAGATTAGTGGGTGTCATCTAGATTATCTTCTAAATTAAAGTCTAGTTGAGTTGCAGAATATATATCATCGTCTAATGGTATATCATTAAAAAATTCAGTTTCATCTATGAGTATAATCAATCAAATTATCATGTCTAGGAATAGTATGACTAGAAGAAGTATCCCTGCTCTTGTTACCCCTACTAGAAGAAGCACTCTTACTCTTAAACATACCTCTTAATCATTTCATTTTAATTATGTAAATATATAATTAAAGATAATAAAATTAAGAGCGATATTTAAAATAAAGTAACAATAATAATTTAAAGAAGGAACGAAGGTACCAAACGTCGACGTGTAATCGAGGTTGAAAATTGAAATTTTGCTCGATGGATGATCCTCAAGCTTGTTGCCAACTTCACTCCCAATTTTTGAACTTTGATACAATTATACAAATGAACAAATAAAATATAATATTTAGTAGGCAATGTAGACTTGTAGAGAGATAAATTGAGAGATTAGAGAGATTGTAGGAAGATTTGTGAGAAAGATGAAGAGAAAATGAGGTCTTTATAGTTGAAAAATTGGGTTAAAGTCTAAATATATTAACTTAGGAGTTAAAAATAAATATTAAGGGGGTAGGGGGTTGGGTGGGGGGAGGCCAAAAATGGTCGTTGTGCAACGACCATTTTTTACAAAGGGGAGGGGGCGTGCGGGATCGGGCCTGAGGCGGGACGGGCCTAGGTCCCGTCCCTGGTTCGAGTCATGTGCCATTTTTGTAAGGGGGGGGGGGATTGGGGGCGGGACCGAGGTCGGGTCAGGACCGGGCCGACCCCGCCCTAGAAAAAACTCAACCAAATACGAGATAAAATAATCTCATATTTTATTTAGGATTTCTTTTGGTTACTGTGTAATTTATTGATTACCAAAGGGAATATTTACGGCGCAAAAAGGATAAACACAACAACTGGACAGTAGATCCCAATTTCCTCAGACTCTTCATGTAACATCTATTCCTCTAGTCCTAGTATTATCCATTTCTTTTCGTGACAAATATTGTGACGGAGTGATAAGTACTCCTCAATTCTTATATACTAAGAGGTTTCATATTCGAGTTTTGCTGGTATTAGAAGCTGAATGTAATAAATTAGATTAACTTAATTATCTAAATGTATAATCTTATAATAAATTAGATTAGCTTAATTTTAGTAATCATAATCAGCACAATATCAGTGATTATGATTATCAGATTTAGCTTGATTTTAGAGATTAGATTAGCTTGATCTTAGCCATAACTTTGGCTTACATTCTTGTATATAAAGTGATTTTACAGAAATGAAAAGGCAGGCAAAACATTTCAAAACATATTCTATTGTATTATGGTATCAAGAGTCTAGGTAATTCATACCTTATCCAGTTGACCAACTCTTCTCTATTGTCGACAACTCCTGCCTCCTCATCTTCGTCAAAACACTCCCCTGCCCCGACAATAATCAACTATGTCTATTGACCCAACATCCGAACTAAATACTGCCACCATGCCGGTCACACCATCTTCTTCCATTCTTATTTCCCACCCTGCTCTGGCAGTATCAAACATCAACAACTTTATTAAAATCACCCTCGATATTGAAAAAGGCCAATACATCACATGGTCGGAACTATTCATCATTCATGCTAGAGCCTACAAAGTTCTATACCACATAATCCCTCCATCGACGAAGTCGAGTTCACCCCCATCTCTTTGGGAAACAGATCTTGAGCTATGGTCACGTCTTGACGCCATTGTTATAAAATGGATATACAACACGATTTCAGAAGATCTTCTCAACACCATCCTTGAACGAAATTCCACGACCGAAATCGCATGGAACTGGCTAAAGGACATTTTTTCAGACAACAAGAATTCTCGATCCCTCTATCTCGAACAAAATTCTCAGCAGTCCAGATGGAAAACTTCTCGGATGCCTCTTCCTACTGTCAACATCTCAAATCCCTAGAAGACCAGTTATCTAATGTCGGCGCCACCGTGTATAACGAAAGACTGGTGCTTCAACTGGTTTCGGGTCTGACAGATGAATACTCAACCGTCGGGTCTCAGATTCGCCATGGCGACACACTTACCCCATTTTACAAAGCACGGTCCATGCTTGTTTTGGAAGAAACCGCAAGGGCAGAAAAAGACACCTACAACTCTGCCTTACATGTCACTCACGATGACTCCGGGGGAAATCAAGCCGGAAATAGAAAGAACAACAATCGAAAATAACAACAACCGCGGCGGTCGAGGTGCTGGAGGCAACAATCATGGCGGAAAAGGGAAGAAAGGAAACTACGGTGGCCGTGGAAGCCAAACGCCGACAAGAACTGGAGGACCGTCGAATGGAATGGGGGCACTATTAGGGTAACATGTGCAGCAACCCAATTTTAATTATCAAAATTGTGCCGGTCCGCAAGGGTATGGGCCTTGGCAGTACTGGTCCAGTCCGCCTTGCCCTTGCCCAACTGCTGGAGCGTCAATCGTCCATTTTAGGGCCCAAACCCCTCAAGCCCACGTAGCAGCAACCCAGTCAACCCCCTCCACCTACGCTCCAACTGATATCCATCAAGCCATGCATACTCTCTCGATTGCCCCTCCGGATGATCAATGGTACATGGATACCGGAGCTACATCTCATATGACTGCAAACAGAGGTAATCTTACGTCTTATTCAAATAAGAGCAAAAATCGTAATATTACCGTTAGTAATGGCCATACAATCCCAATTATTGATTGTGGAAATGCATCGTTACCTAAACCTCATCCACCTTTAAAATTGCAAAATGTTTTACATGCCCCGCAATTAATTAAAATCCTTGTTTCCGTTTAGAAATTTACCTTTGATAATTATGTATTTGTTGAATTTGATCATTTCGGATTTTCTATGAAGGATTTTCAGACGAGGATGCATTTAATGAGGTGTGACAGCGTCAGTGACCTATATCCAATAAACACCAGCCCTCATTTTGGAACATCAACACCTTCAACCTTTGCAGCTTTATCTCCCGAATTATGGCATAGTCGTTTAGGACATCCGGGAGCTCTTGTTTTAAGCTCTCTTCGCCAAAATAATTTTATTCATTGTAATAAATTACGGGATAATTTTTTTTGTCAGTCTTGTTCCCTTGGTAAACAAGTCAAAATGCCTTTTTATGACTCGTTATCATTAACCCCATTGCCATTTGACATTGTGCATAGCGACCTTTGGTCATCACCTATCTTGAGTTCAAGTGGTCATCGTTATTATGTGTTATTTCTTGATGACTTTACAAAATTCTTATGGACTTTTCCAATTGCCAATAAATCTCAAGTCTATTCCATGTTCATAAACTTTTCTAAACACATCAAAACACAATTTGAAAGGGAAATCAAATGTTTTCAATGGGCGGGAATACAACAATGCGTCATTTCATAAGTTTTGTGAATCACATGGAATGAGTTTTCATTTCTCTTGTCCTCATACATCCTCCCAAAATGGAAAAGCCGAAAAGAAAAATTTGAACCATAAACAACATCACCCGGACTCTCCTTACTCATGTCTCTCTATTCATTCTGGCATCATGCACTACAAATGGCTACCTATTTGCTCAACATAATTCCCAACAAAAAGCTTACATATCAAACACCCACAAAAATTCTCTATAAAAAAGATCCATCATATCATCATCTTCGGATCTTTGGCTGTTTTATGCTATCTCTTACTTCCTATAACTTCTCGGCATAAATTGCAAGCTATATCAACACCTTGTGTATTTTTGGGATACCCAGCAAATCATAGAGGTTATAAATGTTATGATTTATCGAGTCAAAAAATCATTATTTCAAGGCATGTCAGTTTTGGTGAAAATAGCTTTCCTTTTTCCAAACTACACGCCTCTAATCCCTCAACCTATAAATTTTTGGATACATGTTTTTTAACTAATCAACCTTTGTTACAACATATATCCTCCCATCAAAATGTGACACCTAATGCAAGGGGGTGTCACAAATTTTGTAAATCCCCCCCACAGGTGCAACAACTACCGACTCACTCATCTTCAAATGAATCTGCCCAACAAAACCCAATTCCTACTTCTCCAACTCAAGACGAGTCTACTCAACCTACACCAACAAGCAATGACGGCACTGATTCTGCCTAACCCAAATCAGTCCACAACACACAGTCCGATAACAGCCCAACAACCTACCCAAGCCAGTCCACAAATAAATCCTCCCACATCTCCACAAATGAAAACAAGATCCCAACATGGAATTTTTAAACCCAGAAGACTTCTTAATCTTCATACCACTACTAAAAATTATATTTCTCCTTTGCCTACAAATCCCATTCATGCATTAAATGATCATAACTGGAAAATGGCCATGAAAGATGAATACAATGCTTTTATTCAGAATAAGACATGAGACTTGGGTCTTTTGAGAGGCATAAAGCCCGACTTGTAGGTGATGGTGCAGGACAACAAACTGGTGTAGATTGCGGAGAAACATTCAGTCCGATTGTCAAATCGGTCACTATTCGAACAATACTTAGCATTGCATTATCAAAATCTTGGTGTCTTACTCAGCTTGATGTCAAAAATGCATTCTTACATGGACATCTCAATGAAACTGTTTGTATGTACCAACCACCGGGTTTTCGTGACCCACAACACCCTGATTATGTGTGCCTGCTCAAAAAAACTCTATATGGACTTAAACAAGCACCTCGCGCTTGGTACCAGTGTTTTGCAGATTATGTGGCTACATTGGGCTTCTCTCACAGCATTTCAGATCATTCTTTCTTCATTTATCGTCGAGGCAAAGATATGACATATATTCTTCTTTATGTGCATGATATCATCTTAGCCACTTCATCAGATGCTCTTCGATAATCCATTATGTCTAAGCTTGACTCTGAATTTACTATGAAAGATTTGGGCTCACTAAGCTATTTTTTGGGTATCTTTGTCACCCGACATTCAGGAGGATTATTTCTTTCACAAAAGAAATATGCAGAGGAGATTATTGAGCGGACCGGCATGTCTTCCAGCAAACCATCCCCAGCACCAGTGGATAAAAAAGCAAAACTAAGTATCTCTTCAGGTAATTCATATCATGATCTGACTGAATATCGTAGTCTTGCCGGCGCATTGCAATACTTGACCTTCACAAGACCCGATATTTCTTATGTGGTTTAACAAGTATGCTTATTTATGCATGACCCAAGAACCCAACACATGTCTGCATTGACGCGTATCATTCACTACATTCAGGGTACACTCGAATTCAGACTTCACATGTACCCATCTTCTATTAATAAACTCATCTCATACACTGATGCAGATTGGGGTGGATGTCCGGATACTAGACGCTCAACTTTTGATTACTGTGTTTACCTTGGAGATAACTTGATATCTTGGTCTGCAAATGGCAACCTACCCTATCCCGATCCAGCGCTGAAGCAGAATACAGTGTGGGGAAAATGTTGTATAAGAATCCTATTGGATTCGAAACCTACTTCTGGAACTTCACTGTCCAGTTACGAAAGCCACTTGGATCTATTGTGACAATGTTAGTGCAGTTTATCTTTCCGGCAATCCAGTGCAACATCAACGCACTAAACATATTAAAATTGATACACACTTCGTACGTGAGAAAGTAGCTCGAGGTCAAGTACTCATCCTACATGTTCCTTCACGCTATGAAATTGCCGATATTTTCACCAAAGGACTCCCGCTACAACTCTTTGATGATTTTCGAGATAGTCTCAACGTACGTAAACCTCCCGTTTTGACTAAAGGGGTATATTAGAATCTGAATGTAATAAATTAGATTAGCTTAATTATCTAAATGTATAATCTTGTAATCAATTAAATTAGCTTAATTTCAGTAATCATAATCAACACAATATCAGTGATTATGATTATCAGATTTAGCTTGATTTTAGAGATTAGATTAGTTTGATCTTAGTCATAACTTTGGCTTACATTCTTGTATATAAAGTGATATTGCAGAAATGAAAAGGCAGGCAAAACATTTCAAAACATCTTCTATTCTATTAGCTGGGTACAAAGTCACCTTTGTTAGGAGGCACTATACACCCCACCCCCAACCCCCAAAAAAAAAAAAATGGGACTTTCCTATGAGAATTCAGACTTAATTATAAATATATATACCGAGTGAAAAAAAAATACAAAAAGTATCCATTTTCATGTACAGGAATTGTAAAGCAGCAGTTTCCTTGCAATTTTTGGCCACTTGTTTCACTATCTACCAAACGACCCCGACTGTAGAGAAAATATATTTTTAATTATATTATGTCTCTAACACGGATTTGGCCTCTACAATTCATGACCATAGTACATCATATAATTGAACCACGTACGTTTGTACAAGAAATTAAACCACGTTTTAATTGTTTTGAACTTCTACTCTATATATGAACAAAATGCACATGGTACATGTATAATAATTTTAGATGAGTCATGTAACTCCCATTCTTCTAATTTTAGACCTATATATATCCCCTTCTATTTAGTGTTTTAAATCATAAGTTATATCATTGAAATATTTCTCTCTCTACTATCATAGTAAGTAAAGCTTTCAATCAAACATAGTACGGCATGGAGGTTCTTTGCCATAATTTTGCCATCAACCCCAAATTTACAGCAATTCCTGCTGGCCGCAATGACACATCTAAAATATTGACTATAGGTCGTAACATGAAAATGGGTGGCTCAAGGGTAAGACCATCGGCATTGCCGTTGAAAATGTCAACATTAATTTCTATGTCGGATTCTTCAGCCCCAATAGTGAGTGCTCCGGCGTCCTTGCAGGACGTCGAGGCCGGGAAATTGATAGAGAATAATCCGACGGGGGCAATAGCGAAGAATTGTTCCAGTACTTGCTTGAAATATTGGCTTCGAGAGTGTACGATGTAGCGATCGATTCCCCATTGCAGCATGCAGCAAAGATTTCAAAAAAGCTTGGGGTTAACCTATTTATCAAAAGAGAGGATATGCAGTCCGTATGTTTACTCTACTCTATCTTTCTAAATTAGAAACTACTTAACTTGAAATTATCATTTTTGCAAATGCTGCATATTATCATAAATCAAACATGTAAATGTTAATATAATAATATTACCTAGCTAATTCCACTTTTAGAAAGTTTATTTGGTCAAGCTGTCGAAATTAGCTTATTTTGAGACGTACTATTTCTTATCAGAAGTGATTTTTGCAAAAAGAATTTTGGGAAAATAATAGTTTGTGTTTGACTATATACTTGAGAAGTACATTTGTTAGTAATTTGTGTTTAACTAATACTTTCAAAAAGTACTTTTATGCGTTAAATTATGAAAAATGAAGTAATACTAATTAATATAATTTGGTAAAGATGAAATTTTTATAGGGGTAATCTTATAAAAAAAAAAAAAATCAAAAGCATTTATTTTTGGGAAAATTTGTTTTTTCAGCTTGTGTTAGTACTCAACAACACTGATTTATTAAAGAGGTTCTTCTTATAGTTGTAATTTGGAAATGTGCAAATGTTTGTGCATTTTGTGTGACTAATTAATTAATATTGATTTATGTATTGTTATTTCTATATATATAGGTGTTTTCATTCAAGCTTAGAGGAGCTTACAACATGATGACCAAACTCACAAAGGAGCAACTAGAAAAAGGGGTTATAACAGCATCAGCTGGAAATCATGCACAAGGAGTTGCATTAGGTGCTCAGAGACTTAATTGTACTGCTAAGATTGTCATGCCTGTTACCACTCCAGAGATCAAGGTAATAATTAGGATATACTATAGTTTAATTATATATGACAATGGGTTCTATAATAATCCATAAACTTAGTTCTATATATCATGTTAATTAATCCTTCATTTCAATTTGTACTAAGATCTATTTGATCAGGCACACAGAATTTTAAAAACGATGACATATTGAACTTATAATCTTTAACATGCTAGTATAATTAATATATATGTAACTATAAATTTTTTAAAACTTGTAATCTTAAATATATCGTAATATTTGTATAACTATAAAAGCTTTTTATCAAGTGAAAATTTGAAGTTTAAGTAAGTGCGACAAAATTAATCCACATGAAAATGTAACATTTTAAGTTTGGGCAGAGTAATGATCTATCAATTTATTAACTCAGCTCAAGATGCACATCTTGACCCGCTCAAATTCAGTTAGTTTAAAAGCTTAGCTGTTTTGGGCTAAGTGTGCATGAAGTTCAAATTGACCCATGAGAAATCTTATCAAAATATTTATTTTTTTGTCTAACATGTCGTTATATAAATATATATATATATATATAGCTATAATAAAGAAGTTTTTTTTATTAGTTTGGTTTGGTAAATAAACAGATTATAAAAAGACATATACAATGAAATTAAAACTTTGTAAGAGCTGAACGAGTTGAGATATAATCATTTTTTTTGTTCATCTTGATCCAATTCGTACTTTAACTTTGGGCAAGGTTGTGCAACTCATTTATTAATTTAGCTTATTTTGACCCACCTAAATTTAACTAAACCGTCCAGTTATCACCTCGAGCTGAAAAGGGCAGTTACGTTATTCTTTTTAGAATAGACTAAAACAAAAATAAAATCACATTAACTAGAACAAAAAGAATAACTTATTATGAAACTATTTACTTTCTAATAAATCATATTTTTTCAAGCCATGAAAATAACCTCTTGTATAAATGTGAGGTAAGATTGCGTATAATATACTCTGCGTACAATTTTTTCATGTTTTTTTCACAAATGAACAGAGGGAAGCAGTTGCAAACTTGGGTGGTACAGTAGTACTTGAGGGTGATACATTTGATGAAGCTCAAGCACATGCATTGAAGTTAGCTGAAAAGGAAGGGCTCACATTCATCCCACCATTTGATCATCGTGATGTCATCATAGGCCAAGGTATTGATAGAGCCGGAGCCATATTAGATCAAGCAGTGTCCGGTGATATTATTTGGTCGGAAAATTTTATTATATATAAATAAAATAGAATAATAAAATATTTTTTTGTTCATGTTTTAACAAGGAAAACACCTTTTTAGAAATATATTTTTAATTTTAAACAGCTAAGTCGCTAATCATACAACTAAGAAAAGTCGGTCACTAGTGAGACAGCTCATAAAAGCTGCTCTTCTCTGGCGTCCGTTTAAAATTTGAGTCAACCTTGCCTTCGCCGTTAATCAACTGACACGTATTTGTCTTTATTTTTCAACTCATTCTAACAATATTTAGAAAATTTAAGAACTTTAAAAATATGTAAAATGTCTAAAATTGTCCTTATAGTTTGCAAAATGGCTATTTTTTGCCTTTCATTTACAGTTTGGGTCAACCGTGTCCCCTTTGTTAACAAATTGATACATATTTGGCGTTATATTCCAACTCAGCTAATAGAATTATTAAAAAATTAAAAATGAAATATATCTAAAATTGCCCATGTTGTTTGGAAAATGGTCATGTTTGCCCGTAATTTAATAATCTAGGCAAATATTACTCTTTCTCACTAAGCGCTCCATTTTGAACTTCAATTTGTGCCTATTAAATTCACCAAAATGCCACTTGAAATTAATTAAACCCCTAATTTTTACCTGCCCCTCCCATTTCACTAACGGTTTCACAAGGGCAATTTCGAACCTTCAATTATTGCAAAAACATTTTTAGAAATGAAAACTCGTTCAGAACTATTACAGTTGAATAACGTTTCATTAATAATGTCAGAAATTTGTCCTTGATTTGTTCATTTATATACTTTTTTAAATGCTTACCAAAAATACATTTAGGTACAATTGGGATCGAGATTAACCGTCAACTTAAGGACATACATGCAGTATTTGTACCTGTTGGTGGTGGGGGTCTAATAGCTGGTGTTGCTGCCTATTTCAAAAAAATTGCCCCAAATACAAAGATTATTGGAGTTGAGCCATTTGGTGCAAGTTCAATGACATTGTCATTGCACCATGGAGAGAGAGTTAAGTTGGAACAAGTTGATAATTTTGCTGATGGTGTAGCTGTTGCACTTGTTGGTGAAGAGACTTTTAGAATATGCAAGGATTTAGTTGATGGAATGGTACTTGTTGGTCGTGATGCTATTAGTGCTGCAGTAAAGGTTAGACTAGACACATTTCTTTTGGTTTCAGTTCGGTATTCGGTATCTTCTTTGGAGGCTTCAATTTATTAGAATTTACGTTGTCTATGTCTATTAAAAGAAGAAATGCTCCCTACTATAATTTTTTTAATTCTTAGAGTTCAACCCGAGATTACGATTAAAGGTGGAGGAATTTCATCCATTCCACCACAACTTTAAGTGGTACTTTAGATATGAATTAAAAGCAATTTAATGTATAACATATTATAATTTATACACCTTGATTAGGCCTATTAGAGGAGGAAATGTCCCTATCAAGATATTTTTCCGTTTCAGAACTCAACTCGAAACTTTTGATTAAAGATTGAAGTATCATATCTATCTTACAATAACCCTTGGAGGTACTTTAGATGTGAATTAAAGGCAATCTTTTCAATTTCGCCCCTGTACAATTCATAAAGTAAATAATTCAATCCTCCCAACTTATTTCTAATAGACCCTCGCTATTAGGATAGAGTCTCTTTTCGTCTTTGACCCCGATTGAGCCCAGTCTGAAGGTAATTTTAACCACAATCAAAAGTTGAGGGGTAAATTTAAATTTTTTTCAAAGAATTTGAACACGTGAAATCTAGTCATTTTAAGCCGGAGTTCCATCAACATTAAGGGCAAATACAAGAACGATTTGCCAATAACAAAGATATAAACAGACCAAACGTGTAACCAAGCACAAAATTGAGCAATTTCGAATATACAAGAATAAACTTGGACCTTTTTGAGTTATAAATCTTTTGACATATAAATTGTTTTCCCCCCCTAATATATAGGATGTGTATGAAGAAGGAAGGAACATATTAGAGACATCAGGTGCACTTGCCATAGCTGGAGCTGAAGCATACTGCAAATACTATAACATCAAAGATGAAAATGTGGTAGCAATTGCTAGTGGAGCAAATATGGATTTCAGCAAACTAAAATTAGTAGTGGATTTAGCAGATATAGGTGGCCAGAGAGAAGCCCTGCTAGCTACTTTTATGCCAGAGGAAACAGGAAGCTTCAAGAAATTCTGTGAACTTGTAAGTTACTTACTACAATATTGTTCGAACTCTATAAAAATGTTTTCCAGTACATGTCGGTACTTCAAAAATAATGCATTTTTGGAGGATCCAATACGAGTGCGATAATAATGACACATTTTGCTTACTATTAAATATGAGTGGCAAAATTAGCCCAATGAAAATATGGCTCGTCCAATCCGTCCAAGTTTGTGCGGGTTGATGACATGTTTATTTATTAACTCTATCCATTTTGATTCGTATAGTTCAGTTCATCTAAATGTTGGGGTGATTTGGGCTAGATATGCGACCAATCATATTTAGTTCAACTCGTCCATTTAACACCTCTTTATTACTGTATGATTTATTTTTTTGGGGTCTATGAAACTGAAAGTTTAATTTGAATTACAGGTGGGATCTATGAATATTACTGAATTAACATACAGATTTAATTCTGGAAGGAAACAAGCTCTAGTTCTGTACAGGTAATTAAAGTTCCCTTCTTTTTTTTCAAAAGAGGATGTTGGCCTCTAATATTAAGATTGCCTTATTCTTTGTTAGCAAAAAAAAGATTATTTATTTGTTTAATTTATTGAATATGCAGTGTTGGTGTTCATAAAAAATCGGATCTTGAAGCATTAATGTTGGAGATGATGAAATCATCAGAAATGAATACTGTTAATCTCTCAAATAATGATTTGGTCAAAGAACATCTAAGGCATTTGGTAATATTGTTAGTCCTGAATTAATTCATTTTGTTATTTATCACGTGACTTGTGGTCCGGTCCTTCCTCGAATTTCGTGCATAGCGGGAGCTTAATGCACCGGGCTGCCCTTTGTTATTTATCATGTGGCTAATTCATATTAATTATTGTTTCCTATGTGGGATTTCTTTTAGATGGGTGGAAGATCAGATCCTAGTAATGAGATCTTCTGTCAATTCATATTTCCTGAGAAACCTGGAGCTTTAAGGAAGTTTTTAGATGCTTTTAGCCCTCGTTGGAATATAACTTTGTTCCATTATCGTGAACAGGTAAACTACTAGTCACAAACTTCAATTTTAGTTGGATTTAATTTATACTATATAGATAATGTAAATAATTTTTACATTATATTTGTAGTTTAACTACTTATAGCATGTTGCATAACTTATTTTTCAGGAAATTAGCTCCACTTATTATAGATAGTCACTTGCAAAATATTTATAATTGTCTTTTGGATATAAGTTATAGACACTGATAATATAAAAATTCTTTATATTATTGATGTAGTTTAACTTGTGATGATACATTTGCTTGTTACCATTTTTTATTAGGTTACAAATTATTGCTTATCGTAGACGATCTACTTATAATTATTTTATAAATGTTCAGACTCACGGTCTCTATGATTAAGCTATGAATTCAATCTTTAAGGTTTTGAATATTGAACATATCGTATTTTTAAAATTATGGTTCAGACCCCCAACATGTTGCAATTTTAGTAGATTTCTCCACATAAATTTATGTTTCGCGTTGAAAGTATTAGGTTCCAATGAATCTGGCGGTGTAAGGCTGCATCTGACTCTGATCTGATTGTGTAAATATTTTTGACACCATTAATGCATAAAACTTACACTTTTATCTTTTAGGTCAATTTTTGGTAATATATTAGTACTTTTTTACACATCAGTAGCTAAACTCGTTATAGCCTCTTTGCTATTATATATCTTGGAGGAATTATTATAATTTGTTCTTATCTATATTGCCATGACAGGGAGAACTTGATGCAAGTGTATT
This sequence comes from Anisodus tanguticus, assembly GCA_034509755.1. Taxonomy (NCBI): domain Eukaryota; kingdom Viridiplantae; phylum Streptophyta; class Magnoliopsida; order Solanales; family Solanaceae; genus Anisodus; species Anisodus tanguticus. Next base: position 2,630,947 of record CM067555.1, on the reverse strand, counting down.
AGTGGGATTCCAAGTTCCAAAAAGTGAGATGGAAGAATTTAAAAATCAAGCTGACAATCTTGGTTATTCATATGAAATTGAGAGTCTCAATGAGGCTTCCAAACTTATAATTGAGTGAAGGAAAAAAAACTGTCTCAAGTAGACTAGAACATTAGCTACTTCTGAAAGAGCAATAAACTTGCAAATTCTACTTTTTAAAAAATAATTGGTGTAGGAACCTGCTCTTAGCGAATAATTTATAAATTAACTTGTTGCAAGTTAATTTCATCTCTCAGTGGAAGTTAGTACTAGTAGATTAGGGACTAATCTTGATCTTGTATGAATATCTTATGTTCCATTAAGAAATTATTATTATTGTCAACTACTTTTCTAAGCTATTAAGTTGAAGTGGGCTTTTGCTGAATTGCTAATAGAAATAGCACCCATCGGTCACTTTTCCTTTTATGATCATATTTTTTGAAAAATAACCATTATCATAAAATTTTACTTATGAAATTTATAACTCCGTGACAATAATTGTGTAAGAAACTTGGGCTATCAAACATTTCAATACAAGGAAGCCTTAAAGAAAGTTCCACTCACATAGATTTTCGATTCTTCAACTTGATAACAAAAAATAAGATTGACCAAATTCTGTTGAGTTGGTCTCATAGTGATCATTTATCAAGGAAGAAGTTAATCCGTAAGTGTACATTCAGTTGATTCAGTGCCATAGGAGTCATATAACTTGAACCAATAAAACCAATACTAATCTACAATATCATAACTTTCTTCACCTCCCAAACTCCTAAAATATCCGGTACTTTTCGCCTTTCTTCTGTCCTTTTTACGTATCCCCAAACTGCATTTTGCTACACCTTCAAACAAATTTCCAGAAAGAATATTATGTAGCAAGCTTTTTCTGATAAGAAACAGGAAGATAGAAAGAGTTAGCGGACAAGTTTCCAAGCTTTACGCATGATTTCATCGTCTATATAAGGGCAACAACGACCACATGCTGGAATAGCTCTCCAAATCTCCAGAAGGTGAAGTAAGGTTAAGCGAAGAAACAATCTTTTCCTGTTACAGGCAAAAAGGATTAAACGTTATGCGCTTGGCTAATTTTAATCCGACTATAAAGAATATCTTGGACGGAAAAAGACTAGTACCTGCATTGTGTAATCACTTTTTACCATTGAGTATATTATTGACATCATTATTGCAATATCAGTGATTTCATGTTCCAAAGGATCAACGGACATCGCTTTTACCTACATTTGGCATAAAAAAAAAAAAAAAAGGCAGTCCGGTGCACTAAGCTCCGCTATGCGCAGAGTCCGGAGAAGATTGTCCAAGTCCATATAAGTAGTCTATATTCTCACTCCATATTCGATGCGGAACTCTTAACAATTAGGCGTTTGGCCATGAAAACCGAATATTTTTCACTTTATTTTGAATTTTAAAGTTGGAGATGAAGATAGAGTTGTGTTTGGTTACAATTTTTGCAAAGAATATTTGGTTGTTTGAATGTTCTGAAAGTGAAAAAAGTGAAAATATGGTTTTACTTATTTTTCAAATTCTAAATACAACTTGAAGTTGTATTTGAAATTTTCATGATCAAATGCTGATTTTCAAATAAAGTAAAAAAAAAAAATCAGGAAAAGAGTGAAAGATTCTCTTTACCAAACGGGTTAGAGAGTTCAAAGAAAAAGGGCTCTTACTCCATCATGAGAGAGGTTTCCAACGCATCTTGTACAACGTTCTGTTAAATCGCTCATACATAGCACCATATGTTGTTCCAAATCAAGAGACTTAATTTGATCTCAGTGAATTAACTTTTTCCCCCTATCATGTTAATCTTAACGCGATTATAGAATTTACATTATAGACCCCACGTTGTGGGATTTCACTGGGTATGTTATTGTTATGTTAATCTTAACGCGAGCCAACGCGTGTTCAGTGTGGTGCTGAAGAAGGTCCCCACTTAACGTACTTCTATCAGGCCATACACGGATGGCATTATGGATCTCACTTAAATTTCCTCAGAATTAGCTGGATCACGAGTCTTTCCAATCACTTCTTTGCTAGTTAACTACTTAGCTTAATACAATGCAGACTTTCTACCTATCCAACAATAAGGATCAGTTAAACCGGATGAAGATTTAGAAAAGATAAAGCCATAAAGGCAAATGTACCAAAAACTTTTCCTAAACTATGTCATGACAATGGAAGAGCCTTCTCATTGAGATACACTCTCATAGTCTTGCTAGTCCAGATAGAGTAATCATGTAAAAATGATATTAGAAAAAATCTTAATTCAGGACACAGGGAATACCTTTGTTTACGTGATCCTGAAGTCCAAGGTAGCATGTATGTACTTCTGTGCAGAAGAGAACCCAAGTTATGAAGAGAAATACACCAAAAAGTCCAAAGGGAGAAATTCAGCTGGTCAAGATTGAAGGAAATATCTCCCATGTCTATTTCATTCCATGAATACAATAATATATACATCAATACAAGAATCAATCTAGGCTACAATTATGGTAGACTATCCTAAGAATATGCTAATTATATTTATATTCTAATTATAAGATATTTGATTTGATTCGATGGAAATCCCTCTTGTTATAATATATAGATATGTTAAAGATTTTTACCAAGATGTTTCAATAGTGTACTATATGGAAATGATAAAAGAGAAACAGAATTATACAAGCTAAATTCTGGCAGCGACAAAGAAATGACGATACCATCATACATAAGTAGCAAGTATGCAATATGTACCAATGCAAAAAACTCAATAGTTGTAAAAACAAGAGAGAAAGAGGTAAAGATTCCAGATTTATGAAACACTTACACTTGAACATATTTTGTACAGTATGATGAGCATTCAGACATCCAGCTTCAAGCCTCTTGGTTTCATTATCTCTAATAATGTGCTCAACCAATTCGGAATTCTTTTCAATCGGTTGGCGCCGCAGATACTCTGACAAAAGCAAGGCAAACTAGCTAGGTTCACTAAAGAGCATTACAGAGTATTTATCTTATTCTTGAAATAATTTCATTCAAATGGATGCTACAACACTCACCGAGTCCTTGCTGAAAACCAACTAGTAATCTACTTCCCACTTCCGCTAATTCATCAAATTTTATAATCTTGAAATAGAGAGAGAATTAACCTAAGTAATAGCTTCAGAATCAGTATCACACAAAGACTTTGCAGAATTGTTGACCATTTTAATATCTACCAAAACCATGTCAACACCGTAAATTCTTAATATCAACCTAAACCTTGGTGGCCATAGTGATACTAAAAATTGAAGGTGGTGGCACAGGTTACAAACATAATTTCAAACTGCCTTGCAATGTGTTACTTGAGCCGAGGGTCTTTCGGAAACAACCTCTCTATCTTTACGAGGTAGGGGTAAGGTCTGGTACAATCTACCCTCTCAATACCCTACTTGGGGGAATACACTGGGTATGTTGTTGTTTATCACAACTGAGACTCAAATTCGAGTCTCCTATGACAAATTCGAATAAGATTTTCTCTCTTGTTTCTTTTCAAAAAACATAGTGATACTCAATGGGTGGAGCTGGAGGGGTGAAAGGGTTCATCCGAATAGGCAAGATCAAAATTTTTGATGTATATATATGGTAGATGATGAACCCCTTGCTGAAAATCTTACCTCCGACACTAGTAATACTAGTGCTAGTGATGAAAATCTACAAAAACTTTCAGAAAATTCTTGCCCCAAAAAAAGAAAATTGCAAGAAATATTTAACCACCATTTCAATTGGACACCTCCTGTCTCATGAAAAAAGCTATTCTCACCGTCTCAATTGATGTGATTTAGTTTGACCGAACACATAATTTAAGAAATAATGGAAAACTTTTGAATTCAATTTAAAATAAGTTAAAGATATTTGTGTGGTTATAAATGATATTATTAAGTGCTAAAGTTTAAAGTTAAATTATTGTCATATAAAAAAATGTGTCATTGTTTTTTAACGGACTAAAAGGAAAAGTGTGTCGTGTAAATGGAGACCGAGAGTATCTTTTTACAGAAATTTCCATTTGGGCATCTATTGAATAACAAACTCTATTTATTTTCTAAAATGCTGTCCAATGAAATACGCAAATTTATATCTGATGGTAATTTAAACTGAAATAAAGTACAAAATGTAAGGAAAACTTTGTGAATAATCAAAAAGCATAACTTTGTTGTGAAAACTTTGAAATATTCATGGGCGAATTCTGACACTTTTTTTATCATCATCCAAAGGGTATTGATTTATGAGAAGAAAAATCTAACGAACAAAATTAGATTACAATATATATTCAAGCGATTAAATGAATAAAGAAAACGAATTAGGCAGATGAACGACATAGATTAGTACTAAACCCTCTAAAATGCAAATTGTTGTGAATCCACTTTTATTGTGGAAGTCTTTTCATATTATGTGGAAGTTGGAAGTGCAACCCACTTACACTTAGTTTCTTCTCATAACGAGATATGGTGAAGTTTTGTTGTCATAGCTTAGATTTGTAAGTTTTGTAACAAGAACTTGGGGCCTATAAATAAGGTCTTCTATGACCTCTGCAATACACTTGAAATAACAACAACAACAATATATCCAGTGAAGTCCCATAACGTGGGGTCTGGAAATGGTAGAGTGTACGCAGACCTTACCTCCACCTTGGTAGGTAGAGCAGCTGTTTTCAGGAGACTTGCAATACACTTGAAAGAAGAAATAAAATATCTCTACAAGTTCCCTGTTTAATTCTACTATTTTACTTTCAATTTCTATTATTTTATAACACAAGTCCATTCATCCCGAATTGCTTGAATATAGTTGAGCTGCCAGTGAAGCAATCTAGGCACATTTGATGTAAATTCTATTCTTCTTGAACAAAATGGAGGATATATAGTACTTGTGCATATCCCAATGATGATTCAAAGACTCTTACAACTTGGAAGAGAAGAAAACTTTAGAAACAAGTTGTTCGGAGAAGGTAATGAAAACGGAAAATTAGTCTCTATGTCTATTTTAAAAAATATTTACGCCACGTAGTTCATACTTGGGGTATAAACACCCACATTTAGTCCACATTTGTATATAAACACCTTATATAGTTGAAACATTATGTATAATGCTTTCCCCCTAGGTATAATGTTGTATAATATATACTAGACTACGTGGCGTAAATATTTTCAAAAGTTGTATCTTTTTGAAAAGGAGCTCCTGAATAAAAATGTAGGCTGCGATCGGTTCAACTTAGTGGCGAAAGCAATGGCCTATGAACATCAAGAAATGTCACTGGACGATGTTGAAGTTGGACTTAGGTGTAGGACTCCCAGCATGCAAGCAATTGTATACTGAGGTGCTTCCTGCCAATTGTTGGAATGACGCGAGCCAGGATGAGTGTCAATTCCGCTATTAATGCGAGTTATAAGGAGTCTTGATCTCGAATCAAGCTGAATAGTCATCTCATTTTCACAACGGAGATATTTAAGTTAGCCTTAAATGTAATAGCACCGGAATCGATCGTTTCCTGAAATGCTCCCAGCCGATTGTTGGAACAACACGACCATGACTAAGTCTTGATTCCACTATCGTTGCAAGTTGTAAAGAGTCTTGCTCTCGAATCAAGATGAATCGCCATTTCATTCTCGTAACGCGAGAGCAAAACTAAGTGTCGATTTCGTTAACAATGCAAGTTGTAAGGAGTCGTGGTCTCGAGTCAAGATAGAACGTTATTTTATTCTCATAATAGGAACAAGTGCACCACAAGACAAGACAAATAGTCCCTCACTTCACAACGACGTCATCTATCTCTTTGCATTTGAGGATACCGCAGCTATTGAGTGAAATAAATGTGAAGAACTTGATAAAAGTTTTCAAAAGGTTACTTATCATTATCACCTTTGAAATATTGGACATATCTCCTATTGTGTTTAATAGACTGTTATGAAAGCAAAATGAGACGTATAAAGAGCAAATTATTACTTGCTTGTCCAATTATTTTAGTTCTAGTTTATTATAATTTGAGCATCTTTCATATGTGTAGAGAAGATAATCGAAGTTACGTTATCCTTCCTCAAATTTTATTTTCTTTGTAAAGGTTTTTGTCTAGTCCCCTTTTATTTTGTTCTGCTTATCTTTCTGTGGTTGAATAGGAATGAACCAATATGAAGTTGCATGAAGTAGCAGGTCATACGTAATGCTGTGGTTCACGTCAATTTTGATTCAACTTCTGCAAAGTAAGTTTAAGCTTTTATTAAAACACTTGGTCATACTCCTAAATGAACTCACAGAAATAGACAAAATTGGAAAAACAGAAAGCTTCACCTAAACATATACTTTGCCCCAAGAATCTCACTTTACCACTAGTTTATGGAGGTGCCAAACATGCCTCCACACCTGGAAATGAGCAACTTTCTATCTGAAAAGCCCTTTAACTTCAGCCTTAAATTGGAATGTCCTTAACTTCTACTACCAATAAGAAAAAGAGAGAAAATAGAAAAGATTCACTATTTTCTTTATAGGAGAAAGAACAATGGGTTTCTTGAGGTGTTCTTCTTGCATTGGTATTTTCTGTATCTGATGGAGACACTTTGGTTCCAGCATTGTGCATCTTTGGTTACTCTGTAGTTGTTGTTGGAAACAATAATAACTTAAGCACTCTGTGTACAAGGGTCTAATAGACCCTTGTGGTCCGACCCTTCCCCGGACACCGCGCATAGCGGGAGCTTAGCGCACCGGGCTGCCTTTTTTTTTTTTTTTACTCTCATCACAAGGAAAATTCTCCACCTTATGGAAGAGATTTTGTTACCCACATACCCACCGAAGGTTCTGCAATGGGAAGTTGGCCACGGACTTCACTGGTAATGTCTACAACATCTCAAGAATCATCTCCACCCCCATCCCACCCCACAAGTAAATGTCCTCTATTGTTTCTCACACATACATGTTTATATCCACAGCTGAATATCTTGGGTTCACTTCGTACCCACCGGCTTATCTGAGCCGAGAAGCTAGAGGGCGAAGAATTCTCACTGGTATCAACTTTGCTTCTGCGGCTTCTGGTTATTCTAATGTGACTGCTTGACTGTTTGTAAGTACTCGAATATGTCTGAGAATGGAAATCGGTCTGATTTTTTGAGGATGACTAACTTGGAAATGTCATGGTTTTTGCAGCGTGCTCTAACATTGCCACATCAACTAAAATATTACAGGATTTGGCAAAGGAAAGTAGTGAATCTGGTAGGAAGGACCAAGGCTACTAACATTTTCTCAGGAGGAATACATCTTATAAGCGCAGGAAGCAGTGATTTTATCCAAAACTACTATATAAATCCACTACTCAACAGACGCTACTCACCTGATGAGTTCTCAGATATCCTCATGCAATCTTACTCTACATTCGTTCAGGTCTGGCTTCCTCTTCTGTGTACTAATTGTTAGCACTTCGACTGTTTCCATAAACTAATTCAAAAATCTGGGCAAACTGCACGGAATTACTAGGCATAACCCTCGCGCATAAGAGCACTATCAAACGAAAATGCAATTAGGCCCTGGAAAATAAATTTAAGTTCCAACTCTCATTTGACAAAGGGGAGCAAGCTAGACCATGCATGAAACATGCCAAGCACTTGTCAAATTATAGAAACTTGGGATTGTTACAGGATGTACAAGGATGACATACACTTGAGCACCAGGTAGACTTATCCTGAAAAATAGGCTGAACATTGTCACAGTCTTTACTCTTGATACTAAGTCACATCAAGAAATCAGATCAAGCTGTAATTATAAATCACGAACTAAGAAATATTATATGCAAATTGTTCAATTATACGCAAGCCAATGCACGTTAATATCAGCAACGATCTATGGACAGAACCTCTATGATCTGGGAGCAAGGAGGATTGGGGTCACAACTCTGCCACCAACTGGTTGTTTGGCAGCTGCCATTACTTTGTTCGGTAGAGGAACCAACCAGTGTGTTGCAAGACTGAACAAAGACGCAATCTCCTTCAACAATAAGCCCAACAGGACATCTCAAAGTTTAAAGAACAAGATTTCCGGCCTCAAGCTCGTAGTCTTCGACATCTATCAGCCTCTCTTTGATCTGATCACAAAACCTGCAGAAAGTGGTAACATGCTGAAACTATTTCTCCCTTCTCCTTTTCCTTCCTTTTTCTCAAACTCGCTTACCTTCAAAAGTTTTGCAAAGCACAAACATGTATAGAATTTTATTGTCAACCAAAAAATAAAAAATAAAAAAAGTCGTCTCATTTCCAAAAACTTGACATAAGGAAGCAATGTAAATTTCTAAAATGATTTTCCTGCTACTGTATTCTAAAATCAAAAAGGTGAATTAGGAAAGTCCCCCTTCTTGATCACATTTTCGTTGATAATATTCCTCTTTCCCAGGATTTTTTGAAAAAGGAAGGCTTGCTGCGGGACTGGTACACTAGAAACATCATTCCTTTGTAATGCCAGGTCCATCGGAACATGCTCCAATGCTACAAACTATGTCTTCTGAGATGGATTTCATCCCTCAGAATCGGCAAATGAGAAGTTAGTTCAAAGTCTGTTGGAACAGGGTTTTGACCTCATCTCTTAAAGCCTCAAAGCTTAGTTCACCCCTTTCATGATATTGTTTATTACTTTCAAACTTGAAAGAGGCTTTAATCAGTTTCAAGAAAAAAAAGAGGTTTTAATCGGTCTTAGTTCATACAAGCTAAAGTATATCTCATATAGCAGTTACAGCAAAGTACTACACGTCTGACAGCCTTCCCAGCTTGGGAATATGTTTTTCGGTATTTGATGTACTGTCACATGAAAGTCAACGGAGAGAACAGTATTATTTAAGTCTTTTTGAGTCATCCCATGAGATGAGCTCTATTAAGCACTAAATACTCTACTTGATTTCCTACCCAGAATAAAAACGGCAGAGACTCATTTAAAGTTATTAAGTATTCCATCTTAGTAAAAAAAAAACAAAGAAATTTAATCTTCTGGTATCTTCTTTCTTTTGGCGGTGGGGGAGGGGTAATTTTCTGCTAGCTCTCATGTTTACAAACAGAGTGAAACCACTTTACCTGCGCAACAGCTATGAAAGTTCGAAACCAGCATTGGAATTGATAGCATATAGAAGCTTTGCTCTCAAGGTATTCTGGCGTTTGTATGTTGGAAGCTGTCAAAGACAAGAAGAAAAAATACAGAGATTATTGCAATATGTTCGAGGCTAAGAGATCCTGCTGTTGAAAGCTAGCTTGAATTTCTATTTGACAAAATAAGAGTTGGATATGGTGCATTCAATGCCTCAAACTCAATGTAGTATAATTTAAGACTGTACCTTGAGGGTGTTGTAGCAAGTAGAAGCTGAAGGGAGCCGATCAACATCTTGTCCCCCGAATGTCGCCAATAGTGGCAAATCACATGAAACCTATATTTACGAATTTCATTACTAGTAACATTGGTAATCAAGGCATTCCATTTAAATTTTTGGTATGTGCATTTTCTCTAATTTCCCCTTCCCTTTCTTTCATAACTTTTTGGTATTTCATTGTTTTCATGTTCATCTCCCCCCTCTTCACCCTAAGAATGAAAAAGAGCAAGGTAAAAACAGGCCTTTAGAACATAGAGAAGGGAAGGGGAAAGCAGGAGAGGTCAGAAGGAACTGCAATCAAACATCAGCTAGCCAGAAGAGTAAGATTTTTAACAATGCTGGTGTTGAGTGATTTCTGGGAAGACGTGAAGCAAGAACAGCTTGTAATTATCAGTAAAGAGTATGTATGAGGAGCCACAATCGCAAACTCACACACAAGAACGAAGTACACCATGCAGATAAATGTCAGAGTTACTGAAAATGTGTTTATTAAGTTGTTTTGGAATACAAGATACTGAAATACTGAATGTATCTCAACTCCTCCAGACATCTACATATGATGATACATTCTCCAAAGCTGTGAATCTCAGCCACATTTTGCACCTCCGTGGCACTATCCTTATTAGCCAGTGGCTTACAGGAGAAAGTTCATATCCCAGCACTAACACGTTAGTTTGAACTCTATTACGAGACTTGGGTCTTGTTCACTTCCACACAAATTCCCAATCTCTCTGTATGAAGATAAAATCTGGTTGTTGGCCCCAACTTCCTGTTTCTTTATCCAGGATTTTGCAGAAATTTGTTAAAAGAAGATGTAAAACTAATGAAAATCGTCTTTCCTGCATTTTCCATCCAGTGAAACACGGGAGCCAGTTTACCAATAAACGAGATGCCAGTTTCATATCAGTTCACCTACCAACGGAGACTTTCCCTGCGCTCCTATTTCCGAGTTCTTTTGCAAGTTTAACTCTCAACAACTTTGCCCACTCGTTATACTTTCACCACCATGGTTGACCATTTTGAATTAGCATATCCTATTTACTCTCCATCCAGAAAAAAGAATACAGTGCTCAGTTTTAACCTTAAGTGCACACAATCAGATAATAAAAGCCTTCTTATCTGTTTATCATCTTCATGTGTTGGGTGGTTTGGAGGGGAGGGGGGGCATACCTTGTGAATGGTGAAGGTTGGCTGCAGATATTTGAATCCAAGCAAAGGAGCTCGCGAACAACTTGTCACAAACTTAAGCAGCAAACACCGTTCTTTTGGTTCAAAATTCGCAAATACCTAAACCACAAGAACAATTAGCTATAAATTCTTAATTGTCTTTAACGGTTTATCCATCCACTTTAACACTAGCGAACACATACATATGGTTAGAAAACACAATTCAATAAAAGATTTCTGCTTAGACCGAGTTCCTTAATGTTGAGAGATGTTCTCAAGTAGACAATGATGGATATTCTTAACATAACAAGAAAAAAGAGAAGAAGGAGAAGGGAAATTCATGTATACCTCCCAAAAAAGTTTAATTGTCCGACTCCCTTCTGTGTAACCTCCAGTATAGCGTGTATTTTTCCTTAAATCATCAATGTCAATATCATGGTTTCCGCCTGAAAGCAACTGAATAAATACTTTGGGATTAGCTGAAACAGAAGTATACAGTCCAACATAGGAAAGCCTTTTTGACACAAGTGGCTTTCAACTTATCACACGACAAAGAAGTATATGCATTCTATGCAGTTTCTTTATGCCTTTTATTATATTGTCTGTGTGTCATGTCACATTTAACTTCCTTAATTTTAGAGAAATATAGAGAACCAGTCAACCAGATAAGATAAAGCAAAAACAAAAAACAAAATTGCAGAGGTGTTGCCGATACATTCGGCATTTACAAGCCAATCCTTGTTTCGACTAAGCAAAGAGATAAGAAGGTCCAAAACTAGTATGGAAAGAATCTCATACCCGATGAGGAATACAGTAACATTCTTTGGATTGATGGTAGGATGACAGAGCAAGTGCATATGTATGCAAACAAACCAATTAGCAAGCATCCCCCTACCCCCTTCTCTCTCTCTTTTTTGCCCACACACATAGAAACTACATACACATGCAAGTATCTAAGCATCTGTAATAAAGCACAAGTCGAACTAGAGAGGCATCCACCTCCATTTTGCTAGAAACAATAAAATACAGGGTATGAAATCACAATCTTTGTTACATTGGCACAGACATGGTTATGCATCCAATACAACTGCAGGACTATTCCTTACAAGTAGATTTCATTCAGCAGGTTTTATTTGTGTTTTGACGGATCTACACTCATACCCATATCAGACCTGTTTGACACGATTAAGTCAAGCCAAATGAAGAGTCCATGTAACATATATTTTGATCTACTGACCACCTCCTAGGTCTAGCTTAACATAAAAAGTTCTGCTAAGATATGCACAAAGGGAATTACCTGATTAAATTCACTTGCATTAAACAACTTTAACCAAGAAGGGGATATAAGGTCCGTCAATCCTCTATAAAATGCATTTGAGAAAGGAAGTATCTGCAATTGAGTGCTTGAAACAATAAGTCACTAATACCAGAAAAATTGGCATCTCAATGTAGGAGCACAAGTATCGATACCTGCCGATTTAGTTTAAAATCTGCCATTGCATGAACATATTGCAACATGTTCTCTTTTGTTACAGAAATATCCTTGCCACCAGGTTTAAGCTCAATAACAATGTGTCTACCTAATGATTCTTCAGTAACTGTAAAATCCAAAGCGAGGTCTTTGACATCACCATCATAGTGCTGCATAGACCGAAACAAAATATAAATCTTGTGCATAGTTCCATCAAAATTGGATATGGATATGAAGAGAGGTTTGGGGTTGTTGGTTATGTTAGATTGAAACTTTATTACTGCCCTCATTAGATAATTATCACTAGTATACTTACAAGTAGGCGTCTCTATATTCCATATTAATCAAATCACTACTACATTTCTATCCTTTTTTTTCATATATTATCAGAGCCTTTACGATCTTAGAAGAGACCCCTTCTTTGATTGGTAACGATCATATAAGAGACCTAAGTAACTTTTGCTATGACTGCAGTCCTCTTACTTCCCGCTACAGTTCCAGCAGCACCAGACATCTTAATTCCAATGCCTTCTTCGACCAGTGTTCTGGAAACACCACTTGAACCCAAAATCTCTAGGTGCTTTGATTTGAGAACTTAACAAAAAGGAAGAAAGAACCTTTTAAATGCTGAAAAGGCACTTCAAAATACAAGTAAAAGAAATTGGAAATGAATGTTGAAGTCTACTTAATTCTCAGCACTAAGCTAAATCTCCTCTATGACCAATCACGCCACTTTTCAGCATATAAAGGAAATGAATCCCTGTGAATGCCATCGATGATTTACATTTGTGTTTTTTTTCTCTTTCACAAGAAATATTTCAGAAGAAAAATAAGATTGTTTAGGAAAGAAGTAGTCTGGATAGAAACATAGATTAGTATAAACATCTTTGTGAACCATATTTGCATAAATATAGGAGAGATAAAGTGCTTAAAGAGCTTTCCTTTTCTTTTGACAATGATAAAGTGCTTAAAGAGTTTTTAGAACATTCTGTTCAATGCAAATAGAAAAATCTGTTTTTATATCAATGTTGGTTTCGGGCAGATTGAGTTTCCTACCGTTTCAACAGCTCTTCTAGAGCAGATCAAAGTGAGTATCAAAAGGAGTAATTAACAACTCACTTTTGCTTGACTTTTACTAGATAATGTCTTACCAATGAACTTTCGAGAATTGATTAGAAGCATTTACCTTAACATACATCAGATTCCTGTATAACTCAGGATCAAGTGTAGATAATTCATCAAGAAAGTTATAGCGGCCCAACAGCTTTTGCACAAAAACATGTGAAAAGGAATAATCTAGCAATATTCCTTCATAGAGTGCTTTGCCAACGATTCTCCCCAGAAACTCAATCATTTGAATTCCATTGTCCAAAAATCTTGCAGCTGTATTAGGAATTAGATGTCTATCTGAGGACAAAGTCTGTGTGAACAGCCCGTACCTTAAAATAGAACCAATTACAAAGACCTCCAGTCATTTCAGAGAGCAAAAAATGAGATGGCTAACTGGATAACTAAAAAAGCACAGGCAACTCACTCAGGTGAGAAGGCTGCTTTGGCTATTTCTGTCAGGAATTCCTTGGATAACCCACCATAGTCCAGGCCAGCCTCTGGAAGACCAGACTCATTCACAAAAGAGACATGGATGCTGGACTTTAACCTTGATCCTAAGTTATTTAACTGCTGAAATCCATCTTCAACAATATGACCACGACGAATTACTATCTCGACGGTACATGGACCAGGTCCAACAACTTCACCAGCCATTTTTCTTGATACTTTATCCATGTTGATGAATTCTCTGAACATCTCAACCCTGCCAAGAACCAGAAATGATTTAGATCACTGCTAGACCGGAAGAAAACAACTGGCAACCTTTGATTTAAAAAGCAAGAAACAGTTGCATGTGTAATTCCGAAATGATACTCTGATGCAAGAACTACACATTTGAATTCATGTAAGTCAACATAGCAACATCTCTTTATCTAGAAATCAAAAGAAAATTACTCTTTTCACAATTAAATTGGATTTATGAGACTAACCTCGGTGGTTTGAGCCACAACATGCAACATCATCATATACAGTGGACCAACATATAAGTACAATTCCTAGTTATTACGGAAATACTCAGAAAATTCACACAACCATGTTATGTATGTATTTATGCCATTGAAATGTTTAAAAAACAGAGCGTAAGTCCGTAATGGTCCTTATTGGCAACACAAAAAGGAGGTTAATGTATTTATATCTTAGACAAAGTGTCAGACCACAAAAATCCAATCAAAAACTCAGGAGTAAACTACCTTGATTCATGATAGAAATTTTATACTCCAAGGTGTTTAAGGCAATAAGAGTCAGCACTGAGAAATACTACTGTCACAAATCAAATTTGGTGTTGTTGGTGTCATTAGCTTCCTCACTCCAGAAGGGGCTTCAAAAAAATACCTTAAGCACATATGATGACATTCAAATGTTAAGGCTTGTTTAAGTGCACAAGTTTCAAACGTCTTCATTTCTTTCTTAAACTCCCTCCCCAGTCAAACAACAGCACAAAAATTGGGACGGGGAGAGTACCATATATCTTAAGGTGGAAGAGGAAGACTAAAACAAAAATATGAACAAACAAAGATGAAAGGCACAGAGAATCGCAGACAAAATCCATGATCTGCCGATGTCAAGCACGGAAAGGAGCATTTGGATAAACTCTATATGTTGACAACTCTCAGAATAATCTTAAAGGTAAATCAATGATGAATTGTTACAATGTATGATGAGTTTTTCATGTCAAAACTACCTTTCTTCAAATGGGAAGATGTGTGGGATAACAGTAATGATGGAGCCCATGCTCAGAGAGGTTGAGGCATCATCACCGTTTGAAGTAGCTGATAAAACTTCATGAGTCCTAGCAGCTACAGCAATGGGCGGCCGATTATTTCTACCTGGTGAAAGCCACAAAGTAGGAGGGCAAAATTGGTGCCTGCAATCCCTTTCATACAATAAATGAAGACATTTGATAGCAGAATCTGTCAGAGGTCTACTTTTAGGACCAATATTGTGCGACATTGTATTATAAACCAATGTATTTAGCACCGACACAATTTTCTGCTGCTGGTCCAATGTAAAGGGAACCTACATTCACGCAACTCTTACTTTCAGGACATATTAATATCATTCTAATGACAATTGGGAAATCAAATAATGCATGAAATCTTGAAGTGAAAAAGAAATCTGACCTGTTTCTCATAGAATTCCTGGTCATCAAGAACTAACAACAGGTGTGAATAACTAGCACAAAAGAGATGTAGAAGACAAGACAAATCTTTTGATATGCCATCAGGACCCTGCCTTAGCAGTTCAATGTCCCACATATCAGAATAATGCTCGTTAATGTGCACTGTATTTGATTTTCCATCAGGCAGATCCACACTTTTGAACTCACTTTGTGATTTCCCAGTTCTCTTTTGAAATACGCTAGCCCATTTGCTGCCTATATCTTTAGAAGAATGCTTTTGCTTTCTCTCAGAGACTTCAAGAATCTTGTTTTCAGAAATTGTACTTTCACCCAAATATTTGCCCTCACCAACAAGATTCTTTCCTGGAAAAAGTGATTCTTCGAGGGTTCCCCACAGGTTAGACAGTAACACAGGAGTAAAAGATAGCATGTTGAGAACTGGCATTGCCCCTAGCACCGGATTCAAAATAGAAAATATTCTGAGCATCCATGAATAGTAGTAAGCAACATCAAGCAATTCACAGCTCCCAGAAGATTCTGCTCTGCATGAAGGTAGACTTTCAGCTCTCTGAATGAGACCATCTTTCTCCAACACTAAAAGTTCCATCAGATGCCTCTGCAGGCAAACAGGCTTAAAAAGGTCCATATACGACATCTTCAAGGATCCGAAAGTTTTTGCTTCAACAGAATTTCCGTCACCTTGAACTTCTTGATTCTCCTTTCTCACCCATCCAGCCCTTTCAATCTGAGCCAATAATTCCTCCGCCAGCGTAATCGCTACACGGACATAGGATTGACGGTCTAAACCAGACACTAACTTTCCAGAATCTAAGATATTGCTTTCACTGCCTGTAGCAAGGTATATAAAATTTCCAAGAGCCCAACCAACTGGTGGCATCACCCTGTTGTGAGAAGAACTCATCATCTGATCCATATTTGACATATCCTTTAGAATTTGCTCCTTTGACATCTGCCATCAACTGTCACAGTTTGATCAGTCCCTTCGTATGCTATCTCCATAATTGCACTAGAAATAAGGTAATATACGGATGCTAATTCAACTCTGGAAAGGTCAATATAGTAATTTGCACAAACTAAATGTTGATATAGAGATGATCACCAAAATGAAATTGGTAAGTGTTAATGCAGGCTGCCTCAGCAAGTTAAGGGAAATTACAGTCAAATGTCCAGCTTTTATATAAGATAAAATTCTGTCAACAAACTACAGCATCAAGGATTACTAAGAGTGTACAAAATCATTTGCGATTCACTCCTTTAAGTATGTAAGGGGTCTATAACTTTTTTTTAAGAACAAAGTAACAAAAATATGTAAGGGGGCTATAACTTTCAGTACAATATCAAAACTATTTACAGCATTTATACTACACTACAAAAAAAACATGATGCAAGCTCTATCCAAAAGATAAAGATGAACTGTTTAGTGCTCTACTATTTTTGGTGTAAACAACAATGTCTAGAAAACATAGAATCTATCTTTGATGTCCTAGATTACATTTAGCAAGCTTTTAGATCTTCCTTTTGTCATCCCTTTTGTGATCTGGATACAAACACAGCTTGTGTAAGTATCCTTTCGATATAAATATAAACTGTTTACCATTTTTTTTTTAAAATGATGCAAGCATCTAAGCAGAACAAAATACAAGATAAGACTCTGTCAAAACATCTATGGTTCCTTCCCATCCAAATTGTCCAAATTGACGGTAAGGGATAATTCTCCATATATTGCTTTGGTTATTATTTATCCTTTGTCTCTGGCAACAGTTTACTGCAGCTTATAGATTGTCAAACTTCGCCCATAATCCCCCAAAATAAGTTTACAAACACGCACGGTATCTGTCATATATATTTACCATCCAAGAGTATGTGTTCACAGATTCAGAACATTTTTTGCAGCAGTAACATCTGCTGCATAAGTGGAATCCCTTATTGGGGGGATATAGCACTGCACGAAGCATGTGACAACCTACTGAAGAGGGGTTCCACTTTTGCAGCAGATGATAGGATGGATAGCATCTGTTTGCATAAGTGGAACCCCTTTTTACTAGGTTATTACGTGTTAAGTATGATTCATGTGCTACACATCCAAAAGAATCCACCTACGGAGGTTCTCTGAGCCTCCAAATCATCTTCCATGGCCACTGAGATAGCTCTCCAGAATCTTTCTGTAGCAGCTAGTCATAGCATGACTTCACTGAAAAAAGCTCATCATTCTTGATAAACCACTGAATGAGTCAGGGTAATGGTCCACTGGCACCGCTCCCTCTTATTTAACGGGCAGAAAACTAATACTATCCAGTTTTTTTGTCTTGACCATTTCTTCTAATAAAATATTCAATTCCAGTTCCTTTTTAAATCCTCTGCAATAGTACAATCTTTGTCACAGGCAAGATTGTACAAATTCGCAAATTGGACTCTCATTTTCTAGCCATCCGTCCCACCACAGCCTTGTTCTTCGACCATTTTCCACCTATAATCTCACCATCTCTTCAAATTCCTAACCACACATTTCTGATTTAATTCAAGATTGCAACTCCATAGGAAGCTATGACTATATTATTGCACCATTGTCAATTCATTCCATATCTAGCTTCAATCACATACTCCCATAGATCACCCTTGTCGATAGAACCATATCAGTTGAGACTTCAAATATCTATTTGACAAGCATAGGGTTTACTTCTTCTTCTTTTTTGCGGGGGGGGGGGGGGGGGGGGGGGGGGGACCACTATCTATATCCATCATACTATGAGCATGAAGTGCCAAGCTTTTAGAAATCACCCAATGGTCCAACTGATCAATGCTTCTCGTAGAACATGGTGAAAAGAAAGCAACAATGAATCACTCACCACAAGCAATGAAGAAAATCATAAAGCTGATGATGTGAGCCATCATAAATTCAAGGAATAATACATAAAAGCCTCCTATTATTTCTTTTCCCGGACTGCTAAATGCTTTTTCTTGATCTGAGGGTCTATCGAAAACAGCCTCTCTACCTCCCAAAGTAGGACTAAGGTTTGCGTACACACTACCCTCCCCCGACCCCACTTGTGGGATTACACTGGGTATTTTGTTGTTGTAATACATAAAAACCTCCTAAATTTGGCTAACTATGTGTTTATATTAACCACTGAACTTCCTTTTTACCTATCTATTACCACCTTGAAGTGCCAAGTGGCACAGAGTGGTTCCAACTCTTGTGTGTTGCATGAGAGCAAAGAAATAATAAAAAGAAGCTACATTGGCTTTTTTTTCCCAACAACTAAATGTCACATGGTTATATACAACAACATTTGTTCCAACTGTGTGTTTTTCTTGTTTACTTTTCCCAGTTATTTGTTTTTTTTTTTTTTTTTTTTGGTTTAGAATGTTGGATCTGACCCAAATGAAATAGAATCGCATTGAAGTTTTTCACAGATCTGATGGGGAAAAATGGATCCATAAATTGCTTGAGTTAAACAAACTATTTATCAGTAAAATGCTGCAAGTTTTAAAAGAAAAAATCATTTCATTTTTAAAGATGCCATTTGTTTAAGAAATCCATGTGGTTAGAGTGTTACTATCACTTCCCCTAGATCTGTTCCAGGGTGGCAATTGACACAGAAAAAAGGAAGTTCAAGGGGTAAAACAAACACCTCATAATTTAGGTGTATTAAGTTGAAAATGGAGCCAAGTACTATCCCAAAATTCAAAAATAAAATTATCAGTTAAATTCAGAAAAAAACTCTAAGGCCAAAGAAAGCAAATTAAATCTCACCCTTAGCATAATTTTTTCAGGAGAAAAGCATTTCCATATTTTTACAATGAAGTGGATCTAGTCGACTTATTCTTGTGGTTGCCTGGTATATTTTTCTAGCCCAAAGCTGACAATAATAAAGTCCCGTCCTGTAGACGCATATTGCCTTAAAATTATGTTACTACAGGCATATACACTCATAATTTATTGCAACAGTAAAACATAAATTAGTCTCTTTACTAAGACAAACTTACCAATAGGATCCTCAAGCAAGGTGTTAACACAGACTTGTGTTTCAAAGGCGGAATCAACACCACTGGTAACCGTTGAGCAAACCAAGGTATTGTAAGTAGACAAATACAGTATTGCTCAGCAGCACTCTGCATTTCTAGTAAGATATTTTTATTATCCGCAACTAAGTTCGCGACATGAAATGGCCGTAGTGCTAAAGTAATCGCACTTGCAGTTATCAATAACTGTTCATCTGTCTGAGAAGACACAGTCACCTGAAAGGAACTAGGAGCTTCAAGTTTACAAATGTACCTCCTTACGGCATTGTAAAGTCCACTTCTAATACTTCCCATGAACTGAACTAATTCCCTAACTGCCATTAATGCACCCTGTATATTGGTATCGTTGATGCACTTCCAACCTTTCACATCGGTCAGAATTACTGCCAAGCGCATTGCAGACGATGCAAGTAAAACATCGTTACTCTTGTGACAAGAATTATCATATTCTGTTAAAATAAACAAGCAAATGGTAATCAACTTCTTTGCTTGATAATTCCAAACTTTTCTCTCTTCCACGGTTCCAGTAGCCATTGAGCAAAAGTTTTCATCGGGATCTAAAAAAGAAAGCAATAGACAGAGAAAGTCAATGTATGCTATAATATAATCAACTTAACTGACAAATAGCAAAACATAAAATGCAGATCATGCAAGGGGCCAGGATTTTTTTTTTTTTTGATTGGTAACAAGGAGCAAGGACTTATAGCTGATATTTGTGCTTATGGTTTCAAATTTGGTAAACGAATTGTTTTTTTCCATCCTTTTATAGTACTCAAGTGAGCAACTCTTTGTAAGTGTATCATTATCCCATAACCAGCCATCGAATTATTGAGAGTGTGTACTGCAAATAATTTGACATCCTGATGATCATAATCCATAAAGAGGCGCTCAACATCATTACAAAGTAATCAGATACAGTATTTATTGTTTGATGTTGTCTGTGATAAGGTTCTTTATCATTTGATGCTTCTAGAAGAAGATGATTCTTTTTTTCTATTTCACGAATAACCCAATGCAGCTGAGAGCAGAACATCCACCAATTCAATGAATATAACTTTTTTCCAAAATTCAAAAGGACTAGATAGAAGCACTTGCCTGGTGAAGCTTAGAAATACGGACATCATTCTAACAAAGAAGAGTTATTCTATAACCATATTTCCTATGAATTCATATAATGTAGAATGAGATGTGGAGACATGGGATACTTTTCTTACCAAGACTTGCAAAACATAATTGTTATAGTAAGACAATCATGACTATAAAATTTGCGTAAAAACTTGAAGGCTTGAAGAATATAAGAATAGCATACCGGTTGAGTTTATGCTCTCCAAAATAACTCCAAAGCAACTCCTGATGCAATCTTTTTCTCTGGGTTGAATTCTTGAATATCGCGCCAACAAGAATGTAGTAAAGAAAAGAAAAGGCCTCAGGACTTGGCTGGATATAGACGATCTTTTTAGAGGAGCAAGATGCCTATTTATCAATGATTCCCACTGCTGCTGAAGCTCCAGAGCTATACATTTTTTAACATTATAACGCTGCCAAGCTCTCTGCACATATTTTAAGCAGCCGCATTCATAATTGTCAATCACACTTAAAGATGAGATCATAAAATGTCTTCTTTCAATATATAACATTGCTCTTATAAGGCTTTCACCCTGTTACTGGTTTATAATGGAAACTTCAAAAAAAAGGGATCATAATGAAAGGAAGCATAACACTAGTTCTACTGTATTGCACAAAAGTGAACCAACAAATAAAATTTGCAATGTGTATGCATATCAACGAATGATAAACCTTCAAACCACAGAGCCACAAAAAAAGTTATCATGTTTGCAATGAGAAAGAGATTACAGATTCTTAGCATTCTATTTGTTCTTTCTAGTCCATCATGATAGCATATTATTCAAGTTTTAATTTTACTTTTGAAGTACATCCAAATAGCAAAATACATATGTATCAATCATCAAATGCTAAACCAAAAAAGATAGCCTTGTCTCCTTCTCCCGATTATTGACTTGGATTCCCCGAGTTTTCAACCCCCAATTATCTGGTTTTGATTGTTATCAATACTGAGGTACATTAACCATTTAGGAAAAAATATAGACCTCATCAAAATGAACCTTTTCCTTTTCTTTTCTTTCATATAGGTGAATTCACAAAAAGGATAAAAAGGTAGACATCAAATTTAGGGCATAATATCTCCTTTGCTTGTTATTAGTTCAAAGAGAGTAACGCTCAAACAGAAGCTGTATTAAAAAAAATACAGTAATTTAACTATTGTGACAATGAAAAGCCACTAAGTTCAGCACAAAAATTATATGATGATCTCCAAGACATCAAACGTGTTGTTAGCACTTTAAAAGCACGGAAAATTTCTACTAAAATAACACATTCAATATACAGTATATTGTAAATGAAAGTCATACTACACAATCAAGCAGTGTATACCTATCATAACTCATGTACGCAGACAGTAATTTAACTATTGTGACAACGAAAAGCCACTAACTTTAGCTCATAATTATATTACTATCACCTCCAAGTTTTCAAATGTGTCGTTAGCACTTTACAAGCACGGAAAATTTCTACTAAAATAACACGTTCAATATACAGTATATCGTAAATGAAGGTCATACTACACAATCAAGCAGTGTATACCGATCATAACTCATGTACGCAGACAGTAATTTAACTATGACAATGAAAAGCCACAAACTTTAGCACATAAATTATATGATCATCTCCAAGTTTTGTGACTTTAGCACCTTACAAGCCCAGAAAATTTCTACTAAAATAACATATTGAATTTACAGTATCGCAAAATGAAGTCATACTACACAATCAAGCAGTGTATACCGATCATAACTCATGTACGCGGACAAAATAATAAAATCTTCTTATTTTTTAAGCTAATAAACCCGAGTTACTGACCTGAATTAAGAAAATACAGTAATTTTACTATTGTGACAATGAAAAGCCACTAACTTAGCTCATAATTATATGATCATCTCCAAGTTTTTAAACGTGTCCTTAGCACTTCACAAGCATTGAAAATTTCTACTAAAATAAGACATTCAATATACAGTATCGCAAAATGAAGGCATACTACACAATGAAGCAGTGTATACCGATCATAACTCATATACAAAGACAAAATAATAAATCGTCTAATTTTTAAGCTAATAAACCCGAATTACTGACCTGAATTAACACATTCAATATACAGTATCACAAATGAAGTCATACTACACAATCACGCAGTGTATACCGATCTTAACTCATGTACGCAGAAAAAAAATCTTCTTATTTTGAAGCTAATAAACCCAAATTACTAACCTGAATTAAGAAAATACAGTAATTTAACTATTGTGGCAATAAAAAGCCACTAACTTTAGCACATAATTATATGATCATCAAACGTGTCGTTAGCATTTTACAAGCACATAAAAATTCTACTAAAGTAACACATTCAATATACAGTATCGTAAATGAAAGTGATACTAAACAATCAAGCAGTGTATACCGATCATAACTCATATACGCAGACAAAATAACAAAATCTTCTTATTTTTAAGCTAATAAACTCGAATCACTGTCCTGAATTAAACATTTCTCCAAGTTTTTAAACGTATCGTTCGCACTTTACAAACACGGAAAATATCTACCAAAATAACACATTCAATATACATTAGAGATAAGGGTCAAAAACACACCTCAAGTATCACATTTGTTTGAGTTTCCTACCGAACTATAAGGTGTGAGAGTTTTCTATCTAAACTATCACCAACTAGTTAGCAAATCACACCTCAACTATCAATTGTTCATTTTTCCTACCTGATAGTTGAGGTAGGAAACGTGAACAATTGATAGTTGAGGTGTGTTTTTGACCCTTAACTCTATACATTATTGCAAAATAAAGCCATACTACTCAATCAAACAGTGTAAACTGATCATAACTATGTAATCTTCTTATTTTTCAAAAGAAATAATCTACTTAAGCTAATAAACTCGAATTACTGACCTGAATTAAGCGCGCGGCAGCAGTAGCTCGCCGAGTAAAATTCCTCAACGCTCTCTCCTGAGAAATTTTCTCCAAAAGCACATCTCTCGATATCTCCTTCGCACTAGCGCCTCGTAATGAAACCTAATCAAAACAAAACAAAATCAATCAAATTCTCAAAACTCGAACTCAAAATTATGCAAAAAAAAAAGGATCAATTTCACCAAATAAGATAACAATTAACAACAATAATGATGATGATTACCTGGTGTTTTCGAGATTCGCTCATGGTTAAGATTATGTGAGAGATGTGATTGAGAGAATATGGGGATATGATAATTTGGTTTTTAACAGGTTTAATTATTGACCCGATTGAAAAATAGAAAGCACCATTATTGAAGAATGAGTATACATAATGATATACGTAACTAATTAGAAGGTTACGGAAGTTAATAAGCTTAGCGTTTTACATATGGTCAAATCAACACACTACCACACGTGAAAAAATGTAACTAATTTATTATTCTAAAATGAATTACATGGAGACTATTTTATTTTTTATTTTTGTTGACGAAGGAACCGCAGCCGCTAATTCTTTCAAGTTCGCATAGGGTAAACCCGGACTGACGCAATAGCGTGCAAACCACGTCAGCCGATTAACGTGGGGTTGGGCAAAAAATTAGGAGAACCGAAAAAATCGAACTAAACCGAAATTTGATTCGATTTTTTAAAATAAAAAATAAAAAACTATTTTTTTGAAAAAACGAACCGAATCAGGATTTAGTGATTCGGTTCGATTTTTTAATTTTGTACACGAACCGAACTGAAAAAATCGAATTAAATATATAATTATTCTTATTTTTTATTTTAGGCTACTACTATCTCTTGAATCGTAGCCAATGAAGTCAATCTATGAAGCTTTTTGGAAGTCGAATGCGGCATGAAATTGATTAACATATCACGGTAGCATTGACATAAAATGTACGGAGAGAAAGTAGTTGTAAATTGGTGAAACTTTAAATGGTCATAACTCTGCGCTCGGATGTCCGTTTTACCCGATTTTTTTTTTGATTTTGGGTATTTTTTCAAGACGGGGCCGGCCCAAATGCCGCAAGGCAGTTTGGCGCAGCCAATTTTTACGAAAACGTCCATTTTCCCAATCAATTTGTGTTTTTCCCCAAATCGGTTTTTAATTTTCCTTTTTCTTTAGTAAACATATCACGATACACAATAGATTTCAACGTCAAAATTTCATGGTAGTGTAGGTGTGAATGTCAATTTCAATTTTGGAAATTCAATTTTTTTTTTAAATAAAAAATTCCTCGATCCGACCCGACCCGACCCACTAGGAAAAAATGATATAATCCGATACGTTCGTCGATATAAACCGAACATATCAGTTTTTTTTAAAAAAAAAGTTGTATTCGGTTTTTAAAAAAAAATCAATTTTTATTCGGTTCATATTTAAGATCATCCCTATTTATACTTGTGTAGGGATGGTTCTAGAAACTCTTCTAGATATATTCATTAGAAAAATCTAGCTATCTTTATCTTCTACCACTACTCTAAAATATCTAGATATTATTCTAGATACAAAAATATCTAGATAATTCTATCATCTTCTACAAATATCTAAATGTCTAGAATTTCTAGACATTTCTAAGTATAAATATCAAAGATATTACAATACAACATTCTAGAGACTTCTCTAAATATCTATGATATTTATTCTTCCAAAAAATTAACTTTAATTTTTCACACTCCCCCTTAAAGTAATTTTTTGGAAGCTATCCCAAACTTATCGCGGAAGAACTCAAACGAAGCTTTTGAGCGTGCCTTGGTGAAGATCTCAACAATATTTTCCTGACTCCTCTTGCTTCTTCAAATGATGAAGGTCTTCCGCCAGTAATTGGATATGCACGAAAACATGAATACGTATTGACAAAATTTGCATCTTTGTAACGGACTGGCATGACAATATTTCCTCTTGGCCTTTTCGAACCACATGAAACATCTCCTTGCCAAATTTCATGTTGTTGAGTTCCCTCACTCCCCATTTCTCGTAGCTCTTCTTTCATAGCTTCAAACCACTTGATGTTCTGGGACGCCTCTTCATATATCTCTAGTTCTCTAAACTTTTCTTATTCAGCTATAGCAGCATTGGCGTACTTGGGATTTGGCTTTCGAACTCTTGTCGATCTCCGAAGTTGTGGGCTTACTCCTTCTGGTTGATGGTCTTCTACTCTTTGATGCACGTCTGTTTGCCACGGATTCTGTGTTGCCTCGTCATCGTCATCGTCGTCATCAGAATCGTCGATGTCATCATCGTGGTTATCTTCTTCTTTAACATCCTCGACTATGGGTTCATCTTCCTGAAGCTTCTTCTCGGCTTCGAGTTCTTCGATGACTGGACCTGGCATGGCTGCTTGCTTCTTTTTATCTCCTGTCATATGATTTATGCAGCCAGAGTCGACTATCCAATCACTGTTGTAGTCGATCGTTCCAGGAACGATAACTATCATAGCTAATTCTTCTTCCTCCACAATAAAAGATGTTTCAGCGTCCCACTCTTCATCGTTTGTCTTTCCTGCATTTGACGTGGCTGCATTGCTTTCTGCAGTGTTCTTCTTGAACCAATAACTTTTAGTCATGTGACCCTTCTTCCCACAGATATAACATTTTCCATCAAACTTATTATTATTCTTTGACTGGCCACCCGGTTGTCTTTCTTTTGAGTTCCCCCTGTTTGGGAGCTTCCATGATGATTATCATTGTCATCATGTTTTCTAGAATTTCTAATAGCATTTGGTCGGGATCGACCTTTCTTATCACCGCTATAGAGTGCTTCTTCGTCACTCTTTAATGAGACTCCAGATATTTGCTTAGCCAACGTTTCTTAGTCAGTTAGTAAGTTTTCTAATTCAACAAGAGAAGGTGGCCAACCTTGTATTGCGCCAATAAAATTTCTATATTCTGGCCTTAATCCATGAAAAATAATACTTCTAATTCTAGCGTCTGACATGCCAACAGCAGAGTCTAATGTAGAAATTTCGCGACAAAGAGATTTTACCTTGGTAAAGTATTGGTTGATCGTCATGTCGCGTTGTCTGATAGAGAGAAGCTCGTTCTTCAAAAGCTGCAGTCTCGTATCATTCTTCTTGGTGAACAATGTTGCGAAAATATCTCACGCTTTCTTCGGTGTCTTAGCCGGCCTGATGTGCTCCAACATTTCATCTTCAACTATGGTCCGAATCGCAAACATGGCTTTGCCAGCTCTAATCTTCCATTTCTTCAGAGCGGCTGCGTCTTCTGGTTGTGTGACCTCATTGTCACCAACGATCTCCCACAAGTCTTGGCCTTGGAGATATGCCTCCATATGCATCGATCACGTGCTGTAATTCTGATTGTTAAGTTTCTTGATTCCACCGACCACTTGAAGGTCACCCATCGTGTTTTGGCTAAAATTCTATTTTTACCAAGAAAGCTTGATTTCGACAGCAAGCTTTGTAGTACTAAACCACACACGAACACTCTAAGAAACTCAACAAACGACTCTTTGGTATGAACCGATCTTGCTCTGATACCACTTGTTAAACAGCACAACACGTAAAAACGTAACTACTTTATTATTGTAAAAATAATTACACCAAGAATTGAACACTATAACTTGACCACAATATACACCAAGTTCTTACTTCTTCTCACTTCTTGAGAACTTCTTACTCACTCCACTTAAACTTACAATTGGGGTTCGTTACAAATGACTAAGGTCATCCCTATTTATACTTGTGTAGGGATGGTTCTAGAAACTCTTCTAGATACATACATTAGAAAGATCTAGCTATCTTTATCCTCTACCACTACTCCAGAATATCTAGATATTATTCTAGATACAAAATATCTAGATAATTCTATCATCTTCTACAAATATCTAAGTGTCTAGAATTTCTAGACATTTCCTAAGTATAAATATCAAAGATATTACAATACAACATTTTAGAGACTTTTCTAAATATTAATGTTACGGGACATGTCATAAATTTAGTGTTTCATTTTTTTTAGTCTTACGCGTGAAGGTCAAGCGCATCTTACGTGAAAATTCTGCGAATTAAAATAGCTAACTCTTTTTTTAGACAACTTCCCACATGATGTGTATAACTAAAATGAGTGGGTTGTTTTAATTGGTACTTCCGTCTCAATTTAAGTGTTTTAGTTTGATTTGGCAAGGAGTTTACGAAATAAAGGTATATTTTTAATCTTGTGGTCTTAAATTAAAGATGTGTAAAGTAGCAAAAAATTATTTGAATCATGTGGTTATAAATTTGTCAGGTATGATGTTTGAATTGTCAAACTTACTAAATATAGAAAGAGACACTCTTTTTGGGACATATCTAAAAGAAAAGTAAGATATTTAAAATGGGGCGGAGGGAGTAGATTTTTTCACGTAGGATACGTTTGACATTCACGTGCAAGACTAAAAAAGATGAAACTCTCGATTTATGTCATGTCAGTCATATTGTCTTTATTAGACTTCAAATAGAAACAATACTTAATTGAGGTGCCAAAATAAAAAAAATTGAGAGAATTTAAGGGGCCGCATATTCATTAAGCCAACTCATAATAATATGATTAACATTAGGCCGAATAGTTTGTAATTCTCACTTTTGGTAATAAAATGCTAACTTACCAAAAAAGAAGGCCGGATAGTTTAATAATCTTATAGACACCTTTATTTGTTCGTTTAAATATTTTAGACCGTTTTACATAGTTTAAGAGCACATTTGATTGTACCTTCTTATAAAAAAAAAGTCATGTGTTAGAACACTTCCCTCATAAATAAATAGGAATATTTGGACCGGTCTTGTAATAATAGCCATATGTTTGACCCCACTTATTAATAAAATGTAATTACGAATAATTTCACAAAGTTCAAAGACAAATTTATATATTTTCCCTCACTAATACTAATAAATTATTTATCTTAAAAGACTTAAAAGAAACTCTATATTTTTCAATCAGTTGGTAAAGTTTTGAGCGTGTCTTGACTCTAAGTCAAATTCCTTATTTTATCTTTTAAATAGAAAATTTCCAAGGCGATAACATTAGGTAGGTGGCAGTTATAGCCCGAATTGGACATGGTTAATTTCAAAATGTTGATCCTTAGAAACATTACAGAAGCATACTATATATGGCAAAATTCGTATAAGACAGTTGTATAAATTATGATGTGACACGTGGAGCATGGAGCTGAGTCAGACCCACGTCAGATTATAGCGCTACTGGTTTGGTATACATGGTACCGGAAGAGACACAAGAAAGGTCGGTACCGATAATAAAGAAGGCTAAGAGTCATTTGCATCGTAACGGGCGATCGTTACTAAAGTCGGTCATACGACTTCCAACAGCCTTTTAATGGCATTTATTGAGAGATTGATTGTCCAATTATTACAACATTCATTCTCTTATATTTATGAGGGCATATTTCGTGGGTTGTGTACTCGTGTAGCTCGTGTATAAATAGGACACTTCATTCCATTGTAATTCATCAGATTCGAGCTATTACAAAACACTCATCGTTATTCTCTTGATTTCTGTGTTTTCATACAAGTCATTGTCACTTTTGCTCAGAGGCTATCACAAGACTCATGCTAATTATTGCTTACTTTATCTTATTATTATTTATCTTAAGTATAATTCATCTAGAGTTCCTATCTAATGTGTCACTTGATATCCATGTGTCCTTGACCACGAGACAACACAAATAAACTTGGGCAGGATGGTCTTCCATTAGGAATCACGGGACCCGAAGACCTGATGCATACTGACGAAGTCACTTCCAAAGACGGACAGACTCAATATGGTGACATTCCCACTAATGAAACACCTGAAGAAGCCATACAAAATCTTCAGGCACAAAACGCTACGATGAGCTGGAGCGTCTAAAGCAGTTTCAAGAGAAGTTCATGTCCAAAAATGCGGGCGGTACTCCAACAGGAAAACCGGTGCCTCTACCAAATGCACATGGTGAAACCGGTGATGATCAAGGCAGATCTAGAAATAATGGTTCAGAAAGTGAAGCCCTTGAAAACTCATTCTAAGAAAAGGTCCTGAAATTCATGAAGGACATGACAAGCAAAATTGATACCAATGTAGAGAATGCAGAAAAACTACCAAAGAGTTCTGGCGCCACTTCAGTCAAATACCGGGGGCTCCTCCCGTGGTTGATGGTCCAGATGCAAAGAAGTATATTTAATTGGCCAATAAGCCAGATGTTGTGCCTGAATTGAACCACAAAAGGTTTAAAATGCCTTTTGTGGCTAAGTATGATGGAACTACTGATCCACATGAGCATATCATAGCCTATACTACAGACGTGAAAGGAAATGATCTAAGAGAAAACGAAATAGAATCGGTTATGATCAAGAAGTTCGCTAAAACACTCGTTAAAGGAGCTTTGATATGGTATTCACTACTCCCTAAACATTCTATCGACTCTTTTCCCCAGCTCGTTGACATGTTCATAAAAACTCATGCAGGAGCTCGGAAGGTGAAAACACGCAAGATGGATATATTCCGCATTGCACAAGGAGAAAATGAACTCCTTCGATATTTCGTAACAAGGTTCCAGAAGGATCGAATGCTATTACCAGCGGTCCCGGATGAATGGGTTGCATAAGCTTTCACAAAGGGTTTGAATCCTTCAAGTTCATATGCTTCACGAAAGCTCAAGGAACATCTCTTGGAATTTCATGCTACAACTTGGAAAGATGTGCAAAACATGTATGAGTCTAAGATCCGTATTGGGGATGACATGCTTTGAACTAAAGTCGGGAGTATCTTTGCAAAGATAGAGAAAGATAATTCCTCAAAAAATTGTTATCAACCTAATCCTCCCATCGAAAAGCAATGAGGTGGACAAGATTTCCGTTGCTTTGATAAATCAAATAACAAAGGAGGCTCCGAGCAAAACAATCAAGGATTGGTGAATTCCAAGAAAAGTAATTCATCTAAGGGTGCCGAATATCCAAAATTATCCGAGTACAATTTCAATATTGATGAAGAACAGATGGTGGCAGTGTTAAGAACTCATCCGGCATCTTGACTACCGAAACCACTATAATATGATCTGAGTAAAATAGATCAGTCTGTCTTGTGCGATTTCTATAACACTCATGGGCATAAAACTCGGATTGTAGACTTCTATGAGAAGAGGTGACAAGAATGATAAGCAGGGTCCACCTCCGGGAATATTTAAGTGAGAGAGATCGGAACAACTATGAGTGGGGATCACCCGCGGAAGGTAAGCCTAATTCAGCTGCTTCACCCCATGTCATAAACATGATATATGGAGCATAAATGATTGCCACCAAGTCTTTCACGACAGTTAAAAAGACAAAAACAATTGTGACCAGGGAAAAGAGGTTACGGAAGATACATGATGAACATACTATTACGTTTAATGAAGAAGATGATGACGGTGTAATCTTCTCTCACAATGATACACTGGTAGTCACGGTACCTATCGATTGCTTCTAGGTGAAGAGAGTTTTAATCGATCCCGAAAGTTCAGCTAATATAATCAGGACGAAGGAAGTAGAAGAGAAGAATATGGCAGACAAAATAGTTCTGGCTGCCGGAACCCTTTCAGGCTTCAACATGTCGAGTGAAACCATAAAATGGGAAGTAGACCTGCCGGTGGACGCAATGGGGGTTATTAGGATGACAAAGTTTTATCTCCTAGATGGAAATATGAGGTACAACGCAATATTTGGGAGACCATGGATACATGACATGAAGGCGGTCCCGTCAACATTGCATCAGTTGGTGAAATTCCCTACACTAGAGGGATTCAACAAATTCGAGGTGATCAACCTGCTGTCAGGTAAATGTACGCCATAGAGGAACCATATGTGGCAGTAGACCCCAAATAGCAATTACGAGAATTGGAGCCGATACCAAAAGAAGTTTACCAGATTCCGTCGATAGAATCAGTATCGGTCTATCCCGAAGAGAGTTTTCAGATCGGTATCAAGTACCCAGATACTTTCAGGTATCGAAGAATCAGATGCCACCAACTCCACTATGAAGGAATTGGAGCAGATCGTACTACATTCAGAAATTCTCGATAGGAAGGTATACTTGGGCACCGGATTAACCCCGGGACTCAGGGATTTAATTCTTAAGTATCTTATATCTAACATTGACTGCTTTGCATGGTCTCATGAAGATATGACTGACATTCCTTCAGAAGTCACAACTCATAAGTTGGGTCTGTATCTCGGTTTCCCTCCGGTACGACAGAAAAAACAGCTGATAGCCAAACTCCGTAACAGGTTTGTTAAGGAAGAGGTAGCTAGACTACTCAACATATGATCAATTGGGGAGGTAAAATACCCGAACTGGTTAGCAAACGTAGTGGTAGTACTTAAAAAGGGGAATAAATTTAGAATGTGCATTGATTATAATGATTTAAATAAGGCATGTCCTAAAGACTTATTTCCGCTACCGAACATAGATCAGATGATCGATGCTACGGCCGAGCATGAGCTAATGAATTTTCTTAATGTGTATTCCGGGTATAACCAAATAAGGATGCGCCCTGAAGACCAAGAAAAAATATTTTTTAACTGCTTTTGGTACTTATTGTTATAACGTTATGCCTTTTGGACTAAAAAATGTCGGAGCCACATATCAAAGGTTAGTAAATAAAATGTTTGGAAAGCAAATATGTAAAGTAATGGAAGTATATATAGACGATATGCTTGTTAAGAGTCTTCATGCATAAGACCATTTAAGTCATTTACAGGAAACCTTTAAGGTACTAAGAAAGTACAATATGAAGTTGAATCCTGAGAAATGTGCTTTCAGGGTCGACTCTGGTAAAATTTTGTGTTTCTTGATTTCCCATAGGGGGATCGAGATAAATCCTGATAAAATAAAGGATATCGAAGATATACCAGACACACTGAAAGATGTTAAAGCATTGCAACGACTGACAAGGCGTGTGGAGGCCTTAAGCAGAAATGCCACAAGTTTTTCTCTCACTTCTAAAAAAAAGAACGATTTTGTATGGACACCCGAGTGCTAACAGGCCTTAAGGGACATGAATACTTACTTATCCAGTCCTCTGCTCATGTCAAAGCCAAAGGACAAAGAATAACTACTTATATACTTAGCGATTTCAGAGGTAGTGGTAAGTGTAGTCCTGGTTCGGGAGGAAAAAGGTACACAATTTTATGTATATTATGTGAGTAGAGTAATGTTAGGGGCTGAGACCCTATACCCGTTACTTGAAAGATTGGATTTTGCCTTAGTAATGTTATCGTGAAAGATTCAATCATATTTTCAATGCCACTCAATTGCCGTAGTAACAACATTTCCTCTAAAAATGTGTTGCATAAGTACGAACTTTCGGACGCTTGGCTAAGTGGGTGGTAGAATTAAGTGAATTTGATATTGAATTTAGACTCTAGACTATAATAAAGTCGTAGGTCCTTGTAGACTTTATGGCCGACTTCAGTCCGGGAGTAACTTCACAAATAAAGAGGTTATCCTGGTCTAGGGGACTGCCCCGAGATCTGGAAACTTTATACAAATGGTGCCTCCAACGTCAAAGGCACCAGTTTGAGTATTGTATGGAGAGCTCCCACCGATGAATTCTTGAGGCAAGCAATACATAGTGTTCCATTGACTAACAATGAAGCAGAGTATGAGGCTTTGATTACAGGTTTAGAACTAGCCCGCGGGCTAGGTTCACAAATTATTATAGTCAAATGTGACTCGCTGCTACTAGTAAACTAAATCCATGGAGTGTTCGAGGTCAAAGAGGAGCGTATGTCGATATATCTTGAAAAGGCTTTGAAGCTATCGTCCCGTTTCTAAGAATAGACGGTGGTACATATACCCCGGGAGGAAATTATAGAGGCGAATGCGCTCATAAATTTATGCTCCAGCACGAAGGGCAAGGGTTCTAAAACTGAGTCGATTGTACAGTTGTTGCATTCGGTGCTGGATCCCATTGGATATGATGAAATAAATTCAACCAACCTAACGTAGGACTAAAGAAATGAATTCTTGGATTACCTCATGAATGGAAAGCTCCCATAGGACCCAAATGCATCTAGAGCTCTAAAGACCAAGGCTTCCCGATATTGTTTCGTAGACGAAAAACTTTACCGTAGGTGTTTTTATGGTCCCTAGTTCGGTGCATAGGCCCCGATGAAGCAGATTACGTGATGAGAGAAGTCCATGAAGGCATTTGTGGAAATTATTCAGGAGCAGAATCCCTAATGAGGACGCTTATGACGATCGGTTACTATTGACCCCGGATCAAGGAAGATACGCAGATATTTGTGCAAAAATGTGATAAGTGTCATTGTTATGCATAACTGTTACACCGCCCGAGAGAAGAGCTACATCCAGTAGTGTCCCCGTGGGCGTTTATTATGTGGGGGATGGACATCGTCAGACCCTTGCCACTGGATCTAGGATAGGTATCACAAATTATTTTTATAACTGACTATTTTTCTTAATGGATTGAAGCCACAACTTATATAAAGATACGGGAGAAAGAGGTGAAAGATTTCATTTGGCAACATATTATTTATCGCTTTAACATCCCTAAGGGATAGCTTGTGACAATGGGCGGAATTTCATCGGTGCCAAGATCACAAATTTCCTTGATGAATTGAATATCAAGCGGATCACTTCAACTCCCTATCATCCCAATGCAAATGGACAAGCGGAGTCAACAAACAAGACTATAATCCAGAATTTGAAGAAAAAATGGAGGCTACAAAAGGAAATTGGCCTTCCAAACTACCGGAGATTTTATGGGCATATCGAACAACGGTAAAAATGAGTACTAGAAAAACTCTTTTTCCCTGATATACGTTGTAGAGGCCTTGATCCCGGTAGAAGTTGG
This sequence comes from Anisodus tanguticus, assembly GCA_034509755.1. Lineage (NCBI taxonomy): Eukaryota > Viridiplantae > Streptophyta > Magnoliopsida > Solanales > Solanaceae > Anisodus > Anisodus tanguticus. Next base: position 2,596,733 of record CM067555.1, on the reverse strand, counting down.
AACTCCCAACTTGATATATCTCCAAATTGAGGAGGAATCAAATGCAGAGTCAATGTCCTTACACCTGAATTTGCTTGAGGAGCGTCGAGATTTAGCATACGTCAGGATGGTAGCCCAAAAGTAGAGGATGGAGCGTTACTACAACCGGCGCACAAATCTCTGACACATCAAACTCAGAGACTTGGTGCTCTAGAGAGTCACTCAGAGTACTCGGAAGCGTAATGTTGGAAAATTATGAGCGAACTGGGAAAGACCATACATTGTAACCGGTATAGCCGGGAAATGAGCTTATCAGCTAGCAGACCAACAAGGAAATATACATCCTAGCAATTGAAATGTAAGTCACTTGAAGAAGTATTATGTGTAGTAGGTCAAAGCATGCACTGCACTCTTTTTCCCTTCAATCGGTTTTTGTCCCAATTGAATTTTTCTAGTAAGGTTTTTAATGAGGCAGCACCACGATATAAGCATGTTATTGATCTTGCTACCGAAGAAGTCTATCCAATATCCAAGTCTTCATAGTATGAAGTCTTAGATACTAGGGGGCCATATACACCCGAAAATGGAGTGAAGATTTTAAATTTTTAATTCTTCTAAGGAAAGCACTAATGATGGGGATTGCCTGAATAATCAAACTACATATAATCGTACTGACCACACTAGATGGCAGCCGAATTATTTTTACAATTGTCTTCACATTTGTAATTCAATTGAATCAATAAAAAAATTCTTTTATGATTAATAAATTTTTGTCATCACGAGCAAAACGTATGTTGGTATATTAAACATATCAAAAATTATGTGCCATGATGAACATGAGACGTCATTTTCTATAGCACAATTAAAAATAAGAGCCATCTCTTATTAAAACCTTAACAAAAAGGTCAAGGCTCCGGATACAAGAAGTACCGAAGTTTTAAGTTGTTCGAAGACAAGTTAAGTCCAGAACTAACTTTGGAGGTCGTAAGAGGTCCCAGTTAAAAATAAAAATAAAAATACATCTTTGGAATTTAATCAAGGTTATTGTAAAGTTTGTAAGCTTCAAGTCTTAACCTATTATGATAAAGAGAATGTCAAATTTAGATTTCGGGTCATAAAGCAAAGTAATGAAGTCTAAACTAATGCTTGCTTATGAAAATAAATAAAGAGTGAAAACTTGAAGTAGAATTGCGAAAGGGAAATTCGTTCATGTTCTTTCGAACTGAAACCAGTCTGGATATAAAAAATACTAACTGGGCCAAAAAGAGACCCGGTGATAGAGTTAAAAACTAAAATAAAACCCACGTGAAAGGTTATGGCCTGCCCGCTCCATGATCTGCCGAAGATGTTTCGGGTATTTCTAACAAAAATAAGAGTTTTAAGAAGATTAGTTTGAAGGGGGTTCATCATCATCTCCAACCTCTTCATCAGCCTTCACTTCTGAATTCTCCCTATCTCCATGAAGAACCTCCAAGAACAACTCGGCATCAGTAAGATCAATTTTGGAATCCAGGATTTCTGATGAAATATTGAAACCCAGTTTTCTTGCTTCCTCGAGAGCGTCCACTCGATTTTTCAGAATGGCCAACTCTTTTCGTAGCTTCCACATTTGGCACTTGGCTTGAAGTTCAATGATGGTATGCTCGAAAGTATGGAGTTGTCTTTGGGCACCGGTTAGGTCGGCAACAAGATGGCTTGTTCGTGCTTGAAGGGTCATGTAAGAGGTGGTCAAGACTTGAAGAGAATTTTCTCGTCCTTCAGAGAGTCAACTGCATCCTGCAAAAACAACCGAAGTGAAGCTTGGAGTGAGCCTGAGTCCCTAAGTTTAGCGCGTAAGGCTTCAACCTCTGCCCTGAGATGCTGGATTTCTTCCTTAAGTTTCTTTTCTTTACCAGAAGGGCCGATTGCTTTAGCCAAATCTACAGTGGAGAGAGCAGAGGCGTGACCCTGAATGAAGGGATTGCGATGGAAAATAGAAGAAAATGAAGGGATATTCTACATGTAGGAACAAGTCTGCAAGATGAGAGATAGAAGCCTCAAGGGCGATAATTTTGCCTCGTAAAATCCTAGGGTAATATAGGAGGAGGAGGTGGTCGATAGTAAATGGAGCATCAACATCATTGGCTAACATCTGGATATAGAAGACAAGTTTCCGAATCTGCGAAGCAACTTGGCCTAAGCAAACCCTATACTGACAACAAAAATCCTCAATAATCTTTGGGATGGGGAGTTTGAAACCAATGGTGATTGGATATGTGTACGTCATAGAAACCCCTTCAACACGGTAATGCACACGGTCGACAAGGTCAACCGTTCTAACAACTATGTCAGGAGAAAAACCACTTTTATAATAGTAGGAAGAAACTTGGCCGTTATTTTGGACTCAAAGTGTTCAACATGTTCGTAGTTCATTTGAATACGGAGGTCTCCTGAAAAATTAAAGCCTGAAGGGAGGATTTCGACAGCGATAGAGTGCAAATTCACTTTTTGGGTTGTAGGAAAAATGGGTTATTTCCCATGACGACAACTGGAAGGATTGTTGTTATCCTCAGATGATCGGGAATGGGAAGAATTAGTAGAAGGCATTATTGAGAAAGTTGATTAGAACGAAGGAGAGAAAAGTTATGGAAAGAAACTTGCATATAGTGTGGTTGCCTTATGTGAGAGATTTGACCTCCTATTTATGGTAAAATAATATAGCATCTAAAATATGAAAAGACTCGTATCATCATTATCATGATTCATGACGTTCAGGCGATTGGACAGTGCCGTCATTTAAGTAGCATTGATTAGATGTGACGCTTGAAATGACTTGCATTTATTACTCTTCAAATTTTCCCACCAAAGTATGAGGAACTTGCAGGCCGGTAGTTCAAATTCACTTCCCGATTGCACAAGAGTCACGACCGAAAAATGTGGAAATTATATGTATAGGAAAAAACTCGTATAAGACAACTATATGAATTATGGTGTGACACATGGAGCATGGAGCTGAGTCAGACCCACATCAGATTATAACGATACTGCTTTAGTATGTATGGTAACGGGAGCGACACAAGCAATGCCGATACCGGTAATAAAGAATGTTAAGAGTCATTTGCATCGTAACGGACGACCGTTACTAAAGTTGGTCATACAACTTCCAACTGATTTTTAATGGCATTTATTGAGAGATTGATTGTCCAATTATTATAACATTTACTCTCCTGTATTTATGAGGGCATATTTCGTGGGTTGTGTACCCGTGTAGCTCATATATAAATAGGACACTTCATTCCATTGTAACCCATTAGATTCGAGCTATTACAAAACACTCATTATTATTCTCTTGATTTATGTGCTTTCATACAAGTCATTGCCACTTTTGCTCATAACCTATCACAAGGTTCAGACTAATTATTTCTTACTTTGTCTTATTATTATTTATCTTGAGTATAATTCATCTAGAATTCCTATCTAACGTGACACTTGAGATCTACGTGTCCTTGACCATGTATACAAATTCAACTGCACCGTTTTACGGGTAAACTGATACAACAATTGATAAAAATTTAAATAGTAACTTATTCGTTTTCAGCAACTCCTTACTCATTTTGGGTACTTGGTGTATACATATTTTAACATTTTTCACTAGGAACTTATTGTTATGGTAATTTTTGTTTGTTATAATTTCTTCTCTACGCTCGTATATAGTAAATGGATTTTCTATTTTCCTTTTCTCTTAGACAAAATAAAATACAATCTTTAATCGAACAAATGATTAAAGAGTCATGAATATCACAAGAGAATCATAAATACAAAGTTCACACATTTGCTTAAACTTATAGACAAAATCATTAGTAGGAGTATTGCTTATCTCACTTGATTTTCATTTTAAAAGTATTTAAGCATGACTCGAGGGGATGGTATATCAATCTTAACCATTGGAGCAACACTTATTCGGCAGGCTTTTACGTTGGTTATGGACTTATGGCCCAATTTAGAGAAACAACAGCCCATTCACATAGACTTGTAAATAGAAAAGGCCCAATTTATAACACTCATTTATTGATTTTTGTTTTGTTGTTGCATGACTCTTGTAACAAAATATCAGTAAAATATAACTCATAAGAGATGGTTTCATCAAAACATACTATTTTTGGTATGTATGATTTGTCTTTCGATCGTTAAAAAATATTTCTTAACCTTAATAATTTATTTTATTTTAATTTGAACTGTTCTAAGCTCTCGAAATATGTATGGCTAAAACAAAATCCGAAAGAGTACAAAGAGTCATTTCTTTGTGCTAACTATTAAAATAGATACTATAGTTCCATTTATTTTTAAAATAAAAAACTCTCAACTTGTTATAAAAGCGTTAAGAAAAGATTGGAAGTATAATCAAAGAATGTAATTGGATAGTTAGAGTTTCTCCATTTTCAATATAGATTTTAAATTTGTATTTTGAAATTAAAAAATATTTTGGCAGGGTCTTCTTAGTAGCTGACGAATATGAATAATTAGAAATTAAATTTTAGTACTAGGTTTAAAAAAATTTTAAAAATCTAGATATATCTCTAGTTTTTGCAATTTATCAATTCACTGATCTCATTAAAGTTTCAACAATTATTTTGTGTTTCAAATACGCCTCTCGTACTAACAATTTTTCATCGTGAAAAAAATATCTGATTTGACTGATATAATGGAAGACAAATAGAATATATTTAGACCTTTTCCAATTGTGTAGGTATATATTGAATGTTTTTTCAATTTTAAGGGGCATATGCTTCAAATTATTAACTATTTATAGGTAATTACTGAGAATTATCGGAACAAAATTAAACAACCTTTAAAGGAAGAAGCATTTTGAGACTAAAGATAATGGTAATAATTTTTGTTAACCGATAAATAAACAGAGGATAAATACACGATTAGTCAAATATTTCACGGTACATTCTAAACTTTTTTTCCCCAAGATAATAGTTGGAATTCAGGCAAAGTGATAATGTTTTTCTCGTACGTCATATTTTAGGAGTTGACATTTATTATTTAAAAAATAAATCCAACTTTTTTCCTGTTTTTAGTGCTGACAGAAAACGTATAAAGCAAAATAAAGACGTAACAACTAACAAGCTAGTAATTAAGAAAGCAGCTGATTTGTCTTTACTTTTTCTGGGTTATCTAAAAAATTTGGTAACATAATTCTGATATTTTAAATATTTTGGAAGTGAAAGGTGGCAATCAAAGAAGAACTAAAAGTTGACACGTAATATGGCTGCTTGTGTAAGAATTCATTCAATCTGGGGCGGTTTTGTTTTTTATGTCACCCATATTTCGAATGTTTAAATGCTTAAAGAGTAGTATGAGATAACGTCTCTTTTTGTCTTTCAATGAAAGAATATTAGCAATAACTTACTCAGTTTAATTTTACAAGTGGAGTATGTGAAAAATAAAGAATATGTGAATCTAATATCAATTTTATATTTATCAATCTCGTGTAGATAGAGAAATTATTTCTAAAAAATCATCAATCTAAGCATAGACAATCAAAATAATTATATATATATATATATAATTACGATAGCCCTATGAGTTTTATTTATTATATATTTTTATATATTTTAAATATTTAATTATTAATTATTATAAACTTACAATATATTTTATCTAATTTTAATATATAAATTTTATTTTAAAATATTAATATTTTAATATTCGAACATCAAAATTAAGAAATTTGGATCAATTTAAACGATATCACATAAATGAAGACGCAACATATGACTACTTTGAATTATTTAATTAAGATTATCTTTGATATGACTTGTTACAAAATTGACGTGAATATGACATAGAATTATTGAATATGTCGGTACTTTGCGCGGTTATTAAAATATGATTACATAATAAATTTTATAAGTTTTATATGAAAAATATCTATTTTTACTATCGCGATCAATTTATCTCTATAAACCAATACATCAATCATATTTCCATCGGTTGTTCTTTGATATAATTATAGTCTCAAATTTGATTTCTCTTTTCTTATATCCTCCGGCCGATTGACGTTACCTTGTTTTGTCATTTTCAAAATTGAATGATATCTGATATCACCTACAGAATGATATTATCCCATTAAGCAATTCAATTTCTTAGATAAAATGAATTTAAAATAAATATTTTATATTTCATACAAGATACTGAATAAAAAATCCAACACAATATTTAATTGTTTATGTATTACTGCAATTTTTTTTAACGTGTTTGGTCATAAGTATTATTATTATTTTTACTTATTTAGAAATTAGAATTTGGCTTGAAAATTTTAAATACATGTTGAAATTTGTATTTGAAGAATACCTAAAACTCTGTTTTCACTTTTTTCATTTTTAGTATCTTCGAACAACCAAATATTATTTACAAAAACTATAACAAAACACAACTCTATCTTCAAGTCCAACTTCAAAAATTTCAAATAAAGTAAAAATATTTGATTTCTATGGCCAAACACCTACTTATAATCTTATGAGTAGTTTCAAGAATAATATTTTTTTTAAAAAAAAAGTAACATAGGGTTGAGCTTTTTATTCTTATAAATTTTTTGTATCATTCTTGTTTCTCTCCTCTTTTGTATTTTATAGAATTGGATTTCCAAAGTAAGGTATAATATAAAAGGAAAAATGATATACAATATAACTTTTTGAATATTAAATTAAAAACAGAAAATATCACTTTTAAAATATTGAAAATAAATATTCACAAAAAAATTATTTTCTATGCTGAATAATTGCTATTTCTATATTTTTATCTTATTTTCAAGAATACCAAATATTATCAATTCCAAACAATAAAAAAATCCATGAGAGGATAAACTATTCGTTCAAAAGACTTGTGCTATTTTAATGCAAATTACATAACCCCATCATTTCTTAAATTGAAAATGAAAGAGGTAAAAGGATGATAAAATTTTCGATGGAAGACTATTGCAGGAAGTTTAATTGGTGCCATATATTTTATAAGTAAAATAATAATTATGATCTTAAATCCTTATTCATATCATTAAATAATTAGAGAGATGTAACAAATATCAATATGCACATTAAATAGTTGAGGGTTATAAACATGAAATGTTGTGAGCTATGGATACTAATGGTTAATTAAGAGCAGAAATTATGAAAATAAGGTATGAAAATAATATTTTTATATAAAATAAATGAAAAAAATGAGAGAAAAACTCAAAAAATAAATAAATAAGATATTTGGCCAAAGAGAGGTGACACGTCACCTTTTTTATTCCTAGCTTTAATATATACATTAATTCTGATCAAAATTGGAGGATTAATTACTTATTATTAATGTCATTAAACATCTTTTTATGTGAGTTATAAAGTTTGATAGAGACCATTTACAATTTTCTTATTGATGTTTAGTTTGACATGACAAGTAGCTTCTTATGCTTTAGCATGTCAATAATCCTCAAAAATAGTTTGGGAAATATTTGAGTATTAAGTGTTCGACCAAAAATGCATATATTTAATTATTATTGTCTTACATTCTAATACTTTTAATTTTCTTTTGAGTATTAATTATATTATTTTGTGGTTAATATTATATTTTTACTATGTAAGAATAAAATCGTGTAAAGACGAAGAAATTTAAAACAAAAATAAATAAAACGCTGGAGAAAACAGAGAAAGGAGGGGAAAAAAAGACACGAAAGGGGGACAAGAGCTAATGACCTAATGATTGAGAAATAATATCCAGTGATTGATGAAGTAAAAATAAGACGAAGATATTAAAAGTAAACAAAGGAGAAAAGAAGTGAAAATGGAAAGGAAGGGAGAGGCGTACCATAGTAAAAATGGAAAATGGAAAGAAAGTTGTAAGGTCAGCACTCAGCGCACAGATGGCGTCGCAGAATCAACGCAGAAAATTGAGGTCTCTGAAGTTTTGTCACTAGCGCTACATGCGCGACGCGGCGGCAGCGCGAGTCCGCGATTTTTTTCCTTATCCAAATTAGATTGAATTTTTAAAAGCCTAAGTATTTCGGCACCCTATAAATACATATTGTACACGATTTTAACATAACTTTGAAATTACTTTTGACCATGAGTTTAGAACTTTTGACCTAGAGAGAGCTTGGAGCCGCTGCAGAGGCCGGAGTTATAGGGTCATACCTTTTCTTCTCTGTAATACTTGTTTTTATATTTTTATTTGGATGATTTGTTATTTTTCTTCCATGTCTATGAAAAGCTAAACTATTTAATTCTAGGGCTTTGACGCTATCATGAAAGTTGACGTTTGATTGTCGTTTATATCTATTGATTTTCCAATATTGGGTTATTTATTTATCATTTACTTTACTTTATTTTCTTCAAACCGTATCTGAACTTCTTTGTCGTGTTTTCTCTTTAGCCAAGGGTCTTTCGGAAACAACCTATCTACATGTCAAGGTAAAGGTAAGGTCTGCATACACTCTACCTTCCCCAGACCCCACTGTGTAGGATTCCGTATGTTGTTGGATTATTTATTTATTCTTGGTCTTAATTTTTTGATTATTTGACAAAATAGTTAAACACTATATTGGCTTGTGAATTGGACTAAGGATAGGGAATTTACATGCGTAATAAGAATAAATAGGGCTTGTTAGTATTTATACGTTTCGCTACTGAGGATAGGAATATACCCTTTAGCCTTACTCAGTTGAATACGGAGATATTAATGTGTTCTTGTTACCTATGGCGACCATATGAATATAGGCGTTCTAGTAGCATCTACAGGCTTGTGAGCAATTCGGAAGATACTCTAAAGTTAACATCAACCCTCAACTAGTAACTCAGGAAAATCAATAGGTATAACGATTGGAAGACTCAACTGGATTGCTAGTGGTCATAACCCTAGATCTATCTCTTCTCCGATAAAATCTGTTCTTTCTTAGTTGAAGTTCATTATTTATTTTCTTTTATTTTTAGTTAGTCATAAATATAATTTGGATTCTATTTCTTGTTTAGATAAAATTCGAATTAGTTTAATTTAGTAAATAGTTAATAATAAGTCTCTGTGGGTACGATATCTGGACTTTAATCATAAATTATTTGTCAACCGCATATACTTGTGTGTGTGTTTGGGAGCAACACTGATAACGCTATTTTTTTAAAAGTATAATCAAGTATGTAACTGTTTATATATAGAGAGATGTTAATGATTCCCTAACAATAGCATGGTGCCTTAAGCTAACAAAAAGATTTGTTGCTCGACTGCCTTTAAAAAGTCTGCTAATCAAGATTTAACCTTACTATTTTAAAGAGTCATATTCATATCATCCGTTGGTGTTGCATATTTACATGATAAAAGTTGTTGACGAATATAATATAAAATGGTGTTTTCAAAAGATTTTATATAAATTTATACTTATAAAACGAGGTAGTTACTTTCCATGAAAATTTAGCACTTGCGAAATGTATGCGTTTCATTCTTTTGAAGGTACGTAGGAAATAAGATTGTTTTTTTTAGAATCATTTTCACTGTTTTTAGTTAGAGAGGTATATTTTAAGGTTTAAAGACAAGTAGATTGTAATTCATTCTCTCTTTAATGAGTCAGGTATCACAAGCTAAGCTATAAGAGTAAAGAATATGAAATTCGATAAATAAATTAATAAGCAAATAAAATGGATAAAATGTTAAATCACAAATGAATAATGAACAAGTGATTTGGTATATCGATCTAAGAGAGAAAATATTGGTTACAAGTGTAATCTTAGAGAATACAATGTGTCTTCCTTCTCTATTAAGTCTGGTATATATAAAATACAATATTACTAGCTTCTTCTTTTAGAAAAACATACCAAATTTTGAAAATATTTAAGAAGTAAGGTAAAATCATAAATAGAGGACATAAAATGGCCCAACTTTGTATGGAAAAGGAAAACAAAAAAGTCAAAAATTTAAAAGCCATGATGCATGTCCTATATTTTAGCAGTTGAATTTTTCTTACTTTGACAAAATACTTCAATGAAAATCCCGAAAAACTACCTTCCAAGTTCTGCTCCAATGTACCATATGAATAGCATATCTTAATACATTCATTTCCATAACATAATAATAATGACAACAAATTGCAATTATGGAGATCTAATTACAAATTTCAGGTTCCAAAAGAAACCTATTAAATGCTTCCATACACTTAATACAAATTTTCAAAAATTTAAAGTCCTACTCATTGAATAATTTCACGTTCATCCGTTCAGTAACCTCTATTAATCAATAGCCACCTCAAGTATATCAAACCAATGAATTTGAGAGGGTAAATTAAAAGACATAAAAATAGGTATTTGCTTCTTGTTTAGTTAGACTCTGATAAAAAAGATGAACTAATACTTGTGCTAATAGAAAATAACGGATATTCAACAAATCTAATAAATTAGTTGAGATTTGCGCAAATTAACACGAATACCGTATTTTAAGGATCAAGTTAGATTATTAATATTATAAAGATTCTTTGACACTGTTAATAAATTTAAAATTTAACTTGTGATACAATAATAACAGGTTAATTATTATTTTTACATATTCTCAACTATTAATGCTTATTAAGATATTTATTTATGATTACCTAATAAGTGACCTCATTATATGTAAATATTATTTAAAAAGTCAGTACATAGATCTTAAATTCATATTATAAACTTAAATAAAAAAAATTTAAGTTATGTAAAGTAATAATATAATATTTTTACATTATATGCATAATTGAACATGTTATACTAGATTACTTATCAATTATCCTATACTTCTAACCATTTATGTCGTGCCAAAAAGGACTAAGAACTTTTATTCAGTAGATTTTAGCACATATCATTAATTTTTGACGATTCTGCTAATCTTTGGCGGAATCCGGGATTGAGAGAAAGGGGAGGTGTGATATATGAATATCAAATCTAAAACTAATCGAAAAATTAGTTTCCGGAAAGTGTGTCTAATACTTTTCTTTAACCTAAAAACACAATTTTACAAATACTTTTTACGCCGTGAATACACATTACTTAAAATTCTAATAAAAAGGTATTGGAGAGAGTAAAATTAATAATGTTTTACAATTAGCAGGGGACGGTGATGAGCTTAAAAATGTTTAGAAATAATAGGGAAATTCGCACAAATGCCCCTCTTTCGGGATGGTCTTTAATTTATATCTTCTAACTTGAATTTTTTTAATTAATGCCCTTCGTTTAGATATTTTTTGGCTCTGGTTTCAAACTCCAGTTCAATTAAAAATTTTAAAAAAATCACAAGGCATATTTTGAATTCACAAGGCATATTTTGAATTCACAAGACAGAGTTTTAAACTCTACTTTAAGAAATAGTTTATCTGCAAAGTATGCCTTAAGCCAGAATTTGCCTGCAAATTATACCTTATAATAAGGTAGAGTTTGTCTTAAGGTAACAAACTTTACCTTAAGGCACAATTTGCTTTCATGTGTAAGGCAAATTTTGTCTTACGAATTCAAATCCTACCTTTGCGAATTATTTTTAATTTTTAACTGAACGGGCATTTAAATTTGAAATCACAAAATATTTTTAAGCGAAAGATAAAAATTAAAGATCAATAATTTGAGGGGCAAAAATTAAAGACCGATATTTTTGAAGGGCAATCCGCACCAAAAAAAATGGAAATAAGGTAAAAACAAAAAAGCCCATTAGTGTGCATTATTTTCTGGGAAATAAATACGAAAAGGACAAAATTGGGATATACAAAAAAATAAAAAGAAAAAATGATGTATTTTTGCATGGAAATAAAGGCTTAGACTATGAGACGCTTGGCAGAATATTGCAACCATTTCTCACCAATTGTTTCTCTCCAAAAAAACCCATCTCTCTTCCCCTTCACTTTTCCCCAAGAAATGAAATACACACATATATACTATAAGATAAGAAGATTATTATAATTATTATTATTATCATTATCAGTACTACTACTAGTTTCCTAGTTAGTAATCTTTTGTCTTTTTTTTGGTCATGTGAAAAAAATGATGGAAGGGTCTAAAATGAAGATTTGTTCATCAGCATCAACAAGGCTTTTATGGATTATGGTTCCATTAATTTTGGTTTCTATATTTTTCGCATTTGGGAATTCAAATAATTCAACTTCTTTATTTTCTTCTTCAAGTTGGCTTTTTGGTTCAGGTTATTATTATTCCAAAATCTTGGACTTGTGATTATTAGTACTTTACTAGTAATAATGATGATTTTATTTAGAGGTGTAATGATTTAAAGGATATTTCTGTAATTTACAGGAAAAAATAATTCCGACGGCGGGCAACCGGAGTTGGTGGCGGCGGTCGCGGTCAACGGTGGCGCTGACCGTGAAGAGGCTATTTTGGAAGATTATAGCTTTAATAGTAGTAGTATTAGTAATAGTTTTTCACCACTAACTGCTGAAGCTAATGAAGAATCTGAGGAAGCAGTTCAAGAAAATCAGCAACCTGTAAGTGTTACTCTTCGTGTGTCACTTTTCAATTTTCGAGAGTCAATTTAAGTAAATTTTAAATCTAAATTGAATTAGGTTAACTCAATATTTAAGATTATAATTTATATATTTGAAAATTACATGAAAATTTCATACTATAAGTTGTAACTTTTCTCATATCAATTTAATGGAAAAAATGCATCTTAAAATGTTGGTCGTCAAAGTACATTCAGGTTGAATATCGAAAGCGTAAAGTACTACATCAATTGGGACAGAGAGTATATTTTTATTTTTATTTTGTCTAATTTTTTCAAAAAAAAATTGTTCATGTTTTTGAAGAATTTTGTTGGGATTTTCTTTATGCGTGTACCTTTTTTGGTTTTACTGTGTGAGTGTGTGAGCCTGAAATCAGAGTTTTTCTTTATCAAAATTCAAGTCTTGACACTGTAAACTTTTGGGGTGGAAATGAAAAGATTATCTGTAATTCTTTTTTTTTTTCATTTTTGTTTCACTTTTTAATGTTCTTAGAAGAATTTTGTGGTTTTTTTTAATGCATGTATCCTTTTTTTTAGTTTCACTATGTGAGTGTGTGATGATTTTTTTTTTTAAAAAGTAAGAGTTTGATTTCAGAGACTTCATTGATTAAATTTGTAGTCTTGCTTTATAAAATTTGTTGGAGTAATTTATTTGCTGGAGAAAGAATAATGAAGCTGTGACTTATCTGTAATTCTTTGTTTTTTTGTTTTTATTTAAACATCTTAGAAGAATTTTGTGGGAATATTTTTAATGCATATACCTTTTCTTTGGTTTCACTCTGTGTGTTTGTGATGATTTTCTTTCTAAAAAGTAGAGCCTGAAATTAGATTTTTCCTAGATTAAAATTAAAGTATTGATTTATAAAATCTGTTAGTACAAATGAAAAGGTTACTTCATTTGAATAAATGACTCTTTGACTAATCTTTTTTTTTTCATTTTTGTTTCTAACTTTCTGTTAAATATACATACGTTATACAAAATATACACATGTATATCGTATGTATATTCAGTCTCGGTTTAGTGTATATGGTCGTGTATATAGTCTCGGCTTTAGGTAAGGTTTTAGTCTCCTAGGTTAGGTAATGTTGTGGTGTAATTATTATTGTACACTTACCATCATCAATGTGGAAATAATTTGCATGCACTAACTAATTTTCGTTTACATATCATCTTGTTGATTCGAGTCTTGTAATTTGGTAATTTTGTAGCGAACGTCGTGACCAAATCTTTCATTTTCAAATCGAAGATTGATCGATAAATTAATTATATATTTATCTTTCTAAGCAGGTTATAATAGAGAGCAATGAATCTTTTAACATTTCATTGGAGAAGCCACAAGAGTTGTCTTCTGTGATTAATGAAACTCATGCTCCTCCAATTGAACCCAAAATCAAGAAAAAGTTTAGCAATTTGGAGAAGTTAGAAGTCCAATTGGGGAAAGCTCGAGCTGCCATCAAAGAATCCGCTACATCTGGAAATGAAACGGATGACCCGGATTATGTTCCATCCGGTCCAATGTATTGGAATGACAAAGCTTTTCATAGGTATATGGCTCTGTTTTTTTATCATTATCAATATAACGTGACTTTTTTTGGGTCATCTAATTGACACCTGGTTATCGCGAAGTCTTTTTTTGTTTGTCTGATATGATCATTTGGTCCTATATTTTTCCGTCGTTGAAGCAGTGATGTTAATGGAATAGTATTCTAGTCTAGTCTTTGCCATAACATTGCTGGAAGTATGTTTAGTCGAGACGTTTCATTCGGTCCAATGTATTTGGAATACCAATGCTTTTCATAGGTATCACTCTGTTTTTCGTTCATTATTAATTTAACATGACTTTATTTGGTCATATAATAGGCACCTCGTTATCGAGAAGTCTTCAATGTTTTTGTCGGTCCGATAATGGTTGTATGGTCCTATATTTTTTCACCATTGTTATGTGGCCTTAGATAATTCTTTTGAGGTAGACATGTTCATAGAATAGTATTCTAGTCTTAGCCATGAGGTTGCTTGAAGTATGTTTAGTCGAGACGTTCCATCTGGTCCAATGTATATTGCTCTGTTTTTTCGATCATCATCTATTTAACATGACTTTTTCTGGTCATATAATAGACACCTCATTATCGAGAAGTCTTCTATTTTTTTTGGGGTCCGATATGATAATATTTTTTCATCGTTATAATGTGGGTTTAGATAATTCTTTTGAGGTACCATGATGTTGGTGGAAGTCTGTTATGTTTAGTCGTCGTTGTTGCTTTAACTAATACTTATGTTAGAATATTCTCATTTATCCTTCTTGCATAGAAAGGATTTGCCGTCCTTGTCATGTTAAATCATGCTAATACACCAAGTAAGTTGTCGCATATAATTTAAAAAATAGAGTCAAATTATTAATTATTCAGTAAGATTACAGGTTAATTTTTTGAGATTTATTCCATTTGAAGCAAACTTATGAAGCTAATGTATTCGGTTCACCTTCAGGAGTTACTTGGAGATGGAAAAGCAATTCAAGGTATTCGTGTACGAAGAAGGAGAGCAGCCTATTTTTCACAATGGTCCGTGCAAAAGCATATACGCAATGGAGGGGACCTTCATTTATCAAATGGAGACAACCAAATTCCGGACCAGAGACCCCGAGAAAGCTCAGGTCTTTTTCCTACCTATCAGTGTGACGGCGATAGTTCACTTCATATATGATAGAAACTCCAAAGAACATTGGAATCCCATGAAACAAATGCTTACAGATTACATTAATCTTGTTTCTGGAAAATATCCTTATTGGAATCGAAGCCAAGGCGCTGATCACTTCATGCTCGCTTGTCATGATTGGGTAAGAACCTCAATGTCCTCCTCGCTTATACGGTCATTATATTGACCCGTCTTGTATCATAATTAGCAACTTACCAAAAATATTAATTGAATAATGATTGTTCTGAAATGTGTTGATTTTGTAGGGGCCTGAACTTTCAAAGGCTGTTCCTGATCTTTACAAGAACTCAATTCGAGCGTTATGCAATGCTAATACCTCAGAAGGATTCAAGCCTTCTAAAGATGTATCCTTCCCGGAGATTCTTCTCCCTGGAGGTACGATGAATGGCTTGATTGGCGGTCCATCCCCATCACGTCGATCAATCTTGGCGTTCTTCGCCGGAGGGCTTCATGGACCTATACGCCCGATACTTCTCGAGCATTGGGAGAACAAAGACGAAGATATCCAAGTCCATAGGTATCTACCAAAAGGCGTCTCCTACTATGGCATGCTAAGGAATAGCAAGTTTTGCCTTTGTCCTAGTGGTTATGAAGTTGCTAGTCCACGGATGGTCGAGGCACTCTACACGGGATGTGTCCCGGTCCTCCTTAAGGACCATTATGTGCCACCTTTCAGCGACGTGTTGAACTGGAAATCGTTCTCTGTTGAAGTCCCCGTCGAGCAAATTCCAAACTTGAAGAAAATTCTGTCTGGAATTTCAACAAGGCAATATATAAGGTTGCAAAGAAGAGGTAAACAAGTGAGGAGGCATTTTGAAGTTAATATGACTCCAAAAAGATATGATGTGTTCCACATGATACTTCATTCTGTTTGGCTTAGAAGATTGAATATGAGGCTTCATGGACTTGAATATTTGTGACCTGTTTTGTATTTTCTTATTTTGTGTTTATGTGACCCACTTTTTGTTATAGTGTAATGTTTAGACTTTAGAGAACTGCGTTATTATTAATTTTGGTGAAATATTTGTTTTTAGGTGATTAATGTAAGTGCCATTTTAGTAGGCCTAGTGTCATTCTAAGTCAAAGTTTAGTAGTCCTATGGGTTGTTATTAATATTGTGTTTTGTCTTTGTTAATTAATGTTCTCATCGATTCTGCTTTAGAAGATTCCAAACAGAAATATCTTTTGGGAACAATATAATCATCCAAGGTGAAATTAAAAAATAATACTTTTCAATTGTAATAATACCATTTTTGGTCCCTCACTTATTGATAAATTTTGATTTTTGTAATTTAATTGTAAGAAAAAAAAAGTGGGTGTGTCTTGATCCGAGGATCTTTCGGAAACAGACGCTTTATCTGCCAAGGTAGAGGTAAGGTCTGCGTACACTCTACCCTCCTCAGGCCCCTTTGAGGATAATTAGTTTTAAAAAGTAGTAATAATCTAAATATAAGATGCCATCTCCGATAGATCAAAGTGTAAATGCAATTCACTTGTTATCGAAGTAGAGGTCAACTACTATCAAAGGATGTGATGCAGTAGATGAGATTGCTTCTTCCTTAATTAGAGGTCTCGATTTGAATTCTGTGTATGAAAAAAATTCTTGGTAGGGAAATCTTCCCTCGAGTGGGCCTTACGAGGCGTGAATTCATGCTCTAATATGAATACTGGACACCAGGTGAGAAACAAAAAAGTAAAGGCCGACTTGCTAAGTGGTTAACTGATTACGTTTATGCACTACAATTTTTTTTTTAGCTACGGTTAACCTTTGCCTTTAAATATTAAAATTGAATTTTATAGTAGCTATTGTTTTTGATAATTTTGATATTATTTCTTATTTGAGCCTTGAAAATGAATAATCTGAGGAGAAGTTCTATTCCTTTTGGGCGAATCGAGATTAATCTGGCCCGACACTGAAATCCCAATTTGGTGTTGGTCATTGCATCACGGATTTGGAGGACAAAATATTGAAGAAGTCTATGAAGAGTTTGTATATTTTGATTAATTAATAAAAAAAGAGGTGTACATTTTTATGTCTCATTTTCCAAGTGGATTTTTGCATGTAGATTGAAGACTGTCCGTAGCGTAGAAGGTGCTCCTGCTATATTTTAAAAATAATTTAAAACAATAAAACAAGAATTGCAATGCAGTTTTTTAAAAAGAAGGAAAAAATTACGGGACGTGACAAATATTTAGATTGTACGGAATGTAGCTATAATTTCATAAAATTACGAAGC
Organism: Anisodus tanguticus; assembly: GCA_034509755.1. Lineage (NCBI taxonomy): Eukaryota > Viridiplantae > Streptophyta > Magnoliopsida > Solanales > Solanaceae > Anisodus > Anisodus tanguticus. The sequence continues at coordinate 2,579,327 of CM067555.1, read as the reverse complement.
ATAGCTATAGTTAAAAAGATCAGTAAATATAGCTAATGTACTTACGAAAACTTGCTATCTACATTGATAATATGCAATGATACAACTCTTTTCTGCGATTTCAGCTGATACAATATGTACCCCCCTTTATACAATTTTTTCACTGATATAACTAATACATGTCTGATACAACTCTTTCGCATGATACATCAATAGCTACGTTTCATAACTACGCAAACGGTAGCTACTCATATAATTTAAGACATATTGATCACTTTTTGAAATACATTAACGATAATTTTCATCAAATTTATACATTAAGAATTACTCGATGTGGAATTTCACTAGGTATGTATGTCGTTGTTATACATTAATGACTAAATATAACAAAATCCCAAACATTAAGGACCATTTTGATCATTTTCTCCGATAAAAGTAGCATGTAACCATTTTAGCAGCCATTGAAGTAAAATACCAAAAGCTCAAAAAACAACAAAAAAATGCAAATAATATCAAAATGCCGCATCTTCTCTATTTTCCCTCAATCCATCAAACTCAATTCAATCCCCAAAATACCCGTTTCCCAAAACCCAAACCCGAAAAAAACCCATTTCTATATCAATGCCTCTGCTTCTAGAACCTTCAAGTCATCTTCAGAAGCTTCTATATTGGCTAAGAAAGTACTATTTATGCCACCTGGAGTTGAACCCGAAGATATTACTGAAAATATGATATTACCCGGGTCGAATATTGTTATCGGACCCTATGCGGGTGATGCTAAAATTAAAGAGGTTGAATTTGTGAAGAGTAGTAATAAACCTAAAGATTGTCCTAAAGATGAACGACCCGAATTTGCTATGTTGGGTCGGTCTAATGTTGGGAAATCATCACTAATTATTTCTTTAGTTAAGAAGAAAGAAGTTGTTCTTACTTCTAAAAAACCAGGTAGTTTGAATATTTGACTGTTATAGTTTGCGAATTCAGGAGTTTCACTAAGGGGTAGTTTGGTAGAGGGAATAATAATAGTCCTTAAAAAATAGGAATAGTACTGAGTAGGGTGTATTAGTAATGTATTTTTATGTACTGAATAGGGTGTATTAGTAGTTCCAGTTTTTTAATTTTATTTTTATGTATTTTTTAATTACTGTTGTGTTTGGTCAGCCTGTTATAGTTAGAGGAGCCAGGAATTTCGCTAAGGGGTCGTTTGGTAGGGTGTGTGAGAATAGTACTGAATACTTCGTCAAAAAATAAGAATAGTACTGAATATGTGTATTAGTGATGTTGGAATTAGTTATGTTGGGATAAATTATGCTAACAATATATTTTATCGATTGTTTGGTTTGTTGTATTGTATAAATAGGGTGTATTGATAATGTTAGAAGTAGTTATACTGGGATTAGTTATTGTTGGGATTAGTTATGCTAGCAATATATTTTATTGACTGTTTGGTTTGTTGTATTGAGTGAATAGGGTATATTAGTAATGCCATTGGTTATGCTGGGATTAGTTATGCTGACAATATATTCTATCGACTTTAGTTTGTTTAGTTTGTTGTATTGAGTGAATAGGGTATTAGTATGCTAGAATTAGTTATGCTGACTATATTTTATTGATTGTTTGGTTTGTTGTATTGAAAGAATAGGGTGTATTAGAATAAGAATAGTACTGGTATTGTTAATCCCATGGTTTACTATGTATAGGAATAGTAATGGATGGGGTGAATAATACCAATATTATTTTCTCTAATACCTCCTACCAAACAACTCCTAAGGGTATTCAAAATATTTAAAAGTAAATGAATATACATGTAATTTTTCGGGGGTTTGGAGGAACCCTTGCGACACCTTAGCGGGTGTTAACGATGGTAATGGTGGTGGAGAGAAAGGAAATGCTAGTGGTGGAACAAGTGGAGGAGAGGTGTAAAATGAGTTGTGCGCTGAGGTGGCATGGCACGTGGCTTCCACCTCATTAAAATGTCAGTGCTACGTGGAATCGGGTGTCCACCTTGGATGATCCTAATCGGGGAGGGGTATATTTGAACCATTTAGGTAATGGCATGGTATTTCTGTAGGGATAGTATAACGAAGGTTACAATCGATCTTTTTCGCGTTGTTAGAGGGGCAAATTTGATCATTTTCACAATTATTTTTACACATTAAGCGGATTTTTGAACACAAATACTGGCTTTGGGCCAAAACTATTGAGTGTTGGTGAACCCATAGATAGGCTTGTAGCTCCGCCCCTGCTAGCTCCCCTAGTTTAGTCTACAAGTATGGGTGTTGGATAAACATGTCCATTGAAATAGGAATAGATGGCTCACTCCGAGTGTTGTAGTTGGATTTTGGTATTTACTTGGTACTTCTATGGATTAGAGGTGGATTCTAATGTTAGTATGTTTATCTGTACAGGGAAGACTCAGCTGATTAATCATTTTTTGGTTAACAAGAGTTGGTACATTGTGGATTTGCCTGGTTATGGGTAAGCCTTTATTGATTTTGCTGTTGCTAAGTACCGTTTAATAGGTGAAGAGCTTTTCTTACCATTACAATGAAATGTGTTGAGTCAAGCTATTTCAGAAACTATTAGCTGGCAGGAACTAGTAGGCTATAGCAGTAACCTCAATACTTCTATTCGGATGAAGTAGCATGACTTCACTTGGTATGATAAATTGCTACTTGTTCGTTCGGTTAAGCAATAAACTGAGCCTCAAAAATCAAGCTAGTTGCGGTCAACTACATGATTTACTATGTTAAGTTGAACGGATTGTGCTCTTCCGGGCCTGGTGCTTCCAATTTGTCATTCCTAGCAACTAAATAGTTTTTAACAAACTTTTAGTTTGTACGGGGAGCAAGGTGATGATATTACAGGCGGTACATGAAAAAAAGCAAATAAAAAAAAGGAAGAGAAATCACTACTTCCCCTACAACAGAACTACCTTGATGGATTTTGAAAAGGGAGTATTTTCCACCAGGAATTTGAGAATCACATCATCTTGATCCCAGCCATCTAATTCTATCTTCGCCATCACTGTGGAGTTGCAACTGCATAGACTGTTAAAAATATTAGAGAACTTTCAGTGATCAAATTCTGGAAGTACCAGTGAATAGGGATATGCAGAAAATTTCTTAATTATTACTCGTGAACTTATTTATGGAGTCCTTCCTAGTTTGCTCCTTTACTCTAGGTGCTGCTTCACTATGCCTAGATTGATCCAAAGATTGAATCTCATATCTTTTCTTTCAGATATATCTGTTCTGACCCTCATAAAGCACATTGCCGCCTTATCCAAGATGAACAATAGATTTGCAGTAGTACAAACAAGCCCCACATTCTTTCCTTTTACATAGCTTACATGCTCCTATTGTTTGAATGTTACTAGTTTTACTGCTGTTCCTAATAAAAGCATCACGGTTCCAACCTTACCTGGAAATATCATTCTTCATTGTTCCCAATAAAAGCATCATGTTACGAATTCCCAATTACATCTTTTTAAAGTTTTCAATTCAAGAAGCTGTAATGTTATCTCTCTGACCATGTGATGTTATTCCACTAAATCATTGAGTATATCTTGTCACCATAGCTGCTGAAGCAATGCACCACAGCATAGAAATAACTTTCCATAGTTACCCCTTGTGAAAACATGGCTTTTTCCCGCTTCTGATAGATTTCCACATTGTCAAGAGCAGGAACAACACATAAACTGCTATTACAGGCAACTCTAAATATGTAAAAGGAAGGAGGAAACCACTGTCAAACATAACTACTACAGCCTCTAGACAACAGAAATAGATGGTTTCTGACAGTGCCTCAGGGAGAAAATTAGCATATTTGATAAGATCCGAAGATCAAAAGTTAGTTTACAGCTAATATACTGTGGCCTATACAAATCAGTTCAGCTGACATCAACCTAATTCAATGGAAGTGTTGTAAATGCTTGCCAATAAGCCAAACAATCAGATATGTCCTTTCTTGTGCACATCTTGTTAAACAGTCTAGATTACTGTATTATAACATTTATTTGAAGATGCATAGGAGTAAAATAAAATGTTGTTAAGTTACAAATCTACCAGCCAAATGGTGACTAAGGCTATATTTTATTTATTTACTTCATCTTTTATTCTTTTTTATAGATCTCGATAGGCTTCTCACTATTATGAATTACAAGTCAGTAGAACCTGACCGTGGCTGTGCCTACTTTATGGCTTTTTGGTTTTTGGCGGGGCGGGAGAGGAGAAAATATTGGATCATTCATCAAAGTAATTTTTCCTTTTTGATAAGGGAAAGTATATCATTCATCAAAGTAATTGAATCTAATTCTCTCCTTTATCTTCCCCTTCCCTGACTTGAGCATAGTTGTAGTTGTAGAAGCTTTCCTTTATGTAATGAGTTTGCACTCTCTCCTATTAGCTTCTTCTGTCATGTTTTCCATCACATAGCTCTTTGTACCTTTTGCATTAATATGGAAATCGACTTATTTGTCAACTTCTAAGTAAATTTTTGTTGCTTGTTTCAGTTTTGCTAATGCTTCTGAAGCTGCTAGAATGGATTGGTCCTCCTTCACAAAAGGTTACTTTTTGAATCGAGATACCTTGGTGTCGGTATTGTGCTAATTGGCTTGGACGCAATAAGGTATGCTTCTGATTTTGCTGATCTTTGTGGTCTTTGTTAGCAATTCCATTCTATTCACGTGGTTAATTGAAGTCATTTATTTCCATTGCTACTTATAAAAGTAGGTCATTTCGCACTGTTGTTGACTTTCGTAGAGAAAATGACAAAAATGGTCCCTTATGTTTGAGGTTAGGTTCAAAATAGTCCCTTAAGTATGCGCCGAACAATTTTAGTCCTTCTAAGTTTGTCAAAAGTTAACACTTTTAGTCTCCCTCAAATATTTAACAATTTATGTTCGTTAGATTTGACGGAAACGGTGAAAAAACGATTTTACCATAAACACCAAGAAAGAGTCCCATCAAATTCTAAAATATGCTAAAAAACTGCACTATACACTAAAAAATATAAAACAAAGCAGGATTACTGTTGAGTTGTGGAGTCTAATTCACCGCCGACACTAGTTTTCGCTATATATAGACTAGGGTGCCGTTTTTTCTTTCTCTGAGGTCGAGCAAGAGAGAAAGAGAGAATTGTAAACTCAAACTCCCTATTTGATTATAGTAAAATCTACAGTGGCAAAGTGGACGTAGCTCTCGCATTGAGGGTGAACCACTATAAATTTGTGTGTGTTATTTGTTCTTCGCTTATTTACTGTTTTCTGATTAGGTAAATCCTAACAATTACACCTCAAAAAGTTCCACCAGACTTTAGAAATAACTCAAAAATAGTAGAAAGGGACTATGAATGTTTGTCTTGATGAAAAAAATAGTCCCTTATGTGAGTTCCCGCTAATTAGCTTTTTTTCCTCCATAATTCCTGTTAAATCTAACAGACTTGAGTTTGGCAAATATTTAACGAAAACTAAAAGTGTTTACTTTTGACAAATTTAAAGGGCTAAAATTGTTCGGTGCGTATTTATGGGACTATTTTGAACCTACCCTCAGACATTAGTAACCATATTTGTCATTTTCTCACTTTCGTACAACACATTTCTCCTTTTTCCCCTGATAACTGACTTTCATGCAACATATTTGCAGATACCCATAACGTTTGTTTTCACAAAGTGTGACAAAATGGAGGGAAGGCAAAAAGGCCCGACCAGCCATGAGCTTATCAGGGAGAACTATAAGCATCAACCTCCATGGATAATGACTAGCAGTGTCTCTGGTTTGGGCAGGGACGAGCTACTTCTTCATATGTCACAGCTTCAGAACTATTGGCACAATGAGTAGCTCAAATAAAGAATCATCGTCATTTTGTGAGGTAGACCCTATTATCTGGGATCTTGACAATTTACCATTATATGATCCTTTTCGTCCCTAAGAGGTGTCCTCGGACAACCATAGCCAGATGGAACTCGTAACGCTGCATCCTGATGGAATGTAAATTCTTCCTGTGCACAATGATAAATTGTATTACCAACCTGCTTGTAACTTTCGTGACTTCTTTTATCGTTATTCCTTCAGTTGTCGTTGTTCCATACAGTTTATTCTAGTGAAACATAATGTAATGGTGCTATATAAAGCATTTTCTTGTTGAAATATAAAAAGTAGCCCTGATATTAGTTTCTTCTATCCATGTGAAGAGATGGCCAACATTATGTGAGTTGATTGCCCCTAAGGTCACACAACTTGTGGTAATTGACCATTAGAGTCATCTATAATTTTTTTTTTGGTTCCAAAAGCCATCTTACTTTACCTAGTTCACTTCCATGCTTATCTTAGCAGAATTGTGTGTTTTCCAGTGAGAATTATTGACGTGACAGGTTTAGTTTTAAGGGAAAATATTAAAACACTAAATTTGGCACCTGGACCAATTTAGGACCCAACCACTCACGCCCGATCCAATACCCGACCTGACTAATCTCTTTTTATTCCAAAAAAGCCCATGCACTCATTGTAGAATTGTATTAATCTCCCTTGGGAGCTTTTCTCATTAATACAAAATATATATAGGTGTACAATGTGGAATCCCTATACAACAGGGATTCTAGTTATATCATAATTACATAACACTAAATATGGTAAATATAATTACAATGTACACACGTGCTAATACACCCTCTCAGTCGGAGCGAGAGGAGGTCAGACGCTAAGACTAGATCTGAAGTCGAGGAATAGCTGTCTAGGAAGGCACTTGGTGAATATATCAGCATCCTGATATGAAGAAGGCACATGCAATACCCTGACATGACCGAGAGCAACCTTCTCACGAACAAAGTGGATGTCCATCTCAATGTGCTTGGTTCGCTGATGCTGAACCGGATTATGAGACAGATATATGACGGATATATTATCACAATAAACCAAAGAAGCCTTACGTGATGAACACTGAAGCTCTAAAAGAAGGTTTCGGACCCAACATATCTCAGGAACAACATTAGTAACGCCTCTGTATTCTGCTCCTGCACTCGAACAGGATAATGTGGGTTGCCTCTTGGCGGACCAAGAAATAAGATTATCTCCTAAGAACACACAGTAGCCTGAGGTGGAGCGTCGCGTGTCCGGACAACCTGCCCAATCAGCATCCGTATATGACAACAACCTGTTCAGTGTGGAGGGGTATAGATGCAAACCATAATCAAGTGTGCCCTTAACATATCGAATGATACGTTTGAGGGTAGTAAAGTGAGGCTCCCTGGGGGCATGCATAAATAAGCATACCTTCTGAACATCATAAGCAATATCAGGCCTGGTGAAAGTGAGGTACTGTAGTGCACCTGCAAGACTCATGTAAAGAGTGGGATCGGACATTGGATCACTATCCAAAGCACTAAGCTTTGATCTAGAGTCAACTGGAGTAGCCATGATCTTGCAGTTCGCCATTTTAGCCATGTATACAATCTCCTCTGCATACTTACGCTGACAAAGAAACATAGTATCTGCAGATCTAGTCACGAAAATTCTCAAAAAATAGCTCAACTTCCCCAAGTCAGTCATAGCAAATTCTGTCTTGAGTAGTGTAATGATCTCATTTTTCAATAACTCAGAGGAGGCAGTAAGTACAATATCATCAACATACAATAATAAATACGCAATGCTGCTACCTCTATGAAAAATAAATAGAGAATTATTACACTTGCTGCACACAAACCCAATCTGCAGGATATAGTGAGCAAAGCGATCATACCATGCTCTAGGGGTCTGTTTCAAGCCATAAAGTGACTTGTGGAGACAACATACATACTGAGGGACTGTTGGATGGACAAAACCAGATAGTTGATGCATATAAACCGTTTCATTCAAATCCCCATGTAGAAATGCATTTTTTACATCAAGCTGATGAATAAGCCAGTGTTTACTCATAGCAATACTCAGAACTGCACGAATGGTGGCCGGTTTGACAACCGGACTAAATGACTCACCACAATCTATACTCTCCTGCTGATTAGTGCCAATAGCCACAAGTCGTGCCTCGTACCTCTTTAGGTCACCACTGTCTCTGTATTTGTGGCGAAAAAGCCAAATGCATCGGATCACATTCACCCCCTCCGGTCTAGGAACCAAATCCCAATTGTGCTGTTGCGTTAAAGCATTAAATCCTCACACATAGCCGCATTCCAGTGAGGGTCTAATTTAGCTAATTTTGAGTTTTTGGGAATATATGACATAGTTTGGGTGGACAAATTGAATTGGACTTGGGTTTGAAAATACTTTGTTAGGCACGGGTTTCCATACGGTGGATAGGGGCATAGTTTTCGATATTTGGTGATAGTGTCTGGTTCTGAGAATTGGGCGACGGATCTGGATGACTGTCGGACCTGGGTGTGACGACGGGTTGGGAGGTCTGGATGGCGAAAACGGGGCCTGACAGTGGTGGCGATGTTGGCGTCGATCGGGTAGACGAGTGGGTTTGGGTGATGATCGATGTTGTACGATGTCGGTGGTGTGGAGGGATGTGTTGCAGCTGTGGTTGTGTAGTAACGGTGTGGGTTCCGGGAATTGGGGAGGGGGGATGGTTGGGTAGTCTGGGTTTCTTTTTTACGGTGATTCGATGGGCTGAGCGTCACCGATTGTAGGTTGGGTATGGGTTCTGGAACGGGTGTATGACAGCGACACGAAAGGCGGTGGTAGATAGGACCGATGAGAGGATTGTCGATGGCCGGAAAAGCTGGAGGGACTGCGTGGTGGTGGAGGTGGGGACCGACACAGACTGTGGTAGTGCTGAGGCATTGCCGGAGGTGGCAGTGACGGGTGACAGGGGGTCGACGGTCGACCAGTGGCGGTGGAACGGTGCAGATTTTCGAGGACGACGGGTGATTGGGTAATGACTGCCGCCGGAATAATGGTAGCATGGGTTCGAATCTTCGAGGAATTGGTAATCAGTGACTCGATTTTTTTTGATTTTGTCAAACGGGAAGACATATTCGACAAATGTGACGTGGCGAGAAATTATAATTTTGTCGGTTAAGAGCTCATAGCACAAGTACCCCTATGGTTTGACGGAAAACCTAGGAAGGCGCACGGAGTAGACCGGGGTGCTAATTTGTGAGGTGACGTGGATGTCATATTTGGGTAACACAGACAACCGAAAATTCTAAGGTGGTCATAGGTGGGGATCCGACGGTAGAGAATTTCGGTGGGTGTCCTATTTTGAACCACACGGGTAGGTAAAATGTTGAGAATATTTTCTGCCATTTTTAATGCATATACCCAAAAATTAGGAGGGGGGAGACGCATGAAAAATGAGGGTACGAATCATATTATTAATGGTTCGGAGAATTCTTTCGGCTTTTCCATTTTGAGGGGAGGTATGGGGCATGAGAAACGAAAAATCATGCCTTTAGCCGCACACAATTTATGAAAGAAAGAATTATTAAACTCACGACCATTATCACATTGAAACAATTTTATGTCTTTTTCAAATTGCATTTTAACCAGTTGACGAAACTCAACAAATTTGGAGAACACTTGAGATTTGAGTTTGAGTGGATAGACCCAAAGAAAGTGAGAGAAATCGTCCAAAAATACCAGATAGTATTTGTGGCCTAAGTTGCTAGTTATGGGAGATGTCCATATATCAGCGTGAATAATATCAAAGTAGAGAAAGTAGTACTCATAGAAGTCGAAAATGGTAGTCTAACATGTTTCCCTAACTGACACGAGGAACAAACTATGATAAAGATTCCCTTTGTTGCATTAGATTAAATTTCGATTTCTAAGAGAATAAAAAACGTGAGAACCGGATGATCAAGTCTACTATGCCACGTAGAGAGAGATATGATTGTTAAACGGTGGGAGGAGTGACACTAACATCGGATGTGGGTAGGAATGAATATAGGTCCCCCTTACTATTGCATCTCGCAAGGAGTTTCCCGGTACGAAAAATCCAAACGGGTCAAAATTAATTGAGATAGAATTATCGGTGATAAATTTTCTGACATAAATTAAATTTTTGATGATGTTTGGGGCATAAAAGACGTTTTTAAGAGAGAAGTGTGGATGCGGTGGTGGAGTAAGGATGTGGCCAAATCCTTGAATTGGAATGCGATGACCACTGGCGACCATAATAGATTGTGGAGTTGGTAACTGACGCAGTTTAGGAAGATTAACTGAATTGTGGGTGAGACGAGACGTGTCGCCCGTATCCATATACCATGCATTATCAGGTTGTTGACGAGTCAAGGAAGCCATGTATTTGTGTTCTCGGGTAAAGGACAAATTTTAATTATTTTCGGATAACGGACAAAACTTTTGATGGTCTCGAGTAAGGAGAAAAGACAAAAAGAAAAGATTTTGCTTGTTTTTCTCTGTCATAGAAAAAAGGGAAGAAAGCAAAACACAGACAAACTCGGTTTCTTGATCAAAGGAAAAGTGAAGAAAGATTTCCAGGCAAGGGATTGTTGACGGGAAGCAGAAACAAAAAACAGAGAAAGGCCTGGCAACGGACTGTTTCTCGGGCAAAGGACTGTTGACGGGACAATGTTGCAGGGAAAAGACAATTGAGCAGGGAAAGGACCCGTGCAAGTCTGTAATGTCTGCTGCCGTCGGACCAAGCTCTGAGAAAAGAAAAGAGAGGGGTTTAGGCTTCTGATACCATGTAAAATTGTATTAATCTCTATTGGTGAGCCTTTCTCATTAATACAAAATATATATAGGTGTACAATGTGGAATCTCTATACAACAGAGACCTAGTTCTACCATAATTACATCACTAAAAATGGTAAATATAATTACAATGTACACACGTGCTAATAACTCTCTCTCTCACAGAGATAGAGAGAGAGTTCTCTTAAGCCTTAGTCGTTCCTTAGTAGTTGTATTAGTCTTTCGCTAGTAGTTGTATTGGTTTTGTGGAGTAATATTGGTCTGTACATATTCTCAACTTGTCTAAATCATAGCTAAGTTTGATGTGCCGTTGATTATTACTCTTATACCTTTGGGATAAGAAGCCAAGAAGTACTGGTGTGATGATCTGATTGATGAAAACCTGGTTGTGCATAAAGAGGGCATACTTGAGTCTTGAGATTGTGTATTATCTCATTCCGTACTCGGTTGCTATTAAGTTTGCGGGTTCGAGCCCCATCAATCCCGTCTGATCCAAGATAACGAAAGGGAGATAAGGTCAACAACAACAACAAAAACATACCTAGTATAATCCCACAAGTGGGTCTGGGAGGGTAGAATGTACGCAGACATTACCCCTACCTTGGGGGTAGAGTGACTGTTTTTGATAGACTCATCGAAAGGGAGATAATGTCCTAACTAAATATAACACAAACTACCATTCCATCTATTATATCAGTCGAGTCATCAGATTCCTTAGAAAAGTTGGTTTGACAGAAAAATGTCACATCAAAATGTAAAAAATTTAATAAGTTTAACATGTAGGAGTATTTGAAATTTTGTATAAATAGATACTCCATTATTAGCGGAATGGTGTCAAATATTTTGAGACGTTCGTGATGTATAAACAGGATTATATATGGATCATAGGCTGTAACTGGGGTATAGGTTTCAATATGGAAGTTGGGAGAGTTGTTACCTCACTTATCTAGTCAAAACATAAAAGGGGTCTACTTCAGGTGAAGGATCTAAATTTGGTTTTGTTTTCTCTGTTGTCCCAGATTGACCTGAATATTGATATGTACTTGCCAGACTGGCCTATTGCCAATTCCATTTGAGGGTTCTGTTATTTGTTTAAATCTGTATTCCTTTGTGTGGGACTTCTTGACTCTTCTTTTGTCCTGAAATGATCTGTTTCCATAATGAATATATCACATTGTTGTAATGCTTTGCATAGACGGAATTAGAATTTAACTTTATAGGTTCTAAATTTTAGAATAACAACATCAGGTGTTAGTGATTGAGTTTTGAATTTAATATTCGTATATTATTTAGTGAATTTTCTTAATACAAATATTAGGTTTGGACGAAAACTACTGAATTCGATGGAACCCACCATCTAATTCGGCCCAGACCGCCCTTGAATGCTTGTCTTGATGCACCAGATAAATCTTTAGAAGAAACAAAACAGTTGCAAGGGAAGTGATTGTTTGTACCCCTACCTCCTTTTTTGGTGGGACGGTCATTCAAGGGCCATAGCGATGATTCGGGCCTCTGCTTGGAAGTATGATAAAGCTATTTATGAAAATTTTAGTGGTGCACTTGATCTGATAAAGATGATGGAAACGTGAACTCATCCGTTTTATGAAAAGTGACAGGTGCCAAATATGTCTCAATAAATATTGATGGTCCTCCTAATTTGAGATTAACCTTGTGGTTTGCAATAACAGATCTTTAAGATGACTTTGAAAATGTAGTGATTCTAGTAGTACATCTACCAATACGATAGGCATTATAAGATTTCGGAGGAAATATTATTTTAAACACATATATCTATAAATCTACTCAAGATTGAATTAGGGTATCATTATATTTGGTTCGAATAATAAGTATGACATTTAGAGAACTCTTAGTATTTTCAAAAGACGTATTAAAAAGTACTTAAATATAAAGAAAGCTACATTAAAATTAGGGGTGGGCAAAAAACCCGGAGAACCGAAAAAATCGAACCGAACCGAAAAACTGAATTAAATATATGTATATTTTTTTTATTTTAGGCTACTACTATCTCTTGAATCATAGCCATTGAAGTCAATCTATGAAGCTTTTATGGAAGTCGCATGAGGCATGAACTTGATTAACATATCATGGAAGCATTGACATAAAATGTAGGGAGAGAAAATAGTTGTAAATTGGTAAAATTTTAAATGGTCATAACTCTGCGCTCGGATGTCCATTTTACCTGATTTTTTCGATTCATATTTTTCCCCCAGCTTGTAATATATAATAATATAAAATATAATATATAATATTATTCGTTTCATATTTTTCGGATACAAAATCGATATAAACCGATATATGCTCTCCATAATTAAAATACTAAAGTTCCAATTGTCGAGAGAAGTGGAAAAGGAATCCTAGTACCTTTACATGTCCAAATATAATATATTACATTACTAATCAATTTCCAACCTCAAGACCTGCTCAAACAATGCTGTTGCAGTCAAATGAATTATTCGAGTTATTGTTCTTGTTAATTACAGGACACTACCACGTAGGATGTATTCAAAAGTCAGTTTTAGACTTTAATAAGGGTCATTTGTTAGCTAGTAAAAATACATCTTTATTCATATATTAATTGTTGAGAATATAATCAAATATTAAAAGTGTGTTCTATCTAACAGTTTAAGCTTTTAAATCAGATGGTCACACACTTCAATATGATATCAAAGCAGGCCAAAAAGGTCCTGGGATCAACCTCACCGCCACCCATTATCAAAAAAATTTCCACGTCCTTGGACCATGAAAAAAATCAGGGCCAGCACGTGAGGGGGCGTGTTGAGAATATAATCAAATATTAAAAGTGTGTTCAAATGGTCACACACTTCAATATTAATTTCTTACATAAATTATACAATGTTTGGTAGCTAGTAAGGAAATACCTTATTCATGTATTAATTTTTTCATACTTATACCGTATTTGATAGCTAGTTAAGAGGTAAGTTATTTATGTATAAAATTAGTATGTCATTTGGTTTGCAATTTAGAAACCCGCATAACTAATATATGTATAAGTTATGAAGGAATCTACGTATTATTTTATGCGGGGTAGAAGATGAAATAACTAATACGTGAATAACTAATACATGAATAAAAGGTTGAAATATTTACCCATTATGCTAGTTAAGGGTAAGTTATTTAGATAAAATAACTATTTGGTTTGCAATTTACCCGCATAACTGAAATAACTAATACGTGAATAACTAATACATGAATAAAAGGTTGAAATGACAATATTACCCATATCACTTCCCACTTAAATACTTTTCTTTTCTAAATAAATATTTTTATATAATTTTTAATATAATATTTTAAAATTTTGTAAAGAAATTATAATATTTTAAGTTTAATTGTATTTAAATATTTTAAAGTATATAATATTTGTTAACTTTTAATATAACAAACCAACATCCAAAGAAATAATTTATGCATAACTAAACCTTGTATAAGTTAACCCTGCATAACTAATACATAACTAATACTTGCATAACTAATACTTGCATATTAATACCCACATTACTAGTACATGCATTACTAATACCTATATAATTTTAACCAGCTACTAAGGTTGTCCAGTGGGCCGGGTTAGCACGATTCCGACCCGACCCCGCCTCGATCCCCCTAAAAACAAATTACCGTGTCGGGATTCAAAACCTGGACGAGACCTGGGCTCGTCCCGCCCGGGCCCATCCCGTTTCGACCCACGACCCTCCCCCCCGCCCCGACCCCGTCCCGATCCCCTCCCCATTTGCAAAACTAACCGTTGCAACAACGGTCAAATTTAGATTTTGGCCGTTGTGTAACGGTTCCAACGACCATTTTTGCCCCCCACTCCATAAACCCCTCTACCCCCTTAATATTTATTTTAACCCCTAAGTTAGTATATGTACACTTTAACCCAATTTTCAACTATAAAAACCTCAATTCTCTTCATTTTATCTCACAAATCTTTCTACTCTAATATCTCAATCTATCTTTCTAAGTCTACATTGCCTACTAAATATTTTATTTTATTTTATTTGCTCATTTGTCTAATTGTATAAAAGTTCAAAAATTGGGATGAAGTTGGCAACTAGCTTGAGGATCATCCATCGAGCAAAGTTTCAATTTTCAACCTCGATTACACATCGACGTTACGTCGGCGTTTGGTACCTTCGTTCATTCTTTAAATTATTATTGTTACTTGATTTTAATTATCGCACTTAATTTCATTATCTTTAATTATTTATTTGCATAATTAAAATGGAAGGAATTAGATGTATGATTAAGGATAAGTGTAAGGATGCTTCTTCTAGTAGGGGTAATAAGGGCAAGTGTACTTCTTCTAGTCATCTTATTCCTAGTCAGGATGATTTGATTGATTACACTCATATAGATGAAACTTTTTTTTAATGATATACCATTAGATGATGAGATATATTTTGCAACTGAACCAGTCTTTAATTTAGACCATAATCTAGATGACACACCCACTAGTGCACCTCAACCTCAACCTGAGACTGAGTCTCAGCCTCAAACTGAAACTGAAATGCCTCCTATTCCCCCTAGTATGAGTCGAGGCCCCACACAACGAAAATTAAAATCAGTTGCATGAGATTTTTTGATAGGGACTAAGAGAATCAAGTAGTTAGATGTAAAATTTATAAAAATATTTATAAATTTAAAATCGGAAAAGGTCAGGGTGGGATGAGAGGTTTATTGAGACATGTACAAGGCTTTCACAAAGCTAGGTGGGATGAATACGAGGCCACAAAGTCGGGTGTGCCAATGCGCTCTGAGTCGGGACAAGGTTCACATAGTGTTCGAACCAAGTATATGGTCAAATTAACCCGACGACGGGGGGAGGGGGATTGTAGGTCCTAATACGATAAACACAGAGATAGAAAATCAATAGCAAAATTAGTTGCGGTGAAGGGTTTGCCTTTTGCATTTTCTTCCTCTCTTAGTTTTATTCATTACGTAAGAGATATATATAATCCTGCTTTTAACGGTGTTTCTAGATCAATTGTTAGGAGAGACGTTTTTAAATTTGCAAATGAATATCAACAATATTTACGTTATGCATTATATCATTTTCCTGGCAAAGTATCTATCACTTCTGATACATGCCGTAGTAATAACGACAATGATTATTTAACTGTAACATGTCATTGGATATATCATAATTGGTCTATGCAAAAATGTATTTTAGCATATAGATATATTGATAATAGGCACACTGGAACTTTTATTGCACAAAATATTCATGAAGTTTGCAATTATTATGATATAACTGACAAAATTATGATTGTTACGTTAGATAATGTTTCTTCTAATAATTATGTTGTGAGACTTTTAAAAGATCTATTAACTCCATCTTTTCCTAATCATTTTCATATAAAATGTGTGTGCCATATTTATAACTTAGTTTTAAAGGATGATCTATCACTTTTTGAAGACATTCTTAATAAAGTACAATTTGCTATAAACTTTATTTTTAGAAGTAATAAAATATAAAGAAAAAAAATATAAAAAAACTTGTCACGATTGTGGATTACCTTTTAGAAAAATTCATGAAGAAGTAGCGACTAGGTGAAATTCTCTATATGAACAACTACTTGTTGCTTACGATTATAGAAGACCTATAACTTTATTTTTAACGCCATAATCGAAATCCAACTGATATGCTTGTAGATAATTATTGGGAAAAATTTCAAAACTTATTGGATTTTTAGAGAAAAATTTTCAAGCAACTAAAGAATTTTCTGGTATATATTATCCTACTATTTCAACTATGTTATTTTATATAGCTCTAATATTTTTGTTACTTAGTGAATATATGGAAAACCATCTTATAATTAAAAAAAATATTTATCAAATTTTCAAAATATTTTTTTCCTATTCCTACTATTTATATTATTGGTGTTGTATTAAATCCGACTATTAAAATAGACGGTTGTAAAACACTTATTGAAACGATTTATGATTGTATAGTAGTACTTCCATCTCCAACTCCAAAAAACCCAAATGAACAACCACTTAAGGAACCAACTAAAAAAGAAGTTTTGTCTAACATACACGATGAATGCAAAAAATATATATGCATTACCAACAAGAAATTGCTAGCAACCAACTGGCTTCTATACCTCTCCGTTCTTCTTCTTCTCTTCTTCTTCTCCTCCTCCTCCTCCTCCTCCTCCTCCTCCCCATCCTCCTCCTCCTCCTCCTCCTTCCTCCTCCTCCTCCTCCTTCTCCTCCTCCTCCTTCTTCTTCTCCTTCTGCTCCTTCTGCTCCTCCTCCTTCTTCTTCTCCTTCTGCTCCTCCTCCTTCTTCTTCTCCTTCTGCTCCTTCTTCTCCTTCTGCTCCTTCTTCTTCTCATTCTCCTTCTTCTTCTCCTCCTTATCCTCATTCTCCTTCTCTTTCTCATCCTCCTCCTCATTCTCCTCCTCCTCCTCCTCCTTCTCCTCCTTCTTCTTTTTCTCCTTCTTCTCCTTCTTCTTCTTCTCCTTCTTATCCTCCTCCTTCTCCTTCTCCTCCTTCTCCTTCTCCTTCTCCTTCTTCTTCTCCTCCTTATCCTCATTCTCCTTCTCCTTATCCTCCTTCTCCTTCTCATCCTCCTCCTCATTCTCCTCATCCTCCTCCTCCTTCTCCTCCTTCTTCTTTTTCTCCGTCTTCTCCTTCTTCTCCTCCTCCTTCTCCTTCTCCTCCTCCTCCTCCTCCTCATCCTCCTCCTCCTCCTCATCCTCCTCATCCTCCTCATCCTCCTCCTCCTCCTTCTTCTTCTTCAATACAACCTTATAAAAGACATGTTGTTTTTGCGGCTAGTATTGAAAGCCTTAGAAATAGAATGTTTAGTGGTTCCACTGCTAATCAAGTTAGCAAGTTTGATGTTTTTGTTTTGCAGGGTGTTATACCGTACCAAGCAGTTCTTAATGAATAAGGACGTGAAGACTTGTTTACATACTGAAGGAAAAATGAGAAGACATTTCCGATATTAGCAAAGATGGCCGAGATGTGTTGAACATTCAAGCGTCATCAACATCGTCGAAAATGCTTTTTCGATCGGAAGATTTCAAATGGGAGAGCACATACACTCATTAGCGGGAGATAGCTTTAGAGATTACAGTTCTATTAAGAGATTGGATACGAGCAGAGCGTAGAAAGTGCGGTCAACCAGAGATCAACGAATAAGACGATGAAAACTACAACGAAATCTTGTCCGAGGGAACTGGAAGCGACGTCGATCAATTCAACCAATTGTAGGTTACAACAATTGCAGAAAATGGGAAGTAAGTAACTGCTAACTATTACAACAAACTGAAATTACAACCATTTTGAAATTTTGCTGGGTCGAGTGATGACACTCTGTCTTTAAGACAAGATTGCCACGTATATATCCTTTTACGTTATGGACAATAGTCTTCCAAGATAAAACAACTTAACAAATGAACAAAGGAAACTCAAGTGTTACTTTTGAAGAACATAGAGTAACGAAATGATGTTGGAGAGGAAGAAGAATATTTTTGATTTTTTTGTCTCTTGCTTGAACAATTGAGCCAAAGGCTTCAATTTATAAATGTAAGGAGGGTGACTTCTCAACTAGCCAACTAATGGCTTTTAATAGCCATGTAATGACACTTAGTGAGGAGTTATATTCAGCCAAGTAAATGACTGAATTTAGGTGCAAACTAATGGAGATTCAACTCTCTAAAACCAACCCAAAAGGCAGAATCTTTCTACCTTCCATCGTGAGCCTCTTCTCAATATTATCCAGGGACCAAACTATAAATATTAAGCAATTTTGGTCCAAAAAAGATAATATCAGAAGAATCCAAGGCCCAAGGCCCACGACCCATAACCCGAGACCCGAGACTTGAGCCCGGACCGGACGGGACCGATGTTACATCAGAAGAGGTAGCTTCAGCTTTGAACTTTCTATAGTTAAATACCATCGGACTTACTTACTGCACGGTGAATGTGATGTCTTGAACCATCAGTGTTTAGTGTAAGCCAAG
Source organism: Anisodus tanguticus (assembly GCA_034509755.1). Classification (NCBI taxonomy): domain Eukaryota; kingdom Viridiplantae; phylum Streptophyta; class Magnoliopsida; order Solanales; family Solanaceae; genus Anisodus; species Anisodus tanguticus. The sequence goes on along the minus strand of CM067555.1, from coordinate 2,560,681 downwards.
TTAATAGTACCAACACAACAACTTCCCTTACTCAGTTCTTCGTAATGTTTTGTCCGTTTTGGCCGTGGACACTTCTTGGATTCTTAAGTGCATTCATTTGAGATGGCCTGTCCTCGCACTTAAATAGGTGGTCTCCTACAAGGTATCATGTTATACCCCACTTTATAAGTGTTAGGAACTATTAAAGTTTCCCCAAACCTAACCTCAACCGTTGAGGATCATTAAAGGTTTTGGAAACTTAACCTTTACCCACACTGCAGATAGCACTTAACGTCTATCGCGGGAACGACTTTGGATTTATGTTCCTTACAGAAATCATAACCCGAAGTGCTTTTACTTCTACCGAAGCACTCAACTGCACCTTTATAACTTAGTTTTTCCATTGAACCAACTTCATGGATCTCCAGTCAGTAAGGTTGGGTTACCACCGTATTGGTCCTTAAAGCTTGGGTTTTAAGCCCATTCCCCTAGACAAACAGAATATCTGATCTCTGGGTATGACATTTATCAGTGTGTCTGCTATGTTATCCTTTGATTTTATATAATCAATGGATATTATACCCGTCGTGATTAGCTGCCTAACATTCTTATGTCTCTGTCGAATATGACGAGATTTACCGTTGTACATAGAACTTCGTGCCCTTCCTAAAGCCGATTGGCTGTCACATTGAATCATCACTGAAGGTACGTGTTTGTCCCAACAAGGGACATCCTCTAAGAAGTCGTGAAGCCACTCAACTTCTTCTCTTACTTTTCTAAAGCGATAAACTCCGATTCCATCGTAGATCGGGCGATGCAAGTTTGCTTAGAGGATTTTCAAGACACATCCCCACCACCAATTGTAAATATATACCCACTAGATGGACTTGGTGTTCTCTATATCAGATATCTAGTTTGCATCACTGTACCCCTCTAGTACAACTGGATATCTCGAATAATGTAACCCATAATTTAGCGTGTACTTCAGGTAACGTAGCACTTGATTCAACGCTTTTCAATGATCATTACTTGGATTACGGATAAACCTAGATAACTTGTTGACTGCATAAGCAATATCAGGTCGGGTGCAGTTTGTTATGTACATCAAACTCCCAATCACCTGTGTATATTGCTCATGGCATATGGGTGCACCACGATTTTTATCAAAGCTTTTGATTTCTATCCAGTGGTGACTTCATAGGCGAACTGTCAAACACATCAAACTTTCTCAAAAACATCCTCGATGTAGTGAGACTGAGATAAGACAAGTCCGTCAGACGTCTTAGAGATTTTTATCCTTCATGTCGAAGCATTGTTTCAACATGTTCTTAGTCTCTAGGATTAAGCTAGGACTACTTCCTATGATCAACATGTCATCTACGTACATGCATATCATGATGAACGAGTCAGAGTTACCTTTCGTGTAGACACATTTGTCACACTCATTAATAGAGAAACCATTCGATTGTAGAGTAGTATCAAACTTTTCGTGTCATTGCTTCAGGGCTTGTTTCAACCCGTATAGAGATTTGAGAAACCCGAGCTTTAGAACCCAAGCACACCTAGTCCTCCCTCCTTCAAACACATGGGTTACCTCGTAAACCCTATCAAACTTTAAAATGAACAAATTTTCCTTTCCCCACCGATGTTTGTTCCACACCATATATTCATCAAAGGACCAATATCTCTTTCACAAAAATTTGACGATCCTTGTTCGGTCATCTACTCACTTAGTAGATTATGCAAGTCTAAAGTCTCCAACATTCGTACCCTAATGTTTAAGTCATTAAAGATGGGTGGACGCAACTCCCACCAAAGGCAAATTTCCAACACCAACAACTTCCAATTCCAACCGAAGAACCACAAGACATTGTGAAGAAATTAGAAAATGTATTTTTAACTATGTAATTTTTTAATTGCAATTTTACTATGTGATTTGCAAATTTTGAACAACACCACAAAATTGTAATTTTGAAATTGTATTACAAAAAAATTATATTTCTATTAAATAATATAAGACACAAAAACAACATTGAGATATTTTTATTACACTATCTTGTTCAATTATTTAAGTGTTTATATTCACAGTTTTTTTTAAAATTAAGTGTCTAAAAAAAATATGGAATCCCGGACCCGCCCCGCCCACACCGGTCCCTTTTCCGGCGGGATGTAGAACGGGACGGGACATCGGCCTAGCACGCTAGTCCCGGCCCGCCGGTCTAGCCGGAGGATCGGTCCCGACCCTTTCCCCAACCCCGCCGGGACCCGCCCCGAACCCGTCCCCTTGGACAACCCTACCAGCTACCAAACCACCCTAGTGTGCATGCCCACAAGACTTTCAACTTTCAAATGACAACTAGATATTGAAGACTAAGTATATACATGAAAGTCTTGTGCCCTTTTTTCTCTGTAATCATCCGATATCCTAATTATTTTTAGCTCAATTGATTTGAATTCGTGCCACCTGGTTCATATTGAAGGAGGAAGCGCTCCTTATTAAGATTTTCTTTATTTTCGAAGCTCGTACCTGAGACCTGGTTTGGTTAAGTTTAGAGAGATCTCATCCATCTACCATGATTCTTGATGGTGAAAGTGTTGAGTCCCACATCGATTGGGGCTTGGATAATTTGTCTCCTTAAGAAATACACTTTAACTTTGTTGATATTCTAGTAATGACCTCAAAATTACTGTTGACACAAGTAAAATACCTAACTTCTCAACTAATTGATCATTATTTTTCATATTTTTCCTCCCAAAAACAGTAACCAAATCGGGACATAATTGAAGGTCGTATGTGTGTTACCATGTTAGAATTCAAGAGCAAACACTTCACCAACTCTACAACACAAGGACACAAAATGTGTGCTCTTTTAAAGAATAATCATATAATGTTCCTTGTTTTACTTCTTGATTCAAATTTGAATATATATGGATGTCTAATTAAAAATAGTTCCTTCATTCAAAGTTTTGTGTGCTGGCAAGACATCTTTTTTCTTTTTAAATTTCTTTTGGGCCAGTGATTGTCTTTGAGTATTGGAAATAATGTGTTAGCTAGAATAGGAAATAACTTTTAGTTTATTGAAACTGTAAACCCAATTAGTGTAAAATAAAACTGTAATAAGGCTCGAGGAATTGACGACTGGACATGCTGCAACCTAGGGATCACCAGGCAACTCTTTGCTCTATAGGGGTGGGAGTGGCGGCCGGAGGAGCATAGTGCAATTCTTCTTGGAGCAGGGTTGTTTGCTTTAGCGATTGATTCTGCCATAATGTACTTCTACCTATGATAACACCGACAATGTAAGTCGAATTACGTACAACAAACCTTTGAGTGAACAATCGGTAGGAAGAAAGGACGGTAGATGATAATGATAAAGGGCGTCACGTCTGGACATGCGAAATGGATGAGCGAAAGGTGTCACCATGGAGTGGAAAATAAATGAAGGTGATGATTTAGCATTCTCATTCAAAAATGGACTTGGTCGCTTTATTTGGTATAGTTTTCTATCAGATGAAGGTTTTTAAGTGGTTTCCTTGCTTTAGAGGTAACGTGAAATCATCAATGGTTTCAGTTTGAATTTTTCTACAAGTTGATAGCTGAGGCAAAATATCATAGCTCCATCAAGTTAATAAGAATAGCAGAATTCCATTTTAAAAATCCTTACATTAGGGTTACTAACTTTTTTGCTTAATAACTTTCTGTTATCAGTTTGACCAATTTTGGAAAGCAATAAACAGTACAATGTCAATGCTCTTGAGAAGTTACAAAGAGGTCAGAATTTACAGAGGCCACAATTTACAAACCATACTTGTGGAAATACAATATATCTGATATTTTGCAGTAGGAAGTAAATATGAAAATGAAAAAAAAAGAAGAAGAAAGCAGCTTCAAGTGTCTAAATTGTGATATCTTTTAGTTACAATTCTTCAAACTCTTGAATATCTACCAACAAGTGTAGCAATTCTCATTTTCTTATCAATGTGAGGTCAGGGGCGGATCTAGATTTTTTTTTCATGTATATATAGTAGATGTTTAAACTCCCTTGGCGCCATTGATTGAGGTAACGACAAAGGAGCTAAAGAACTGCACTTGGTGAAGTAAGTGTGCCCGGACTGAGAAGAATAGAAGAGCACCATGCAAAAGAAGCAGGCGATAGAGGGAAATTAGCCAGCGGACTACACGATCCAAAATAATTTTCCGACGGAATTCGTAGTGTTACGTGTGGTTTTTCTTGTGTTTCATTTGTCGAGTCATTGTAGGCCGTGCTAATTGATTCAACTACTTGGTTGTTTGAGGAAGAAGAATGACCAAGGAACTCGCGCCATTGTGCAGCAATATTATTATTGTCATTATTTCTTTGTAATGAAACTGGTGAGAGATCAAGCGGTGGAGGAGCCACATCTTGTAAACGCCTTGAATTGAAAGAACTAGAACCAGAGCTGGAGATAGAATTATTTGAGACAGATTGAAACTCGGGTGCAGCGGTGAGCATTTGGACAACTTCCTTAAAATTAATAGGTTCCACTCTATATATTTTAGGTGGTGTTGGTGGAAATGGAGCAATTGGTTGTTTGGTCATAGGTTTTGCTGGGAGCCTTCGAACTCCATGAAGTGAGGAATGATATGAGGGTAATGTTTTCTTTTTCTTTTGTTCTTGTTGTGTATATGTCGAAAATGGAGTAGAACTAGAGGAGGAGGAAGAAGAAGAAATAGCATATGAATAAGAATCCATTTTAATTTTTCTATGTTCCAAGCTTTTTGGGGTAAGTTTGTCTTAGCTGGAAACCTTAATAAGAATACATTTGTGGTTTTTGCTTTTGCTGATATATATAGCTAGACAAATTAACCTGAGCAACTTGCGTTTAAAGGATACCTGAAAAAGATAAAATAATTAAAGAAGTTTGTCTTTAAGTGTCGGCTTTGGCTGAATAGGATTCATGTTACACAACTTGCCATGTCTGTCTGGTACTACTGCTCATATTTGACTTCTATTATAAAATTGCCTCCGTTATTATTTAGTTCTTACTTATATAGTCCCTTTGAATATGAAAATAGACTTTAAGGTTTAACTCAATCGTAATTAAAAGATAGTTTAAGAAGTGAGGATTTTCCTAAACGATATAAAAAGAGATGATTGATCCAAGCTCCAATTGATGTAGTACTCAACACTTTCCGCACGTTCGGAATTGGACATTTAAAGCATGAATAATATAAGACGGGGTTCAATATCAGTAAATCATGAATGGACTTGATGTGATTCCATGATAAAAAAATTGGACCTTGGCCTAACTAAATTCAAAAGTTAGCTTAAGAGGTAAGGTGTTACGCCCCGAACCATGGCCTGGACGTAACACAACACTCGGTGCCTGACTTCATGTGACCGAGCGAACCAATTGGCTGGCTAAATCAACATGTAGTATCAAAATATTTAATAAAATAGGAATTAAATTAACATATGCTGGTGTTCTAAAAGTCTGACCGAATAATCATTAAGTGCGGAAAATACTGAGATAAGTCCGAACATAGTAAAAGTGCCAACACGACAAACATAAAAATATGATAAACTCTGTCTAATCATTACTCTAGTCTATGAAGCTTTGAAGAGTGCAAAATAAATGATAAGACCCCGAAAGACTAGGGCTCACCAACTCGACTGATACCAGAGATCCTAGCATGCAGATGTGTCGTCCTGAAAATCGTTACCTGCACCGTGAAGTGCAGGCCCCGGCAAAAGGGACGTTAGTACATTTGAATTGCACTAGTATGTAAAACCAACTGAAGGAAATAACAAGTTGTTGGGATAGGGGCAACCCAAATCACTAAATAGGAATAAATACGAAATTGAAAACTGTAATTGAAACTGAACATAAGTACTTTTTATCCCGACTGAAGAAACGCCTGTGCCTCTGACCCAATATAAGTGGACAAGCTACGGCCTCGGGCCCAAGTATACGTATACATAACTACAGCCTCAGGCCCGAAGATGTATAAAGTATAAATTACGGTCTTGGACCCAAATACAAGTGTTCAACATTCAGGAATATAAAATAAGGAACTGAGAATCATACTGTAATACATGATACTGAAACACTGAATCATACTGAAGTACATGATACTGGAAATACTGAATAGAACTAGACTGAGACATGTACTCATAAACTGATTATGAAGTTTGAAGCATTAATTATTCATAGTAAACTGAATTGTCATAACTGAGACTCATGGGATATCGAACACGAGTCTATACTGATTACGTAATGAGTTCACAATATTCGAAGTGATAATTATGAACAACTACAAAGTTATATCCTCAAAAGATAGAAATTATAGACTTTTCATGATCTAGGGCAGAATCTCTAATTCTGAAGTAATTAGTAGTGATTCTGATGAACGAGGTTTGGGGATGATTAATAATGTTCCCACACATAGAGAGCCTCACATACCTGTAATCGCTCCTAGGAAATGAACTATGTTGATTTATGACAAAGAACGCTCCAAACCCTAGTTTGAATCGCTTGCAAAGGATTTCATTGTTAATCCTATGTTTTAGTTGGAGAATCATGTTACTAATCATGACCAAATGTTAGAATTACTAAGGAATCATTGAGAGGGTTGAGAGGAGATAAAAATGCTCTTGAGAGAGTTTTTTACGAGTTTGGAATGTCTGTGGAATGAAAATTCGAGTTAAGTGTTGAATTTATAGAATGAGCATTTTGGACCCTATCACTCGCTGGGCGAGTGCTATGGCTAGTCCTTTTCTCGCCCTGGCACTCGCTGGGCGAGTTCTATGGCCTGTCCTTGACTAGCTCTGACATTCGCTTAGCGAGTGCCCTGCTCATTTCACACTTAGTCAATATCTTACGTTTTTCGACGGTACTGACAATGTCTCAGTAAAATGGCCATAACTTCTAGCACATATCTCCGATTAAGTTCTACCATATATGGTTGGAAAGGTATATCAAATATCTACAACTTTTATATTTTGACTCCAATTCTCAACAGATGTTAACGAAATTGGGATGGAAGACAGACCCTGCTGTAAACTTAACCGATTCTATCTAATCTCAAGTACCTCACTACTCGTCTTGATTTCGAAACAACTATTTCCACCCAAACTCATCCCGATATTACTTCACATAACTAAAATGCCATATTAATACTCGTTTAACACATCCGCACCTAATCTAGATTTACAGAGTGTTACATAAGGATTGCCTAAGATGGTATAAAAAGACAAACGATTCAAGCACTAATCGATGTGGTACTTAACAGAATCACTCCGTTTTATCAATTTTTGTTTATTTAACCATTTGGTGTTCGCAACTCATTAGCTGTAATCCAGTTTCGTGCGGATGTTTGGCCAATTTAAGGGGAAAACGCTTTCTATCATGAATTTCTGTGTTGACGAGGCATGATCGAAAATCTCTAATCCCAGACATTCCACTACATGTCTTAATGATGCTTTGTATTATATCTGTACTAAGTCACAAACTGTTAATTCAGCATCTAATTATTTATTTATATAACTTTTAGCAATTATGTGGGAGGAGTTTACTGGTGGTGTAAGCTGACTACTTAGCCGCCAGCCCCCCCTCAAATGAATAGGTAGGGTTGCTAATTTTCATATCCTAGTTAATGATTTTATGGTAGAGTTTTCTGTTAATTACTTTATGTTTGCTGGAAATATAATTTTAAAATTATACAATCTAAGAGTGATAGTGAAATAGTGCATGCTTCAGGGGTAAAGTGGATATTATTAGGTGAACGTAACATATATAAATTGATTTGATTTTCAAACAATTAATTCATTCCAATTTATTATAACGGGTCATTATTAATAATTTCCCCACTTGTTAACTTATATTCTCTTTCTAGTACAGATATATAATCTCCTACGTATTTGGCCATAAACCAAGGAACACAAAATATAACCTTGTTAACGTCAGTAAGATCTTTATAAAATTCTTCATGAAAAAATGTTCTTTCCTCCGTATCGAAAGCTTCAAAAAACCATTTTTTAAACAGTTCCCATATGAGTTTTAAAGAAATCTTCACTAATCTTTTTTCTTACGGATGATCCCCGACTAAAATCAAAATTTTCCATTTGATCCATTATGTAATAGGAAAATTCATATATGATTCAGTTATTTTTGGGTCTTCTTAGACACCTTCATGTATATTAGTATAATAAGTTACCTATTGTTATAAGTTATATTAATCTAATGATTTTTTAAAAAGTTATAAGTTGTTAGTGTAAACTGTAAAGGACTGTTCAGTTTGTTGACGTCAACTGTATATGATCTAAATTTCATTATAAGTTACAATGATTCTTCAAACAGGTTATTAAAATGAACTTTTTTGGATAATTGTTGCTTGTACTTATACTACTCCATAGTTCAAAATTAGGAGAGATAAGGGTTAAAAACACACTCCAACATTTTTTTTTTTTTTTGTGTTTCATATCTAAATTATCAAAAGTGAATATTTTTTAAAGTATATTTATGTCCTAGAGACAATCTGTATTAGGACAAATGTACTTTATACACATTCATATTATTATTAATGGAGATTAATATTTTAGCATTTGCAATTATTGAATTGTTATTTGATTGTATATAATTATTCATTAATGTGCATCCCTTGAGCTTACGTTGTCATTAATAGAGTGAGATATTCATGATAGAGCGTAACTCTTAAAATAGCTTCGACTAATGATCATCGAGAATGGGATATCGATGATATGTGATAAGTCGACATGTGGTCTGCATCACATCCTTAGAGGATGTAGCATGTCTCACCTGCTACGAGTAATGACTACTCGTGATGGACACATGGATACTTTAAAAGTATTGGTATACCCTACTGATATACTGTTTGTTATACTTGTCTAAAGTATGATCAGCGTGTGGGAGATAGAAGTCCTTATACTTGAGGTCAATACGCGCCTTGTCTACAAAGTAATGTATTTTGATCCCGTCCTAAGCTCAAATGCTTTATAGGTTGAGATATAGCTTGTATATTGGGTACATTACGATGTGGATTGAAGGTGGTAGTTGAGCCAAGATTAGGATTCATTCCTCGAATGTATATTCGAGAGAACACTCGGATTCTCAGTGATATTAGGTTGACTAAGTCGTTGGCCAACGTAATAGACATATTTAGAATATGGTGTAGTCGTCAACTAATATAGATGAGATACAATGATTAAGCCATTTGGATAGACACTTGACAAATATTAAGCTTGATCGGGTGTGTCGTGAATGAACGGATTTTATCTTACCACATAAATGTTAAGTTTACTGGATTCACGTAAACGTACTTCACATATTGAGTTCGTCTTTCGACACCGTCTAGGAGTTCCGTGTAGACCTTAATTTGATTAATGTCGATATGAGAAGGCATGTAGGGTCACACTATGTCGATTGTCCTTTTCGATCTAAGGATGTATTGAGAGAGTAATTAAATGTTCAATTTGGAATCGAGATATTTAAATGAATGATGATTGTTTTAATTAAGTCAAAATTAGATTTTGGATTTAATTAAGAATGCACGAAAAATAAATCGAGACAGTGCAGGAGCACGTCGAGCGCCGCGGCGCCCATACCCTAGGGCCGCGGCGCAGTGCATGCGCATGTCGAGCGCCGCAACGCCCATACCCTAGGGCCGCGATGCCTCTGCCTCGAATTTTGGGCCAGGCCCAAGGTTAAACCCTAATCCGGTTTTGACCTATTTTTCAACTATAAATAGAGGCATTCACCTCATCATTTAGACACCAATTCTGAAAATCATTCTAAGCCTTAGAGACTCAGAATCAAATACTCTCTCGAACCTCTGCCGGATTTCCTAGCTTTCTGAAGGAGAAATACATTGAAGCTTGGAGCTTGCAATTGGAAGGGCAATCGCATGTGCACCTCACAGTTGATAAAGATTTCAGATAATTATAACTTGTAAGTTTATGCCTTATGTTTACAAGTTTAATTGTTGTATAACCATACCAGAAATGTTGTTGGGGTAAGTAAGAAACAAAATTTTAAACTTCCGCTGTGCCTTACTTATGTGCTTTGTACCAAACAAAACCTTTCAATTTCTACCTAAACTATCATTAACAAGTTAGTAAAACACACCTAAATGAATATATGACGGTGCGTGTACTGCACTCTTTTTTTTTTATATAAAAATCATGTCAAGTGGCACTCCAAATGTATAAATAATTTCACTGTGGCAGAATCAAAGGTTGAAATTTAATTTCATATTGACAAAAGACATTCATCCACATTTTGAGAAGAAAATGACCAAAGGGAACAAAATGAAGAAGTAATCTGATTTGCCCTTACAAAAAAAGAAAATGAAGAATAAAATAAAGAAGAAGGCTGATAAATGAAAAAAATCTGCACCAGAGAAGAGGAAATGAAGAAAAATGGTTGAGAATAGTGAAGAAGAAGGGAGAGAGCTTGGGGGTTTTAAAGAATTAATTGGAAAATTTAAAAAATAATAAGTCAGCTCATATAGCCATTGTTGGAAATTTGCCTTTGGCGGGAGTTGCGTTCGACCAACTTTAACGGCTTAAACACTAGTGTTACGCATGTTGGAGAATCCGGTTCTTCACACGTGCATAATCAACTAAGTAAATAGATAACCGTAGGGCCAAGTATCGTCAAATTTCGTTGAGAAATAAAAGAGATATTGGTCCACGAAGTGAGGTGTTTGAAGCATGGAAAAGTGTGGTATTGAGATCAATTCTCCCTCATCGGTGGAGGAAGAAAGAATTATTTTGTTTATAAGTCTCAAAGTTAGCTTGGGGTTTGGGACCCCAAGGGGTATCCCATGTGTTTAAAGGAGAGAGGACCTAGATGTGCTTCGGTTCAAAGAAAGCCCACACGCGCGCCGCCGCCGCCCGTCCGTCCGGTCCGGGTTCTCGGGCTGTGGGCTGTGCTTCTTCTGATATTATCTTTTTGGACCAAAGAACTTTGCCATATGTACAGTTTGGACCAGAATTCTTTCATATGTACAGTTTGGTCCCTGAAGTTTTAAGAAAGTCAAATTGGACAGAGAACAGAACGTCAACAACACTCAATTCAACCATTTATTTAGGCTGAATTACTCTTCCTAAATGCCATCCATTGCACATCAAATTCACCATTTATTTTGGTGAATTACTACCTTCATAATTGCCATTACTTGGCCAGTAATGACACTTATGTGGGCAGCTCATGAGCCTCTCCTTCAACTATATAAAGGACCCTTTGTCACCATTGTTGAGGTACACGAAAAACACAGTAGCAGACACACATAAACAGAAACAGAAATCAGTCTTCCTACAACCTTCCAACATCATTTCATTACTCAAAATTCTTCACGGTAACACTTGAGTTTCCTTTGCTCATTTGTTCACTTGTTGTTTTATCTTGGGAGACAATTGTCCAGGACGTAGAAAGGATACATACGGGGAAATATTTTCTTAAAGACAGAGTGCAAACACTCGACTCAGCATACCGAAAACTGTTCCAGTTTATTCTTCAATTTCTGTGTAATTTTCAGTTTGTTGTTGAATTGTAATTTCAATTCTTGTATTACTTAGCAGTTACTTGTAATTTCCGTTTCCTGCATCTTTGTAACCAGCAGCCATTACATATGCCAAATGAACGAATTTGTTTATGAAAAAAATAAGCTTCACTTGCTTTTTGGAGATTGAGCTCAAACATTTAGTCCAGTCAGCGTCTAGGTGTATTTTACTAACTTGTTAATGATAATTTAGATAGGAACCACTCAATTTTGATAGTTCATGAAACATAAAAAAGTGATAGTTGGAGTGTGTTTTTAATCCTTATCTCAAATTGGAAACAACCTCAATTAGCTTTATCCCCCTATCCAACTCGGACACCCATATTTTACTAACGAGAATTGTGGTGAAGTACAATCAAATCTCTCCATAATGGCAGTAAGATACTATAGTGAAGTGTTGTTATGCATGTATGTATGCAGATATTTGATATTTATATCTCATTTAGCTGTTATAAACAAAAGTACGCAAATAATTATTTTTCTGTATCATAAACGAAAATAATATACTTGTTAATTTTAAAACCTCAATTGATTTTTATATCGCATAAATTAAAAATTAAAAAGACTAATAAATCCATAACTAATTGTATCATACCGAAGAATAATTTATATCTAAGGAACATATGCAATTAAAATTAATGGAGAATTTAAATATTTCAAGTTTGACGTAAGAGTTCTACAATTGTAGGTTGTTTCGTAAATTACAGTCCCTTAGTGATAATATAACGTAACACTTGAATTGACGAAGAATTTTGTCCAAACTTTCAGCAAAGGAAATTCAATAGCTTTCTCTTGAAGGCTGTCTAAGAGCTTAACATAAATATTTTATTTTTATACATAATATATTTCTTACAAAAAATTTACACAAAATATTTGAGTATGACTGTTATAGAGAGGTAATTTTACAAAGAGTGTACCACTATAATGAATGTCACTGCTATTATAGGTAGAATGTTGTTTTAGAGAAGTAAAATATAATATGAAAAATTGGTCAGGCCGTTATAGTGAAATATTGTTATAACGAATGACAATTATAGAGAGATTTGACTGTAGTAATTACTCCATTCTTAATCAGAAATTCGAATTCGAGTCCTGGATATGATTCACTTTTGTTAGGAAGCGCTTTCCCCTTAATGTGATATTTTCGGTCGTGAATTCAAATTTAATCAGGTTTGAATACAACTACCGAAAATCAAGTAGGAAACCCATTTTTTTTTTTTTTGGGAACAACCAATATAAGGATTCAACCTGTTGACTAAATAAAAAACAATCATTTTCTTGAACAAAAACTAGAGAGAAATGCTTGCATTATTGTTCGTGTGGGTATACCACAAATAATTGCATTACTATTATAATTTACGAAACAAACAACGTTTCTATTGATTACGATGTTTTCTAAATTAATATTCTAAGTTAAATTGGGGTTAATAAATATGCAGATCGTTAGCCCGTCCAAACATAAAAGGAAGTTAGGCAAATTGTATTTTCATGGATTAATTTTGCCACCCCCTATTTCTATCCACTATTTACCTTCAACGCATGTATTAAATTTGGTGACGTTGTAAAAGCGGTTAATGTTGAGTTGTGGAGTCTAATTCATCGTCGACACTAGGGCTTGTATTATATTCGCCCTAGTTTTCGCTATACATAGACTAGAGCGCCGTTTTCTTTCTTTGTGTGGTTGTGCAAGAGAAAAAGAGAGAATTGTAAACTCAAACTTCCTATTTGATTATAGTAAAATCTGGCGCGGCAAAGTGGACATAGCTCTCGCATTGAGGGTGAACCACTATAAATCTGTGTGTTATTTGTTATTTGTTTATTTATTGTTTTCTGATTAGGTAGGATTTAATGGGACCAAGTCTTCCAATATTTAAACTCGATTATTAGATTAATTATATACAGTTATTCAAACAAAGAGCAATTATTGGTTTTTCGCACGCTGAAATCCTTAAAAACTTTCAAAGATCTTATTAATTAAACATTATTTTATGTGGAAATATGTCAGCACCCACGTAATAAATTTAGAAGTTTATCTACCATCTCTTACATTCTTTATTTTTTTAGTCTTTATGGTCTTTCTTTCATCTGATAAATAGTGCTAATTAATGGAGTGAGGTATATATAAGATTAATTAATCAAATATCTAGGCGGCTGGTCTTGTCGTTTTATTACGTAATTCAAGTTATTTTCAAACTAAGCTTCAATTTCTTACCAAATTATATTCACACTAATTAATGTGTAGAAAAGGTTTACCTAATATTTGCAGCAAAAAAATAATTTTCTTCTTGAAATCACGTCGCAAAAACATCAAATTCAAAACATTAAAGAGCTGTTTGGTTCATGTACAAATTAAGCAGGGATCCTAATGCAGAAATTGTAATGCAAAATTATTAATATAAATGTGATGAGAGTGTTATTTCGTATCGTATCTTGCATTAAATAAGGAATAAATATATTCTTGATTGTAAATATCACTATTAATAGAATGCCAATGTTCACATTTGGACGCTTAAATGTGAGACATTATATAACTTTATGTAACGTCTTTAATTTGTCTCAAATTTAATTATCAAGAAACAGACCATATAACACATCCTCAAAATATATGACATAAATAATGGTTGGGATGATAATGACAGAATTAGTTTGGTTCGTGCATTTATCAAATATTTTTAGTCAAAGTAAAAAAAAAATCATTATAAGGCTCAAGACTTTCTAGAAGATTTTGAACAAAGAGAGGAGGGTTGCACTTGCACACATCCAGAAATCTAGTTCGTATCAAAGGCAAAACTAGAATTTTACTTGCGGGATTTGTAAAATTCAGTAATTTTAATCCAAATTATATATTTACACTAATAAAACTAATTTATCATATTAGCTGATTTTTCTGAAGTTCAAAATTTATAAATTCAAAATATTTGTTTTATCTCTAAGTTCTACCCTCTCTCCTATTTCCTTTGTGAAGTACTAGCTTTTTGAGTTGCGTTTTCTCACCACTTAGTTCTTTGTACCCTTTTCCATTAATATTGTGCTCCGTTTTTTATTGCGGTTCGCGACGTAATGGGTCGATTCCTCTGGATTGATAAAGCTGTTGAGAAGTCACAACCTAATTATTCTAAGGTGAATTAGGACACCTAAATATTAACTAAATGCTGCAAAATAACTCCGATTTTATGATCTGCGAAACTAATGAGATTCTATGTAAGAGTTCTTTATTATCATAAAGAGAAGAGGTTAGGCATTCTTTAAGATCCGCTAACTTGCGGTCATCCGGTCAAACTTAAGTTAATTATTATGCTAAGAAAAATACATATTTTTACAAGTATAAAATTAAAATAATGTTACAAATAGTTAATAAAAGATGCATTTTGATAAAGTAATGATTTTTCCTTTTTGAGGAGTTTTGCAAAAGTGATTGTGATTTTGGGAAATAGGATCCGAAAGGATGCGTGACATTGTTTATGAAAATACATATAAAATTGACCTTTTAGATAAAAGCATGTCTTGTAAGACATTTTTTATAAAATATATGCAAAGTAGATTTTTCGGATAAAAAGCGTTCATTTGTGTGGTATTGATTATAAAATACATGCAAAGTTGATTTATAAAAAAATATGCATTTGGATGACTTTGATTAAATATATACAAGGTAATTTTTGGGTGAAACATGTATTCGTACTGCATTATTTACAAAAATACATGCAAAGTAATTTGTTGGATAAAAACACAACATTTTGATTGCATTATTTATAAAATATATGCAAAGTGTTTTTTTTTTTTTGGATAAAACATGCATTTGTATGGCATTGCTTATAAATATATATAAAGTGAATTTTGTAGGAAGAAAAACAACTTATTTATAATGCAAAGAAAATGATATTTTGGAAGTCATTTAAATAACGAATCGGATAAAAATAAGACTCTATTTTGTATGATTAATAGTGAGTAAAAGGTGATCAATTGTTTTAATTAGTAGTTTTGTTCAAATCAGTAAAATAACAGAGTAAACGCGTAATGGATATTCAATTACCAAAATAAACCAAGAGTATGTAATCAAAACACCCGACCCGAATTCTAACCCAACCCGGAAAACGATGACGAAAAAGTAAAGTAAAATGCTAGGTATTTCGACCCAGCTCTGCAAAAAAAAAAAAGACCCGGGTAGGTGACCCAGATTTAGGATCGACCCGACCCTTATGAAACCCGAAGCAGTGACCCAACCCGGAATCAGTAGCCGACCCGAGAACGAAACAGATTTTTTTTGTTTCTCTTTTGTGTATTTTTTAGATTACAAACTAGGAATAAAAAATGGGTCTTTACTAAACCAAATCAAGAAAAATCCAACCTTTGTTTTCGGATAGAATATATAGATATATTGTTGTTCTTGTTCTCCGATTTTGGCCTCAAAATGAAGCACAAAGGATGCAGTGCCGAAAATCAATACTCGAAAATCGGACCAAAAACAGACCTCTTTTTGTTTTTTAGATCAAAGATAATGAAAAATAAAAGATGATATCAAACCCAAAAAAATTTAATCCGTCCGACCCAAATAAAAGATGGTATGTGAAATCAAGAGTAGAATCCGACCCCTTACATGAAGAACAAGAGGGTCCTTTTATAGATGGTACCCCCCAACGTTCACCCCCCATACCCCTTACAAAAATTGAGTTCGATTTTTTTTTTTAAAAAAAGGGGCAAAAATCTGATTTTTGGGGCGGATTTTTGGGCTATGGGTATCGGGTTTTGGGGGGATGGGGTATGGGAATGTTGGGTGTCAGGGGTTGGTGGTGGTGTCGGGTGAGGTGACCGGCGGTGGTGAAGTGACGGGGGGAGTGGGTCGCGGCGGCCGATGGGGAAGGGTTAGGGGTGTTAGGTTTAGGGTAAGAGAAAAATGGTGTGTGTGGTTTATTTTGTTTTAGGTAGGATTTAGAATAAAAGAGGTGTTGGGTGTTGGGCTGTTGCGGGTGGGCCGACGGGTTTGGGCCTTTTGGTGGCCGGTTGGGCTGGGCGAAATGGGTTTCGGTTTTGGGGTGGTTTGGGTTTTATGATTTTAGGGGAATAGAAATGGGATGTGGTTAAAATAAAAAGGGATTTAAAGTGCTTTGAAGAAAAAATGTAAATTATTTAAATATAATGATGTGATAATAATAAAACATAATATTTTTGAAATGCCTAATGCTCAAAATAATAAAACGCGATTTCGTTTAGCGAAAATAAAATAACATAGAATTTTAGGATAAAAATTATGATTAGGAAATTAAAAGGCAAACGATAGTAGAAATGCGAGTAGTAGTAATAATAATAATAATAATAATAATAATAATAATAATAATAATAATAATAATAATAATAATAATATTAAAAATAGATGACGATATTAGTGTGTGTGTGTGTATTAAAAATATATGTGTGTGTATTAAAATTGTTTTGAGTTATCAAAAATATTTAAAATTATAAATAAATCGAAAAAGACGGAACAAAATTGATTGTCAACAAATATATCATCACTTAGTTGGATTTCCCCCCTCATATTATTGATGTGTCATTTTTTGGTATTGAAAGTTTAATTTTTAGTAAGGTGTATAGTTTAGGCAACTAACATATAGGTCAGTCACTTTAGTGAGATAAATAATTTTGTGAATTTAGTGATATAATACATAAAGTTAAGTGATTTTATGAGATAATATTTAACTTTATAACTTCACTGATAATACAAATCACCATATGTTGTTTGTTGTGTTTCACTATTGTTGTTGTTCTTTTATTGAATCTTTTGTTCTATTTTTTATATTAGTTGTCATGTTTTCATTGCCGTATTTCTTTATCATAATTATTTTGATTTGTTGCACTTGAATCGAGGATCTTTCGAAAATACATTCTCTACCTCTATAAGATAGGGGTAAAATCTGAGTACTCTATATCCTTTCATATTTGAAATTACTGAATATATTATTATTATTGTACTAATAATATAAATAAAGTTCGATGAGCATATGTGAAATCGTGTTGAGTTCGAGCTCGGATATCATGTAAGATGATGTTTCAAGTCATTTTTAGACTGTTTCATGGCGTTTCGCACCGTCCATATGACTTTCAAAGGATAAATGAATATTTAAGATAAAGCCTCACGTGAGATAACATCTTATTAGAATATTTAGAAATACGCATGCAAATGCATTTTTGTCACTTACTACGTTTCGAAAATCCTTTGAACTTTTTGGAAATTTTGTACAAATTCTCAATTTACCTAATGAAAACATTTGAAAAGTACTTAACTATCAAAACACTTCCACTATAACTATCAAAGTACTTACCTAATAAATATAATTTTTTTAATCTTAAAAGGTTGGTTGTGGATTAGATAAAGTAGTAGTGGAAAAAGGAATCCTAGGACCTTCAAAACGGCGGACTATAATATAACATTATAATTAATTCCAACCAAAAGACCTGCTCAAACTATTCTGTTTCACTCAAACGATTCTGTTTGTTTATCAGCAGCCGCGAAGTGAAATTCGCGGTAAATAGCTCCTAACAAAAGTGACTCGTTAATAAAAAAATTAATTTAAAATCTCTAATTAAAAATAAATGAGTATTTACTATTCTATCACATCGGTTATTAATCAATCTAATGATTAGTTCGAGCTCTTTGTTGATTTTATCCTCCATTCATCTTGTATTAATCTTGTAGAACATGTGGAACAATTTTCAGAACAATGAAGAAAGAAGATGCAGAAAAACAGTAAAAAGAAGAAGAAGGTTTAATTGTAATTCTTATTATTCTTTTTTCAATCTTTCTAAGTACATGATGTGTATGGATATATATACATTTTAGATTGTAAGCTCTTAGGACCCTTAGTTTAGGAGCCTTTCTTTTAGTTAGTTAGTTACTACCTATCTTAATTAACTTTGCTAACAAACTAACTACTTCTTTAACTTCTAACTAATTTGTTGAGTTGTTGTCTATATCTTTAACAACCTCCGTCAAGCTGGATACTGGAAATACATTCAGTAAGCCAAGCTTGGAGCACATATATTGATGTTGAATTCTATTCATCCCCTTGGTGAATAAGTCAACTGGTTGATGTGTAGTATGTATGTTTCTGGTCTTATCATTCATTTTTGATTTTTTTCTCTTATAAATGTAGATCAATCTCTATATGCTTTGTCCTTTCATGAAATACTGGATTTGCAACAATTTGTATTGCTGATTTGCTGTCTGTGTAAATTGTCACTGGTAATTCAAATTTTATCCCAATTTCTTCAAATAGTCCAAGTAACCAAGTCAATTCTGCCACAGTTCCTGCTAGACTTCTGTATTCAGATTCAGCAGAGCTTCTATAGATTGTAGATTGTTTCTTAGACTTTCATGATATAAGAGATTCTCCAAACTTGACAATATATCATGTGATTGATTTTCTTGTATGAGGGCAAGTAGCCCGTTTGCATCACAGTAAGTTGTCACTGTTTCTTGTGCTTTGCTAGATAAAAGAATGCCTTGTCCAGGCTGCTTTTTGATATATCTGACTATTCTCAATGCAGCATTGAGGTGTGACCTCTTTGGCTGTTGTAGGAACTGACTAAGTGTTTGGACACTATAAGTAATATCAGGTCTTGTAACTGTTAAGTAAAGTAGTTTTCCTATCAATCTTTGATAAGAACTGACATCTTTCAATACTTCATCTTCTAATTTTATTTTCCCTTTTTCTGTGTTATGATGTTGTTGTAGATGATCATCATATTCTTTTGTGGTTAACTTCAGGCCGTAATCAATAGGGGTATTTATAGGCTTAGCAGCAGACAATCCAAGTTCAGAAATGAGTTCTAATGCATATTTTCTTTGATGCAT
Organism: Anisodus tanguticus; assembly: GCA_034509755.1. Lineage (NCBI taxonomy): Eukaryota > Viridiplantae > Streptophyta > Magnoliopsida > Solanales > Solanaceae > Anisodus > Anisodus tanguticus. Next base: position 2,541,293 of record CM067555.1, on the reverse strand, counting down.
AAGAATCCCTTTTCCTGATCTTGCAAATTCTATCCCCAAAAAATATCTTATCTCTCCCAGATCTTTCATTTTGAAGGCTTGTTGTAATGATTGTTTTGTTTCTTCTATATGTTTGATATGATCTCCCGTTATTAACATGTCATCCATATAAACTAGTACCAGAGTCATTCCTTTGTCAGTATTCTTTATGAATAGGGAATGATCATATTGAGAATGTCTGAATTCCATTTGTAATAGTGCTTCTATGAGTTTGAAATTTCATTGCCTTGGAGCCTGTTTTAATCCATATAAGGATTTAATCAGTCTGCATACCTGACTGATAAATCCTTGAGGAAGGTCCATGTATATTTCAGTATGTAAGTCTCCTTGTAGGAAGGCATTGTATACATCCATTTGATGTATGCGCCAGTGTCTAGATGCTGCAATGGATATGATAGATCTGACTGTCTCTTGATAGTCTATTCCTTCCTTTTTGTTGTATCCTTTTGCCACTAATCTAGCTTTTAATATTTCAATATCTCATGTTTCCGTATACTTGATCTTGTATATCCATTTACAGCTTATAAGTGTTTTCCCTTTAGGTAGAGTGACAATTTCCCATATATGATTGTCCTGTAATGCTGTTATTTCAGCTTTCATGGCATCCACACATCTTGGATCTTTGGATGCCTCAACATAATTTTTAGGTTCAGTAACTGTTGAGAAAGCAGTGAGAAAAGCCTTGTATTTAGGTGAGATAGTTTCATATAAAATGTAGTTGGCTATAAAATATGGTGTTGTAGAATTTGATTTATTGGTGATAAAATTTTTGAGCCATATTGGAGGTTGTTTAGATCTTGTAGATTTTCTGCTGGACAGTACATCAGATGACTGATTTTGTGTTGTATGTATTATAGGTTGTGGTATTTGTATGTTGTTAGTGGGATCAGTGTTTGAGTTTGTATGTTCAGATAGAGTGTGGTACTGAGTATTTTCTATTGTACAAGGTGTTTGGTTTGTATTTTCTTGTTGAGGAAGTTCTGATGTATCATGTACTTGAAGTGATCCTTCATTTATATGAGTTTGAGAATCAGAAAAAGATCTAGACAAGTATATGTTAGAAGTAAGAGAATGATCATCATATTCACCATTAGTATTCTGTAGAAAAGTATATTATTCTGATGTTTCTCTTTTGAAAGGAATGGACTTGTTTGCGCTCTAGCTGGTATACTTTTTCTTATGCGATGAGGATATTTAGGTGGCCTCCTTAATTTAAAGCTAACGTGAAATCATCAACGGTTCCAATTTAAATTTCTCTACAAGTTGATCGTTGAGGAAAAATACAACAACAATAATATACCCAGTGAAATTCCACAACGTGGGGTCTGTGGAGGGTAGAGTGTACGCAGACCTTACCTCTACCTTGGTAGGTAGAGCGGATGTTTCCGAAAGACCCTTGGCTCAAGACAAAGCATAAATACAAGCAAAGCAAGAGAAATGGTCAGACCCGAACAAGAAATTTAAAGCGGTATGAAAATGATGGTAACAAAAGCGAATAAGACATGATAGAGCATTCTGAAAAAAGAAGCAGTAACTAACGCAGGTAAATAAGATAAACAAAGTACACTAATAAACACATAGCAGCAGAAATCAAACGACAAGGGATTATAAAGCAATACTGTGCCTACTAGTATGATAGGCTAAGCATGCCTACAATAATAACCCTACAACTACTAGTATGTAAGTGTAAGTACGACTACGTTCAACTATCTACTATCCTTCTACCCTAATCCGTGTCCTTCTCAACCTCCTATCTAAGGTCATGTCCTCAGTAAGTTGCACCTGCGTCATATCCCGTCTAATCACCTCTCCCAATACTTGTTCGGCATACCTACCCCTCCTGAACCCGTCCATAGCCAACCTCTCACACCTCCGCATTGGGGCATTAGCCTAATCAAGTTAACCAGAATCACGGAATTCCGCTTTAAAAGCCTTAGCTTAGACATACAAGGACTCTTTTCGCTAAAGAAACTCTGTTAATCAGTTTGACCATTTTTAGAAAGCTATAAACAGTAAAATGGGTATGCTCTTGAGAATTCACAAAGAGGCCAGAAATTACAAACCATACTTGGGGAAATACAATATATACATATCTGATATTTTGCACTAGGAAGTAAAGGTGGAAATGAAAAAAAGAGAGAAGAAAACAGCAATTCAAGTGTTTGAATTATGATATCTTTTAGTTCCAATTCAAATTCTTGAATATCTAGGAAGCTAAAGAACTGCGCTTGGTGAAGTAAGAGTGCCAGGGCTCAGAAGTATAGAGGAACACCATGCAAAAGAAGCGGGTGATAGAGGGAAATTAGCTAGCGGACTGCACGATCCAAAGTAATTTTCCAATTGAATTCTTGGCGTTACGTGTGATATTTCTTGTGCTTCACTTGTCGAGTCATTGTAGGTCGCGGTAAATGATTCAACTTGGTTGTTAGAGGAAGAAGAAGGACGAAGGAACTCACGCCATTGTGCAGAGATATTTTTATTGCTATTATTCCTTTGTAATGAAACCAGTGAGAGATCAAGTGGAGGAGGAGCCGCATCTTGTAAACGCCGCGAATTGAAAGAACCAGAGACAGATATAGAGCCAGAACCAGAATCAGAACTAGAGATAGAATTATTGGACATGGATTGAAACTCGGTTGATGCCGTTAGCATTTGGACAACTTCCTTAAAATTAACAGGTTCGACTTTGTAAATTTTAGGAGGTGTTGGTGGCAATGGAGCAATTGGTTGTTTGGTCATTGGCTTTGCTGGGAGCCTACGAACTCCATGGAGTGAAGAATGATATGAGGGTAACTTTTTGTTTTTGTTTTGGTCTTGTACATACGTGGAAAATGGGGTAGAACTAGAGGAGGAAGAAGAAGAAATAGCATATGAATAAGAATCCATTTTTATTTTCTATATTACAAACTGTTGGTGGTAAGTTTATCTTAGCAGGAAACTTCACTAAGAAGAATAACACATTTGTGGCTATTGCATCTGCTATATATAAAGGAACTGACAAATTAACCTGAGCAACTTGTCCTATTTAATGACAGATGAGTATAATTTTACGGATTCCGAACTACACCCGCTTCATTTGGGGCGGGTTATGGGTATAACTTTAGCGGGTAGTAGACGGATATGGGTAGGTGGTGGATTTGCAGTTATACCTGTCTGTCCCGCCCCGCATCCAACCGCCCGCCCTAAATCCACCCGCCCGCCTTATACCCGCCAACTATAATTTTGTTTGTATAACTTTATATTTATCTAAAGCCCAAATAATTTGGTACTCATGTATTGGCAGGTTGACAAAATGACAAATGAATTGATTACAAAATATGGCTGGCGGGTACATGCAGGTGGCGAATATTCACTTGGATGGTGGAACGGATGTGTATTTAGGAATATACCCGTCTAGGTGGATATGGATGTTGAAAATGTACCCGCCACGAGTGGCGTGTATAAAATTTTCTGGCGGGTACGGGTGCGGGGGAAGGGGTACCCGCACCCGCCCCGCCCAATTGCCATCCCTATCTTAAAAGGATACCTAAAAAGATAGAAGATAAAAATACTCCTTCCGTTTCAAAATGATTTTCTGATTTTGACTTGACATGAAGTTTAACAAAGTAAATAAGACTTTTAAATAATATGGTTGTCAACTAAAAATATGTACGAATATATCAAAATGCCCTCTAATTTTGTGGTCTTCAACATGTAATGTGCAAAATTGAAATAAAATAGTTGATTAAAAAGAAAAGAAACATTTATTTTGAAATAAATTAAAAAGAAAAGTAAGATAAACATTTTGAAACGGAGGGAGTAATTAAATAAGAAATTTATCTTTTAGTGTCGGCTTATGGGCTGAATAGGATTCATTTTACATTACAACTTGCCATGTCTGTTTAGTACACTACTGTTCATATTTGACTTCTATTATATCGTGTAGAGTTTATTTAAGAAGAAAACACTCTATAATAGAAATTTCTCTATTTTAGGATTGATTTGAGAGTTTTAGTTAAGAATAAAGTGATCTCATCTATTCCACCATATTTTTTCTACTAAGAATCTGTTTACTTAGCTGATTAAAATTTCTAATAAGCATCAATTGTTGAAGATCACATTTAGGTGTTGAAGTAGACTTTTTAAATATCAATTACGTGCTTGGAAAAATCAAAGTGCTGAAGGTGATAATAATAGGGTCATTTGCACTTTTGCCTCTATTTTGTGTTGCTGAATGAAACTTGTGCCTATTGGGGCGTAAGTTCTTTAAGAAATCTTATACAATTTGTGTTGGATCCTTTAAAAAAAAAATGTTTATGAACAGTTTTTCTATTAAAATAACAGAAATGTCCTTAAAGCATTTACAAATAATATACAAATTTAAAAGTATTTTTATATAAAAGGACGAATTCCAGCATAAAATGGGGAGATAATTTAAAAAATTATCTGTTAAAAAAAGTATTTGGAAGATTACAAAAGATATAGAGATAAAATCATAAATAGTATGGTCAACCAAAAGTGTTTACTATAAGCTAATTTGATCATTTTATATGTTAGTCAAACACACCCTTTTAAGTCTCAAATTAATTCAGCATCTAATTAATTATATAGATAATTACTTTTTGCAATTATGTGGGAGATGTTTACTGGTGGTGTACACTGACTGCTTAGCCGCCAGGCCCCTCTCTAATGAATAGGGTTACATATTTTCATATCTTAATTAATGAAAATACAGTAGAGTTTTCTATTACTTTATAGTATATGTTTGCTGGAAATATATTTTAAAAAATTATATACAATCCATTAGTGATAGTGCATAGTGCCAGCTTCAGGAGTAAAGAGGAATTCAACATGTATACAATGACGGGGTGATTGATTTTCATATCACTTAAATTTTCTATATTATCAGTTTATGTTTATTATAATGAGTTATCTATTATTGTAGGTAATTTTAACCTAATGATTCTTTTTAAAAGTTATAAAGCTGTCATTGTAAAAAGGACGGTTCATATTGTTGACGTCAACAATATGTAATTAGAATTTGATATGGTACAATGAACCTTCAAACAGTTTATTAAAATGAACCTTTTTGGGTAATTGGATCAGTTTATTAAAATGAACCTTTTTGGATAATTGGATCTACTTATACTACTACTCCATAGTTCAAAGTTGGAAACAGTCTATATAAAGATTCAACCTGTTAGACTAAATTAAATAAAAGCATTTTCATGACAAATACTGAAGATAATGCTTAAATTATTTGTCGTTTGGGCATAGCATAAATGATTGCATTAATATTATATTTGTGAAACAAACAGATTTTCTACGATGCTTTCTCATATCTTAAACTATTCTTAGTTAAATTGAGATTTATTTCAAGGATGATCACTTGATTTTAACTTGATTATACTAGAGTTATTGAATTATTTTTTGTGATGACAAAATCACTCAACTTTACAAAAGTACCAGGACAATCACAAAAGTATTCTTTTTTAGAAAGCCACTCAATTTTCCAAAATATCACAAAATGTTATTAGTTTAGGAAATAAAATAAGAGATAGTTATAGTTTATATGACATGAAAAATTGAGTGATTTTTTTGTTACAAAATGATTGTTTAGTGACCTTATGGCATACTTAGGCAAATCTAAGTGAATTTTTGTGATACATAGCACTGCTGATTTTTATTTGTTACAAAAAAAAAAAAAAAATAGATCACAACTTTAGTGTAATAAAATAAAAATTGAGTACTGTTATTGTGATGCCTATTGCCTAGTAACTTTTATGTAGGATGTGAATATACTAAATTTATCTCAAAATATTTCGAAATCAATGTTCATATCTCAATATATTAATCTTCAAAGCATGCATTAAATTTGATGACGTCCCATATATAGTTAGTTTCTAGTTGTAGAAGCAGTACGTTCTTCAAGTCTATGTTTCTATGACCTAAATCTTGAGGTTAGTATTATAGTAATGGGACCAAGACTTCCAATATTTAAACTCGATTATATTTAAGTTGTTCAAACAAATATCAATTAACTATTGACTTTCTGTAAGCGGTGAGAAATCTGAGAGCTATGAACGAGAGAAAGAGCTAAGTATTTGATAGATAATTTACAGAATACAAAGGCAGTGTATTTATATACTTGTAAGTCGTGTATATCAAGTATATTAGCTGTATATCAAGCTGTATACAACTAGACTTAGACTCCTAATACTATTGTAACACTTACAATACAACTTATCTCTAATGATAATGCTTATCTCTAATCATACTAATCATAATCTATGTAATTTTATCATGATCTTCAACACTTCCCCTCAAACTAAATGGAGGTGATTTCATCACTCTTAGCTTGTCTGAAGAATCTGAACTGGTCCTTTGCTAGAGTCTTGGTGTGAACATCAGCTAACTGATCTTTGGATCTGACAAATTGAGTGATCAGTTGTTCTTGAGCTACTTTCTCTCTTACAAAGTGATAATCCAACTCTATATGCTTGATTCTGGCATGTAGTACTGGATTTGCAGTTATGTATAATGCACTCACATTGTCACAAAATAGTGTAGGACTAGACTTGATGCATATGCCAATGTCCTGCAAGATGTAGGTTATCCATGTAAGCTCAACTGTTGTAGCTGCGAAAGCCCTACACTCAGCTTCTGCACTTGACTTTGCAACTGTGTTTTGCTTCCTAGAATACCATGACATACAATTTGCACCAAGATATGTACTATAACCAGTTGTAGATCTTCTTGTTGTTTCACAATTTGCGCAGTCTGCATATGAGAATCCATACAGTCTAAATGAAGACTGAGATGTGATGCACAATCCATGACTAACAATTCCCTTGACATACCTGAGTATCCTTTTAGCAGCCTGTAGATGCACAAAGTTAGAATTTTGCATGAACTGGCTTGCAAGATTCACATCATGGATTATATCTGGTCTGGTTAGTGTCAATTACTGTAGACTCCCTACAATGCTTGTGTATAGAGAATGATCAACTGTAGTTCCAATAGCCTCTTGTAAGCCATGTTTCTGAGCTAAAAGAGTGTGAACAACCTTAGCATTTGTCATATCCATCTTCTTAAGCAAGTCAGTTGCATACTTGCTTTGGTTCAAATGGATTCCCCTTGGGAAGTAGTTCACCTCTATGCCTAGAAAGAAACTCAATTGTCCAAGATCCTTCACAACAAATTCAGTATCTAATTTTCTTATAACTTCATCCATTTGCTTAGTGTTGTTACTTGCCACAATTATGTAATCTACATATAACAGTAACAAAATTGTTCCCTTTGAGCTATGTAGAGTGAATAGGGATGAATCAACTCTACTACATTTGAATCCTACATGAAGCAAGTATAAGCTAAACCTTTCAAATCAAGCTCTAGGAGCTTGTTTGAGACTATGCAATGCCTTTTTCTGCAGACATGTATGTTTTGGATATTTTTCATCAACAAATCCTGGTGGCTGACTCATGTATACTTCTCCCATAAAATGACCACGTAGGAATGCAATTTTAACAACTAATTGTTTGATAGACCAGTGTTGAGTGACTGCAATAGCTAGGACAATTCTTATGGTAGTTGCTTTTACAACAGGATTGAAAGTTTTCTCAAAATCTACTCCCTTAAATTGTGAATAGCCTTTAGCAACTAACCTTGCCTTATATCTCTCTATTGATTCATCTGGCTTTACTTTGGTTCTAAACACACACTTTGACACTACTACATTCATATTTGCAATTCTAAGAATCAGAATCCAAGTCTCATTATTATGCAATGCTTGCAGTTCTTCCCTCATAGTTGTTACCTAGTGTGGAGCATGCAGTGCTTCTTTGAGTGACTTAGGTTTCCTAGTGACATCTGTAGATAATGAAGTGTGAGTCAGTGATAAGTTTTTAGCTTTTGACCTATTTATCATAACATGATCTCCTGCTGCCGGTGCTTGAGTTGGAACCTGTTGATCTGTAGCTTCATTTGTGAAGAACTTGGATAGATCAACCTCAAGTTGAATTCTCTACTGATTCTCAACATTGAATTGTTGAGACTGCTCCTGATTTTCATCATCTGAGAGTTCCACAATATCCTCCATATTGTTTTCCACAGTGTGCACTTCCACTGAGGTGATATCAATATTTGGAACTGCAACATCAATATTTGGAATTGCATCATGAGTATCTACAATATCTACTTCATGAATTTGAATGTCATGGCCTGGTTCTTCTGACACTTCAGTACCAGAAGTAGGCAATACATTAGCCGTATTTTTGGATTATGAGAAGCATTCAAAAAATGTTGCAAGATGAGTAGAACCTGTAGAATTGTCAGCAGTGTGTTCCTGCATATATGGTAAAGTTAGTTCATCAAAGACAACATGTCTTGATATAAACACCCTTCTTGTGGACGGATGATAGCATCTATAGCTCTTGTGGAGACTGCTATAACCAATTAACTCACATGGATATGTCTTAGGGGAGAACTTGTTATTTCTTTTGATATAGGGAAAACACCTACATTCAAACACCTTTAGACTGTTATAATCAGGATGCATTCCATGTAGTTTGTGAAATTGTGTTTCTTTCTTGAGTACTGAGGATGTGAGTCTGTCTATTAGAAACACAAATGTGAGGAAGGCTTCTACCCATAAAAATAAAGGCAGTTTTGCATGACACAATAATGTCAAACCAGTTTCCACTACATGTCTATACTTTCTTTCTACAATACCATTCTGCTCAGGTGTATTTGGACATGAGATATGCCTCACAACGCCACAATCATCCAAATGATTAATGAACTTTTGGCTAGAGAACCTCCTCCTCCATCATACCGAAATACCTTAATGCATTTTGAAAACTGTTTTTTAGCCATTCACTTTAAAGAAATCTGATTTTCTTTTTAAAGAATATAGTCAAGTGAACTTACTATGATCATCTACAAACAATGCATAGTACTTCATATGTTGTGAAGATTCAACATGCGCAGGACCTCATAAATCACAGTAAATTTTCATCAATGGTACCTTTTCAATTTTATTTCTCATGCTAAAAGGCAATTTACAACATTTTTCCATTTGACAGCTAACACAAACAGTAAGATTCTTATTCCAAGAAGTGATATTGATACACTTATATTTATCTAAAACTTCTAAGATCTTAGAATTTGGGTGCCCAAGTCTAACATGCCAAACATCACTAGAACTAAAACTACTCCTCTTTGTCTGTGTTGATGTTAATGCTAGCAGGTTGTTGTCTTTCAAAGCATATATGTCTCATTTTCTAGTTCCTTTAGCCAGATGTTTTCCTGTTATCTTATCCTTTACATCAAAAGTGAATTCATCAAACTCAATTGTACAATAGTTGTCTCTGGTTAGTTTACTTACTGATAACAGTTTCTTCTTAATATCATGAACAACTAGAACTTCTTTTAGTTTTAAACCAGACATGTTTCCACTTTCAATATGTGTAATGTTCAGTTCATCTCCATTTCCTACTACTACCTTATCAGTTCCTTTATAAAGTCTAAGATTAGATAGTTTACCTGAGGAGTTTGTCATATGAGCACTTGCTCCTAAGTTCATACAGGTTGCATTGTCAGCATTGTTGAAATCATTCAAATTTATTAAGGCCAAGGCTTGAGGCGACCTCCCACTGCAGCCTACCCATCGCATGGAGACTCGTGCTCAACACGAGATCTTCAAACCCAAGGTTCACTTTAATCTCTCCACTCAAACCTTATCACACATTCCAAAAATCCAAAACTAGCAAAATTGGACCCTAATTGGAATGCGGCCATATATGAGGGGTTTAACGCTTTAACCAAACAGAACACTTGGGATTTGGTACCTAGACCAGACAGTGTAAATGTTATCCGGTGTATGTGGCTATTTCGTCACAAGTTCAGAGATAGTGGTGACTTGGAGAGGTATAATGCAAGACTAGTTGCCAATGACACTAATCAATAGGAGGGTATTGATTGTGGTGAAACATTTAGTCCGGTTGTTAAATCGGCCACTATTCAGACTGTTCTCAGTATTGCTATAGGCATGCATTGGCCGATTCATCAGCTTGATGTCAAGAATGCATTTCTTCATGGGGATTTGAAAGAAACTCTGTACATGCATCAGCCCCCTGGCTTTGTTCATCCAGCAGTTCCGCAGTTTGTATGTCATCTCAGGAAGTCATTGTATGGCTTGAAACAAGCACCCCGCGCTTGGTATGATCATTTGCCAGGTATCTTCTGCAGATTGGTTTTATATGTAGCAGGTGTGATAACTCTTTCTTCACTTTTCACCGAGGTAGCAGCACTGCTTATTTGCTACTATATGTCGATGACATTGTTCTTACTGCCTCATCTGATGGTTTGAAGAATGAAATTATTGCTCTACTCAAAACTGAATTTGAGATGACTAACTTGGGCAAGCTAAGTTATTTTATTGGGTATATCAGTGACAAGATCTGCATCCACTATGTTCCTGTGTCAGCGTAAGTATGCAGAAGAGATAGTGTGCAGGGCTAAGATGACAAATTGTAAAATTATGCCAACTCCGATGGACTCCAAATCCAAGCTTAGTGCCAATGACGGTGCGCCAGTTTCTGATCCCACTCTTTATCAGAGTCCTGCAAGTGCCCTTCAATATCTTACATTCACTAGGCCTGATATGCATATGCCATTCAGCAGGTGTGTCTGTTTATGCACGACCCCGAGAGTCCCATTTTGCCGCCCTCAAATGTATTGTCAGATACGTTAAGGGCACACTAGACTTTGGATTACATCTCTACCTCTCTGCCCCAACCAAGTTACTCGCCTACACGGATGCAGATTGGGCAGGATGTCCCGACACACGTCGCTCCACCTCAGGATACTGTGTATTTCTTGGTGATAATCTTATCTCATGGTCCGCCAAGCGGCAGGCCACGCTATCCCGGTCGAGTGCTAAAGCAGAATATCGCGGAGTTGCTAATGTCGTTGCTGAGATCTGTTGGCTCCGAAATCTTCTTTTAGAGCTCCAGTGTCCACTACGAAAGGCGTCTATAGTCTATTGTGACAACATATCTGCCATCTCTATGTCTCACAATCTGGTCCAACATCAGCGGACTAAGCATATTGAGATGGATATCCACTTTGTGCGAGAGAAGGTTGCCCGTGGTCAGGTCAAAATATTACATGTGCCTTCCTCTTATCAGTATGCAGACATTTTCACAAAGGGACTGCCGAGACAACTATTCACCGACTTCCGATCCAGCCTTAGCGTTCGGCCTCCTCCCGCTCCGTCTGACGGGGAGTATTAACGAATATTCACCATATATTTTGTAATTATGATAGATGTATATTTAAGGTAACTTAAGATTCTTATTGTATTAGGAATCAACTAGTTAAGGTAAGTTAGGATTCGTACTGTATTAGGAATCAATCTTTGTACAACTATATATATTGTGAATAATGAAAGGAATCCCTAAGGGAAATTATTCTATCTTACAACAACTATATATACTCTTGCCAACTTTCATTATCTAATGAGAAGTCAAATTTTACCTAGTATGGTTGGAGCAAAATTAGTCTTGTTCTACAAAATCAAGTTGGGAAAGCATCAAAGTCAAAACTTTAAGGGGTTGTTTGGTTCGTATACAAGTTATGCATGATTTTAAAGCAACAACCATAATACAAAGATTAGAAACGTAAGGAATGCAACACAAGTATTATTCTAAACGCTAAAAGTTAAAGAAAATTATAGAACAATATTGGGTATAAAAATATAATTATTTCTCTTCTTGTCTCTACGTGAGGCAATAGCTTATAAATAGAATGCAAATATTCGCATTTGAATGCCTAACTGAGAGACATAACATAACTTGATGTAACGTCTTTGTCTCAAATTTAATTATCAAGAAATAGACCTCTCAATATTTATGACATAATTATTACTGTAGACATGATATATAAGAGCGTAATTAGTTAATAATTATCCCTGGCGGCGAGATAATGACACCATTCAGTTTTGGTGCGTGCATTTATGCTCTCAAAATATTTTTAGTCAAAAATAGAAACTTTCATTATCAGACTCAAGACACTTCCTTCAATATTTGAAGGAAGAAGAATTTCTAGAAGATGAGCGATAAATGCTAGCTAGGCAAGCAAGCAATCATGTAAACAAGGTTAAACGGATCTAAAGCAACTTTTGAATTATAGCAAACACAACCTTTGACCCACTTTCGTCAACAACCAACTTCTCATTTATTCGACTACTAGCAGCGAAGGGTATAACAAGCTGTAGTTCTTTGTACCATTTTGCATTAATATGGCATCATCACTTAGTTTTTTGTTTTCAAATTATTGACATGTTATTTTTTTTGGTGTTGAAAATTTAATTTTCGCTAAATTATATTTTCTGAACAATTAACTACATACATCGGTAATATTAAATAGATTTTTCTGTAAGTTGTATTTACTCAAGTCAGCTTTAGGGTGTGTTTGAATATGGAAGAAAATGAATTGTTAAAAAATAAGTGAATTTCTTATTTATTTTTTCATGTTCGGTTGGTTAGTAAAAATATATATTTTTTAAAATATCCATCTAAGCCTCACCTCAATCCCAACCCCACCATCCCACCCCACACCCACCACCCCTACCACCCACCACCACCAAATCCCACCCTCTCACCCAACCACCACCCTCAAACACACTTCATCTTCACCCACTCCTACCCCACACAACCACCCACCCCAACCCCACACCACTATGCACCCCACCACCCACCGTCCAAATTTTCTATTTCATATATTTTATTTTAATTTTATAAAAAATTCTAAGAAATGAGAATTTTTTTCTTACCCTAATCTCGTCCCTCCCTCCCCCAACCACAACCCCACCCCCATTACCCACCCCACACCAAATTTAACCAAACAAATTACTCATTTTTTATAAAAAAATTATAAAAGTAAAATAAAATATTTAAAGTAGAAAATTCGGGAGGGTGGTGTAGAAAATAATAAAAAACTTTTAAAATCTTTTTAATTTTTTTTTTGGAGGGCTAGTGGGGTGTTGGGTGGGGGTGGAGGTGGTGTAAAAAACCAAAAAGAAACTTTTAAAAATATATATTTTTTAAATATTAATTTTTTGGAGGGTTGGGTGGTGGTGGGTCGGGGGTGGGGGTTGCAGCGCGGAGGGGGAGGGTGAGTGGTGTAAAAAACAATTGGGAGGGGGTTGAGGAGGGGTGGGTGAGTTGGGTGGTGCGTGGTGGGAGTGGTTGGGGGTGCTTGGGTGGTGGTTGGTGGATGCCACTTGTGGGACTTATTTTTTTTACTCTCATTAGGGAAGTTATTTTTCTCATTTTTAAGAAAATTATTTTAAAAAAAAAAAAATTCAAATTTATAAACCAAACTATTAACGTGTACCAATGGGAATAGAATCCCAATTCAATCCCACCTTCATAATTAGAATATATCTCATATATTTTGTATATAGAATTATGGTAAGTAAATGATTCATTATTGTACTAGGATTCTACACATTGTACACTATATATTTGTATTGATGAGAAAGTCTCCCAAGGGAATTGATACAATCTTACATGGTATCAAGAGCCAAAATCCTAAAAACCTAAAAAAAAAAAATCTTCATCTTCTCGGCATTACCACCCCCCCTACTTAATTTTTTCCGACGGTAAAAGCCCCCCACCACCACTTCTTTCGGTTTTTAATGGATTTCTCTTCCTCCGATGCTTCCGCTTCCTCCAGCGTCGCCACTCAACCACCACCCTTGACCCCCTCATCACCGTCTTTCCATCCGGCTCTCGCAGTTACCAATATCAAGAATTTTATTTCTATAATTCTTGACCAGGAAGATGGCCAATATTGGTCATGGGTGGAACTGTTTCGAATTCATGCATGTGTACACGTGCTTGACCTTATTGACGACTCCATCCCTCGCCTCTTTGAAACTGATGACACAACTTGGCGTCGTCTTGATGTCGTCATCAAACAATGAATCTATGACACAATCTCTAAGGACTTACTTCACACCATTATGAAAACCGGTGCCTCCGCTCATGAGTTATGGACACGTTTGGAAGAAATTTTTCAAGACAACAAGCACACTTGCGCAGTGTATTTGGAAGAACAATTCAATAACACTCGTCTTGAAATTTTTTCGAACATGTCTGAATATTGCAAACAGTTGAAACTGGTCGCAGACCAATTATCCAACGTTGGAACGCCTGTCTATGAAACAAAGATGGTCTTACAGTTGGTTGCAGGCCTCCCGAAGGGTGAATATGACACCCTCGCCACTATGATACAGCAGGCCGATCCCTTACCCAGTTTTAACAAAGCTCGCTCGCAACTTTTGTTAGAAGAAACCCGGCGTGCAAAGCAAGATGAGCACACCCAAAAAGCACTTGCAGTTGAAACGCCTGTCCAAAATAACACAACCGCCACCCAACCACCTCCACCGAAAAATACTCAACCCTGCACCAACCTCGGCGGCAGAGGTGGTAGGGGCCGCGGTAGTGGCCGCGACGGCAAAGGAAGGGGAAAGGCCATCGCGGGCAGGCTCAACAATTCCAGCAGCAGATGGGCCATCCCACCAACACTCCCAATTGGCAAGGCCCAGCTGGTACATTTCAGCATGCGAATTGGGCTCCTTATCCGACTACTGTTTCGACCCAGTCCCCTACCCTCAACAGGGGGTGCTGGGCCCTGCTCCTGGCTACCAATCAGCCCATCAGCAGCAACCACATGCCCACTTCATGCAGTCCTCCTATCTGCAGCAATCAAATGGCATGGACCCCACAGATTTGGGCCAAGCTTTAAGCAGTCTAAACCTACAACAGCCCGATAAAAATTGGTACATGGATTCGGGAGCCACTTCTCATCTCACCCGGTCCGCAGGTAATCTCTCTCAACTGTTTAATTTAAAGTCTCCTTAATTTATTACAGTTAGCAATGGTCACCGCATGAGTTATGAAAACCGGTGCCTCCGCTCATGAGTTATGGACACGTTTGGAAGAAAGTTTTTGAGACAACAAGCACACGCGCGCAATGTATTTGGAAGAACAATTCAACCACACTCGTCTTGAATTTTTTTTGAACATGTCTGAATATTGCAAACAGTTGAAACTGGTCGCAAACCAATTATCCAACGTTGGAACGCCGTCTCTGAAACAAAGATGGTCTTACAGTTGGTTGCAGGCCTCCCGAAGGGTGAATATGACACCCTCGCCACTATGATACAGCAGGCCGATCCCTTACCCAGTTTTAACAAAGCTCGTTCGCAACTTTTGTTGGAAGAAACCCGGCGTGCGAAACAAGATGAGCACAACCAAAAAGCACTTGCAGTTGAAATGTCTGTCCAAAATAACATCATTTCCACCCAACCACTTCTACCAGAAAATACTCAACCCCGTAACAACCGCGGCGGCAGAGGTAGTAGGGGCCGCGGTAGTGGCCGCGGGAGAAAATGAAGGGGGAAAGGCCACCGTGGGCAGGCTCTGCAATTCCAGCAGCAGATGGGCCAGCCCACCAACATTCCCAATAGGCAAGGCCCAGTTGGTACATTTCAACATGCGAACTGGGCTCCTTATCCGGCTACTATTTCGGCCCAGTCCCTCTACCCTCAACAAGGGGGTGCTAGGCCTTGCTCCTGGTTACCGATCAGCCCATCAGCAGCAACTACAAGCCCACTTCATGCAGTCCTCCTATTCGCAGCAGTCAAATGGCGTGGCCCCCACATATTTGGCCCAAGCTTTCAGCAGTCCAACCCTACAGCAGCCTGATGAAAATTGGTACATGGATTCGGGAGCCACTTATCATCTCACCCGGTCCACAGGTAGAAATGCCTATGTTTTATTCTTTTGAAGGTGGGAAAAAAGATAAAACTAAATAAACAGATTATTCCTCCAAATTTCAGTTTGAAACTCATGTAATTAACCTATTTTTCGTTTGGTTAACCCTAAAACTGGGATAGATCCATGAGAAATCTCATTAGATTTGATTAGAGATGGTATAGATCAAAATGGGACACCAAAAGAATTGACTGTTGAGCTGTATGAGGTAAGAAATTCTTCAACCTTAGGGTCATGCCATTTTGCATTACATCTGGGCAAGGACGACATTTTTGCATTGCGTCCATACACGGACGTCATCGCATTACGTCTGTGCAAGGATGACATTTTGCATCACGTCCGTACAAGGACGTCATCGCATTACGTCTGTGCAAGGACGACATGTTGCATCATATTTGTATAAGGACGTGATCGCATTACGTCGGGCCAAGGACGTCATTTGCACTACGTCTGTGCAAGGACGTCGCATCACATTTCGTCTGTACAAGAATGACATTTCAATTCACAGGATCGTATTCTCAGTTACCCATTATATTTCAGTAGTTACGCACTAATTTTTTTATCTTAGCTCTAGTCTGCAGAAGTTTGAATCGGCAGGAGCTTCAGCACAACGTAGAACCATCTCTTACAGCAAACCGGCGACAAAGACGTCATCGCATTATGTCTGGGCAAGGACGTCATTTACACTACGTCTGTGCAAGGACGTCGCATCACATTTCGTCTGTACATGGATGACATTTCAATTCACAGGGTCGTATTCTCAGTTACCCACGAACACATATTTTGAATTTCCATGAGTTCTTTAATACTAGTTATAATCATTATTACTCAGCTTCATGAAGTTATATATATGTTTTCATATTTTTACACAAGTTGTACTATATGTCTCTTTACGTGTCAAATTATAAGCACGAATTATGTTTATAAGTTATTTTCATGATATTTATGGGCTTCCAAGCCGAATATTTTCAAGTACATGTTTTGAGAGTTTCATAAATTTTCGAGAAGGCTCAAGTAGCCTGAAACTACGTATGACAGCGTAGGATAAGGTCACTCCGCCTAGAAGACGACACCTTCAGATTATTGATTGGATCCTTACATGTCATGCTCACGTCTCATACCCCAACAAGGTATGAAAGCGCTTTACTGGTCAGGCTAGGTACCATACTTCACATACTCACATGGCGATTTCATGTTGTCGGTTATACTACTGCTCTCACTACAGATATACAGTTTTACAGATTTCATACATGTTGCTTTATTCATGTCAGATCATGTTCATGTTCAGTTCCAGTTTTATGTTCCTATCATATCATGTGCTTGTTTGTTCTTTCAGTTGCTTTACATACAATACAATTCAAATGTACTAACGTCCCTTTGCATGGGGACTACACTTCATGGTGTAAGTGCTGAGTTTCAAGACGACAGAGCTACATGCTTGGACTTCACCCGTATTAGCTATCTGGTGAGCCTCATTTCATCCGGGGTGTCAGTCGGTTTACTTTCACTATTATATTTTATGATAGAAGTATGTCAGGGACAAGATAAACATTTTTGCAAACTCATGTTACAGAGGTTTCATAGACTAGACTAGTTAGCATGTCATGTCAGCATTATTTTCACACTTATCATATTTTACACAAATACTGTTGTTATTATATTTCAGATTATATTTTCAGCATATGTTTTAAATTATTGTTAGCACATGTTTTGATGTCCATGTTGACAAGCAAGTTATGTGATTTGCTCGGTCACATGCAGTCAGACACCGAGTATCGTGTTTTTCCATGCCATTGTTTGGAGCATTACACCTTCATTGCCTATGGGAATATTCCTGATCAAATTCAAGATATTTCTTGGGATAGAAGGAGCATTGTCATCCACTTCCCAATGCTGGTTCAATAAAAATTGCTTGACTTTTATATTACCAGGCTTGGGAGTTGGATTGATCATCTGATAAAGGGACCCTTGATGGGTCCAATTATCCCACCAAAATAAAATATTGCCTGCATTGATCTTCCAGTTAATGTTGTTCTCAATTCTGTCTCTGATGTGTAGTAAACCTTCCAGGCAGCAAAGTCCTTAGAAACTATCACCTTAGAGTTGGGATTACTTCTTTGACAATACTTTGCTTTTAGGAATTGTGACCATAGAGAAGGTTCAGTCCTTAATCTCGACCATCTTTTAGCAGTAAAAGTATAGCAGATGTCCAAAAGGCACTTGAAATCCAGTCCCCCTTATTTTGTAGGAAAACTCATGTTTTTCCAGGAGGACCAATGATAGTTGTTCTTACCATCTTTTTCTCCCCAAAATAAGTTAACAAATTGTTTTTCTATTTCATAAAGAACTGTGACAGAAGACATTAGAGCAACAAAAATATGGTGAGCTTGAGATTGTAGAATGTGTCTAATAATCACAGCCTTACCTCCTGGAGATAGGAACCTGCAATCTTATTGAGAATCTTTTTGAAAATGTCAGAAAAATAAGAAATTCTCTTTTTGCCACAGTATATAGGACAACCTAAATAAGTAAAGGGCAATGAGGCTTGTTTGTAACCAGTCCACCTTCTTATCCTTCTGTTATTGATCCTGTCAGTCTTACTATGAGTGAGAAAGAAAGTTTTTTTATTATTGATTTCTTATCCTGAGGCTTGTTGGTACAACCTCAACTGCTTCATAATAAGCTTAATAGAGTATTTATCAGTAGAAGTAAACAAAATAAGGTCATCAGCATAGCTAATATGATTAATTTGTGGCCCTTTTTTATGCATAGAGAAGCTAATGAACATGTCACTATGATTTAAATAATTCAAGGCTCTTGAAAGAGTATCAGCAGCAATAATAAAAAGAGCTGGGAATAAAAAATCACCTTTTTTAGTCCTCTAAATAGAGTATTAAAAGAAATCATATCTAACACCATTAATGATCACAAAATACCAGTTGTTAGAAATCAGTCTATAAACCAATTTGATAAAAAAAACTCATCAAAACCCATCTTTCTAATAACAGAAATAAGAAAATTCCATGAAAGTTTATCATAAGCTTTAGACATATCAAGCTTGAGTTTGCTTTAGACATATCATAAGCTTTAGACATATCATAAGTTTATCATAAGCTTTAGACATATCAGTCTATAAACCAATTTGAAAGTTACCATGTTTGCTTGAGTTTCTGAAATAATCTTAGGCAATTATCAACGGGCACTAATACTTACAAGACACTATTTGCTTAACAATTTTCTACTATATTTCAGCTTGACTATTTCAGAAACACAATTAACAGTAAAATGTCAACGCACCTGGACAGTCCACGAAATACTTACAAATTAACATAGATTTGGAATGAAATTCGGAAATACAATACATCTGATCAAATTTTTGAAATTCGAAAATACAATACAATACAATACATCTGATCATATTTTGTAATTGGAAGCGAAGGTGAAAATGAAAAAGAAGAAAGCAGCTTCAAGTATTTGAATTGTGATGTCTCCTTAGATATTCCATTCAAATTCTTGATCCACCCACAAGTAAATATATATAGTACTAGTAATAAACAATACGAAATAATAAGTTACAACTTTCAAATGATTTGAACCGCACTTGGTGAAGTAAGCGTGCCAGGGCTAAAAAGAATAGAAGAGCACCATGCAAAAGAGGCGGGCGATAGAGGGAAATTAGCCAACGGACTACACGATCCAAAATAATTCTCTGATAGATTTCTTGGCGTTACATGCGATCTTTCTTGTGCTTCGGACGTTGTTGAGTTAGTGCACGTCTCGATTGATTCAACTAATAATTGATCGTTTGAAAAAGAAGAAGGACGAAGGAACTCACACCATTGTGCAGCAATATCATTATTGCAATTATTTATTTTTAACGAAACTGGTGAGAGATCAAGTGGTGGTGGGGCTACATCTTGTAAACGCCTCGAATTAAAAGAACCAGAGATAGAGCTAGAGCTAGAACCAGAACCCGAGTCAGAACTAGAGATAGAATTATTGGAGACGGATTGAAACTCGGGTGCAGCGGTGAGCATTTGGACAACTTTCTTGAAACTAACAGGTTCGACTCTGTAGATTTTAGGAGGTGTTGGTGGCAATGGGGCTATTGGTAGTTTAGTCATTGGTTTTGCTGGGGGCCTTCGAACTCCATGGAGTGAGGAATGATATGAGGGTAATGTTTTATTTTTCTTCACTTCTTGTTGTGGATATGTGGAAAATGGACTAGAATTAGATGATGATGATGAAGAAATAGCTACATGTGAATAAGCTGAATCCATTTCTATGTTCAAACTGTTGTGGCAAGTTTGTCTTAACAAGAAAACTTTACTAAGAAGAATACATTTGCGGCTTTTGCTTGCTATATATAGAGAGGGAGAGAAAGGTGACAAACCTGAGCAACTTGTATTAAATTTATGTGATACTATTCCTTTTTAAGTTTGTTTTGAAAAAAATGACACATTCTTATTTTGACAAATAGTTTAGCTTTAAATTTCTATATAACCTTAACGAGATAATTTATATCCACATCAATGTATAAAGCTTGTTTTCAATCACAAATTTCAAACGTCTTTTTTTATCCATAAACTCTATGCCTAATCAAACACAATCACATAAATTGAGATTTTGAACGATAGAAATAATAATTATCAGGACAAGTTTATTAGAACGAATGAAATTTGTCTGGAGCGTCGGCTATGGATGAATTATGATGCAACATTACAACTTGCCATGTCTGTCTAGTACAACTATTCATATTTGACCTCTATT
Source organism: Anisodus tanguticus (assembly GCA_034509755.1). Lineage (NCBI taxonomy): Eukaryota > Viridiplantae > Streptophyta > Magnoliopsida > Solanales > Solanaceae > Anisodus > Anisodus tanguticus. The sequence continues at coordinate 2,520,660 of CM067555.1, read as the reverse complement.
ATAAAATTGCCTCCATTATTGTTTCCTTCTTAATTCTTACATTACATAGTCCGTTTGAATCGCTCTGTTCTGACCATACTACTATTTGTACTCTATTGTACTTTATAAAGCAGTACGGGAAGTAAATAACTATTACAAGTATTCGAAAGGATAAACAAATATTCAATATTCAGAAATTGAATCTTGTTGAACAAATAGGCCAATCTTCAAAACTGCCGCAAGCTTGTTGTGTCTTGAATCTTGATAACCTGAAATCAAGAAACAACTAAATCTGGATGGTTACAACGTTGTGTGTTTAGTCGAGTGATTGCCCTCTGTCCTTAAGATAAGATTGTCCCATATATATGCTTTTACGTTAGCGGACAATAGTCTCCCAAGATAAAACAACACTTTAATCTCAATGCTACAAAGCCAATAGGTTGAGCCTGACGAAGAAAACAAATATGAATCGACTTGCTGAAGATATGGAAAAGGAAGGAAGAGTTTCTGTTTACTCTTCTCTTTCGTCTCTGTGTATATAGTGTGTCTTTGTTGTGTATATCTTGTGTATATCACATTGTATTTCGTCACTGTTTTGGCACGATTTTCGCCATGTTATGTACAGATTTTGGCCACCGTTTTGTGCTCTTTTGTGACTGAAATGTGCTTGCTATTTTCGTGTCTTTCCAGTGACTGAATTAAGCCAAAGGAGGCTCAATATATAGCATGGAGGAGGGGTTGTACAACTGCCCAAAACATGGTTGTTTATGGCCATTAGGAGGGCATTAAACAACCAAGTAATGGCTGTTTATGGCCATTGAAGGAGGCTGCTCAACTGCCCAAGTAATGGGTTGTTAATGGAGGAGTTAATCAGCCAAGTAATGGCTGGTTAATGCTCCAAAACACAGTCCAACGGAAGGCAGAATTTCTGCCTTCCATCACCCCAAAACCAACTTTCCAGAAACTCTGTGGACCAAACTGTAAATATTAAGCAATTTGGGGTCCAAAAAGATAATATCAGAAAGTCCCCCCGAGCCCGAGCCCGGACGGCGGCAGCGCGCGTGTGGGCTTAGCCTTGAACCCAAGCACATCTAGGTCCTCCCTCCTTTAAACACATGGGATACCCCTTGGGGTCCCAAACCCTTTACCATTTTAGAGACTTATATAGAGAGCAATTCTTCCTTTGCCCCACACCACATTTCCATGCCTCAAACACCTTACTTCGTGGACCAATATCTCTTTCATTTCTCAATGAAATTTGACGATTCTTGGCCCTACGGTCATCTACTCACTTAGTAGATTATGCATGTGTGAAGAGACAAAGCCTCCAACATGCGGAACACTAGTGTTTAATTCATCAAAGATGGGTGGACGCATCTCCCGCCAAAGACAAATTTCCAACAACTACTAAGTCAGAAAGTCTTATACTAAATAATTCGACATCTAATTATTGCAATTATATGGGAGGTGTTTAGTGATGGTGCTTAGCCGTCGGTATAATTTGGGCGAAATAGAAATTCAAATTATTCTAACTTTTAATTTGGTTGTTCGAATTATGATTTGATGTTTGTTTGTCTATGAAAATTTCAAATTTCGGTTTTTGGGATGAAAACTTTTTCGATATGTATCCAAAATTCGAATTTTTTGACAAACAACCACTTTTAAGGTTGGGGATTAAAATTCAATCATCCTTTTTAAAAATAATTTAAATTAAGTTATTTTTTAATAAGTTAATAATATTTGAACGATAATACCCCTTCATAGATCAGCCTCACACAACCACTTCTTCAAACAAAACCACTTCTTTTCCTTCTCCTATCTTTCATCATTAAACTACCTTATAATATGCTTAAAATTGATTCCAAGTTTGAACTCTACCACAATATTTTGGAGTTCACACTTTGTAGAAGTGAAATTCCAGATCATGTTATGAAGTTTGAAACTTATAAAATGAAATTTCAGGACAATATCTTAAAATACTTTTAAGTTTAATTATATAAGTAAACTTCAAGACAGTATCCTCGAGTATGAGAAAGAGAAAATTTTCACTTTGGATTAACCCGTGCTTGTCTATCTTCTTGTTGTCTAAGGTAAAAAAAAATGGATCGGAAAAACAACCATTCATGTATATAGTCGATTAAATAGGTCAAGATTCCGTTTGTTGACGTTAACCGTATATATTTGAATTTGATGATAAGGTACAATGAACCATCAAATAGTTTATTTAAAATGAATTTAAATTGGATAATTTTTTTGTACTTATAATAAGTACAGTTCAGAGTAGAAACAGCCAAATATAAGGATTCAACCTGTTGACCAAGTCAAAATATTTCCATGACAAAGATGTTTACTACCGAAAAAAATATTTGCCAACAATATTTTTATTGCCATATATTTGATATTTATGTTAAAAGTACTTTTCGCAATAACAAAAGTTATTATATGCCTTTGCAATAACCTCCGATGTAAAAAGTTTTCGCAACAAGAAGTTATTTTTTTATTGTTATTTACGTTTTTAGTAATAATATATTAATTTTTTATTGTCATTTACGTTTTTAGCAACAATATAATTATTGTTGCTAAAGTTTTATTTCAAATCCTATACTTTCTTGTAGTGTACATTATATATTGTTAGTTTGTGACCATCCCACAAATAATTACACTATTATTTGGAAATATATATACAGCTTTCCTATTGACAATGAAGATGTTTTCACATATACAAAAATGTTTATCGTTGAAAATTGTGATGCCTACTTACTTTTATGTAAGATGTGAATATTCCAAAATTTATCTCAAAACTTTTTAAAGTCAAAGTTCCTATTCACGCAAAAGATTGAATATTTTTATCTTCATCCTCTAAATCGTATCATTGTTTTTGAGACAGAAGAAATATTACAGTTTAACTATCATTATTAAATTATTGTTTGCACTAATATGCGAGCATTGTCTAGTCATCGACTCATGGTCTCTCTAAATTCTAGCTGACGACTAGACATATTTTATGAGACGGATTTAAGATTTAAATTCAATGATTTAATCTTTAAGATTTTTAACACTAAAATTTATCATACTTTAAAAATTATTAGTTCATAATTTAATATTTATTGAAGCGTTAGTTATTTCTCATCATGAATTGACATGCTTTACGATGGCTATTGCCAGCCTACCGCAAACCTCCTCCTTTTCTTAAGGCCTGAGACTGACAATGTGAGCAAATTCATATAGACAGAGTTGAGCTTTAATAAAGAAGTGAAGATTCAAATAACTGACTCTAACTTATTTAGGACTAGGGCATGCATGATGATGTTGTTGATCACGGCGACGTTGAAGCATTAGTAATTTTTCACGTATATATTTGTCTTCTGGTGTTAGAAAATATTGGAAACCATTAAACAAAAGGCTGCATCTGCCAAATATTTACCTTCAATACATGCATTAAATTTTGTGACTTCCAGATAGTTGTTATAAGTTTCTAGTTGTAGAAGTAGTTAATGATCTTCAAGTCTATGCTAGTAAGACTTCTAAAATTTTGAAAACAAAAATATACTAGTTATATATTGCAAATGGGACCAAGTCTTGTAATATTCAATATTGATTATAGTTATTCAAACATAGAGCAATTAGTCACTTTTTATTATTTGAAATCCTTAAAACTTTCAAAGATCTTGTTAAACATTATTTTATGTGAAAATATGTCAGTACCCACGTACAGTGAATTTGTTGTTCAGAAGTTTATTCACTTCTCTTACATTAATTTGTTGTTTAATCTTTTTGGTCAGTGCTAATGGAGTGACTAATCAAATAATCTAGCCTCTAGGCGGCTGGTCTTGTCGTTTTTTACCTTAATTCAAACTAAGCTTGAGTTTATAACGAACCAAATCATGTGCACACGTGAAAACTGATGTTCACAATTTCGTACCCCTTCACAAATTAACAGTCATTTTAGCTCAAAAATATTGTTACTTTAGGAATTCAAGACTAAAATGACAATGATTTTCAACTATATCCTTAATGTTAAAGAAATAATTCTTTAATATTGTTCAATTTTTTTAAAAAAATAAGAAATAGGATAACTTAATTAGTAAATTGTACATGTTGTTCATATTAATTATTTTCTTAATAAGTGAAAAAATAATTAAAGCGATAGTTAAAATGAAATAAAGGAAGTATAAACTCACACTTCTCCGTGACCAAATCATGAGTTACCCGCTAACTGCGCGCTTGGCCATTATTGTTACTCTCTCAATCATAGTATCAGTCTTTCAAAATATTCAAGGAAAAAGAGAATAATATAAGTCTGAAGAGAATTTCATTCATGTATTGTTAATATTCGAATTGTTGTTCATATTTTATATCGCATAAAATAACACAATTTTACATGCATATTGTAAATGTCACTATAAGTAGATTGCAAATATTCACATTTGGATGCCTCAATACAACAATAATAACATATCCAGTGAAATCCAACAACGTAGGGTCTGGAGAGGGTATAGTGTACGCAGATCTTATCTCTACCTTGGTAGATAGAACGACTGTTTCCGAGAGACCCTCGGCTCAGGAGACATTTGGATGCCTCAATGAGACATAATATAAACTGATGTAACGTCTTTTCACAAAATTTAATTATCAAGAAACAGACTGAAAGAAATAATCCCCTTGATTATTTTCATTAATTGAAAGGTATATATACAAGTTACATATTTCCATAATAGGAGAATCTTATTCCTATTCTACTCCTAAAACCTTATTCTACCATAATTTTAACTATACAATTATGGTAAGTGTACAAGACTAATTAAGGTAACATTTACACTACAATATTACATCAATATACATTCATAATATACTACAAACCAACACTGCCCGTGATGGGATGAAGGCCACTGCCGAGATGGGCTTCAGCCACTGCCGAGATGGGCTTCAGCATTCCTAATGTACCAGTGATATACACTATGTATACCAAGTGTATATCACGGGTATATTACCTTGTTTAACACACCCCCGCAGTCATAGCGGGCGGTCTTCGAACGCTGAGACTGTCCCTAAAATCTTAAAAAGGACCGAGGGAAGACCCTTTGTAAAGATGTCTGCAATTTGATATCTTGATGGGACATGAAAGACGCGTACCTGACCCCGAGCAACCTTTTCGAGGATAAAATGTATGTCCATCTCAATATGCTTAGTGCGTTGGTGCTGAACCGGATTACCCGAAAGGTAAATGACACTAATATTATTGCAATACACCAAGGTTGCCTTCGGAATGGGACAATGAAGCTCTAATAGTAAATTACGTAACCAACATGATTCTGAGACCACATTAGCTACCCCTCGATATTCAGCTTCGGCACTTGAGCGGGATAGAGTCGCCTGACGCTTTGCAGACCAGGAGACCAAGTTGTTACCAAGGAACATATAATAGTCAGACGTAGACAGTCTGGTGTCTGGACACCCACCCCAATCAGCATCCGTGTAGGAGACAAGTGTGGATGTCGAGGAATGATATAAATACAAACCATAGTCTAGTGTACCCTGAAAATACCGAATGATTCGTTTGAGTGCATTCATGTGCTCAATCCTGGGATCATGCATGAATAAACACACCTGCTGGACGGCATACATAATATCCGATCTGGTAAAGGTAAGATATTGAAGGGCCCTTGCAAGACTGCGATAGCGGGTCGGATCCTCGTAGGGTGCGCTGACCGCGGCACTAAGCTTGGACTTTGTATCAACTGGAGTGGAAGTGAACTTACAGAATGACATCCCAGCCCTCTCGATGATCTCAGCTGCATACTTTCGTTGAGACAAGAACAATCCATCTGAATGACGATTGACGGCAATCCCCAAAAAATAACTCAAGGGCCCTAAGTCTTTCATAGCAAACTCAGAGCTGATCATGGTCATGATAGACTGGCGTAAGGCATTGGAAGAGGCAGTCAAAATGATATCATCCACATACAACAGAATGTAGGCCAAGGATGAACCACGACGGTAGCGAATTATCTGACCTGTTGTGAGTGAACTCAATAATCGAAACATAGTCAGCAAATTGTGTATACCAGGCCCGTGGTGACTGCTTAAGCCCATATAAGGACTTCTTCAAAAACAAACATGATGAGGATGGTTGGGATCCCTGAACCCCAACGGCTGATGCATATATAATATTTCCTTGAGATCACGATGTAGGAAAGCATTCTTGACATCCAACTGATGAATAAGCCATGCCTTCGAAAGAACCAAGCTTAAGCACAATGCGAATGGTAGCCGGCTTGACCACCGGACTAAACGTCTCCCCACAATCTATCCCAACCTGTTGAGTCTTACCATCACCCACAAGTATTGCCTTATGTCGAGCAAATGACCCATCTGAATTCTCCTTATGCGCAAAAATCCACATAGACCTGATAACATGAATACCAGATGGACGGGGCACCAACTCCCACGTCTTATTATCAATAAGAGCATTATATTCATCAATCATAGCAATTTTCCAATTCGGGTCGTTTAAGGCAGACACAGGATTACGGGGCAAGGGGATTTAGAGACATTCGAATGTAAATTAAAATGTCTTTTTGGTGTAAAAATACTCCGTTGACTACGAGTGACTGGTCTATGACTCGAGAAAGAAGTGGGCGGATTTAGGGAATTTTATGGGCTCGGGATGGACTGGCCAGCAGGCAATGGGCCTGCTGGCCCAACTCGATAAACTGGAGCAGAAACTGGACCAGTTCTAGAATTGGGCTTGACTGGCCCATTCGCTGGAACTGATCCAGTGACGGGATATTGTGACGGAACAGTGGGACCAGTGGGCAGTGGGCCCACTGGAGAATTTTGGGTGCGGGGTATGTCCGAAAAAGGGTGAGTAATATACGGGGATATACCATCATCCAAAAAATTATACGAACTAGGCTCGGTAGTATGAACTTTAGTAAAGGGAAATTGAGTTTCATAAAAAATTACATGTCGATTAATGATGATTTTCTTGGAGGATAAATCAAAGCATTTGTAACCACGATGATTAGACGGATAACCCAAAAACACACACGGAGTAGACCGAGCCAGAAGTTTGTTAATTGTGGTGGACGGGAATAACGGATAACACAAACACCCAAAAATTCGAAGATAAAAATAAGAAGAATTCTTATTATATAAAATTTGGAGGGGGGAAGAATATGTCAGACCTTTGGAAGGAATTATGTTTAGCAGATATGTGGCCATTTGTAGAGCATGATGCCAAAAAATATGGGGGTATGGAAGCATGAATTAAGAGAGTTCGGACAATGTTATTTATGAAATGAATTTTGCGTTCGGCTTTCCCATTTTGTGAAGATGTATGAGGACAGGAAAAATGAAAATTGATCCCATTATTAGCACAGAACTCCCGAAACACCCTATTGTCATACTCTTTTCCATTATCACACTGAATATTTTTTATTTCTCTTTCGATAATGAATGCTCTAAATTTTACGAAGACGGAAAACACTTGAGATTTATTTGCAATTGGAAACGTCCACAAAAATTTAGAATAATCATCCAAAAAGAGAACATAATACCGATGACCCAATGAACTTAGAACAGGAGACGTCCATAGGTCGCTATGAATAATATCAAATGGCATTGAAGTATGAGAATTTGAGTCTACAAATGGCAACTTAACAATTTTTCCTAACGAACAAGATTGATAAATTGGAGTACGACTCGTACCCATACAAGAAATAAAACTATTTATATCTAAAACTTACAAAATAGAGGATCCCGGATGACCAAGGCGAGCATGCCACAAGGAAGGAGAAATGGCTGCAAAGGCTGATGGCAAGGCTTGACTCGATGGATTGAAACTGGGCGTGATATGATAAAGATCTCCCCTACTATCACACCTCATGAGAGGACTCCCCGTCTTGAAATCCTTCACAGAGAAACTAAAAGGATCAAATTCAACGAAACAAAATTGTCCAGAGGTGAACTTTTGGACAGACACTAAGTTTTTAATCAATTTGGGGGCATGTAAAGTATTTTTCAAGATAAGGGGTGGATTGGAGGGAGACAACATTTTCTGACCATAACCTTGAATTGAAATAGAGTTACCATTACCAATAATTATACCCTGAGGGTTGCTCAAATTGGAATAATATGAGAGAATACCTGAATCGGATGTTATGTGGGTAGTGGCACCGGTATCCATATACTAATTCGGGTCCGGTTGAGTCAAACCTAGTGTGTGCATTGCGGCCTCGATATCGGTCTGAGTGGGCCTGCTGCGTGGTGAACTTGCGGAGGCCCGGGCCCAAGTATTCCAGAACTGGGTCGTAACTGGTGGAACTGGCATTACTGGGCCAGTGAGCAGTGGGCCGTCTGGGCTGCTGGAAAGCCCACTGGCCAGATGTTGGAAACTGTTGTGGAGGTGGATCGTAGGGCCACTGTCCACTGGTCCAAGCCCATGGCCCAAAGGCCCAAGGCTGAGACCAGTGGTTCGGTGGCCCACTGTAACCTGGATGGGGTCCACTGCCACTTCTTCGGCCACCGTGACTGCTGCCGGAGCCGCCACATTTGCCCCCGCGATTTTTTCCATTATTTTTCCGGCCATTCTTGCTGCCCTCGTGGGATCGGTTTTGGTTCGAATTGTTACCAAAATTTTGAGGACTAGGGGAGGAAGTCATCATGACCACGGGACTAGCATTAGTAGCCGCCTTTTTAGCCAAACCGGCTTCTTCCAAGGTAAGCATGGATCGGGCTTGATAGAACCTTGGAAGAGGATTACTTTGACGAAGGAGAGTTCCAACGCCACTATAGGCCATCAACCATCTATAAAACAAGACGATATTCACTAACTGGCGCACCAACGTTGCGGAGTTGGTCCGCCAATTCCTTCAACCTTTTGCAACATGCTAAAACATTTGAGAAATTTTCCATGTTGACGTGGGAAAAATCATGTTCAAGAGTAACAACTCTGGAATTCTGATTATCCTGGAATATGTCACGCAGTCTATCCCATGCAGCCATCGCCGTAGCGTCTGGCTTAATAATCGTCTGCAATGGTCGGTGGAGATAGTAGAATAAATCCAGTGAAGGACAGTGGCATCAAGTGTTGTCCATAACTTAAGATCATCCTCGCGTTTAGGCACCTCTGTATCATCAGGAGCCGCGGGGATTATGTGATGGATGACTTGATGCGAACGAGCGTGAATTTTGAACAACTCTGCCCACGTCGCGTATTGGACGTTTTCTATTTCAAGAATTAACGGGATATGATTCTTGATGTTAGAAACAACAAGGGCAGGGTGAAACGTGTTCTTTGACGTAGACATAACGAAAGAACAAAAGGTGAAAGAGGGATTTGTAAGAGAGATTTTGAGAGCGGAAGAACAATTTGGTAAACCCGAGGGAGGGGGTCTCGACCGAGAGGAACAACAAAAAATTGGGAGAGAAAATTTAGTTTGACCTACACTTTTGATACCATGAAAGAAATAATCCCCTTGATTATTTTCATTAATTGAAAGGTATATATACAAGTTACATATTTCCATAATAGGAGAATCTTATTCCTATTCTACCCCTAAAACCTTATTCTACCATAATTCTAACTATACAATTATGGTAAGTGTACAAGACTAATTAAGGTAACCTTTACACTACAATATTACATCAATATACATTCCTAATATACTACAAACCAACAATGCCCGTGATGGGCTTCAGCCACTGTCGAGATGGGCTTCAACATTCCTAATGTACCCGTGATATACATTATGTTGGAAGATTTTGCTCTATGGTACTTTATAAAGCAGTACGGGAAGTATTTAACTATTACAAGTATTCGAAAGGATAAAGAAAGAATACAATATTTTCGACTAGAAATCTGAAAATTACAATATAACAACAAAAAAAGCTGAAATTACGATTTTGTTGAAGACCGAAAAAATGGAAACTGGTTTATCTTTGAGTCGAGTGTAGCACTCTGTCCTTAAGACAATATTGCCCCGTATGTATCCTTTATACGTCCCGACAATTTGTCTCCCAAGATAAAACGACAATGGAACCCTTGAGCAAAGGAAACTCAAGAGCTACCGTGAAGAATATTGAGTAACGAAATGATGCTTGGAAGTTGTAGGAAGAAGATTTTTCTGGTTGTGTATTTTTCCAACAATATTTCAAATGGACCGATGTTGCATAAGGAGAGGTAGCCTCGGCTTTGAACCTTCCATAGTTGAATACCATCGGACTTACTTACTTTGCGCGGTGAACGTGATGTCTTGAACCGTCGGTGTTTAGTGTAAGCCAAGACAACGGTACCAACACAACAAATTCCCTTACTCTCTTCTTCGTAATGTTTTGTCCGTTTTGGCCATGGACAACGTCTTGGATTCTTAAGTGCGTTCAATTTGAGGCGGCCCGTCCTCGCACTTAAATAGGTGGTCTCCTACAAGGTATCTAATACACCCGTGATGATCAACGCCATACGGTCTTATGTCTCCGACACGAGATCCCGACAGATATGTCCGACGCCGTCATCCGTGTCCTTCCTAAAGCCGACCGGCTAGCCACCAAATGTATATCCACTTGGGTATACAACACAACACATTTACTTGTGGCTTTGGTGTTCTTCGTATCGATGTCCAGTTTGCATCACCGTGTGTCTCCATACCAAATGTATATCAAGGGTATATTCGGATATCGTCATATCCGACTTAACGCCTTCTAGAATGTATATCACGGGTATAATACCTTGTTTAACACTTCTTAGGGAGTGGAGCGAAATGCATCGCCGAGATGGGCTTCAACATTCACTCAATGTACGATGGGCTTGTATTCCCTAATGTACGACAGTATCACAGAATGTATATCACGGGTATGTCCTTGTTTAGTACTCATGCGTGATATACATTATGTATACACATATCACATCCTCAATATTTATGACATAATTATGATGGTAGAGAAAGATATATAGGTGCTTAATTAGCTGCCTTGGCGGGCTAGATAATGACAGCATTCAATTTGGTGCAATGTATGCTCTCAAAATATTTTGTCAAAATAGAAACTTCCATTATTAATTAGGTTGTGAAGACTCTTTTGAAGGAACAAGTGCACAAGACTTCTAGAAGATTTCATAACAAATTCAGGAAGGATCATCTCCATATCAGTATATGTGGGCAGTGATGTAAATAATTTTATTACGGAAATTCAAAATACTAATATATAAATACACAAAGAAGTAAATAAAATTTAAATCTACTATATATAATGTACGTAATTTTTCAGTGAAGAAGATCCATATAAACTCTCTTGCGCATCCCGCCCTGCATGTAGGACCGGACCTCTGTCGCAATCCTACAACCAAAACTCATATCACATTATTATGTAGTGCATCTAGTATATGCTCATCGTATAAAATATTTATAAATTAAATCATTTAGTACTCTCTTTTATATAGTGTCCCAATGCTCATCTCTGTGAACGTAGGTCACTCGACTAAATCAATCACGTTAAATATTCATATCTCTTTTCATATATTTCTCTTTTTTATTTGATTTATTGTATCTTGAGATTTATCTTAGCTTCTACATGACACCTGATTATTTGAATTCTAACAACATGGTGTCGAGTCATGCGAGAGAATATCATAACAAATCAATCATAAATGTTATGAGTCTCCACATCGGATATGAAATGAGAACATGGACTCATTATATGGACTTGAACAATCCTCACTCTACAAGCTAGCTTTTGGGGTTGAGTAGCCCAACATATGCTCGCCCTCACTGATAGAGTAGTAAATCATTTTCTACTAAGAATTTTCTTATTTTTAAAGTTCGGATCTGAAACCTCTTATTGAGCGAGGAATCCCAACAATTCCACCCCAAAAAAGTACTCTAGGTGTAGTTCTAAACAAAAACGTATGGATCTGCAAAAGTTGAGAGATCTTATAAAGAAAAATGAGAAACTTATGGTAAGAAATGTGAGGTTTATAAAAGGAATTAACTCCCGCTAATAAGTGCAACAAAGTTATTATTTCCCCACTTTTTATGCGGATACCAAATGTTGAAGGATAATATCATCGAGAAAAACATTATCCAGAAAATATTTTCCTAGTCATACCATGTACCATAAACTCCTAATTAGGTTAGGTTCAAGATCAAAACCCCATTATTAGCACTTCGGAATATATCTGATACTTTTCTGCACCAGATTCACTTTGAAGAAAAAGTTTTCTTGTTCAATTGTTATGAAATCTTCTGGAAGTCTTTTGGTTCATTCAAAGGATTGAAGTAATAAGCTGATAGTGAGAGTCTCTACTTTGACTAAAAACATTAAATACCAGATTAATCAATAATGGTATATTAATGTCATCTACCATTATTATATCATAAATATTGAGGACATAATAGTCCGTTTCTTGATAATTAGCTTTGAGACAAAGACGACGTTACATCAAGTTATATTCTAGCATTCAAATGTGACTATCTTGAGAAGAATTTAAGTTATATATAATATCGATGATATAAATGTTTTTCATTTTATTGAATATTATCATGTATGTGATTAATCTTAGATGTAACATTTGAAGGTACGTAAATCAAATTATTATGTGATTTAATCAGTTCACGTGTGCCCACGATTTGTTTGGTCCAATAAACTCAAACTTAGCTTGAAAACAGCTTGAATTACGTGCTAAAACGATAAAACTAGCCGCCTAGATATTTGATTAGTCTTACTATCACTCTTTTTTCATGTTTATACTACTAGTGAGGCATGGGCCCAATATTCATATAATAAATAAATATAGTCAAACTCATTTATAAGTTAATAATATTTTATTAAGTTTTCTTTGAAATCAATTTTTTATGTTATGTTATATTATATATTTTATGTACTAATATTTTGTATAACGATAAAAAAATATTCAATCAAACGATGTTGCTATAAAAAGATTTAACTGTATTTTTATGAGATCGCGTCCTTAAAGATGGGTTTTATTATTGTTTTATCCTATTAAAAAAATTCTTCAAAAATAGCATTCTACCAAAATTTGTCTTCATTCATCTCCATTCTCCGTTCTCCATTCTCCATTCTCCATTCTTCTTCTCCTTAAATGCTTTTGTAGAGAATTAAAGATTAATTACTTATTTATGTTGGAATTGAGTACACAATTGTCGGGATTTGTTTATAAATATTGGCGATTTTTGTGATAAAACAAATTTCCCCATTAATTTAAAAATCTTCACGACTTGTTGCTAAAATTTTAACAATAGCTCAGGATTTGTTTATAAATCTTGACGATTTAACAAGACAAATTTGTCACGATTTCGCTCCCTAGTGTTGGTCGCGAACCTATATTTGCAAAGCTTTTCTTAATGAAGTTAAAATTTAAAACTACAATCATTTAAATTATTTTTCCTCCTCCCATACTCTATTAATTTGCAATATTATGTTAGTTATGAAAAAAAATTAACTTTTGTCATATGTGTGATTAAGACCACTATTTCTTAAAGAATAAATATTCATTCTAATATAAACTTTGGTATGCAAAACAAATAATGTCACATTTCATGGTACTCAAAGGCATAGTGCTCAAGCATAAATTAAATAATTATATATAAAATATTTTCTTTAGATGTTTAGATTCATACAATATATATGAAAGCTGAAGAAAGTTACTATTCTTATCTTACTTGCCATATATACAAATTATATTGAAAGGTTGAACACGATTTTTTCCTTACTTTTGACTTCCCTTTTTGTAAGGGAATAGTAACACATATCTTTCTCTTCTTACTTAAAATCGGAACCAATATTATGAAGTTTAAATTGAAAGGACTTTCTCAAAACCCAAGTAGATCTTTAATGGTTTGTAATTAGTTTATCCAATTTATTCCATGCTACATATAACATTGATTAACCCTTTTGTTTCTCTTTTGGCAAAAAAATTGATATTCAAAGATATGAAAAATATTTATCTCCATGTTTCTAATTCATTTATCACAATTCATGTTTATTTTATGTAATTTTTATATAAATTTTAATTTTTAAATTTAAATATTCTTGTCGAAGTTATATAAAAAATTATTAGACTGCTTGAATCGTACTTCGAACTCCATTACTAATATGAGTTGAAGCGATATAATTTATCATATAATGAGATTAAAAAGTAATGTAATATAAAAGCAAACATTACATGATATGAATAATTAAAAAATTATAATAAATCAAACCTCTTTATAATAACATCGTTTCTTTGAAATTCCTTTTGCATGTTATAAATCCATTGTTATATACTTGTAACTACATTTGACATTTAAATTTTATTTGATTGGTGTAGATAAAAAATAATCAAAAATATATATTTTCTCAAATTTTTATGATATAAATATTTTTTAATTAAAATCCTCAAAAGATATTCATATTTTATTATAGAATACAAAAAGTCCAGAGTTTCATCTTTTAATTTCTTTTATTTCAAATTCACAATAGTTTTAGACATTCTAGATTTCCGGCCAAAATGTACAAATCTATTAAAGTTATGTATTCAAGTACAAAAATACTTAATGTGTTATTTTTTAGTCATTATGGAATAATAAATAAATATATAGAATTCAGAGCAAAATTGTTATAGAGTGATAATTTACAAAGAATATAATGTTATAATAATGAATATTAAAAATACTCATATATAGAGGTAAAATATAATATAAAAATTAATTTCAAAGAAAACTTGTTTGTTATAACGAATTTTACTTTATAGAATAAAATAACTGCTATAAAGAGATCGGAGTATTAACAATTTGATCTTGGAAAGAATAACTTTAACTTTGATGACATATGAAACTATGCATCTATTCAACCTACATACTACATAATCCGCAAGCGAAAAGATACTACCACTCCACTGTAACAACTAATCCAATTCACATAAAAAAAGGTATTATACTTAAATAGCAATAGGTTACACGATTAACAGATGAAGGATGCTTCACTCCGTACGGTCTACTCTATTGGCAATTAATCTTTATTCAATTTTTACAGAATGTTAAGAGTTAAAAAGATCTTCAAAGTTGAATAAATTTACACAACTGCACGAGGACAACAAAAGTAACAAAGCAATAAAGCAGGGGCAGATAGAAGTTATATTAAATTACTTAAGGAGTACATGGGAGCAATTAGGTGTAGTATTAGTCACTAACCCATTGTTAGTATTTATACATTACTACTGCTGCTAGCTGCGAATGTACTATTACAGAAGTTTGAATTACAGAAAGGTGTAGCAGCTTGTTGAGACTTTTATCATATTTGGATTGATAGCTCGTGTTGTAAATACGCCTCTCTTGGCTGCTTCGAGGAGATCTTGAACAAAAGGAGGAGGCTGCTCAAAGATTCTTATGCCACATACAGTCAATGAAAAAGTTAGTCGGTGCATTAAGCTCCCGCTAAGTACGGGAGGTCGGAGAAGAGCCGGACCACAAGGTCTATTGTACCAAAAAGAGCCAGTTGATCAGCAACGGTGTTTTGCTCCCTATACACTTGATCTACTGTTGGATCAATTAGCTTGATCAGCAGGTACCTGCAATAGTCAAATATGGGTAAAGTACTGTCAGATAAATTGCGTAATTGGTGAACTACTTCATGTGCGTCAATGTGGATTTGTAACTTCGAGTAGTCGTGCTTGACAGCTAATTGTAGTCTGCGGAGAAGTTCCATGTTTCTGTTTCAAATGCTGATGAACAGTACTCCCCCAATTCCTTGCTTCCCATCCTTGCCCTTGAAAGGGCCATCTGTATTTAATTTATAGATACCAGTTGGGGAGGAATTCATTTTACTTGGATGTTTATTTTGTTAGCAGTAGTGTGGTGGGTTGTCCCAAGATGATAATATTCCAGCGATATTGTAAAGAATGAATTTTGAGTATAACTCAACCCAAAAGCTAGCTTGTAGGATGAGTATTGTTCAAGTCCATATAAGGAGTTCATGTTCTCATTCCATATCCGATGTGGGACTCTTAACACTCTCCGCACGCGCAAATCTTGTTAACTGGAGCGTGTATAATATAATTTGGGGCCCAACATCGATAAACAAAGAATTGAAATGAGCATGACTCTGATACCATGTAAAAAATTGATCTTGGACCTAACTCAACCCCAAAAACTAGCTTGTAGGGTGAGGATTGTCAAGTCCATATAAAGAGTTTATGTTCTCATTTCATATCTGATGTGGGACTCTTAACGCATATCGTAGATTGTGGTGGTGTTAGGCTGGGAATATTTGTGTGAAAATATGTAATCGTTACGAATTTTCCACAAATGACAGAGTGAAAGACATGAGAAGTTATTGGGAATTCCCGAATTAGAACAAGAGCTGAGCATTCTTCTAAGATAATGATATGGATTAGTTTCATGGTTGAGGATCCTTGTAATGTTTGGAAAAAGATTCAGGTCGTCCAGCAATTAACTGCTATTGGACAAGTAAAATAACATGAACACCAATTATGAAATAAAATGAAGAACCAGGGGCAAATTAAAAACTGCCGATAAAGATTCTAAAAATAAAGAGTAGGGATGCATCTGGAATAAAAGAAAAGTAGCTGGTTTTTGCGTCAACTCTGGCAACAGTCCAACTTTCTCTCCAGTTATGTGCATCATAGATAAGCGTAATTATTACGAAATTCCATAGCTACCCTCTGGTTGGCAAGCATGTTGACCAAGAGGTGCTTGGCTGCTTGCTTATTGCCACTTATAGTATAGTAGTAGAAATTATTTGTTTCCTCCCAATTTATGTGATGCTGTAAACAAAAGCTAATTAGTTTCCTTTTTAGAAGTAAACTAAAAAGGAAAAAATGCCATGTAAAATGAACTAGAAGCAAAATAAATATTAGACGAAAGACAAGTGTACTCTTACGTAAATAGAAAAACTTTACTTACTTATTCATGATTAAGCAATATATATTCAAACTTTAGTATATTACATTTAAATTATGCATATAAATATTTTCCCTTCAGTAGCACTGTTTCGGAGCTATAAGACCAAATTAAAATTGATTAAACAACAAATTAAAGGATGTACGAAAAGTAGATAGAACTTTTAAATTTATTACGTGGATGCTGACATATTTTAATTAACATAAAATAATGTTTAAAAAGAACTTAGAAAGATTTGAGGATTTCAGCTCACCTAAGTCACTAATTGCTCTTTGTTTGAATAACTGTAATTGAATTTGAATATTGGATGACTTGGTCCCATTTACAATATATAATAAAAAATATATATTCTAAATTTAGAAGTCATACAAGCATAGACTTGAAGAACATTAACTACTGCAACCAGAAACTTATACTTACCAACGGTAAATAATGAATATTTGGCATAACTCAACCTCAAAAGATAGCTCGTAGGGTGAAGATTGTTTAAGTCCATATAAGGAGTCAATGTTTCCATTCCATATCGGATGTAAGATCTTAGTACTCCCCCGCATGCCCAGACCTTGTTAACTGGAGCGTAAATAATATAATTTGGGGGCCCAACATCGGTGAACAAATAATTTGAATGAGTCTGACTCTGATACCATGTAGGAAATATTTTTCGTGTAAATAATGTATCTTGGACCTAACTCAACCCCAAAAGCTAGCTCAAAGGGAGGATGATTGTCCAAGTCCATATAAGGAGTTCATATTTTCATTCCATATCCGATGCGAGACTCTTAACACTAATTAACAAATATCTGGGACATCAAAAGATTAAATTTAATGCTTGCGTTGAACCTAATTAATCTTTGATTGCAGAAGCAATAATTAAGGAGTGGCTGGTGATATGTTTAGCCGTCAGCTAAAAATCAGAGGAGACTTCAACATTTAAATTTTATTAATTCAACATATTTTGATCAACTAAACTCATTTGACATCTCTATTATTAATGGACTATATACATTTAATATGTTTGTTTTAATTCAATGTCTAGGTTTCTTTTCTTGTTTATCATTAGACAAGGAGTACAACACATGAAACACTTTCGTTAACTTATATGCACGGATATTATAAAAAATTTCACCATTAATGTATTTTAATATGTTAATTTATTACCTGCCTTATTTTTTCAGGTTATTAATTTTACTTATTATAGACAATTATATGTAACTATCTTTTCGATGGACTGATCATAGTATAAAAATTATTTAATTGCCAGTAACATATATTAAACTATTATCAAATAACATCCACTAGCTTTTTAATTAATCTGTACGCACTATGTTTCCAAGAAACACAAAAGGTAATTGGAAACTCTTACCTTATTTTCATCGATTTAAGCAACCAGGTAAAGTACCACCAGTAAAAACCTCCCAGATATTAGGAAAAAAATACTTACTAGATTAACTAGAGTACTTTAAAAAATATTAGATGCTGAATCATATTATTGTTATATGATTTAGTAGTAAGACAGATAGAACAGAACGATTCAAGCGGACTATATGTAAGAATTACACAATAATGGAGGCAATTTTCTAATACAGGTCAAATATATATATGGGCAAGTTGTAATGTTGCATCGTATCTCATTCCTTCGAATAAACTTGTCCCGATTATTACTACTATTCGCCCGTTTCAATTTATGTGACGGTATTTGATTATTCATGAAATTTAAAGAACAAATTTGAAACTTATGTTTGAAACAAGCTAACAAGCTGCAGAAATTTATGTGGTTATAAATTATCACTAAGGTTAAAATAGAATGTTTAACGCTATGTTATCTCTAAATATAATTTGTGTCTATTTTTTGGGACAGATTAAAAAAATAGGAGTATTATTTTAAGACAAGTTGCTCAGGTTTGTCACCTTCCTCTCTATATATACAAGCAACGTCAAGAGCAAAAGCCGCAACATAATTTTGAAAACAAAATGGATTCTTATTCATATGTTGCTCTTTCTTCTTCTAATAATAATAATAATTCTTCTTCTTCTAGTTATACTCCATTTTCCACATATCCACAACAACAACAAAAGAAACACAAAATATTACCCTCATATCATTCTTCACTCCATGGAGTTAGAAGGCTCCCAGTAAAACCAATGACTAAATTACCAATTGCCCCATTGCCACCAACACCTCCTAAAATCTATAGAGTCGAACCTGTTAATTTCAAGGAAGTTGTCCAAATGCTCACCGCATCACCCGAGTTTCAAACCGTCTCCAATAATTCTATCTCTAGTTCTGGTTCTGGTTCTGGTTCTAGCTCTGGCTCTATCTCTGGTTCTTTCAATTCGAGACGTTTACAAGATGTGGCTCCAACACCACTTGATCTCTCACCAGTTTCATTACAAAGAAATAATGGCAATAATAATATTGCTGCACAATGGCGCGAGTTCCTTCATCCTTCTTCCTCTAACAACCAAGTTGAATCATTTATCGCGACCTACAATGACTCGACAAATGAAGCACAAGAAATATCACATGTAATGCCACGAATTTCATCGGAGAATTATTTTGAATCGTGCATTCCGTTGGCTAATATCCCTCTATCGCCCACCTCTTTTGCATGGTGTTCTTCTATTCTTCTCAGCCCTGACACTCTTACTTCACCAAGCGCGGTTCAAATCATTTGAGAGTTGTAACTTACTATTCCTTAATGTTGATTATGTGTATTTACTTTGTGGGTGGATCAAGAATGTCTAAAAGGAGATATCACAATTCAAATACTTGATGAATTAAAGTTGCTTTCTTCTTTTCCATTTTCACCTTTACTTCCAATTAAAAATATGATCAGATGTATGTTATTTATAATTAGTGGACTGCCCAAGTGCGTTGAGGTTTTACCCTTAATTGCTTTTCTGAAATCGTCGAGGTGATACATAGCAGAAAATTGTAAGCAAAAAGTCTCTTGTACGTCCTATAATTACAATTCTCTATACTACTGATATTCGGCTAAAAGTCTATATTTATAGTATATTATTGCCTTATATTTTGATCATATTTGTATGATTTTGCATTGATTCTGAGTTGTTTCGAGCTCATTACATGTTTTATGTGTATAGGAAGTGTGGTGGTCGAAAACAGACTGAAAAAGAATGATTTAGTGCAAGTCGAGTCAAGAAAATAAGGAATCGAACAAGTAGAGCTTGTTTTCCATGCTCGCCTGGCGAGCATCGTAGACGAGCCAGGAGAATCAGCCATGTGCAAAACAGCTAAGCGAAGGAATTGACGAGGAAGTTGACGAGCCAGGACAAAAACATGCCTGAGAGGGCTCGTCAACATCCTCGCCAGACGAGCCAAGAAACAAGAGAAAATTTACAGTTGGTTGGGCTCGCCCATGATCCTCGCGAAGCAAGAGTTTAGACCTGCCATGAAAAGTTTTTTCAATAAATTGGGATTAGTTTATTTGATTCCCTACATTCTAGGTGATATAAATACATCATAAGACACATTATTTTGGGGGATTCAATCTAAGGAGAGAAAGGAGCCGTCGTGGAGCAAGGGGAATGATTCGGCAACGAATTTGTCCTTTCTTCTTCTTATTTTCTATCGTTGTTTATGAATTTTAGTATCGTATTTTCACATACGTACTTATTTCAGTTGATTGATTGGCCATCGATTGACTGTGCCTATTTATTATGTGTTGCTTGAGAAAGAATTCATATTTAGGTTGTTGTTGAACAACATCACTCCTAGGTATAGGAGAGATCAGTACTACAGGTTTAAATTGGGATTAAAGATAACGAAGCTTTGACGAAGTCATAGTAAGTAGTGAGAAATTGCTAGCTAGGGTTAGTTCGAGAGAATAACTCTAGAAAATTACTAAAATTGATCGAAAGATAATTTACCGTAAGTTGAGTGCTCACGATCGTAGAGAATAAATCGGAGAGATTATAAATAACGTATCGAGAAGGATTCTGCTAATTGGAAAAATCGTAACCCTATGCCTCATTAATCTTGAATTCAACCCATTCTCTAATTAGTTGATAATTCTTATCGCTTTATTATTTTAGTTACATAGTTTAAAATAGAAATTATAATTTCTATAACTCAGAAAATTGTTCAAACTTGTAATTTTAGTAATATTAAACAGTTATAGCTAACGTTAGTTTCCTGTGAAATTCGACTTCAGACTTTTAGATCGAATTATATTTGCAGCAATCTCTTATCATTTTTAGGACTAGAGTTGGGCGCGCTCAACTATCTTATATAGACTAATTAAATGAGATCCATAGGTAGTGTTAAAGATGCCTAAGTTGTTTTGTAGTTGTAAATGAATGTCTTGCGCTTGCTATGATTGGAATAACTACAATTGGCCTCTTAGCATTGGCAAAGTTAAGATTCCAGAATTCATTATGGGAATAGGTTTTACAAAAATAACATGTCTAGTTTCAAATACTATTGATACTAAACAGAATAAAAAGAGAATGAAAATAATAATTTCCAGAGTCCTTCAATTTCAAAACGAATTTTCACATAGTTACCCCATAAAACGATCAGGCCGCACCTGAAGGACCTTGTCGAAGTTAAGTAAATTTCGATAACTTTTCCTTAAATAGTTTAAGATTTTAGATGTAAAAGTCACCATCTCCAAAAAGCGTAAAATCAATCGTAAAGAAGGGATGGCCTGTTGAGCAAGGGACTTCCCCATATTTATGGGATAAGGTTACATTTTATTTTACTATATACGAGAATTAATTTGTACAAATCTACCAAAAAGTTCCAACGGATTTTGAAAACGTAGTAAAGGACGAATAATGCATTTCCAAGTCTTATTTGCAAACATGTACATATCGTACACGTGGGAGTTGGACTAGAATTGAAAGTCTTGAGGGCGGTGCAAAACGACATGGAACATTGTCAAGAATTGACTTGAATACGTCCTACGTGGTGGTAACGGTTAAGAATCCCACCTCGAAAATAGAACGAGAACATGAATTTCTTATATGGACTTGGACAATCCTTACCCTACAAGCTAGATTTTGGGGTTGAGTTAGGCTCAAGATCAATTCTATTCCTTTATGATACAAATATGGAACCCATTCCAGTTCTATGTTTACCGATGTTAGATCCCCAAATTATATTGTTCACGCTCCAGTTAACGAGGTCTGGGCGTGTGGGGGAGTGTTAAGAGTCCCACATCGGAAATGGAATGGGAGCATGAATTGCTTATATGGACTTGGACAATCTTCACCTTACAAGCTAGCTTTTGGGGTTGAGTTGGGCCCAAGATCCATTCTATTCCTTTATGGTATCAGAGTCAGACTCATTCCAATTATTTGTTCGTCGATGTTGGGCCCCCAAATTATATTGTCCACGCTCCAGTTAACTAGGTATAGGCGTGCGGGGAGTGTTAAGTGTCCCACATCCGAAATGAAATGGGAACATAGATTCCTTATATGGACTTGAACAATCCTCACCAAACTAGTTTCGGAGTTGAGTTAGGCCCAAGATTCATTCTTTACAGTGACCTTAATACAACTCACCATAAATAAGTTCAATTTCCATCAATGAAAGGACTCATCAATTAAAAATTCAAAAATTACCACTTTTAGTTATGCTTATATGTTAGTTAAATTGATTTATAAGTATTTATTAGCTTATTTAGGTGTTTGGAAACACAAAAATACTTATAAACAAAGTGTTCATAGGTTTTACTTAGTCAAAAGTCATATGACCAACTTATAGTTTTTCAGGTTATAACCACTTTTATTATTTTATCCTTCATAATATTTTTTCTAAAATATCTTTCCCAAAATAAAACTTCTAACATCCTCTGTTCTCCTATCCATCATTCCTCCTTTTTTTCCCACTTTTTTTCAAATTTATAATTTTTTATAAATGAAATTAATAATTATTTTAGTTATTTTAACAAAAGAATAGCTTATGAACCCTTTTTTTTTTACCAAACACATTAAACATTTAATAGTAGTTTCAACACTTCTATACAAACAAGTAACTGTTTATTTATAAAATTAATCTTAGCACTTAAAATGCTTTTCAACACTTATCAACTATTTACAATTTAGTTAATCCAAACAAGTTCTAAGTGATGTCATAGTTTAGAGCGGAGCTAGAGTCCCATTTACGTGTGGGAAAAAAATCAATAGTTTTGATCATCATCCTACATACTTTTTAAAGAATTTACTTAATACATATAAATAGTTTATTCATAATTAAAATAATTACTTTTTCTAAAATTGAAAAACTATAAACTCTAAATCCGCATTTCGATCGCCATGATAATGCAAAAGGGTACAAAGAACTAATTGATGGGGAAACTCGGATAGGTAGTTGACAAGGGAAATATTAGGAGAGATCTATAGTACAAACTCTTGCAATAAAAGTAAAGATCTAGTCAATTCAAAATTGATAGATCATAAATTCAAGGTTAGCTCCTAAATTTAATTCTTATAACATATTTGGTATAATAAACTTTTTAATATAAATATAGAATAGTTAATTAGTTGATTCGGCTGAACTCGTACATATGTGTAAATGAGAGGCTTTACCCCAATACTTCTGGATATTTCTAGGATCTTCTGGAAGTCTTGTTCCTGATAGAATCCTAAATCATCATTAATAATATTACAATTATTAATGATAATTATTGTAGTAAATGTAATATTTTTTGTATATGGTAGGCAGAATTAGAATAGATTAGGAGGCTTGATTTTAGCATATCTTGTCTTATTCATTACCTTAATTTATGCTTATATTAATGTACCACCTCTTTGGAAGGAAATGGAGGAGGAAAACATTCCATAATTCTTACATGGTATCAAGAGATTAGGAAGAGATCCTACCCCACCAAAATAACCTCCAAGAAATCGGCCCACCCCCCTCCCCACCGATTTTTCCATCTTCTTGTTCCTTGTTTTCATCACCATTATTGTTCTTCATATTTTTTTTTCCTTGTCCAAACTTTGTCTTCTAATAAAAAATGTCTGACTCCAAAAACAATTTTCATCCATCCCTTACCGTTTTAAACATCAAAACACATGTTTCCATCACTCTGGAGATGGAAAATATCCACTATGCAACTTGGGTTGAATTGTTTAAAATTTGTTGTCGTTCTCACCGGGTTGTTCATCATATAATCCCGCCGGAGAATGGAAAAGGAAAGGAGTAGAAGACCGATGAGGACAAAGAACTCTGGAAAACTCTTGTTGCCAGAGTTCTATCTTGGATTTATGCAACAATCTCTTCAGATTTGTTACACACAACAATCTCTTCAGAGTTCTATCTTGGATTTATGCAACAATCTTGGAATCGGCTGTGGGACATCTTTCAAGACAACAAAAATTCTCTCGCCGTTATGTTAGAACAAAAAATCTCCACCATTGATATAGCGGATTTTCCAAATGCGTCGGCATATTGTCAACGCCTTAAAGACTTGTCGGATCAACTTAAAAACGTTGGTTCGCCGGTTACCAACAATCGCTTGGTTTTGCAAATGGTTGTCGGACTTACCAAAGCCTATAGTGGTGTGGGGACACTTATCCGACAAAGCAATCCCCTACCTTTGTTTTATCAAAAACGTTCAATGCTTATACTTGAAGAGGCGGGCTTCGCTAAAAAGGCCGCCACCGTCTCCAATTCTGCCATGGTTGCTACTCCAACAAATGACGGTACTATACATTTTGAACCCACACAACAAAATCGGGGACAAAAAGGAAAAAATGATAATAAAAATCGGGCTGAAAATCACGGAAATAATAAAAATGGAGACCACCGGAATTCCGGTGGCGGTGGTGGAAATTCCAGGAGGCAGAATTCCGGTGGACATCAACAGTAGCAGCCCTACGGCGGCCTAGCCTGGTGGGCTTGTCAGTGACCATGGGCAGTGCCACCGAGACCCTACCCAATTGGGAACTGGGCCAGGACCAATTTCATCCCAGTGATGTGCAAACTGCCAGGCTAGGCAGTGTTGGGCCAAGCAGTTTTAGGTCCAGATCAGTAGCAGGTCACAGTCCAGGCGGTAATGGGTCTCTGCCGAACCAGTGGCAGGAGGCCCAATCGATGATGACAAGCCCAACCGACATCGAGTCTGCCATGCACATTCTTTGACTCAACCCGCCCGATGCCCATTGGTATATGGACTCAGGTGCAACGTCTCATATGACGTCCTCTCAAGATAACCTCTCGTCCTATTTTAATTTGAGCAAAAATAATGGTATAATTGTCGGAAATGGCCATTCTATTCCAATACGAGGTTATGGGTCTACTAAATTGTCAACCCCCCCCCCCCCCCAATCCACCACTAACTTTAAAGAATTTGCTTCATGCCCCACAATTAATTAAGAACTTGGTATCTATTAGAAAGTTTACTACTATAATTGGGTATCTGTTGTATTTGACCCTTTTGGATTTTCCGGGAAGGATTTTCACACGGGGACAATCCTAATGAGATATGATAGTCAAGGGGAGCTATATCCAGTCACTTCACTCATTCAACAATCCAAGTTACCATCTACTTTTGCAGTTTTCAACCAATCATTATGGCATGACCGTTTGGGGCATCCGAGGGCATCTGTTTTATCCTCTCTCAAAAACAATAATTTTATCTCTTGTATTAAAAAACGGACTTTGGATAAATGTTGTTCATGTCCATTGGGTAAACATGTTCAATTGCCATTTACTTCATCTAATTCATGCACTTTATTGCCATTTGACATTATACATTGTGATATTTGGACCTCACCCGTTTTGAGCTCTTCAGGCCATCGGTATTACTTGCTATTATTAGATGATTACTCAATTTTTTGTGGACTTTTCCCTTGTCTAAAAAATCACAAGTCTTTTCCACATTTCTAAAATTTAGAGCATTTATCTGAATTCACATTGAACGGGAAATAAAAAATATCCAATGTGATAATGGTAGGGAGTTTGATAATCGGCAGTTTTGGGATTTTTGTAACTCTTATGGCTTAAATTTTCGTCTTTCTTGTCCACACACTTCTTCTCAAAATGGAAAGGCCGAACGTAAAATCCGAACCATAAATAACATTGTTCGAACTTCCCTTGTTCATGCCTCATTACCACCCTCCTTTTGGCATCATGCACTACACATGTCTACATATTTATTGAACATACTCCCTCACAAAAACCTATCCTACAAAGCTCCTTCCAAAATACTCTATTTACGGGTATTCGGGTGTTTATGCTATCTGCTTTTTCCATCCACCACAATCAATAAACTCCAACCCCGGTCCACACCTTGTGTTTTCTTGGGATATCCGTCTAATCATCGGGGATACATGTGTTATGACCTCTCCTTTAATAAAATAATTGTGAGTCGTCATGTCCTTTTTTATGAAACAAATTTCCCATTTGGCAAAATTCACAAGTCCGGACCCTCCACCTATTCATTTTTAGATGATGGATTTCCCCCGTATTTGTCTCATATTTTTTCGTCCCATCCCAGACCCACTGACATCATTAATGAATAGGTTTATTAGATGATGGTAGTAAATGTAATATCTTTTGTATATGATAGGGAGAATTAAAATAGATTAGGAAGCTTGATTTTAGCATATCTTATTTTATTCATTATCTTAATTTATGCTTATATTATTAATATATATACCACCTCTTTGAAAGGAAATAGAGGAGGAAAACCTTCCATAATTCTTACTGTTCCTCCAAAGAGTTGAAGTAAGGGTCTTGACCATAATAATGAAGTTTCTACTATTTGACTTTCAGAACATACATGCACCAAACTGGATGCTGTCATTATGTCGCCCGCCAGGGCAACTAATTAAGCTAGTTTGTAAGAAACTAAAGCGTAATTAGTTTGAAAATAGCTTGCATTACGTAACAAAACGACAAGCCCAGCTGCCTAGAGGCTAGAGATTTTTTTTTTTTTTGTCTTATACCTCACTCTCCATTAGCAGTGACCAAAAAGATTACAACAACATCCCGGTGAAATCTCAAAAGTGTAATTTAATGAGGGTAAGGTGTACGCAGACCTTATCTCTATCTTAAGAGATAGAGAGGGTATTTTCGAAAAACTCTTGTCATAATGACAATCAAATTAAAACAGTATAAAAAGTCATGACAAAATACGAGAAAAAAGCATAATAAAACAGTCCAAATTGAAATGAGCAGTAACTGCCACAAATAAATACGATAGTCGAAGTACCAGAAGCAACATATAGTAGTAGAAATCGAAGGACAAGTAACTATAAAAGTAATACTATGACTATTAGATAAACAATAAATTAATGTAAGATTATAAGTAGATAAAAAATTTAACGTTATTACATGGGTGCTGAGATATTTGCAAATAAAATAATGTTTAACAAGATCTTTAAAGGATTTGCATAGTTGAGCTTAGAAAAAGTCATTAATTGCCTATTGTTTGAATAACTATAATCAACACTTTGAATATTGAAAGACTTGGTCCCATTTGATATATATAATATAGCACTATATCTTCAAAATTTAGAAGTCATAGAAGCATGGAATTGAAGAACATTAACTTTTACAACTAGAAACTTATACTAACATGATAGAATATATGTCAATATATTCTTTTGGTGTAATTAGTGATCGTGTATATCTGTAATTAGTGTAGCAATCTTTTAAATTAGTTAGGTAAATATTTAATTTTTGTAATTATAATCTAGAATTACTATTGTATATCATGTATATAAATCATTTATATTAATGAAAATAATCAAGGGATTATTCTCTTTCATGGTATCAGCAGTCTAGGTCAAACTTTTCCTTCTCCAAAAATATACCCCTTCCGCCGCCCTACTCAACCTTGGCCGTCGGCCATCCTCCCCCACCCCTTCAAATTTTTTCTGAAACCCTAATTCTCCTCTTGTTCTTCCATCATGTCTACCACAAATAACATCTTTCATCTTGCCCTTGCAGTCTCCAATATCAAGAACAACATCCCTATCGTTCTTGAGATGGAAAACGTCCAATACGCGACGTGGGTAGAACTATTTAAAATTCACGCAAGGTCTAATAGAGTCCTCCGTCAAATCGTCAAACCGGAAAAAGGCAATGAGAAGGTTCCTTCCACCGATGATGAAATAGAGTTGTGGGAAACTCTGGATGCTACGGTGCTCTAATGGATATATTCCACCATCTCTACGGACCTCTTAGATAAAATAATCGAACTCGACGCCACGGCAATGGAAGCTTGGAATAGATTGCGCGATTTATTCAAAGATAACAAAAAATCCCATGCTGTGACCCTTGAGCAAGAATTCTCCCACATAAATATGGAGGATTGTCCGAAAGCCTCAGCCTATTGTCAAAGGCTCAAAGAGTTGTCGGATCAACTCAAAAGCGTTGGCGCGCCAGTCACGAATGATCGTCTAGTTCTTTAGATGGTTGCAGGCCTCTCCGAGGAATATAATGGGGTTGGCTCTCCTCTTCGCCAAAGCAATCCTCTCCCACCGTTCTACCAGACACGTTTCATGCTCACCTTAGAAGAAGCAGGATTGGCTAAAAAGGCGGCCACCAGAGCCCATTCCGCTACGATGGTGGCCACATCCCGTGAAACTGATGACTCTCAATCGTTCTTCAGAAATTATGGTCAAAACCGTAACAACAGGGTGGCAAAAAGGGTCAAAACCATAGAAAAAATCATGGTGGCGGTGGCAACGGTGGTGACCGCAGCGGCAACGGAGGCGACAGTGGCGGACGAGTAGCCAACAGTGGCGGTCAGCATTCAACATGTACAGTTTGGTCCCTGAAGTTTCAAGAAAGTCAGAATTGGGCAGAGAGATCAGAAACGTCATCAGCACTCAATTCAGCCATTTATTTTGGCTGAATTACTCTTCCTAAATGGCCAATCCGTTGCACATCTTCACCATTTATTTTGGAGGAATTACTACCTCCATAATTGCCATTACTTGGCCAGTAATGACACTTATGGAGGCAGTTCATGAGCCTCTCCTTCAACTATATAAAGACCCCTTGTCACCATTGTTGAGGTACACACAAAACAGACGAAAAACAGAAACAAAGAGTTCTTCCTACAACCTTCCAAGCATCATTTCATTACTCAAAATTCTTCACGGTAGCACTTGAGTTTCCTTTGCTCAATTGTTCCATTGCTGTTTTATCTTGGGAGACAATTGTCCAGGACGTATAAAGGATACATACGGGGCAATATTGTCTTAAAGACAGAGTGCAACACTCGACTCAGCATACACATAAACAGTTCCAGTTTCTTGTTCAACATAATTGTAATTTCAGTTTGTTGTTGAATTGTAATTTCAGTTCTTCTATTACTTAGCAGTTACTTGTAATTTCCGTTTCCTGCACCTTTGTAACCAACAAACCCCTCCCACATAATTGCAATCGGGAATAAAAAGAAGTGACACTTTGTGACTTAGTAGTGCAGATAGAACAGAGCGATTCAAAGGGAATATATCTGTACGAATTAAACAATAATGGAGGGAATTTTATACTACAGGTCAAATATATATGAGCAGTTTTTTATAGACATACTTGGCAAGTTGTAATGTTACATCATATTCATCCATAGCCGAAGGCTTAAGACCAATTTTCATTAATCCTCCGAATAAACTTGTACTGGTGAGAGTATTATTCTAATTTTCTATTTAAGTCTGAGACGGACGTGTAGTATAATTCAGTAACTTTGGCCGAAGCCTCGTATATCTATATTAAGAAATTCAATTAATAGATAAATATTATCTTTGAACCTCGTAATTCTCTTTTTTAAAATTCAAAACTCATAAACTCAAATTTTTGAATCTAACTGTGTTCAGATATCTTAATTTTAAGACAAGTTGCTCAGATTTATCAGGTAAGCAAATGCAAAAGCAGCAAACTGTTAAGACAAACTTGCAACATACAAATTTAAAATGGATTCTTATTCATATATAGCTATTTCTTCTTCCTCTAGCTCTATTCCATTATATTAGCGAATATTCTCAGAATATTCTCCGTATATTTTGTAATAATGGTAGATGTATAATTAAGGTAACTTAGAATTCTAACTGTATTAGGAATCAACCTTTGTAAGGTAAGTTAGGATTCGTACCATATTAGGAATCAACATTGTACAGCTATATATATTGTGTATAATGAAAGGAATCCAGAAGGGAAATTATTCCATCTTTCATGGTATCAAGAGCCTAAAACCTAAATCCCTCCTCTTCCTTATTCTTGGCCGAAATTAGCAATTTTTTTTCTGATTTCGCAGAAAAAAAAAATAAAAAAATAAAAAAATTCGCTTTCTTCCTCTCTTTCTCGGCCAAACCGAAAAATTCCCTTCCCTCGGCGGGCGGCAACCATGTCTTCCCCCCAAATTCCGGTTCATCCACCGGCACAATTGACAACCCCTCTCAACGTTCAGTATCTTCTTTTCATCCGGCATTCGCCGTTAACAACATCAAGAATTTTATCCCTATAATTCTTGACCAAGAAGACTGTCAATATTCCATGTGGATGGAACTATTCTACATTCATGCATGTGCATACAACGTGCTCGATCATATTGACGAATCGCTCCTCGTCCCACCGATGTTACGGACTCAATCGGCGTCGTCTTGACGCCATCGTCAAACAATGGATCTACGGCACCATCTCCAAAGACCTGTTGTGCACTATCATAAAAACAGGTGCTACGGCACGTGAACTTTGGGTCCGGCTAGAAGAAATCTTTCAGGACAATAAAAATACTCGGGCCGTATATTTGGAAGAGTAATTCAATAATACCCGCCTCGAGAATTTTAACAACATGTCCGAATATTGTAAGCAATCGAAACTCATAACCGATCAACTATCCAACGTCGGGACTTCGTTTCGAAAACCAAGATGGTGCTTCAACTTGTTGCGGGTTTACCAAAAGGTGAATATGACACACTCGCAACAATGATTCAACAAGCCGACCATCTCCCAAGTTTCAACAAGGCACGTTCACAACTATTGTTGGAAGAAACTAGACGTGCTAAACAAGAGGAACATAATCAAAAGGCGTTAGCCGTTGACGGATGGCAACACTGCGACCAGCCGGCAAAGAGCGCACGAGTGGCGGAGGTCGTGGCGGCGAGAGGTCGCAACAACAAAGGCAAGGGCCGCGGAAAGGGCCAACGCACCCGGTGGATCGGACGCCCGCCCAACCACCGGACGACGGCGGCGGCACTGCAGCGGCGGTGGCCCAACTAGCGAAGCCGGGCCTCGCCCGCATGCCCGTACCCGACCGTAGGGGCCTGGTTCCGGCGCCTTGGTCGACTAGCCTCTTGGGCCATGCCCCGGCCACCGAGCGAGCCCACCAAGCGAATGAGCCCACTGACGATGGCGGTCCAAAGAAGCGAATTAGCTACGGCGACCCATCGCAATCCAAAGCGAAGCGGTACTGCGCAGCGGCACCGGCCAAGCGAAGACCGGCCCTGGCCCCGACCGATTTGGGCCGGGCATACACCACCGTGAACCTTCAACAGCCCGACGAAAATTGGTACATGGACACCGGAGCCACATCTCACCTCACCCCGTCGTCAGGTAACATATCTCAACTACGTCGGCTAAAGTGTCCTCAATTTATTACTGTCGGCAATGGTCATCGCATTCTAATTGAAGGTTACGGTAACACACACACCAAACATCATTAAAAACTTAATCTCTGTTAGAAAATTCACTAGCAATAATTCTGTGTCTGTCGAATTTGACCCTTTTGGCTTTTCTGTGAAGGAACTCAATACGGGGAAAATTCTTACACGCTGCAATAGTGTGGGAGATCTCTACCCATTCACTCAATCTTCCGCTGACAGACCGCAAGCACCTCTATCCCTTGCGGCGATCTCTCCCTCAACTTGGCACAACAGACTCGGACACCTCGGAGACCCAGTTTTTACTTTTCTTAGGACTTCTAAGCGTATTCAATGTAATAATGGGAAAATTGCCCAACACTGTTTTTCTTGTCCACTAGGCAAACGTACTCGTCTTCCCTTTATGTCATCAAACAGTGTTACTTTTTCTCCATTTGATATTGTTCATGCTGATTTGTGGACATCTCTGATTGCTAGCTCTTTGGGTCATAAATTCTATCTAGTATTCTTGAATGATTTTTCACATTTTGTCTGGATTTACCCACTGAAATTCAAATCTGAAGTTTTTGCAAAATTCCTCGAGTTTCAAAAATTCATAAAGACACAATTTGAAAAACCTATTAACTCGGCATTTCACAATTTCTGTTCTAAACAAGGCATGGTTTTCCGTTTTTCTTGTCCCTATACTTCTTCCCAAAACGGAAAGGCTGAAAGAATTATACGTACCATCAATAACATGGTCCGCACACTTCTGTTTCATGCCTGCCTACCACCGCCTTTTTGGGTCTATGTCAAAAATGGTAGAATCCCTTCTAAATATTTTACCAACTAGCACACTCCAAAACAAAACTCCTACGAAATCTTATACCGTAGTAGCGCCATCATATGATCACCTACGTATTTTTGGATGCTTATGCTACCCCAACATAGCCTCCACTGCACCCCACAAACTTGCCCCTCGCACTCTTCCATGTGTCTTCCTTGGTCTATCTCCTAATCATCGGGGCTACTTGTGCTATGACATTGCTACTCGCAAAATCATCGTCTCCCGTCACGTCACCTTTGACGAGACAACCTTTCCTCTTTCAAATCTCCGAAATTTCGGACCACCGATTACATCTTTCTCGATGAACCAAGTCTCGTCCCCGGTCATCCAAAATCTATACCAACAAGCAGCCCACCGTTCCGACGGTCCCACCATCCGGCACCACCCCCCCACCGCTCCCCCTGCTCACCCCTACGGCCCCCGGTCGAGTCACTGCGCCACCGGCGACACTGTTGCCCACTAGTCCATAACCAGTGGACCAGCAACCTCACAGCCCCGACCCACCACCACTGCCCTCACATCGCATGAAGACTCGTGCACAACACGGGATCTTCAAACCCAAGGTTCAATTCAATCTCTCCACACAAACCTTAGCACCCATTCCAAAAAATCCAAAACTAGCAAAACTGGACCCAAATTAGAATGCGGCCATGTGCGAGGAATTTAACGCTTTAACCAAGCAGAACACTTGGGATTTGGTACCTAGACCACTTGGTGTGAATGTTATCCGGTGTATGTGGCTATTTCGTCACAAGTTCAAAGACAAGGGTGACTTAGAGAGGTATAAGGCAAGACTAGTTGCCAATGGCACTAATCGGCGAGGGTATTGATTGTGGTGAGACATTCGATCCGGTTGTTAAACCGGCCACTATTCGGACTATTCTCAGTATTGCTATGGGCATGCATTGGCCGATTCATCAGCTTGATGTCAAGAATGCGTTTCTTCATGGGGATTTGAAAGAGACTGTGTACATGCATCACCTCACCGGCTTTGTTCATCCGGCGACTCCGCGGTTGTGTGTCGTCTCGGAAATCATTGTATGGATTGAAACAGGCACCCCGCGCTTGGTATGATCGGTTCGCCATGTATCTTCTGCAGATTGGTTTTGTATGTAACAGGTGTGATACATCTCTCTTCACGCTTCACCGAGGTAGCGACCGC
Source organism: Anisodus tanguticus (assembly GCA_034509755.1). Taxonomy (NCBI): domain Eukaryota; kingdom Viridiplantae; phylum Streptophyta; class Magnoliopsida; order Solanales; family Solanaceae; genus Anisodus; species Anisodus tanguticus. The sequence goes on along the minus strand of CM067555.1, from coordinate 2,487,197 downwards.
ATATTTGCTATTATATGTCGATGACATTGTTCTTACTTGCCTCATCCGACGGGTTGAAGAATGAAATCATTGCTCTACTCAAAACCGAATTTGCTATGACCGACTTGGGCAAGCTAAGTTATTTTTTGGGTATATCGGTGACAAGATCTCGCACCACTATGTTCTGTGTCGGCGTAAGTAGGCGAAGAGATAGTGTACGGGGCCAAGATGGCAAATTGTAAAATTATGCCAACTCCGGTGGACTCAAAATCCAAGCTTAGTGCTAATGACGGTGCGCCGCCGATCCCACTCTATATCGGAGTCTAGCGGTGCTCTTCGATATCTTACATTCACTAGGCCGATATTGCATATGCCGTTCGGCGCAGGTGTGTCTGTTCATGCACGACCCCCGAGTCCCATTTTGCCGCCCTCAAACGTATTATCGGTTATGTTAAGGGCACACTAGACTTTGGTTTACATCTATACACCTCTGCCCCAACCAAGTTGCTAGCCTACACGGATGCAGATTGGGCAGGATGCCCCGACACACGTCGCTCCACCTCAGGGTACTGTGTATTTCTATGGGATAATCTTATCTCATGGTCCGCCAAGCGGCAGGCCACGCTATCCCGTTCGAGTGCTGAAGCAGAATATCGCGGAGTTGCTAATGTTGTCGCTGAGATCTGTTGGCTCCGAAATCTTCTTTTGGAGCTCCAGTGTCCATTGCGCAAGGCGTCTATAGTCTATTGTGACAACATATCTGCTATCTATATGTCTCATAATCCAGTCCAACATCAGCGGACTAAGCATATTGAGATGGATATCCACTTTGTGCGAGAGAAGGTTGCCTGTGGTCAGGTCAAAATTTTACATGTGCCTTCCTCTTATCAGTATGCAGACATTTTCACAAAGGGACTACCGCGACAGCTCTTCACCGACTTCCGATCCAGCCTTAGCATTCGGCCTCCTCCCGCTCCGTCTGAGGGGGAGTATTAGAGAATATTCTCCGTATATTTTGTAATAATGGTAGATGTATAATTAAGGTAACTTAGGATTCTAACTGTATTAGGAATCAACCTTTGTAAGGTAAGTTAGAATTCGTACCATATTAGGAATCAACCTTGTACAGCTATATATATTGTGAATAATGAAAGGAATCCGGAAGGGAAATTATTCCATCTTTCACATTATCCACATAATCCACAACAAGAACAAAAGAAAAATAAATCATTACCCTCATATCATTCCTCACTCCATGGAGTTCGAAAGCTCCAAGCAAAGCCAATGACTAAACTTCCAATTGCCCCAATGCCACCAACACCTCCTAAAATTTATAGAGTCGAACTTGTTAACTTTAAGGAAGTTGTCCAAATGCTCACCGCAGCACCCGAGTTTCAATCCGTCTTCGATAATTCTATCTCTAGTTCTAATTCTGGTTCTGGTTCTAGCTCTGGCTCTATCTCTATCTCTGACTCTGACTTTCAATTCGAGGCGTTTACAAAATATCGCTCCTGCTCCACTTGATCTCTCACCGGTTTCTTTACAAAGAAATAATGGCAATAATAATAATAATAATATTGATGCACAATGGCGCGAGTATCTTCGTCCTTCTTCTTCAAACGACATTGACTCAAAAACATCCGAAGCACAAGAAAGATCACATGTAACGCCTCGAATCCCATCAGAAAATTATTTTGGATCTTGCAGTCCACTGGCTAATTTCCCTCTATCGCCCGCCTCTTTTGCATGGTGTTCTATTCTTCTCAGCCCTGGCACTCTTACTTCACCAAGCGTGGTTCAAATTATTTGAGATTTAGTTGTAACTTATTGTTCCTTAATGTTTATTACTAATACTACTATATATTTACTTTATGGGTGCATCAAGAGTTTGAATTGGAACTAAATTAAAGATATCACAATTCAAATACTTGATTTGCTGCTTAATTTCTTCTTCCTTTTTTCACTTCATCTTTACTTCCAATTACAAAACATGATCAGCTGTATTGTATTTCCAATTTTTCATTGCAATTGTATGGTAGTATACTAGTATGTACATTTGTGGCCTCTTCGAGACAACTCTGCTGAGATTTACTCATATTTATTGCTTCTTCTTTTTCCTTAAAAAAGGTAGAACTGATAAATATAACATAAAGTTTTGTAGCAAAAAATGGTACTCTTTTAAGTCTTATCATTACAATTTATCTTACACTAATTATGTTTACAATGTCAATATAATAAAAGTTAATGTTTCCTCTTTTTATCACAATTTGTAATTTCCAACAACTCAAAAGGCAATCCCTGCCCTAAAAGAAATTTAAAAAGAAAAATGTTGTCTTATGTCACGACCTGATTGATATTTGGTATCTAACTTATACTATTACGTATGTCATTTACTCAGCATACCTAAAAAGGGAAACTTAACCTTCTGCTCTACTACCAGCTTATTCAAAACAATCTTTAAATATTATAACAATCTTTTAATAATTGAATAATACCAAAGAAAATTATCATGCAGAGTAAGTGACCATAACCCGACTTTAATACACGTTTATGAAGCCTCTGCTAAAGTACCGAGTGAATCGTGCGAGACATAGAAATTATGACAATCGTCAAAATAAATAAAGAGTAAGTAAAAAGTTTGCTTGCACTAGTAGTATGTCAAATTGAAAATAAAACTATGATTTTCAACACGAATTTGTAGTAATATTTCAAATTGCAGGCGGAATTATAATTTCGACACGAATTTGTACAAACTTCGATCATGTTTGTCGGAAATTGCTCTTAAAGCAGCTAAAGTTTCAAAAATTTATGAACTGCAACTATAACTTAAATGAGTCCTAAAATCGGTTATGCGTGCCCTTCAGCCTTTCGTAGTTCGACTGCCCTCCGGCCCAAAATGTCCCTTGGGCTTCTTACCTTGTTATTGGACCTATTAACAGATAATTCACCTCATTAACATTTTCAGGCCTGCTGGCTCACAAGCCACTGGAGGGAGTATTTAAACTCCATGCTTAACCAAATGGTGTCACATAATTAAGACAAAGGGAGTAAATTTTTTGTGTCCAATTTATGTGAAATTATTAATTTTGTGAGTTAAATTTTTTAATTTAAACCGTAAAATTTATATATTAAAATATTAAGCAAAATATACTACTCCATCCGTTCCAAAAGGTTGTCTTAGTTACTATTTGGTCAGTCAAAATATATTTTCGTTGAAATAACTTTTTAAAATACTTTCTAAATATTTGGAATTGTTAATTTTTGTGACTTATAGTACTTTTAGTGTAGTTTTTAAATATGTAATTTTTACTTAAAGATTGAAGGAAATAAAAATACTCAAAGGAATAATATATGCACAGGCGAAAGATCCAACAATGGTTATGAAAAATTTATCAAACTAGAGAGAGGAGGTATGAGACTTTATTCAATAACTCAAAACTGTTGTACCTCACTACAATCTAAGCTAGCTCTCAACTTGAGAAAATATGTATCATGCACTCATATTTATAATGCTACAACATTAATCTAGGACTAGAAAACCTATTTCTATACGACTTTGATAAATAAATTCTAACTAGACTTGGATTAAATAAACTATCAAATATCAAATACTAATTAATTTTAAATTATATAATCTTGATTTAATTCCAACATAGCCTCCCTTAAATCAAGATCTTCAAACTTGAGCGTGCCATGAACAATACAATATCTTGTAGAAGTCAACCACCATAGACTCTCGAACAATTTCCTGAAATATGTAGCATCGACAAAATTGCGGGTGTCATCTTTAGTCAGCTTCAATTTCTCTTCAACGTGATTCAAAGTTAATTTAAACTTCTATATGTTAAACATCTTCAAAATATCATCATCATATTCTTTCTTCTTCTTGTATTTTTGAATAACTAGTCTTGCCTTAAATTGTCTATTTTTCTAATTGATTTGTACTTGACTTTGCGTGCCCATTCAACTCCAATTAGCCTTTTTGTATGTGATAAAGTAGTATTGTCAACTATCAATTTTTCATGTTCTTCAAAACATACAATCTCGACTAATGACTTGAAATTGGTTGCATCTTCAATATTCATACACTTCAATTGTGGATATGGACCGTTAATTATTTCTGGCACAATCTTGGGTGGATCACCAAGAACTTTCTCGTGGTAAACTCTTTTGCTTCTTTCATCACTAGATTCATCATCAACACCTTCAAGTTTTCTTGTGTTATAATGGCTAGCATTTCTATTCCTTTTTTAATTACCCCACCTTGTATAGACCAATCATGTCTATTATGTGTCTCTGACTTAAAACACTAGTAGCTTCTATCAAAAGAGCAGTAGTTTCAACCAAATCATGTCTATTATAAGTTTTGATATTATTGGAGTCTGCTTTGCAATTAAATACATCTATACCACAACAAAAATTATTTCTACTTTCTCTTCTTTTCTCCACTATTTCTGAATTATGGCCTTCTTCATTTATTTCGGCCAGATTCAATGACTATTCTTTTTCTTTTGGTTGATCATCCTTTTTTTGCAATGCCGTAATCTTTAAGAAGATGTCGTGCTACGCACGGGCCCAACGGCAAGAGATTGCTACTCTAAAAATTATAAATTTGCATTTTTATTATTTATAAATAAATTTCTTCATTCCTAATTTTGTAAATTTTTAATATAAATTTAAATCTCATCTTAAGATGATTTTTAACTTACAATATAAACTGTCTCTACAACATTAAACATAAATTGATTATTTTTATTTTTAAAAGATAACATGTGATACAAATTTTACAGTTCTGAATTTAGTAATGCATCTATTTACAATTGTTTTTAATATCATTGTGTATTCAATTGTTATACTTCTTTTTAAAAAAATATATATGTTAGTTTATAGTATTTTGATCTTGAGAAATTACTTCATATTGAAAATAGCACTGAAACAATATCTTCTTTTTAAGAATGAAATTTAAAAATGATGTTGAAAATAATGAAGAGTTGCTCTATTGTATTTTATAAAAAAGAAATACACTCATGGTTTTTTCAAATAGTTGATGTTGCTAATAAGTTAAAGACAGATAACAATAGGCAAAGACAAAAGCTTTTACAAAGAACCAAAGTAGATGCTATTTCAATCAATGAAAATCAATAGTAGTCAGCCTGATATTACAAAGTTACCGTCCAATTGCACTAATTTGAAGTAGCACACATTGATCTTGAAAAAAAAAAATACAGTTAACGGAAAACTTATTGGACTCACTAAATTAAAAAAAAAAAAAGTGTCACCTAATTTGCAACGGAAAGAGTATTCAAATTCCACCGATCTCAACTCTTGTTCACATCTTGTAAACTAGAAACTTCTCACTCTTATCCACCACCTCGAATCAAGAACCATTTCTTACATATTTTTCGATAGTAATTTAAGTGTCTTATTTTTTTTATTTTAAAAATAATAATTTTTTATATTTAATAAATAGTTTTTCAATCACAATATTTAAAAAATCTCAAACATCTTTAATTTAAAATTAAAAATTTCTCTTTATTTTTTAAATTTTATATCGAGTCAAATTTAAAAAATTGGATATAATGAATTACTTATTAAGCTTTCTCGTTCCATGCGGTGCATTACAAGGACACCTCTCAATGTAGCTACGTGTCAAACACCCACAACACTCTCCACGTAGCACTTCATAACCCTCCCTTCCTCCACGTGTCCAATCCAATTTTCTTAACCACCTCAATATATATACCATACCTAATTCATTCCATTTCAACACACACTTCAATTAAATACCAAAAGTGCATAAAGAAAACGATCAATTTGCTTCAATATTATCAGTGTTTTATAATTACAAGAAAAAATGGAGTCCAGGCAAGCAGTGAAAGAAGAAAGGGCTGAAGCAGCTGCAAGAGTAGCAGCAGATGAACTTCATGATGTCAATAAAGAAAGAAGAGATCAGAGCCAAAGAGAATATGAACAAAAGCCCGGTGTTATTGGCAGCATAATCAAATCAGTTCAAGGAACTCTTGGACATGCCAAAGACGCAGTCACCGGAAAAGCCCACGATACAGCCGCCGTCACCAGCGACACAACCAGCGTAGTGGCGGAAAATGCAACACAGTCTAAAGACGCTGCCGCTGGTAAAATGGGCGAGTATGGGGATTATGCCAAGGAGAAAGGTAAGGACACTAAAGATTCTGCTGTGGAAAAGGCACAACAAGCCAAAGATAGCACTACTGGTAAGATGGACGAGTACGCAGAATATGCCAAGGAGAAGGGTAAGACCACTAAAGATTCCGCTACAGGAAAGGCACAGCAAGCCAAAGATAGCACTACTGGTAAGATGGACGAGTACGCAGAATATGCCAAGGAGAAGGGTAAGGCAACTAAAGAATCTGCCGCTGAAAAGGCAACGCAGGCCAAGGACGAAACAGTAGGTAAAATGGAAGAGACCAAAAATTATGCTGCAGATAAGGCCAAGCAGGCAAAGGACGCAACTGTAGGGAAAATGGGGGAGTACAAAGATTATGCTGTTGATAAATCTAAGGAAGCTAAGGATAGTACAACAGATAAAGCGGTAGAGTACAAGGACTATGCAGCTGACAAGGCAAAACAAGCAAAGGATACAACTATGGATAAAGCGAAAGAAGCAAAGGACACGACGATGCAGAAGACAGAGGAATACAAAGATTACACCGCTGAGAAAGCGAAAGATGGGAAAGACGTTACGGTTGGAAAATTGACGGAGTTGAAGGATAGTGCTGCAGATGCGGCAAGGCGGGCGATGGATATGCTGACGGGTAAAAAGGAGGAAACTAAGGAGAAAGCCGGGGATATGGCGGAAGCGGCAAAGCAGAAGGCGGAAGAGACTGCAGAAGTTACTAAGCAGAAGGCGGAGGAGACTGCGGGAGCGGCTAAGCAGAAGGCGAAGGGTACTAATGAAGCTGCAAAGGTTAGCCGTTTATAGCCTTCTGCTTAGGTTTTTTGTTAGAATAAAAACTATAGTAATATGCTTTTTGTTGAAGAATGAAATGACGTGATACTTCGTTGTATGTTTTCATATGTTATCAATAAAATGCTGCACCAAATTCAGAATCAATTCTTTATGTTTTTTTGTTGTGCAATGCTGTTAGCTATATCCATGTTCTATGTTAATATTGGCAACTATCATATCTAACTTGTAAATAAATTAAATTAAGTTACATGAACTGGATATTTTTGTAAAATTTTAATAATTTAACATGTGATAGGGAGTTAGTTCTCATAATTAATTATCAAACTAATGATTAATGTTTATTAAGAGAGGGATCTATAATTTACACTTTACAAAATGACCTGATTTGACCTGAATTTGTGCAAATATATTTTCATTCATAAGAATTTACTAAATCCTTATTTTTATTTGTAACTTATTTAGACCAACTATATATCCGAAAGGATTTTATATTGTCGGTGTAATTTTATGACTTCTCGCGGCCCGTAATTTAGCACTAGTAAAACGTTTGAGGAACATAGGAATATTGATACATATATAGAAATCAAGAAAGGGTGACTGCCTTATTTTACTCTGTTGATAGTTTAGTAGATAAACTAGTTACACATTTCTTAGTTTTATTTTTAGCAGATAACTAGTTCAAGTTACTAATTTCACTTCTATAAATATTTCTTTCTCCATAGATGAAAAAAATTAGTAGAAATAATTAAGTGATCAGCTCGACTTTCGAGAGACTAGAAACTCTTCAATTTGATTAGATTATAGTATTACAATATAATGTGTTATAATGGGTTGGCTAATTATTTTATCCAGCCTTGTTCATATTGTTGACATAACCTTAACAGTTTAATTAGTTGTTAATAATAGTGATAGTCTAGTGTCCCCGAATATACCGAATGATGCGTTTGATTGCATTCATGTGCTCAACTACGGGATCATGCATGAATAAACACACTGCCGAACCGCATGTGTAATATCCGGTCTGGTAAAGGTAAGATACTTGGAGGGCCCTGCAAGAGAGCTGCGATCTCGGGTCGGGTCCTCGTATGGTGCACCTGCTGCGGCACTCGGCTTTGGGTTTGCATCAACCGGTGTGGAAGTGGACTTACGGATGACATCCCGACCCTCTCTATGATCTCGGCAGAATACTTCCGTTGAGACAGAAACAAGCCACCGAATGACGTTTGACGGCAATCCCCAAAAATAACTCAACGGCCCTAAGTCCTTCATAGCAAATTCGAACGAGCATGGCCATGATAGACGACGCAAAGCATCGGAGGAGGCGGTCAAGATGATATCATCCACATATAACGAATATAGGCCAATGATGAACCACGGCGGTAGATGAACAAAGAATTATCGGACTGCTTTGTGTGTGAACCCAATAGTCGAAACAAAATCCGCAAATCGTGTATACCGGGCCCGTGGAGACTGCTTAAGCCCATATAAGGACTTCTTCAACAAACGGACATGATGAGGGCGGTTGGGATCTCGAAACCCAACGGCTGATGCATATAGATGTTTCCTTGAGATCTCCATGTAGAAACGCATTCTTGACATTCAACTGATGAATCGGCCAAGTCTTTGAAAGAGCCAAGCTAAGTACAGTACGAATGGTAGCCGGTTTGACCACCGGACTAAACGTCTCACCACAATCAATACCAACCTGCTGAGTCTTACCATCACCAACAAGTCGCGCCTTATGCCGAGCAAAGGACCCATCCGAATTTTCCTTGTGAGCAAAAATCCACATAGACTGATAATATTAGTACCATATGGACGGGGCACCAACTCCCACGTCTTATTATCAATAAGAGCATTATATTCATCAGTCATAGCAATTTTCCAATTAGGGTCATTTAATGCGGACACTGGATTGCGGGGCAAGGGGGATTTAGAGACATCCGAATGTAAGTTAAAATGTCTTTTAGGTGTAAAAATACCCCGCTGACTACGAGTGACCGGTCTATGACTCGAGGAAGAATGGAGTGAATTTTGGGAATTTTCCGGGTTCGGGACGGAGCGGCCGGCGAGCGGTGGGCTGCCCCGCCCAAATCGGTAAAAATCGGGCTCTCGGTTTTCGGACCGGTTCCGAGTGGGCTGAACTGCCCAATTGCAGGAACCCCATTCCGATCTTGAACAACGACGAGGGGCGATGATCGTGGGACCGGCGGGCGGTGGGCCCGGCGGGGATTTTGGGCACGGGAGTTGTCCGAAAAATTCCGAATAATATACGGGGATATTTGGTCATCCAAAAAATTATACAACTTAGGTTCGGGAGTATGAACTTTTGTAAACGGGAATTGAGTTTCATCAAAAATGACATGGCGATTGATTATGATTTTCTTGGAGGATAAATCAAAACACTTATAACCACGATGATTTGACGGATAACCCAAAAACACACACGGGGTAGACCGAGCACGGAGTTTGTTAATTGTTGTGGATGGGAATAGTGGATAACACAAGCACCCAAAAATCCGAAGGTGAGAATAAGAAGGGTTCTTATTATATAAGATTTTGAGAGGGGAAGAATATGTCAGACCTTTAGACGGAATTATGTTCAGAAGGTAAGTGGCCATTTGTAGTGCATGATGCCAAAAATACGGAGGTATGGAGGCATGGATTAGGAGAGTTCGGACAATGTTATTTATGGAATGAATTTTGCGTTCGGCTTTCCCATTTTGTGAAGATGTATGAGGACATGAAAACCGAAAATTTATCCCATGAGTAGCACAAAATTCTCGAAACTCCCTATTGTCATACTCTTTCCCATTATCACATTGAATATTTTTTATTTCTCTTTCGAATTGAGTACGAATGAATGCTCTAAATTTTATGAAGACGGAAAACACTTGTGATTTATTCGCAATTGGAAACGTCCACAAAAATCTAGAATAATCGTCTAAAAAGAGAACATAATATCGATGACCCATTGAACTAAGAACAGGAGATGTCCATAAGTCGCTATGAACAATGTCAAATGGCATAGAAGTATGAGAATTGGAGTCTACAAATGGCAACTTAACACTTTTTCCTAATGAACAAGATTGACACATTGGAGTACGACTCGTACCCTTACAAGAAATAAAGCTATTTTTATCTAATACGATAAAATAGAAGATCCCGGATGACCCGGAGACGAGCATGCCACATGGAAGGAGAGATGGGCGCAAAAGGCGATGGCAAGGCTGGACTCGATGGACGAAAACCGGGCATGATAGGATATAGATCCCCCTACTATCACACCTCATGAGACGACTCCCCGTCTTGAAATCCTTCACGAGAGAAACCGAAAGGATCAAATTCAACGAAACAGAATTGTCATTCGTGAACTTTCGGACGGACACTAAATTTTTAATCAATTTAGGAGCATGTAAAGTATTTTTCAAGAGGAGTGGTGGATTGGGGGGAGACAACGTTTTCGACCATACCCTAGAATTGGAATAGAACGCCATTACCAATAATTATCCCCCGAGGGGTGCTCAAATTGGAATAAGATGAGAGAGTACCCGAGTCGGAAGTCATGTGAGTAGTGGCCCCGGTGTCCATGTACCAATTTTGGTCCGGTTGAGTCAATCCCAACGTGTGCATCGCGGCCTCGATATCGGTCCGAGTAGGGCTGCCGCATGATGGGCTTGCGGAGGTCGGGGTCCAAGAACTCCTTGCCGAGCCGGGCCTGGTCCGTAATCGCTACCACTTTGCCGCTGCTTTGGGCACACGGCCGGTGGGCCGCCACCTGCTTGGGCATTGGGCACAGGATCGTTGGCCGGCCCCACCGGCCGCCGGAATTTCTGGCCGCTTTCTTTGGTATGGGCCGCTGGCCCACGGTCCATCCCATCGTTGCTCCATCGCCATGGGCCCCACCGCTTTGGGCCCATGGGGGCGGTGGGCCACCGTTCCCTGGATGGGACCCACCGACGTTTTGCGACTACCTAACCTCCACCATTACCACCGCGTTTGCCCCCGCGGTTTTTGTTATTATTCTTGCGATTATTCTTGCCGCCACCATGATTATGGTTTTGGCCCGAATTATTAACAAAACCCGAAGGATTAGGAGAGGATGCCATCATGACAATGGACTTGCTCCGGTAGCCGCCTTTTTAGCCAAACCGGCTTCTTCCAACGTAAGCATGGAGCGGGCTTGATGGAAGTCGGGAAGAGGGTTGCTTTGGCGAAGGAGAGTGCCAACACCATTATAGGCCTCCGAAAGACCGGCAACCAACTGTAGAACTAGACGATTATTTGTTACTGGTGCGCCAACGTTACGGAGTTGATCCGCCAATTCCTTTAGTTTCTTGCAATATGCAGAAACGTTCGGAAATACGTCCATTCGAACGAGAGAGAATTCCTGCTCGAGTGTGACGATACGGGAATGTTGGTTGTCTTGGAATATGTCACGCAATCTATTCCATGCAGCCATAGCCGTGGTATCGGGCTCCATAATCGTCTGTAGAAGGTCCACTGAAATAGTGGCGTATATCCACCGAAGAACGGTAGCATCAAGTGTAATCCACACCTCAGGATCCTCCGCAGGAAGGGGTCTAGCGGGAGGAATTATGTGATGAAGAACTTGATACGAGATAGCGTGAATTTTAAACAACTCCGCCCACGTTGCATATTGAACGTTTTCCATCTCAAGAACAATAGGGACACCGAGCTTGATATTGGAAACTCTGTGAGGGCAGGGTGAAAATTGTTCTTAGACATATTTGAAAGAACAAAGAAGGAGGATAAATTTAAGAGAGGTTTTTGGGAGCGGAAGACGAGATATTTGGAGAGAAAAATCCGAGGGAAGGGGGGGGGGGGGGTTCTCGGCCAAGGATACAAAATTTCAGATTATATATATACAAGTTACATATTTCCATAATAGGAAAATCCTTTTCCTATTCTACTTCTAAATCCTTATTCTACCATAATTCTAACTATATAATTATGGTAGGTGTATAACACTAATTAAGGTAACCTTTACACTACAATATACTCCAAATATATATACCATATATACAATATTGTTTTGTAACTAATTTGGCCGAGAATGGGCTGAGCCCACTGCTGGGCTTTGTTTAACAAATAGTGTCAATTACAGGAGAAGTATCATGAGACTGAAGAAGCAACCAGAAGAAAAATGGATGAAATGAAATTACAGGAAAGTCATGATGAGAACAAAGCAGCTTCTGGTGGCGGCGGTGGTGGTGGTATTTTTGGTGTACTCGGAGGTATGAAAGACGCAATTAAAGACACATTAGCACCAAAACACACAACCGATGAGACTATCGTAGGAGGATCGAAGCTCGTGGTGGACGTGGAGGATACTCGGGCTGGTAAAACAGCAGCAACGCTGAAAAATGCCGATCAGGTGACCGGCCAGACGTTTGACGACGTCGGAAGAATGGATGTTGAGGGCATCTCTGAAGTTGAAGCTAAGGACTCTACAGGGAAGAATGTGAAAGTGAAGTACTAAAATCAGATTCTGATGAATGCATATTTGCTAGATGCATCCTTTTGGGCTATGTATTTTGTGTAACCTTTTGAATTTGGTTAATATCTCTGTGTTTTGGTTTGTGTTATGAAGTAGTAAATCATAGTTCTGTTCTGTTTCTTTTGATTACTTCTCTTAGCTTCAAAACTTGGATTTGCATAATTTTCTATTTATAAATCCCCTTGGATATATACACTGCCTATGTTAATTTATCACTAATCAAGTAGTTTGTAGTTTTTAGTTAACGTAAGATTTGGATGATCAACTAGCTTATTAGAGCAACGATTTTTGCTATTAAGCAATAGAAGTAAATTTTATAGATGATCACGCAAACTATCATTTTTATGGTTTCTAATATGAAAGTCACCTTAACAATGTTTTCTAACATAAAAATCACAAAATTTTGAATATGCAGAAATTAAAATCCTAAGAGGGTGAATAAAATTGAAATAAATTATCACAAGGTCATTACTTCTGATGCAAATGTCATAACTATTATTCCATAAAATTCAATTTCTTACCATCTTAACAAAATGTAAAACTTTACAATATATATTAAAAACATGGTCAATATAAACTATGATTAAAAAGTAGTTGTTTCGTGCGTTGATGCTATTGTTTCCCAACCAAACGAGCCCTAAGGGGTGGATTAGCTATCGCTATCCTATAATCCCATCAATTTAATATAAATAATGGAATAAAATAATTTTGGGAATGATTAATATTTATTGTCAAATGAAGAAGGGCCTTCAAATATTGGGTTGAGCCAAATTAAGCTATTGAGTTCTATAAAACAGCCCAATTCATTTTGACGGCTCTACCAGTTCGATCCAATCATTCTATAATGTATGTATATGTGTTATACATTCGGGATTTGCTTTTTTCTGAGTATTATTTCTTTAAAGTATCAGCGAGATTAAAACTTGAAATAAGCTTGATGAGTATTGAAATAAGGTGTCCTAGTTGCATCAACACTGCTCCAATGCCTAAGTCACAAGCATCAGTCTCAACCACAAATTGTTGGGAGTTACTAAGTCATGCAAGTACTGGTGATGTAGTGAGAACAATTTTTAATTGTTCAAAAGCTGCAGTTGCCTTATCATCCCAATGAAAGTTATCCTTTTTCAATAAGTCAGTTAAGGATCTGTTAATGAGCCCATAACTTTTGATGAACCCCATGTACTACCCAGTTAGACCTAAGAATCTTCTAAGTTTCTTCAAGGTGTTGGGAATAGGCCAGTCCTGAATTGCAAAAATCTTCTTAGGATCTGTGGATACACCCTCAGAAGATATGTAATGGCCAAGATACTCAATTCTAATAGCACCAAAAGAGTACTTTGACATCCTTACAAACAGGTTGTGGGCCTTAAGAATGTCAAAAGTGACTCTGAGGTGTTCTAAGTGTTCCTCAAGGTCCTTACTAAAGACCAAAATATCATCAAAGAACATAAGGATGAACTTTCTTAAGTGTTCTCTGAAGATGTGATTCATCAGGCATTGAAAATATGAATGTGCATTGGTGAGGCCAAATGGCATAACTAGATACTCATAGTGACCTGAATGAGCTCTGAATGTTGTTTTGGCCACATCCTCATAGTGTACTCTCATTTGATGATAATCTGATCTTAAGTCTAGCTTGGTATAGATTCTGGATCCACCTAGTTCATTGAAACGTTCTTCAATAACAGGAATAAGAAACTTATCCTTTATTATCAACTTGTTTAAGGCCGGCCCTTTAATCAACACATAACCTCTAAGATCCATCCTTCTTACTAACCAAAACCATAGGACTAGCATAAGTACTAGAGCTAGGTTGAATGATACCTTTTTCAAGCATCTCCTCAATCAACCTCTCAATGATGTCCTTATGAGCGGAAGAATACCTATAAGGTCTGAGATTAATGGGGTTGTTGTTGGTAGTAAGAGGAATTTTGTGATCAAAGTGACCTCTGAGGGGTGGCAAGCCTGTAGGTTCAGCAAATAACATTTCTTATTCAACTAGGAGATTCTTGATTTCTGAATCTATAGTCTACTTTACAGGAATTTGTATTTGATCAATGGAAACCACCTTAACCATAAACAATTGAGCTTCATATTGAACCATTTTGTTCAAAGATCTAGCATCAACTGTTTTTAACTTACTGAACTCACCCTTCAATAAATGATCTTTTTCTTCATAGCTGAATTTCATGGTTAATTTGCTAAAGTTCATAATGATATCCCCAAGTGTGACTAATCACTGCACCCCTACCACCACATCACATGACCCCAAAGGAAGTACTAACATACCAGATTGAAATGTGGTACCATCCATCAACCATTTGAATGACTTATATAGCTTATCAGTAGGAACAATGCTACCATCTGCCACCTTGACAATTTGGGAATTCACAGTTTCTAATTGTGAAAACCATTTTTCTACAATTCTTGAGTCAATAAAATTGTGTGTGCTACCTGAGTCTCTGCTGCATAACCGATTCTACAGAGGAACGAATCTGCTCAACAATGAAAAACCTTAGGGCTTAATTGAAATAAACCAAACTTACGGGTAAGAAGTAAGGGGACTAAACTGTTTCACTTAAATACTTCTATTTATTTTTAAAGTTAACGGCTACCTACCACTGCGCAAGCAGTAGGTACAACTCCAATGAGCGTACGACGAATCGTATGAATTTTATCTGTACTTCTCCTTTATGTTGAAGTCTTTCCGGTTGGAAGGCCGGGGTGCCCGCCTTTCACGTCTTAAAACGATATGCCCCAATGACCATCAAGAGATATGTCGATCCTTCGTTCCGCTTCAATTTTGGTTTAGATATATATGTTTTAGATCGGTATAATCTCTAACAATCTCTTATATCTGCTAGTAATATTTAGGGGTAAAAATTAATTATTCGCACCGCATGTTTACATCAAGCTAATAATGGTAAGACATATGTCTGGCACATACATTCATTTTTAACATTTAACCATGACAAAGTGTTATGAATATTCACCTAGATTGTTGATTCTGAAAGTTAATTATTTAGTTAGGTGTAAACATCCGATAGTATTTACGTATTTAAGACACATATCATACTTTAATGTAACAGATAAATATCATGAATATATGCTAATGAAAGGAAATGAGGATGGCATGGAATTTCCAAATTTCGAACAAATATTTTTATGTCTCTTAATTTTACAAAATATTAAACAAAAATATATTTGGATGGCTGCAATTTTCTTTTAGAGAGAATTGTTAGTGTCTTGTAGTGGAAGAAGAATTTTTCTTTGAAAAACAGCTGAAACTTTTTGAAGAATTTTTGCAAAATGTTCTTGAATTTTTTAAAACAAACATGGTTTTGGAAATGTCTTTTATAATATTTCCAAAAAACTAATGGTCACCGCAAACAAATGCCACCTTGAGATTTATTGCAATTTAAACTTGTTATGATTGTAGCATTGAAATAAATACATGTGTTGGTCGGTTCAGCTTTACATTAATCAGATTATTGAGTCAATCGAAGAAATAAAATTCACATATATAATGTTTCTTTTTCTCTTAATGCATAATTGAAAAGAAAAAAATTGCTAGTAATTACTTTGGTAGGTTCGACTTACGACCGAAATGATGTGTGCAATTCTTTTTCTAATCCATTGTCATCAACAAATATCATGTCACGTTAATCATTGCAAAAGATAATTGAATTGTTGATAACCACTCAAATAATTGAAACCTTAATCATCCTCTTTTTCTAATTTTTCAATTCGTTCAAACAAATGTTCTTTTGAAAAAGACTTTCTATAGTACCATTGGTTTGAGTTTATATGTCTTGTTTCCTTTTTAGTTATTTCAACAAGTATATTTTGTTTGTATTCAGCGGATTTTTAATTATATTATTTTCATTTTTATCCTTAATGACACTAAATAGGAAATACATGACATTTCAAAATTAAATGCGTATTTTTTATATGTTATAAACACTTTAATTGGTTTAAGTAAACAAAATTCAAAAAATATCTTTACATTCTTAAATTTCATATTGGGTCAAACTAAGACACATAAAATTGTCGGAGGTCAATTGTTGCTCCCTCTCTCGAGATTGCAATCCCTATCGAGTCGGGAAGGAATGAGTAATGGGTCGGGGAATCGGGCATCGGCCCTCTTGAAGCTGAGATAATAATTAATTTTCATCGCTTTATCGCAATTTTCTTATAACCACGGCGATGGAACAAGTTGTTGGAAATTTGCCTTTGGCGGGAGTTGCGACCGACCAACTTTAACGGCTTAAACACTAGTGTAACGTATGTTGGAGAATCCGGTTCTTCACACATGCATGATCTACTAAGTACGTAGATAACCGTAGGGCCAAGAATCGTCAAATTTCATTGAGAAATGAAAGAGATATTGGTTCACGAAGTAAGGTGTTTGAAGCATGGAAAGTGTGGTATTGTGTGTAATTCTCCCTCATCGGTAGAGGAAGAAAGAATTGTTGTGTATATAAGATTCGAAATTGGTTTGGGGTTTGGGACCCCGGGGTATCCCATGTGTTTAAAGGAGGGAGGACCTAGATGTGCTTCGGTTCGAGGAAAGACCACACGCGCGCCGCCGCCGCCGCCCGTCCCGTCCGGTTCCGTGTTCTCGGGTTCACGGGTCACGGGGGCCGTGGGTCTTCGATATTATCTTTTTGGGCCGAGAAAACTTTGCCGGAAGTACGGTTTGATCCCGAAGTTTCGGATATACGATTTGGACGAAATTATTTCGGATGTACGGTTTGGTCCCTGAAGTTTCAAGATGTACGGTTTGGTCTCGAAGTTCGAAATTTCGACGGTCAAGACGAAAAGCCAAGCACTCAATTCGGCCATTTATTTTGGCTGAATTACTCCTCTATAATGGCCAAATCCGTTGGTCTTTCTCCCATTTATGTTGGTGACTTTACTACCTCCATAATGACCATTATTTGGCTATTATGGAGAGATTTTGAGCGATAAATCAGTCCATTCCTCACCTATATAAACACCCCCTTACACCATTGTTGAGCACACTTGATATGCACGAAAATACACAACCGAAAAAAATCTTCTTCCTACAACTTCCAAGCATCATTTCGTTATTCAATATTCTTCACGGTAGCTCTTGAGTTTCCTTTGCTCAAGGGTTCCATTGCTGTTTTATCTTGGGAGACAAATTGTCCAGGACGTATAAATGACACATACGGGGCAATATTGTCTTAAGGACAAAGTGCCACACTCGACTCGGCAAAAACGGTTTCTATTTTTCCGTCTTCACAAAGCTGGAATTTTCGGTTTTTCTTGTGTAACAATTGTAATTTTCAGATTTCATGTTGAATTATTGAATCTCTGTTTATCCTTTTGAATACTTGTAATAGTTATATACTTCCCGTACTGCTTTATAAAGTACCATAGAGCAAAAACTCCCAACAACTTAAGACAATATTTGTATAGTATTACTATTAGTGTTCGAAAGATGTCGGTCAAAAGTTGTGTGACCAAATCTGGATATGGAAATGGTTTTACGGTAGAAGAGAGTGATGATGATGAACGTGTTCATGGGGTCACC
The DNA here is from genome assembly GCA_034509755.1 of Anisodus tanguticus. NCBI lineage: Eukaryota > Viridiplantae > Streptophyta > Magnoliopsida > Solanales > Solanaceae > Anisodus > Anisodus tanguticus. Next base: position 2,469,188 of record CM067555.1, on the reverse strand, counting down.
GCTACCAAGGCGGTGGAAACAAGCGCTCTCGAGAGCACGAGGATGTCAACTAGGACAAGAGGAGAAGAGCGAAGATGTTATTCTATCTTGTAGCGAAGGCCTATATCTGTCCCGGACAAAGGATCCGAATAATGGTGAGAAGGAAATGGACACTCGGTCGATGAAGTGGAAGTGAGCCGAAATCGAAATTGGGATAAGTAGTTTTTCTTACTTGTCAAGAATAAAGATTAAATTATGTCGATTAAAAATGGATTAAAGTAAGGAGGAATATGAAAATAATTTATATTCCTTATGCTTTAACAAATCGAAGTTTAATCTCATCTTCTTTTCCGTTTAAAGATTGGATTTTGTAAACGACTTAAGAAGATCCGTTCTTTTAAGTGTAATTACTAAAGTGTGTAAAGTATGTTCGCACATACGAGGGAGTAAGATCCACTTGCTGCGAAAACTCTTACCACTCTTAAGTAAGCGCCAAGAATTATCCGGGCACCAATCTTAACGAAAGGAGTCTAAAAGCTAAAGACGTTGAACTGTCATACTATTTGGCGAGAAGATCCTTCATAGGATGATATTGGACACTCGGTCACATAAAGCCTCAGGCGGCGGAGTGGGCCAAAATTCCTTTGATAGGATGATATTGGACACTCGATCATACAAAGCCTCCGAGCGGCCCAGGAGTGGGCCAAAATTTCTTTGATATGATGATATTGGACACTCGGTCATATAAAGCCTCGGGCGGCCCGGAGTGGGGCCAAAATTCATTTCATAGGAAAAGTAATGGACACCTAGTAAGGTGGGCCGGAGTTTCCGGGTCTGAATGATCGAAGGCCTAAAGAAAGGCGATAAAGAAATTGGACACTCGGTCGCAAAGCAAGCTGGAGTAGGCCGGAGTATCTAGATCACATATGATCCGGTTACGCCCAACCACGGGCAAGAGGTTGTTCATGTGAAGCAACACCACCTCTAAAGTAGAAGGGGTTGGAGAGGTTGTCCTCAATAGGACTTCATGGATTGGGATCACTCAAAGATGAGGTGATACATGTCCCAAACTTGGTTAAAGGGACGCTGTTGTTGGTCAAACTTGGTTTGAGACTAGTCCAACAGTGCAGCGATAACTAAGAATGGTACGGTATGTACGTAGCCAAATGAATGATATATTTGTAATCCGTGCGTCTATGCCATCATAGATTAAGACACGTTAAATAGCAAGTCATTCAAAAGCTAACGATGTTGAGATTGTTGCCTTCTTCGACATAAACCCTCAAAATAAATGTGAGGTAGATGAAGAGGCAAAATCACCTTTCCAAATTCCGTCAAGGGAATAGCGAAAGAAGCACTTGCTCTCTAGAACTTAGTCACATCTACTTGGGTGATTTGAAGTTTATACAAAATAGAGGGGAGACAAGTACGTTGTGATCTTCATTGATGATGGTACAACGTATGGAATCCTTTGTTTGTTAAAAAGCAAAGATGAAGTTGTTGAAGCGGATAAGCGCTACAAAGCGAAGTTGAATATCAACTAAGCCTACGGATTGAGAAATTCGTAGTGATAGAGGGAGAATGTGAAGCATCGTTCATTAAACGAGCTGCTCATTACTCACCTCGGTCTAACGGTGTTAGCCAAGCGCAAACCGTACGCCTAAATTATGTAGGGCAAGGCGATCCTTACCGCTAATGCGATTCTCAACGAGACTCCGCATAAGGATAAGGATAAGGATAACTCTCCGTGTGAGACATGGAAATGATCTCACATACAAAAGTTGTGATGTGGGATGGCTTGGTAGAAGTTGGACTACGAGACGGGTCAAGTTCGACCTAAGGCTTGTAGATTGCATATCCACTGGATCTGTAAATAATAGATAGTCTTGATCGCCTCTTGGCATCAAAGAATCTTTGAATTCTTTTAAGATAGCTTTCCTTGAAAAAAGGAAAAAGGAGTAATTGCTCAAGGTTAACAAGAACCCACGAGGGCACACTGTCCGGAACTAGACGTTCCGTATCTACGAGACTCGAAAGTTCTTGGCTATCCCGGAACTTAATATTCCGGATCTGCGAACTCGGGGATTCTAGATGTTGAACCGAGACGAGAAAAGAAGGGGACAAAGACTTGTTCCGGTCCTTCTAGCTTGTATGGTTAATAATGAACCATGAACAATTAACAAATAATTGTTATCTCCAAAAACGCAGCTTTGGAAAGAAGCTAAAGGGAGAAAGAGATTCTATATATAGAACCATACTTGTGTAATGGTTAATCTTCTTCCGGAAAAGAACCTTTGGGTTGTAAAATGTGCTCCCTGTGAGTAGCTTAACATCCGGGGCCATTGTAGTCTTGCGTGGCATGGATGTTGAACTAGCCTTCCTACGGAGAGTTGGAAGAAGAGAATCGAGTTAGTTTCTTTGAAGCTGTTGGGCTTCTTCTACGAACTTTCGATTTGGTCCACGAAATGTTTACATTTTAGTCTGAAAGTTTCGGATAAAACGAAACAATGAATCGACCACGAAACATTGGCTGCGAAGTTAGAAAGCCAACGGTTGGAAAACCAACGGTCGAGAATGAAAATCATATTGAAACAAAGTCTCGATATGAAAGATATGTGTATCACGATGACTTCTTAGGGATTGGATTTCTAAGACATCTAACGGATGGTCAATAGTTGACGATCTCGTTGAAGCCACCAATGGATATGAATCATAGAACGATTGGAATCATGGTGCACCCATAGACAAGGAGCGATATGCACGGGTCACGTGTAGTTCAATGTATTGTACACACTTACAACCGACTTGGTATCGTCCTACAAACGGATCGGTTGAACTAAGGTTCATTGATGATCTTAATACATAATCAATAGAAGGCGTTAAGTCGGATATGACGATATCGAATTATTCGCTTATCTATGGATTATTGTATTACGGATGTCCGGCGGTTACGAGAGAACACGGTGATGCAAAGCTGGACATCGGATCGAAGAACACCAAAGCCACAAGTAAATGTGTATGGTGGTTCTTGGAAAAACCTCTAATTAAACTTGCATCGGCCGATTCATTATGGAATCGGAGGTTATCGCTTTATACAAAGCATGAAAGAAGTTGAGTAACTTCACGGCTCCTTAGAGGACGTCCCTTATCGGGAGAAACCGTACCTTCGACGATTATACACGTGGCTAGCGGTCGGCTTCGGGAAGGACACGGATGACGGCGTACGGGCATATCTGTCGGGATATGTCGGGAGACATAAGACCGTATGGCGATTGATCATCACGGGTGTCACTTCCTTATTTACTAACTAAGGGACTACCCGGAAATCAAGTGTTACACTTTGTCTAGGGGAATGGGCTTAAAACCCAAAATATACGGACCAATACGGTGGAAACCCAACCTTACGAGCTTGGAGATCCCGGTAATTTGGTTCAATGGGAAAACTAAGTTGTAAAGGTTCGGTTGATCGCTTTAGTGGAAGCATGAGCACTTCGGATAGTGATTTACGAAAAGAAACACCAAATCCAAAGCCGTTCCGCGATAGACGTTAAGTGCTATCTGCGGTATGGGTAAAGGTTAAGTTTTCAAAACTTGTAATGATCCTCAACGGTTGAGGTTAGGTCTTTGGGAAACTTTTAATGGTTCCTAACACTTGTGAAGTGGGGTATAGCGGGATACCTTGTAGGAGACCACCTATTTAAGTGCGAGGACGGGCCGCCTCAAATTGAACGCACTTAAGAATCCAAGACGTTGTCCATGGCCAAAACGGACAAAACATTACGAAGAAGAGAGTAAGGGAATTTGTTGTGTTGGTGCCGTTGTCTTGGCTTACACTAAACAACGACGGTTCAAGACATCACGTTCACCGCGCGGTAAGTAAGTCCGATGGTATTCAACTATGGAAGGTTCAAAGGCGAGGCTACCTCTCCTTATGCAACATCGGTCCGCGAAATATTCTTTGGAAATGAAAAGACACCATGTGAGTGCGCCAAAATCTCTTTCAAGAGGGGATTGTTGGAAATTTGCCTTTGGCGGGAGTTGCGACCGACCAACTTTAACGGCTTAAACACTAGTGTAACGTATGTTGGAGAATCCGGTTCTTCACACATGCATGATCTACTAAGTACGTAGATAACCGTAGGGCCAAGAATCGTCAAATTTCATTGAGAAATGAAAGAGATATTGGTTCACGAAGTAAGGTGTTTGAAGCATGGAAAGTGTGGTATTGTGTGTAATTCTCCCTCGTCGGTAGAGGAAGAAAGAATTGTTGTGTATATAAGATTCGAAATTGGTTTGGGGTTTGGGACCCCAAGGGGTATCCCATGTGTTTAAAGGAGGGAGGACCTAGATGTGCTTCGGTTCGAGGAAAGACCACACGCGCGCCGCCGCCGCCCGCCGTCCGTTCGGTTCGGTTCGGGTTCACGGGTTCACGGGTCACGGGTCACGGGTCACGGGTCACGGGGGCGTGGGGCGTGTGGTGCGTGTGGGTCTTCGATATTATCTTTTTGGGCCGAAAACTTTGCCGGAAGTACGGTTTGATCCCGAAAGTTTCGGATATACGGTTTGGACCCTTTCGATGTGCGTTTCAAGTTTCAAGATGTACGGTTTGGTCCCGAAGTTCGAGAATTTCGACGGTCAAGACGAGAAAAGCCAAGCACTCAATTCAGCCATTTATTTTGGCTGAATTACTCCTCCTATAATGGCCAAATCCGTTGGTCTTTCTCCCGTTTATGTTGGTGACTTTACTACCTCCATAATGACCATTATTTGGCTATTATGGAGGCGGTTTTCAGGCGATAAATCAGCCATTCCTCACCTATATAAACACCCCCTTACACCATTGTTGAGCACACTTGATATGCACGAAAATACACAACCGAAAAAAATCTTCTTCCTACAACTTCCAAGCATCATTTCGTTATTCAATATTCTTCACGGTAGCTCTTGAGTTTCCTTTGCTCAAGGGTTCCATTCTTTGTTTTATCTTGGGAGACAAATTGTCCGGGACGTATAAAGGATACATACGGGGCAATATTGTCTTAAGGACAGAGTGCCACACTCGACTCAGCAAAAACAGTTTCTATTTTTCCGTCTTCTACAAAACTAGAATTTTCAGTTTTTCTTGTGTAACAATTGTAATTTTCAGATTTCATGTTGAATTATTGAATCTCTGTTTATCCTTTTGAATACTTGTAATAGTTATATACTTCCCGTACTGCTTTATAAAGTACCATAGAGCAAAAACTCCCAACACAAGTTGCTTGTATCCACCTAAACTAATTTCAAGAATCAACTACTACCTCTCACTACACAACTTTGTTTACTAAGGATAATGACAAATGAAAATAAATTACCTAATATTTCAATTTTGAGCTTTAGCTTAAATTTAAATTTGAGACCTCATGATTATCAACCTATTTCATTTATTGCAAAATTTGCTTGCAATCTTTGTCCAAATCTATTCCCGAGAATCTAATGAAAATGGTGAATTAAGTATGGGAGGGTTATATAAGCAGGGGTGGATCTAAGATTTCAATTTGATGGTTTGATCTTTAAAGTTTTTAGCAATGAACCAACTATATTTTTGAAATAAAGAATTCAATATTTATTAAAATTTTGTGATTTAGCGATATATATATATATATATATATATGCGCGCAAAAGCAAGAATTCAGATTTAAGGTTTCTTTATCAGAATCAATTAAAAAAAATCTAGCCAAAGAAGGGTCAAAGTAACTTATTTTAGTAGTAATTTTTAATTAATTCACATTTATTAGTTTCCGTATTTACTTTATAACGGCTCTTATTTAATTTCTTGGTTGACAAGTGTTCAGAAGTTAAGTATCCCATTACATTTGGTTTTCAAAATTTCATTTTGTTACTTCACTTCTTTTTTTAAATAATAGAAGGCAGAGTACGGAAAATGCAATGCAACAGTACAGGGTGGGCCTTCGGTCGGGTCGGTTTGAGAAATTTGGTTCGATTTTTTTATTTTCAATTTGATAAAAGTAAAAATGAAACCGAACCAAAATTAATTCGGTTTGGTTCGGTGTTTTGAAATTCGGTTCGATTTAATTTGATTCGATTTTTTGGTTTGGGTATTATCACCTTGAACTTTTTAAATCTATGATTTGAAAGTCAATATTTTTTTAAAATAACATATTTAAAAAATCACATTATCAAAATTCCACTTAATTTATTATTTAATTCATGATCATGTACAAACAAATTTAAAAGCAAATCACATTATATTGAAGTGTTATTTCTCAACGTCTTGATTAATTTTGATTAGACAATAATGTAGCTCTCCGGTAAATTTTGACGAGCAACATATAAGATTTGAACCCCAAAAATTCCATGACATTCAAAGATTAAATGATGAGGATAGATGACATATAAATGTTTAAGAAAAAAACTGAATGACTAGCTAGCTGAGGTTGGAGCAGAAGTATTGAACTATTTTTATTATATCCATTTCTAATATAAGCATTTATATATTCTCGAGTTTTCAGGCATCCTATCATATGAAATAAACTAGCAATTTTAGCTTTCACGTTTCACATATCTTCTAACAAGATCAACATAAAGAAATTCAAATATCGACAATTTCAGTTTTTTGGTTTAATCATTTTTTTATAAAATCAAAAACCGAATTTCATAAAATTAAAATCGAAATCGACCTAACAAACCAAAAATCAAAATTTAAATTTAAATTTTTTTGATTCGGTCGATTTTTTCAACCAATATATGCTACCATCACCTTAGATCTCTCAATCATATTCAAAATAAATTGTTTACCTAAACTTTCAGGCAACAACATTAATTAAATGAGTTTTATCCTTATCTGTGTATTAATTTTTATATACTGGGACTAGATTAATACGTGACACTTGTTGTTTTAGACAAATACGACAAATAGCCACAACGGTTGATATCTAAGAATAATCTCACTCGTGTAACAAAAATAATGTAGTGTACAACATAACCTAATACATAAAAGAATTTTGAATAACTGTTTTTTTTTATCAGAAAGGCCAATAATCTTCTAAATCTAAAATAGATATCTCTCTTATTTTTTACATTTTCCATTTCTCCTTTACCCGATATACCAAATCTTTCTAGGGATGATAAAGATAATTGAATTTTTTTTTGAGAATCAAAAATAGTTCTAAAATAATTTCATCCAATAGAAATCTTCTGTTTTTTTACGTAACCAAAACCTAAAATTGCAAGCCAAATTTGATACTCAATTAATTGAATGTGTTGATTTCAAAATAAATTTGGAAATATCTGAATTAAACTTATTTTTGTGTTCATAAGCTCTTCGATACAAAAGAAAAGCTTTATTATACTAGTAAATCCCTAAATTTCATCTTCACAACTACAAAAATATACACAAATTTTAAAAATAGATTTACATTTCAAATAAAAAAGTAATACAAATTGAAAATGAGTATCACCCTAAATAGAACGAAGCATAGGATATTAAAAAGAAATTGAAGAGTTAGATATGAACCCATATGCATTTTAGGGACGACGTGAACACAACCAAGGGAGAGAAAGAGGCAAATGTGAAGCTTCAACGACGACAATGATGAAAGTACCTAAGAGAAAGCTTCAACAACGACGACAATGAAGCTCGGTGGTGTAGCTAAAACGTCATTGTTATTGAGAGAGTTTTTGGTGTTTTCTCTTAGGACACAAAGAGCATTCTAGAATAAAAGGGTGAAAATCAATGTACATGCGTGCAACAAACAATTTTGGAGAAAGTTAAAAGTGGTCCAAATGTTTCTAAAAAAAAGTAAAAATATTTAATATTTTATAGGTTCCGGAGTATCGGTTCCGGTCCGGTACCACTGTCTCTATTTGCCGGAACCGGAACCGGACCCGACATTGATCGGTTCCTAATTTTACTACCCGGACCCTACCCGTTGTTATAATATATCTACCCGGAACCTACCCGTTAGTGTCGGTTCCGGTCGGGTAGCTGGGTACCCTGTACCCGTGCTCACCCCTAGTTTTTACCTACCGTTTGTACCTTAGAGAACCAACTACGATTGTTAATTAATCATTTGAAAAGCTAGACCATGTTTTATAGCATGTGGATACCATTTTATATATGATCATTTTATAATATGGTCAATTGATCATATGATAATTAAATCGAAAAGATCCTATTTTGAAGGTGGCAGTTACATGCATGGGATGGACTTTGACCACACCAAACAAGTTAAAGTAAAAAATCTATTATCAATTAAATATGGTCTAGCAATAAGAATTAATATGCAAGACACACATTTTTGTTTATTGGTCTAACGTAAAAATAGAGGGTATAGTAAGTTTTTGTTCCATTAATTACATACCATTTGAGAATGTCCTCATCTTTGTATTCTCTCACATCCCACTGTTAATTTACTAAGGAAAATATCCAAATCTGTCACATACTATTTGAAATAATTCAATTTTACCATCTTACTTTCGATTTATTCATATATTTATCGTTAACAAATTGTTTCATTTTTTCTTTCTTACCATAACATAGTTTCAGTATGAAATAGGTGCGCCTCAAATTTCCACCCTCAAATTTCCCTTGCCATAATAGAATTCCAGCGTGAAATGAGTACATTTATTTCACGTGAACTCAACTTGTCAAATTATTCGAGAAATAAGGTTCAAACTTCACTTTAATAAACTTTTGAGTATGATTTAAAATTACACTCAATTTTGAGCTCCTTTAAGGTCCAAGGGCCAAAAAGTGACTTTTTCTAACATTGGATAGAAGCGGATTCAAACTATATGAGTTTGACCGGCCTTTAAGATTTTTAATATTAAACTTATTATATTTTTAAAATTATAAATTCATATTACTACTAATTATAACTTTTTAATTTATATACATAAATTTATGTTTTAAAACTAGAAATTTCAGGATTCAGATGAATCCGTACTGTAACTGTAACATTGCATCTGTCTCTAACGATAGGGGCAAATATTATACCAAAAGTCTATAGGAGGACAAAATTATTTAATTTCGAATCGTTATGAGCAAATTTGACCCTTTACCCGTTTATTTTTGTTGCCGAACCAAAGGGATTAGACGTATCACCTATTCCTGTTGGGTCTTAAATTTGCTAATATATTTAGATTTTGACAATTTTTGACAATTAATGAAACACCTCTATTATATTACTTATAGTTGAGAAGAGAAAAATGTGAATTTTTTTCTTTTTCTAACCTTAAATATTTCCTGTTTTCACGCTGTTTGAATATAGGCCACAGCTATTGAGATATATAGATACATCCTTTACCACAACAACAACAACAACATATCCAGTAAAATCCTACAACGTGGGTCTGGGGAGGGTAGAGTGTACGCAGACCTTACCTCTACCGTGGTAGGTAGAAAGGCTGTTTCTAAAAGACTATCGGCTCAAGACAAGCATAAGCATAAGCACAAGCAAAGCAAGAGAAACGGTCAGATCCGGATAAGAAATCTAAAGCAGTATGAAAATGATGGTAACAAAAAAGCGAATAAGTCATGATAAAACATTCTGAAAGAAGAAGCATTAACTAACGCAGGTAAATAAGATAAACAAAGTACACGAAAGAATATACAGCAGCAGAAATCAAACAACAGGGGACTATAAAACAATATTGTACCTACTAGTATGATAGGCTAAACAGGGCTACAATAATAACACTACAACTACCGGTATATAAGCGTAAATAGGACTACGTTCAACTACCTACTACCCTTCTACCCTAATCCGTTCCCTCCACAACCCCCTATCTAAGGTCATGTCCTCAGTAAGTTGCACTTGCGCCATATCCCGTCTAATCACCTCTTCCCAATACTTCTTTGGCCAACCTCTACCCCTCATGAACCCGTCCATGGCTAACCTCTCACACCTCCGCACTGTGGCATTTGTGTCTCTCCTCTGCACATGCCCGAACCATCTCAACCTCGTTTCTCGCATCTTATCCTCCACTGATGTCACTCTTACTTTAACGGCTTAAACACTAGTGTTACGTATGTTGGAGAATCCGGTTCTTCACACATGCATGATGTACTAAGTACGTAGATAACCGTAGGGCCAAGAATCGTCAAATTTCATTGAGAAATGAAAGAGATATTGGTTCACGAAGTAAGGTGTTTGAAGCATGGAAAAGTGTGGTGTGTGATCAATTCTCCCTCATCGGTAGAGGAAGAAAGAATTGTTGTGTATATAATACTTGAAATTGGTTTGGGGTTTGGGACCCCAGGGTATCCCATGTCTTTAAAGGAGGGAGGACCTAGATGTGCTTCGGTTCAAGTAAAGACCACACGCGCGCGCCGCGCCCCCCGTCCGGTCCGGTTCGGGTTCCGGTTCCGGTCACGGGTCACGGGTCACGGATCGTGGGTCGTGGGGCTGTGAGCGTTGTGGGCCTTCGATATTATCTTTTTGGGCCGAAAACTTTGCCGTAGAGTACGCTTTGATCCCGAAGTTTCGGATGTGCGATTTGGACCGAATTTCTTTCGGATGTACGGTTTGGTCCCTGAAGTTTCAACATGTACAGTTTGGTCCCCGAAGTTTCAAGATGTACGCTTTGGTCCCCGAAGTTTTTCGAGAAAATCGAATTTCGACGGTCCCGAACGAAACGTCCAAAGACTCAATTCACCATTTATTTTGGCTGAATTACACCTCTATAATGGCCAATCCGTTGGCATTTTTCACCATTTATTTTGGTGGATTAACTACCTCCATAATGGCCATTATTTGGCCAATAATGGCTGTTATGGGGGCAGTTAAACAGCCCTCCCTCACCTATATAAACACCCCTTATACCATTGTTGAGAGTACTTAACATACACGAAAATACACAAAGCAAAAAATCAGTTTCTTCCTAATCTTCCAAGCATCATTTCATTGCTCAATATTCTTCACGGTAGCTTTTGAGTTTCCTTTGCTCAATAGTTCCATTGTTGTTTTATCTTGGGAGACGAATTGTCTAGGACGTATAAAGGATACATACGGGGCAATATTGTCTTAAGGACAGAGTGCCACACTCGACTCAGCATAAACAACTTTCCCGTTTTCTTGTTCAACAAAAGTGTAATTTCATTTTTGTTGTTATATTGTAATTTTCAGCTTTCTTGTTGAATTGTAATTTCAATTCCTACATAAGCAGTTACTTGTAATTTCCGTTTCCTGCAAATCCTTGTAAACCAACAACTTAAGACAATATTGTGCTTACGGTAATCTATGCAATAACATGGTGGAAATATGACCGATGTTGCTTTATCTGCTGCTTTGCCTCTCGAGGCAATGTTGCTTTGCCTTCCCGCCACTGCCGCTACTACCCAAGGCAGTAACTCCGCCGGCCTCACTGCTGCTGCTGCTGCTCCTGTTCAAGGCAGTAACACTGCTGCCTTCCCGACTGTTGGAGCTCCACCCTCTTCATCACACCACCATGATCGCCCTGAAAAATTCATGGGATCAGAATTCAAAATATGGCAGCAAAAGATGCTGTTTTACTTAACAGTTATGTGCATGGCCCGGTTCCTTACGGAAGATCCTCCACAAGCTGGAGATGAAATGGACTCTTCACCCAATGAAACGGGTGAAGGGGCCTTGGTATCCATGTCATTAATGGCATGAAGATGGTTCGTGACGCATGGAATCATAGCGATTTCATGTGCAAGAACTATATACCGAACCGCTTAGCATACCCTCTCTACACGGTCTATTGCACCGTTGCACCGCCAAAGAGCGTGGGAAAAAGCGCAAAAGAAGTACAACGCACAAGATGCGGGTACTAAGAAGTTCATCGTTGGGAAATTTCTAAAATTCCAAATGGTGGACAAAAGAAGCAGTGATGTCCCAAGTCCGTGAATTCCAAATGATTTTACATCACCTGGATTTGGAAGGACCGAAACCAAATGAGCAGATTTTGTTGCATCGCTTTGATTGAAAAGTTACCTCCTTCATGGAATGAGTTTATGAGTTACTTGAAACTCAAGACAAAGGAGATGACCTTTGAAGAGCTTGTTATCAAACCGCAAATCCGGAAGATAATAAGAAGACATTGCCAAAGGGTAGACAACATGCTGAGGCAAAGGCAAATCGGCGAGAGGCCAAAGGGAACTCAAGCAAGAAGCGGAAGTTCCGGAAAGACGGCAAAGCCCCCGCGAGAGATGTTCGAGAGGTAATTGTCATCACTTGTGGGAAACCTGGTCACGGGATCAAGGAATGCCGCAAGCTCAAGACGAGCAACAACAAAAGCCAAGTCAAAGGCAAGGCTCAAGCAAACGTCGTCAAGGACACGCTCCTGGATGACATGATCGAGAATTCTCTGCAAAGTGGTGCTAGAAGCCAACTTGGTGGAGAATCCGATGCGATGGTGGGTGGACACAGTGCAACAAGACACATCTGTTCCAACAAAGATGCCTTCTCCACGTACACTCCGGTCTCCGACAAAGAAAGTTGTTCATGGGCAACAACGCTTCCTCGGACGTGCTAGGGGTTGGAAAGGTGGTCTGAAGATGACTTCCGGCAAGGAACTCACTCGAAGGAAGTGATGCACGTCCCAGATATTAGAAGAAATCTAGTTTCGGACCTTTATTGGTTAATGCGGCTTTAGGCTAGTGTTTGAATCAAATAAATTTGTACTCACTAAAAATGGCACATTTGTGGGGAGGGGCTTCGTCTGTGAAGGCCTCTTCAAAGTGAATGCCATGTACTGTATTGCGTCAAGGAAATAAAGTTGAGTCTTCTTCTTATTTGCTTGAGTCTTCTAATTTATGGCATCATAGATTAGGACACGTAAACTACAAGTCTATTCAAAGGTTTGGTAAAGATGGAGTTGTTGCCTTCTATCGACATAAACCCTCAACATAAATGTGAGGTGTGCGTAGAGGCAAAACTCACCAAGCTTCCTTTTCGATCCGTCGAAAGGAATACCGCTCCTCTAGAACTTATTCACACGGATATATGTGATTTGAAGTTTGCACAAACTAGAGGGGGAACAAGTACTTTGTGACATTTATAGATGATAGCACAAGGTATTGTTACCTTTACTTGTTGAAAAGTAAGGATGAAGCCTTTGAAGCGTTCCCGACGTTACAAAGCGAAGTTGAGAATCAACTTAGCCTACGGATTAAATCCATTCGTAGCGATAGAGGGGAGAATATGTAGCGCCTTTTGAGGAATATTGTGCCCAAGAAGGCATTATTCATCAAACGACGGCTCCATACTCACCTCAATCAAACGGTGTGGCGGAACGTAAGAACCGCACATTAAAGGAAATGATGAATGCCTTGCTTATCAATTCCGGACTTCCCCAAAACATGTGGGGAGAAGCCGTCCTTACCGCTAATACGATTACGAACGAGTCCCACATAAAGGTAAGGACAAAACTCCATATGAATCATGGAAAGGAAAGAAACCCACCTACAAGTATTTTAAGGTGTGGGGTTGTACGGCAAAGGTTGAAGTACCTAAGCCAAAGCAGGTCAAGATTGGACCAAAGATCGTAGATTGCATATTCATCGGATATGCAAATAACGATAGTGCTTATCGCTTCTTAGTGCATAAGTCGGATATTCCGGATATCCACCGGTACAATAATGGAATCAAGGAATGCTCTATTCTTTGAAAGTACCTTTCCTAGAAAGGAGAAAGACATAACCTCTCGCAAGCGAAGTTATGCACAAAGCTCTCAAGAACCGGGAGTCCTTGACCGCCCAGGATCTAAATGGTTCGAACCTAGCGAATCTCGAGGTGGCTGAACATCCGGAATCTAGTGTTCCGGATTCTCGAACTTGGAGACTCCAGAGATGGATCTAAGGCGAAGTAAAAGGGCCGGGAAGGATAAATCCTTCGGTCCCGACTTTGTAGCTTACATGGTTAATGATGAACCAAGGACAATTGCTCGGGCGTTGTCAACTCCGGAAGCACCGCTGCGGAAAGAAGCTATTGAGAGTGAAATAAGCTCCATTCTCGCATAACCATACTTGGGAGTTGGTTGATCTTCCTCCGGAAATAAACCGTTGGGTTGTAAATGGATACTCAAACGGAAATACAAGGCGGATGGGTCTATAGACAAGTACAAGGCCGGGTTGGTAGTCAAGGGCTATCGACGGACGAAGGCTTTGACTACTTTGACACATACTCTCCGGTATCCCGGATGACATCCATACGGGTATTTATTGCGATCGCGACTTTGCGTGACCTTGAGATACACCGATGGATGTTAAGACACCTTCCTAAACGGTGATTTGGAAGAAGAAATTTATATGGACCAACCCGAGGGGTACGTGGTTCAAGGGCAAGAGAAGAAAGTCTGTCGACTTATCAAATCTCTGTATGGGCGAAACAAGCCCCGAAACAATGGCACGAAAAATTTGATAGTACTCTACTATCGAAGGGGTTCGCCATTAATGAGTGTGATAAATGTGTTTACACGAAAGGTAACTCGACTCATTTGTTATGATATGCCCGTATGTAGACGACATGTTGATCACAGAAGCGATCCTAGGATAATCCTAGAGACTAAGAACATGTTGAAACAATGCTTCGACATGAAAGATATGGGTATCGCGAGATGTCATCCTAGGGATTAAAATCTCTAAGACGTCGACGGATCGGTCTTATCTCGGTCTCACTACATCGAGGATGTTTTGAGAAAGTTCAAGATGTTAGACAGTTCTCCGATAGCGTCACCAATGGATATAAATCATAAGCTTGATAAAAATCTTGGTGCACCCGTATACCGGGAGCGATATGCACGTAATCGGTAGTTTGATGTATATAACAAACCGCACCCGACTTCGATATTGCTTACGCAACAATAAGTTGGCTAGGTTCACCCGTAATCCAAGTGATAATCACTAGAAGGCGTTGAATCGGGTATTACAATACCTGAAATACACGTTAAACTTCGGGTTACACTATTCGAGATATCCACCGTACTAGAGGGGTACGGTGATGCAAACTGGATATCGATATAGAGAACACCAAGTCCACCAAATGGGTATATATTTACAATTGGTGGTGGGGCTGTATCTTGAAATCCTCTAAGCAAACTTGCATCGCCCGATCCACGATGGAATCGGAGTTTATCGCTTTAGACAAAGCGGGAGAAGAAGCCGAGTGGCTTCATGACTTCTTAGAGGATGTTCCGTGTTGGAACAAACCCGTACCTTCGGTAATGATCCACTGCGACGATCGGTCGGCTCTAGGAAGGGCACGGAATGTTATGTACAACGGCAAGTCTCGTCATATTCGACGGAGGCATAAGACCGTTAGGCAACCGATCACCACGGGTATAATATCCATTGATTACATCAAGTCAAAGGATAATATAGCGGACCCGTTGACAAAGGGCCTACTCAAGGATCGGATGGCTTGCTGTCTAGGGAATGGGCTTAAAACCCAAAATATAAGGACCAATACGGTGGTAACCCAACCTTACGAACCGGAGATCCCGGTAATTTGGTTCAATGGGAAAACTAAGGTCAGTAAAGGTTCGGTTGATCGCTTCGATAGAAGCATGAGCACTTCGGATAGTGATTTACGAAAAGAAACACCAAATCCAAAGCCGTTCCGCGATAGACATTAAGTGCTATCTCACGGTATGGGTAAAGGTTAAGTTTTCAAAACCTGTAATGATCCTCAACATTGAGGCTAGGTTCTTGGGAAACTTTTAATGGTTCCTAACACTTGTGAAGTGGGGTATAGCAGGATACCTTGTAGGAGACCACCTATTTAAGTGCGAGGACGGGCCGCCTCAAAATGAACGCACTTAAGAATCCAAGACGTTGTCCATGGCCAAAACGGACAAAACATTACGAAGAAGAGAGTAAGGGAATTTGTTGTGTTGGTATCATTGTCTTGGCTTACACTAAACACTGACGGTTCAAGACATCACGTTCACCGCGGTAAGTAAGTCCGATGGTATTCAACTATGGAAGGTTCAAAGGCCGAGGCTACCTCTCCTTATGCAACATCGGTCCGCTGAAATATTGCTTTGGAAATGAAAAGACACCATGTGAGTGCGCCAAAATCTCTTTCAAGAGGGGATTGTTGGAAATTAGCCTTTGGCGGGAGTTGCGACCGACCAACTTTAACGGCTTAAACACTAGTGTTACGTATGTTGGAGAATCCGGTTCTTCACACATGCATGATGTACTAAGTACGTAGATAACCGTAGGGCCAAGAATCGTCAAATTTCATTGAGAAATGAAAGAGATATTGGTTCACGAAGTAAGGTGTTTGAAGCATGGAAAAGTGTGGTGTGTGATCAATTCTCCCTCATCGGTAGAGGAAGAAAGAATTGTTGTGTATATAATACTTGAAATTGGTTTGGGGTTTGGGACCCCAAGGGGTATCCCATGTGTTTAAAGGAGGGAGGACCTAGATGTGCTTCGGTTCAAGTAAAGACCACACGCGCGCCGCCGCCGCCCGCCCGTCGGTCGGTTCGGTTCGGGTTCCGGTTCCGGTTCTCGGGTTCACGGGTTCACGGGTTCACGGGTTCACGGGTTCACGGGTTCACGGGTTCACGGGTTCACGGGTTCACGGGTTCACGGGTCACGGGTCACGGGTCACGGGTCACGGGTCACGGGTCACGGGTCACGGGGCGTCGGCATTTGTGGGGCGTGGCGCGTGGGCCTTCGATATTATCTTTTTGGGCCGAGAAAACTTTGCCGGAAGTACGGTTTGATCCCGAAGTTTCGGATGTGCGGTTTGGACCGAATTTCTTTCGGATGTACGGTTTGGTCCCTGAAGTTTCAACATGTACGAGTTTGGTCCCCGAAGTTTCAAGATGTACGCTTTGGTCCCCGAAGTTTTTCGAGAAAATCGAAATTTCGACGGTCCCGAACGAAACGTCCGGCCTCAATTCGGCCATTTATTTTGGCCGAATTACACCTCCTATAATGGCCAATCCGTTGGCATTTTTCACCATTTATTTTGGTGGATTAACTACCTCCATAATGGCCATTATTTGGCCAATAATATACATACGGGGCAATATTGTCTTAAGTATACATCCTTTAAATAAATTGAATGATTTAAGATTAAGGTTATGGATCTTGTTGAATTGTAATTTCAATTCATAAGCGATTACAAGTTCGTTTCCCGAAATCTAATAGTTTTAGTTCAAAATTTATATTAAAGAATTTACTATATATATATATATACTAATTTGACATCTTCTAGAATTTAGAATAAATAAAATTCAACTTTTGAATATGCTAGCTAGAAGCCAAAATATAAGTTCGATCGAATTCAATAGTTTTAATTAAAATTTATATTAAAAAAATTATTAAATTTAGGAAAATGTGAATTTTTTCTTGTTCTAACCAAGAAATATTTCTTGTTTTTCACGCCGTTTGAATATAGGCCACAACTATTGAGATATATAGATACATCCCGTAAAGATTCATAAATGAAATGATTTATTAATAAAGGCGGAGCTAGAAGCCGATATACATGTTGGACCAAATTCAGTAGTTCTAATTTAAAATTTATATTAAAAATTTATTAAGTATATATTTAAAAATTAAATTTAGATACTATTACTAAATATTGTTATCCTAAAATTTAGAATCTATAAAGTTTAACTCTGAATCTGCCTCTATCTAAGTAGAAAGCCTTGAATTAAATAAGTAGCATGTAGAACATGGACACAATAATTAATTCACATGCATATCCACCGCAACGTTTCACAATAATTCACCTACAAAATTGAAGGACTCATGTCTATCATAAGCTTACTGAAATGATATTGCTTAATGTTTTGTACTTTTGATCCTTTTATTTATTTATTTATTTATTTGTTTGCACTGTGTGTGTAGGGGGGGAGGACATTATTGACATGAAATAGTTTTTGGAATATATCAGCAGGTTCTGCATATTCAAGTTCGTTGAACAGCTTTTGCAGAAATATCCATTTATTTCAGTTTATTATTGTAATAGTATCATGTTGGTTTGTCTGTTTTTTGTCTGCAACAACCAATTTTTTAGTGTATATATTGGCTAACTTTTGTATAAAATCACAAGAATTGTTGATCAATCCGATGTGTGTAACTTGATGAAAAATTACTATAAATGATAGTAATAGAATTGATGAAATCCTTTCATCTTTATCAAGGACTTTGAATTTAAATTCTGAAAATAAAGAAACTAATAGAAATTGTTTTTTTTTTCGCCAAATGGACCTTACATAGTGTATTAATCAATTCAAGGTGAAAAATAAAGTTGTTCCTTGACAAAATTAGAACAAAATTTAGAACCGATTTGAGAAATTTTTTATGAGGAAATAGTATCTCTTTAGGATACGCATGAATCTGAATTCATCAATCAAATCAGTAGATTTCAGACACCATGATGATAAAAATTGATAACTCTAGGGTTCATGAGGTGGGTAAGCTTTGCGTATACATCACTCTTCTCAGACACCACTTATGAAATTATACTGATATGTTGTTGTTGTCCTCATTTTTTGAATTGAAGCAATAATTGGTATGTCCAAGGTTTAAGACCATTGATTGATTTTTTAATTATTTTATTCCTTAATTGGGACAAAAGAAATCCACTTTTGATTCATAAAGTTGAGAGGATTATATATAAATTTAAAATTCAAAAACAATCGGACTATTATAGAAAATTCTCGATCCGTGACTTGATTTATGCATCATCCAATTTTTTTTTTAATTTCTACACATGTAAAACACTTGCTGTTTTTTACCTACCGACTTCAATTCTTTTATTTATTAAAACAATCTTGACTGTAATTAAGGGTGTGTTCGGTACGGAGGAAAATATTTTCTTGGAAAACGAATTTTTGGAAAACAAGTGAAGTTCTACTTATTTTCTCATTTTTATTTGGGTAGTGGAAAATAAGTTAATTTCTTACTTATTTTCTCATTTTCGATTGTTTAGTAGAAAATATTTTTGGAAAAATACTCACCCAAGCCCCATCTAATCCACCACTCCACACCACCAACCTCACTTACCACCCACCCCAAGTACCCACCCTCCACCACCCATCCCACCCACCACCCAACCAAATCTCACCCCACCACCCTCTAACACACTTCTTCTTCACCCACTCATACCCCCAAACCACACACACCCAACACTATCCCACACCACCGTTCCACCTAACCCCGACGACCCCCACCCCCATCCCCATCCCAAATTTCTAGTTTATTTTATTTTATAAAAAATAAGATTTTTTTACCCCCGCTTCCCCCCACTCCCCAACCACAACCCACACACACTAAAATTTAACCACGTAAAATTTTTATAAAAAAAATTATAAAAGTAAAATAAAATGTATGAACTAGAAAATCCGAGAAGGGGTAGGGGTGCGGGACACGAGGGAGGGGGTGGGGCGGTGGAATTGGTGGGTGGTCTAGAAAAAAAAAAAAAAAAACTCTTTTTTAAAAAAATAATTTTTTTGGAGGGGAGGTGGGGTCGGGGTGGGGGTACGCCGAGGGTGTAAAAAACAAAAAAAATTAAAACTTTTTATTAAAATTAAAAAATTTCGAAGGGTGGTTGGGGTGGGTCAGGGAGGTGGGGGTGTAGAAAACCAAAACAAGAATTTAAAGCTTTTTACGAAAACACCTTTTTGGAGGGAAGTGTGGGGGTTCACAAGGCGGCGGCGGCGGGAGGGGGGGTGGTGGTATAGAAAATAAAAAAAATATAACTTTTTATAAATTTATTTTTTGGGGTGGGGTCAGGGCTTCGCAGCGGGGGTGGGGGAGTGGTGTAGAAAATTTAAAAATAAAATTTATCCGGGGGGTGGTAGTGGATGGAGGGGTGCATTAGGATTGTCGGGTGGTTGGGGATGGATTGGATGGTGGTGAGGTGGTTGGTTGAATGTCACTTGGAGAGTTGTTTTCCCTACTTTTATTAGGGAAATCATTTTTTTCATTTTTTAGAAATTTATTTTCCTAAAGAAAAATATTTTGATCAAACAAACATGAGAAATTGAAAAATCTTTTTCGGAAAATATTTTCTCCATACCGAACACACCCTAAATGCGTAGTATACGTACATAATTTATTCTCCTGGAAACAAAGAAGTTAAAATATAAAAAACCTCAAGTTGTGATTATTAGCCGTGGACTTCTTGAATTCTTATCATGGTTCTTACCACAAATCTTTTATTGTATTTGTTTTAATTCATATAGCATAATTTGATTGAAAATAAAAGTGATGGGTAGAATTTTTCTTTGATGCCAAGAAAATAGCTATGAATAATTGTCTGACCTCTGAACAAAAAGTAGTAGAATGAGATCTATTAGGGGACAAATTACATATGTATGATGATTATCTAATTTTAAACATATTATAGTATTTATGTAGCTGTAGATAATTTGAAAATTTATCATTTCAAATATTATAATAATTATGTGACTATGAAAGTTTATCATTAAAGTAAATTAAAATTTTAAATTTAATTCTTTACAAATTTAGTTAGGGAGACCAAACATGTTTGTCCCTTTAAGAATGATTTTTTTTCCTTCAACTTTAAAAGGGGTTGCTGTTTTGGTCAAAATGATAAATACGAAAAAAATCTCACAAATTTAGATAAGAGATTAATTTCTCCTTCAAATCTGTCCATATATTTTATAGTAAACGTATTCAATCCAAATTTGAATACCTTATGAAATTCCAGATACAACCAAATCAGAAATTGCCACGAAATTACTACTTTTGTACTTGTGGTGCAATAACACAAACGTAGGCCACTGTTCCAAATTGTGGTCATAAGTTGCAAAAAGTACATCCAAATTTTGACTGATCAGTATTGAATTTAACACGATTTTTTTTAATCCAGGTTTCTAGGCTTGCACCTGACTACTTCACTGGTATTATCCAGGCGTCCTAGAGATGATGGGACCGGTCCTTCAGCACCCCACCACCAGGTAAATCGCGAGATGTGCACACATGGTCAGTGTCTGTTTGCGTCCAACGGATCAATGCTACAAGATTGACCCCCCCACAGGCCCCATCCACAAGGCTTGACGGAGACCGAACCCACACTGCAACATGCCCGCGCGGCTTTTAGCGCCCAGGCTTTACCACATGTATGTGCCCCGGAGGACGATATCCGGAGGGGAGAATCGAACTTGCGACCCTAAGGCGCAAAGTTGACTCCCTGCCAGCAAGCTGACCCCTCTAGATTAACTGTGGTAAGGTAAACTTTTTAAAGTGACTGGTCCCACCGCATTATGGCCCCATACCCCAGAAAACCCCACCTCCGGCCTGGCCCTACGGATTAGTATACACCGCTTGGCCCTACACGTATGGAGGGATTTTTTGGGAACACGCCCACTCTCGCTGATCAGAGGACTCGAACACGGAACTTGAGACAGCAATATCCTAATGTATTGGCCACTGGGCCAAACACTTTGGATTTAACATGATTATTATTAGGTGATGACAAGCATATAGTAACTGCTTTTATGTGGAATCATATTTTGAGGTTTATATTGTAAAAAGAAATACTACTAAAGAACATAGGATAATAATGTGTTGCAAAAGTAAATAAGTAATAGTAGTAAAGTTTCATATTCAAATAAAGTAAAAATGTAACTGACTTTTCTGTAAACAACCAATCCTTGGTTTTTCCAAGAACAAAATCATTGCTCTGAATATAAAGGAGGTTACAAGACAAAACAGTGTATTTCACGTGTTGCAAGGATTGTGATTGGTGAATATAATTTATTTATTTTTAATTAGAGATCTCGAGCTTAAATTTTAAATAAAAATATCATCATTATTTTTAATGAGCCTTGCTTGATACCAATTCAAATTGGTAAGATTTGCCCCCAAAATGAATTCCCAAACATAGGATAGAGAGCTAAAAATAAGTGTATCATGTGGTAAAGAAATTAAATTCACTCAGATAGCACCTAGTACGTTCAGCATATTTTTAGTTTAAATTTTATAAACATACGATTTTCAATGCAAATATCAAATATTGAATAAAAAATAAAAAAAATGTATCACATATTACGGTAACTGCTCAAATTGCATCATGTAGCATATGTTTCACCAATTTGTTTTAGTTCAAAAACTATACGCATACGATATCAAAAAAATCATAAATTACATCGTTTATAAAGTAATTGCAAATTAATATTTTTATAAGTACATTAATATTAATCTAATAAAGTTGTAACTAACCTACTATAACAAATTAAAATTTACTGAATTATATAAACAAAAACACTACTTTACTAGCACATATAGTAAATGACTAAATGCATATAACTTAAATAGTTTTCCCTTTTTGGTCTATTTGAGAAGCTGCCAAGTTGTTACATGTGCCTCCATTCAATTTATGCCCCCCGCCCTTGACAAAATAATTAAAAAAGAAATAAAATTAATCACCAACCAAAAAAAAATGAAAACTTGTTGCAGAAATAATTCCAGGTACTCCAAAAAAAAAAGATATTTTTTATTTCACTTCTTTCATTCTTGTAACGTACTATATAAATATGTCATTAGCGCCTATGTTTTAGGCTACACATATGGTAAACATTTTAGATGTTCAAAAATCTTCATTAGGGAAAGAACCCAACTTTTATTAGGAGTTGTTTCAATTTGTCTATGGCTACAAAAGGGTTTGTGATTTACCTGTTAGCAGGATTTTGTGTGGCAATTTTATCAGTTTTCTTTGTACAAAATGGTGAATTTTATCAAAGTTCTAATCTTTTGCAACAACCTATTGGATCTGAAGACAAAGTTTGGCCGGTAATTAATGTTACTTGTTGTTATATATGTCTTTTCTTGAGGCTCCTATCCTCCCCTAGACCCCCATTCGTGGTATTACATGTTGTTGTATATATGCCTTTCTTGTTTTCCTATGTCCAGTTTTTTTACCTTTCATGTGATATATACATGTGGAGCAAAAAAGGGTCTTGAGTTTACCTTAAATGGTGTTTGGTTTTCTGTTTTTTATCTTGTTTTTTTTGTCCATTTTATTGTCATGTGCTGTGTAGATGTGGAGCAAAAAAAGGGTCTTTAGTTTACCTTAAATGGTGTTTGGTTTTTGGTTTTTGGTTTTTATTTTTTCTTTGTTCATTTATTCTCATGTGTTGTATAGATGTGGAGCAAAAAAGGGTCATGAGTTTACCTCAAATGGTGTTTGGTTTTTGTTTTTCATGAGTTTACCATTTGGTGTTTGGTTTTTTGGTTGTTGTTGAGTTTACCTTAAATGGTGTTTGATTTTTGGGTTTTCTTGAGTTTACCTTAAATGGTGTTTGATTTTTGGGTTTTCTTGAGTTTACCTTAAATGGTGTTTGGTTTTTTGGTTTTTTCTTGTTTCTCTAATCACTAATGGTGTATTTTTTTTTAATTTGTTGTTTAATGGTGTGTTTGCAGGAATTGGAGTTTAGCTGGAGGATTGTTCTGGCAACTGTGATAGGATTTTTGGGGTCAGCTTGTGGTACTGTTGGAGGTGTTGGTGGAGGAGGCATTTTTGTGCCTATGCTTACTTTGCTTCTTGGATTTGATACCAAGTCTGCTGCTGCTCTTTCCAAATGTAAGCATTCTTTGTCATTGCAATTCATATAAAGATAGGAGATTAATAGTTGTAAATAAGAGTTATCTTGTATCTGTGCCAGTGAAATATAGCAATGTTTAGTAAAATAGTTGAGAACTGTGCAAGCTTTAGAAAGAAAAAACCTTGTAAATAAAGTGACTTTGATGAGCACCCAAGCCTTGGTAGGTGAGTTACTCGATACCTGTGCTGGTGGTAGTTAGCACTTCATGAAATTAGTCAAGGTACGCCTAAATTGGCCCTGATAGCACTACCATTAAAAAAAGGAAGTTACACATTTGGCCGGTCGGTCAAAAATAATTACTTTCGCTAGCCAAATATACAAAAAGATATACACTTTTGTGATAATATGTATATTATACATTAATATACAAAAAATATATATTTGCTGGCTATTATTTTGGTGGGCGGCCTATTATGTTAATTTCTCATTAGAAAAAGTTGTCTTGGATGAGTGAAAAGTCAGAAAAATATATGGTGGAGGTAGGGGAGATCTGAATTTGTCTTTTTCTTTTATATTGTTGTGTTGTGTTGAAAAGTTGATTTGCTTTTTTACAGGTATGATAATGGGGGCATCAGCATCATCAGTCTGGTACAATTTGAGGGTACCACATCCATGCAGAGAAGTACCAATTCTTGATTATGATTTGGCTCTATTGTTTCAACCCATGCTCATGTTAGGCATCACCCTTGGTGTTTCTCTAAGTGTTGTTTTCCCCTACTGGCTCATCACTGTCCTCATCATCATCCTCTTCATGGGTATAAACAATCATATCTAACTTTTTTTTCACTAACCATGATTAGTTTCATTAATTATTGGTCATTTATGTAATCAAAATTGCTTTCTAATGTAAGTCTTGGATTTGTAGTTGTCAATATATTGGTTTTTGTTAGTCTGACGTCATTGCTTAAAGCAACTCTAAACATTATTTTATTGTTTGGTAATAGGGACTTCATCAAGATCATTTTTTAAAGCAATTTTGATGTGGAAAGAAG
Organism: Anisodus tanguticus; assembly: GCA_034509755.1. NCBI lineage: Eukaryota > Viridiplantae > Streptophyta > Magnoliopsida > Solanales > Solanaceae > Anisodus > Anisodus tanguticus. Next base: position 2,444,655 of record CM067555.1, on the reverse strand, counting down.
AAACTATGCTCAAGGTTAGCTCTACTAATCCAATCATTAACAAGGTCTTCTGTTTTCAAATATACTTAACAAGTTAACAGAGACTTGTTATCATCAATTACTAATTTCTTTATAGCAGTCAAATAGTTACATTTGATGGTAACTAACTTTTTTATCTTTCTATTTTATCGGGAACTTGCAGAAATCGATGAAAGAAGTTCCAGTTAATTCACGTGGTGAACGTATGTCTTCGATGAATTAAATACTTCTCTTCTTTTCTTTTACCTAAGTAGAACTGACTAAGGATTTGATCATTGTTTAAATTGGGCTAATATTTATTAGTTTTTCTTGCTTGCTTTCAGTTGTTATTGATACAGTTTATGAGCCATTGGTGCCTAAGGAGGAAAAAACAGCATTTGTAAGTTAATTTAGTACATCAAATGGAGCAAATTCTTACATTTTCTTTCTTGATTTCAATTGTCTAATTCTGGTTATCTCACAGGAAATATTTAAGTTCAACCTTAATTTGAAGAGAATTATGGTTCTCTTTCTAGTATGGTTCGTATTTCTGCTTCTTCAAGTGTTCAAGGCAAGTGAATTCTCGAATATACTTGTTTCTTTTTCTTTAACGTGCCAAAAAATAACTTCTCTACTTAATGTCCCTTGGTTTGCACCTAAACTATTTTAAACCTGTTTACAGAATGATCTAGTGGCTTGTACTCCAGTGTACTGGGTGCTCAACTTAATACAGGTACATTAATATCTTGCATGTTGAACATTACTTTCTGTAATATTATCTTTAGGGGTGAGCACGGGTACAGGGTATCCAGATACCCGACCGGAACCGACACTAACGGGTAGGTTCCGGGTAGATATATTATAATAACGGGTAGGGTCCGGGTAGTAAAATTAGGAACCGATCAATGTCGGGTTCGGTTCCGGTTCCGGCAAATAGAGACAGGGTACCGGAACCGGAACCGATACCCGGAACCTATAAAATATTAAATATTTTTACTTTCTTGAGAAACATTTGGACCACTTTTAACTTTCTCCAAAATTGTTTGATGCACGCCTGCACATTGATTTTCCCCACCCCAAGACACAAATATTTCAGCTTTTTCATCCCTTTATTCTAGAATTCTCTTTGTGCCCTAAGAGAAAACACTCAAAACTCTCTCAATAACAATGACGTTTTAGCTACACCACTGAGCTAAAACCCGTGATTTACTAATGTCGTGTCAACAAAACCACTTTGCCACTTCCAATACACTGTTGCATATTTAATAAGTCGTTTCTGTAAGATTATCTTTGTATTGTGAGGTTGAGTCTTATAGATTGAATTTGTGTTTTCAGTTCCCGGTAGCACTGGCAGTGTTTGGGTATGAAGTTGTGAAATTGTACAAGGAAAGCAAGAAGAGGAAACTAGAAGGGAACCCAGAGTCAGTATGTGAGGCTGACATTCAATGGACTGCCACAAACCTTATATTCTGTGCCTTTTGTGGCATATTGGGAGGCACTGTTGGAGGATTGCTCGGATCTGGTGGCGGATTCATTCTTGGCCCTCTTCTTCTTGAAATCGGAGTTATCCCTCAGGTATAGCCATTTGGGTTACCTCATTTATTAACATCTTGATTAGGATATCCACTTTTGGATTACATGGGATTGAGGCTTAATAGTAGTTGTATTATTACGATATTCAATTTTTAGATTTACTTCCGTTGGAATATGATTAGGTTGAGTAGCAGAGTTTGCAAGAAGTCAACACATGAACATACTTTGTTAATTAGTGCACATGGTGTGTGCCAATCACAGAAGATCCTAAAAGAATTAGAACATCTTCTTAGTCTCACTTTTTAAGTACATCGTGATTAAAAGCCTTTACTCTCACATATGTCTCTTTTTTAAATTAGTTATTTTCTTCTAAACTGGATCGCGGTTTAAGTCCATTATATGCGGTGGGGACAAATTAGTAGAAAATCGGAGAGGGGTTGGTAGGGGCCTTATGTTTTCCAACAACTCTAATAATGCAAAAGATTTCATTTTCAAAATAACAAATACTATGCTAAAGTGCATTTACTATACTATAATATCGTGCTATTGTGGTTTTATTAACAAAAAGGACTTGTTTCTACTTCTACAGGTAGCTAGCGCGACAGCAACGTTTGTGATGATGTTCTCATCATCTTTATCGGTGGTGGAGTTTTATCTCCTCAAAAGATTCCCAATGCCTTACGGTATATTGTTAATTACAAGTTTCTTAAAATTGGCAATTTCATCTACAGCACTAACTAAACTCCTATTGCAGCTTTATACCTCATGAGCGTATCTATTCTTGCTGGCTTTTGGGGACAATGCTTCATTAGAAAACTTATCGCGATCTTAAAGCGAGCATCGATCATCGTGTTCATACTCTCTGGTGTCATTTTTGCAAGCGCTCTCACAATGGGTATGTCGATAAACAATTATACAAATTCCACACAGCCTTAAAATCTTAAAAAGCAAGGAAAAGACTGATTTTTTTGTTCTCTTTTGTTAATTTGTTCAATGGTTTCAGGGGTGATCGGGATAGAGAAGAGCATCCGTATGATACACAATCACGAGTTCATGGGGTTCTTGGATTTCTGCAGCAGTCAATAATTGTGTATTTCAACTAGCAAACTATCGGTGAACAAGAATATATTCATGTAAAGAGCAGCAGCAGCACAAGAGATGTTGGCCACCAACATTTATGAAACAAAGTATATAGTATGTCATTGGAAAATGGGGTAATTTTGCCCGAGTGTTAGCTAGTGCTAACACCAGCATCCGCCCCCATTTTTCTTCCATTTGCTTTTAGAGTCGTACAGACTATAACGTTAGTGTCTGCGTTGCTACTATGTCTGTGAGTTAGCTAGCGCTAACGCCGGCTAGTGCCATGTCTATTTTTCCATTTATTTGCTGTAAAATCTTGTGCTTGGGTGTCTCTGGTAGTAACTGAGTGTTAGCTAGCGCTAACACCAGTGCATTATCTCCATTTGCTTGATTCTTGTGTTTTTGAATTGGTTCTGTCTGAGGGTTAGCTAGCGCTAACGCCAGCAGATTCCAACACCACCACCATTTGTATTTTACTATGTTATATTGGTCATGTGGAATGAAGTTTATGATTCTTTCTATTAATTTACCGTACAATAAATCTAATGTGGTCCGATCCTTCTCCCATCCTTATATAGCGAGTGCATAGTGTCTTTATTTATTTGTTCGCTACCATGTTATAGTGGTCACCTCACTTGATGTTGAGTGAAGTTTATGATTCTTTCTACTAATTTACTGTACTATAAACCTAATGTGATCCGATAATTCTCCGAACTTTGTGTATAGTAAGAGCTTAATGCACTGGATTTTGCCCTTATTTAGTTGTTCTTCACCATGTTATAGTGGTCACTTGATGTGGAATGAGGTTTATGATTCTCTCTGTGGTCACTGTACAATAGACCTAATGTGGTCCAACAATTTTGTAAATAAGAGTTTAGTGCACTGGACTGTCTTTATTTATTTTTTCTTTGATAAGATTAGAAAGAGAAGAAAAAAATGAATTAGGCTAGTGCTACCTCAGTCACTAAAATTCTTTTCTAGGAGCAACAGGAAAATCCTAAATGAACTTCGAAGTACCAATGTAATGAAAATAATCTAACTTCTCGTTAGAAAATAAGAAGAGAAAATTACTAAATAAATTTGAAGTGCCAAAGTAATGACAATAACGTAATTTGTCTCTTCTAGTTATGGCACTCTGTCAATTTTAGAACCTTTCGTAATGTTTTGGATCATTCAATTTATTACTCTATACCGCTTTCATGTGATTTTTTCAGTCAAATTTACTCCTGAACTATTACTTTTAAATTATTTTTCTTACTATATCTAGTGTATTGTATAAGTTAACTTGACATTTTTTAAAAAAAAAACATTCAAGCATCTCATCACCAATGCCAAAATCTATTTAATTTAAATTTTGTAAATTTGCTCATAGTCACTCTCAAATTTGGAGTGAAAGAAATAATAATAAATGAAAGAGTATATATACAATTTACAATTTTCATAATAGGAAAATATTATTCCTATTCTAATCTAAAAATCATATTCTACTTGTACAAGGATCCTACAATTATGGTAAGTATACAATGCTAATTATATACAATTAATACAAACTATTTTGTTACCATAAATAAGATATACACGGTGAGACAACCGTGTATACTTATGTTAATTATCACACCCCCGCACTCATAGCGGACGGTCTTCGTACGTTGAGACTGTCCCTCAAATCTTCAAAAAGGACCGAGGGAAGACCTTTGGTGAAGATGTCTGCAATTTGATACCTGGAAGGGACATGGCAGATGCGTACTTGTCCACGAGCTACCTTTTCGCGAACAAAGTGGATATCCATCTCTATATGCTTAGTGCGCTGGTGCTGAACCGGATTACCAGAAAGGTAGATGGCACTAACATTATTACAATAAACCAAGGTAGCTTTCTGAATAGGACAATGAAGCTCTAACCAAAGATTACGTAACCAACAAGATTCCGAGACCACATTAGCAACCCCTCTATACTCGACCTCTGCACTAAAGCGTGATAAAGTCGACTAACACTTGGCCGACCATGAGACCAAGTTATTACCAAGAAACATACAATAGCCAGACGTAGAACGTCTGGTGTCTGGACAGCCACCCCAATCAGCATCTGTATACGAGACAAGTGTAGACGTCGACGAAGGATATAAATGTAATCCATATTCAAGTGTCCCTGGATGTACCGAATAATGTGTTTGAGCGCATTCATATGTTCAACCCTGGGATCATGCATAAATAAGTACACCTACTGTACGGCATACGTAATATCTGATCTTGTGAAAGTAAGATACTGAAGAGCCCCTGCAAGACTGCGATAGTGGGTTGGATCCTCATAAGGGTAGCCTACCACATCACCCAACTTAGGTTTAGTATCAACTGGAGTGGAAGTAGACTTGCATGAGGACATACCAGCTCGCTCAATGATCTCAGTTGCATACTTACGATGTGATAAGAATAACCCACCTGCATGATGAGTGACAGAAATCCCCAAAAAGTAACTCAAGGACCCCAAGTCTTTCATAGCAAACTCGGAACTAAGCATTGTCATGATAGACTGACGTAATGCATCAGAAGAGGCAGTCAAGATAATATCATCCACATATAATAGTATATAAGCCAGAGAAGAACCACGATGATATATGAACAATGAATTATCAGACCTACTGTGAGAGAACCCAATAGTCGAAACATAGTCTGCAAACTTCTTATACCAAGCCCGTGGAGACTGCTTAAACCCATACAAGGACTTCTTCAACAAACAGATATGATGAGGATATTTGGGATCCCTAAACCCCAAGGGCTGATGCATATAGATTGTCTCGTTGAGATCACCATGTAAGAAAGTATTCTTCACATCTAACTGATGAATGGGCCATGCTTTCGAAAGAGCCAAGCTGAGCACAGTGCGAATGGTACCCTGCTTGACCACCGAACTAAACGTCTCACCACAATCCACACCAACCTGCTGAGTCTTACCATCACCTACAAGACGAGCCTTATGCCTCGCAAAAGAACCGTCAGAATTGTCCTTTTGAGCAAAAATCCACATAGACCGAATAATATTAACACCAGATGGACGGGGCACCAACTCCACGTCTTATTATCAATAAGAGCATTATATCCATCGGCCATAGCAATTTTCCAATTTGGATCATTTAAAGCAAACACATGATTACGGGGTAAGGGTGATTTAAGAATATTAGAATGTAAATTAAAATGTCTTTTTGGTTTAAAAATACCCCGTTGACTACGAGTGACCGGTCTATGACTCGGGGAAGAATTGAGTGGATTTCGGGAACTATCGGGACACGTGACAGACCGGCCAGCAGATAGTGGGCCTGCTGGCCCAAAACTGGAATCCTGTGACGGTAATGGGCTGGAACCCGTCACTGGAACAATGGCGGTAATGGGGTGGGAATCTGGCCTAATTACCGTTCCTGGCCCAATTACGGGACTGGATACAATGGATGGAATAGTGGGGCCAGCGGGTAGTGGGTCTGCTGGTGGATTTGGGATGCGGAACACGTCCGAAAAATGGTGAATAATATATGGGGATATACCATCATAGAAAAAATTATACGAACTAGGCACGAGATTACTAACCTCAGCAAACGGAAATTAAGATTCATCAAAAATTACATGGCGACTAATGGTGATTTTATTAGATGTTAAGCCAAAACATTTGTAACCATGATGATTTGACGGATAACCCAAAAACACACAAGGGGTAGATCGGGCCTGAAGTTTGTTAATTGTGGTGGACGGAAAGAGTGGATAACACAAGCACCCAAAGACCCTAAGATGTGAATACGAAAGAGTCTTATTATATAAAATTTGAAGAGGGACGGATATGTCAAACCTTTGGAAGGAAGAATGTTAAGAAGATATGTAGCCATTTGTAAAGCATGATGCCAAAAAAATGGGGTACGGAAGCATTAATTAATAAAGTTCGGACAATGTTATTAATGGTACGAATTTTGCATTCAGCTTTCCCATTTTGTGAAGACGTATGTGGGCAAGAAAAATGAAAATTGATCCCATTATTAGTACGAAATTCCCGAAACATCCCATTGTCATATTCTTTGACATTATCACATTGAATATTTTTTATTTTCCGTTCGAATTGGGTTCTAATGAATGCTTTAAAGTTTAAGAAGGTGGAAAAAACTTGAGATTTTTTTGCTATCGGAAAGTCATAAAAACTTAGAATAATTATAAAAAACTAGAACATAATACCGATGACCCAAAGAACTTAGAACATGAGACGTCCATAAATCGCTATGAATAATATCAAATGGCATTAAAGTATGAGAATTAGAGTCTACAAATGACAGCCTAACATTTTTTCTTAAAGAACAAGATTGACAATTTGGAGTACTATGCGTACCCTTACATGAAATATAATTATTTTTATCTAAGGAAGACAAAATAGACGACCCCGGATGACCAAGATGAGCATGCTACAAGGAAGGAGCAAGGGCTGCAAAAGCGGACGGCAAGGCTAGACTCGAGAGACCAGAACATGACGTGATAGGATAAAGATCTCCCCTACTATCACACCTTATGAGAGGACTCCCCGTCGTGAAATCCTTCACAGAAAACCTAAATGGATCAAATTCAATAGACACGGAATTATCAATGGTGAATTTTTGGACAAACACTAGACTTTTAATCAATTTGGGGGCATGAATGGTATTTTTCAAGATAAGGGGTGGATGGGGGGGGGGGGGGAGAGACAACGTTTTATTACCATAACCACAAATTGGAATAAAATTACCATTATCAACAATTATGCCACACGGGTTGCTCAAATTGGAATAAGAAGAGAGAGTATCTTGATCGGATGTCATGTGGGTAGTGGCTCCGGTGTCCATGTGCCAATTCGGGTCCGGTGGCGGTAAACCAATTGTGCATAGCGGCTTCAATGTCGGTCTGAGTGGGCCCCGTTGCATGATGGGCCTGCAGAGGCCGGGGTCCAAGTACACTTGCTTATTGGCCCAGCCCAGAAGAATTTCGAAAACCTGTTGGGCCAGAATTAATGGGCAGTGCATTGGGCGTGATGCTTTGGACGACCCCCAACTACCAAAGCGTTGTAGCTGGAGGAAAATAGGGGTTGTTGGGCCACTACCCACTGGCCCAGGCCCAAGGCTGGGACCAACTGGGTTATGGCCCACTACCGTAGGGAGGGGGCCCACTGCCACTGTTACCATTGCCGCGTTTGCCCCCGCGATTTTTTCCATTATTTTTCCGACTATTTTTGTCGCCCCCGTGAAAACGGTTTTGGTTCGAATTATCAATGAACCCTTGAGAATTGGTGAAGGACGTCATCATGACCACGGGACTAGCACTTGTAGCTGCCGTTTTAGCCAAACCGGCTTCTTCCAAAGTAAGCATGGAGGGGGCTTGATAGAACCTCGGGAGAGGATCACTTTGACGAAGGAGAGTTCCAACGCCACTATAGGCCTCGGATAGGCCAGCAACCATTTGCAGGACAAGACGATCTTCACTAATGGGCGCACCAACGTTGCGAAGTTAGTCCGCCAATTCTTTCAACCGTTTGTAATATGCTGAAACGTTCGGGAAATTTTCCAGATTGACGTGGGAAAATTCCTGCTCAAGGGTAACAACACGAGAATTTTGATTATCTTGGAATATATCATGTAGTCTATCCCAAGTAGCCTTCGCCGTAGCGTCAGGCTCAATAATCATTTGCAAAAGGTCGGTAGAAATAGTGGAGTAAATCTACTGAAGAACAGTAGCATTAAGGATTGTCCATAACTTAGGATCATCCTCGGGTTTGGGCACCTCCGTATCCGTTGGAGCCGCGGGGTTAATATGATGGAGAACTTGATGCGAGCGTGCGTGAACTTTGAACATTTCTGCCCACGTCACGTATTGGACGTTTTCTATTTCAAGAATGATAGGGATGTGATTCTTGATGTTAGAAACAGTGAAGGCAGGGTGAAACGTGTTCTTAGCTATAATAGCAACGCAAGACATGATGTATGGATTGGGAAGAGAGAAGAGACCGTCGGACACGAATTTCGAGAAAATAGGCTCAAAATTTGAGGGATTGTCGACGGAATTTTGAGAAAATTGGAGAGAGGATTTTAAGACCTAGACTTTTGATACCATGAAAGAAATAATCTCTTGATTATTTTCATTAATGAAAGAGTATATATACAATTTACAATTTTCATAATAGAAAAATATCCTCTCTATTTTCCTCTCTATATATACAATTTACAATTTACAATCCAAAAATCATATTCTACTTGTACAAGGATCCTACAATTATGGTAAGTATACAATGCTAATTATATACAATTAATACAAACTATTTTGTTACCATAAATAAGATATACACGGTGAGACAACCGTGTATACTTATGTTAATTATCATGGAGGAAGAGGACGATTGCGTTAGGTCGATAACCAAATAAATTTAGTCAACTTATGTTGAGTTCGCAATACAGAATTGGACTAACGCGAATTCAAGTAGAAATAACATGAATAATGATAACCCGTATGAGTTCTAACGACAACTTGCTTGTGGATAAAGTCATTGTTAGTTGTATATTCAAACATCTCATCACCATGTTACTAAAATTGGAATGACGACGTCTTCAAAAAGGAATCTAATATTGATCATGTTGTTAAGGTTAGAGATTATTTCAAATCATAGGATCTGAAATAGAATATCTTAAAGTGTTTGGTCAACATCACAAAGATTAAACAAAATGTGATCAATAGGAGTGTTGAGTCGTGTGGCCAATATTTTAACTTGTCTTTTGAAATGTGAATTCTAGGAGGTTTGGAGACAGATCCTAGAGTCTAAAGAGTTCAGGCTGAGTAGGATCAAGACAGAATACTTGGAGTGTAAGTTTAGTAACGGGAGCGACCTTGAGACAGGCGTGGAGGTCAGACTTGATACTCAGGTCATTTCAAAGAAAGGAAGCTTCAAGTGCCTCGGGTCTATTATCTAAGGAAATTGAGAGATTGATGACGATGTTACACACCGTATTGGGGCAGGGTAGATGAAATGGAAGCTCGCATCTGGAATCTTGTGCGATAAAAAGGTGCCACCAAAACTTAAAGGCAAGTTCTATAGGGTAGTGGTCAGACCGACTATGTTGTATGGGGCGGAGTGTTGGTCGGTCAAGACTTCGCACACCCACAAGATGAAAGTTGCGGAGATGAGGATGTTAAGATGGATGTGTGGGCATACAAGGAGGGATAAAATTAGAAATGACGATATCCAGGACAGAGTGGGAGTGGCCTCGGTGGAGGATAAGATGCGGGAAGCGAGATTGATATGGTTCGGGCACGTGCATAGGAGAGACACAAGTGCCCCGGTGCGGAGGTGTGAGAGGTTGGCTATGGACGGGTTCAGAAGAGGTAGAGGTTGGCCAAAAAAGTATTGGGGAGAGGTTATTAGACGGGATATGGAGCAAGTACAACTCACTGAGGACATGACCTTAGATCGGGGGTATGGAGGACACGAATTAGGGTAGAAGGGTAGTAAGTAGTCCAGCGTAGTCCTACCTACGCTTACAAACTGGTAGTTTTAGTGTTATTACTGTAGGCCCGCTTAACCTATCATACTAATAGGCGCAGTATTGCTTTATAGTCTCTTGTCGTTTGATTTATGCTGATATTATTTTCTAGTGCACCTTGTTTGTCTTATTTACCTGCATTAGTTATTGCTTTTTTAAGAATGAGATATCATGACTTATTTGTTTTGTTTGTCTTACTTTGCTTGTGCTTTGTCTTGAGCCGAAGATCTCTCAGAAATAGTCGTTTTACCTGCCAAGGTAGAGGTAAGGTCTGCGTACATTCTACCCTCCCCAGAGCCCACATTATAAAATTTCACTGAGTATATTGTTGTTGTCGTCTTATTTTGGCCTGTGGTTTTCGTTCTCCCCAAAAGAACCCCATTTATTCTAGTATCCCCAAGAAAATGTGATTGACTAAGACTTGGGTTTAACTTTAATATAGAATGGGACAATAATTGTTAGTCAATCTATATTAAAGATAGTTGGGTCACCCTCTCCAGACCCCACGTTCGGTGCAAATATGAATTAATACATCCTTTTTTTCTACTCGGTATACAATTTGGGACTCGACTAATTCATATTTGCACCGAAAAATTTCACTTTGGGGATAATCTCTCTATCAAATGCAACTATATTGACAAGGTTCAAACCCTAGACCTCTAATTAAGGACCTGGAAGTACTTATCATCCCACTAATTACTCTGTCTCCTCTTTCTTTGTTTTTTTTTGTCCGATATTCGACGGTTTGGGGGTAATCTCTCTCTATCAAATGCGACTATATTGACAAGATTTGAACTCTAGACCTCTAATTAAGGATCGAAAATTACTTATCAGCCCACCACAATAATTACTTTGTCTCCTCTTTCTTTGTTTTTTTCTTTGGCCGGTATTAGATTTTTGCTTTGGGGTCCGTCTTAATCAGATTCTTATATGAAAATTCCACTTTGAAGGATAAAACGTTCCATATCACAAACGGCTTCATTTCCGTAGCTTGAAATCAAAACTTTTGATTAAGGATAGAGGAGAGTACTTACCCATCCACCACAATATTTTATGGTCCAATAATTGTTGTGTCCTTTGATAACAACTTGTATAACGTGATGCATCACATGTACTGTTCGTCATCCCTTTTGCCCTTTGGGACAACTCATTTGATGACGGAACAATTGGAGATTGATGTGTTTCTACTCAATTGCAATTCTTGCTTGAGAGTTGAGAATGCTTCAAGTTGCAATTTTGTTATTTTTTTTAATCTCGGAAGGGGTTTAATGATGATTTTCAGTTAAAATCATCAATTTCTTGCAATTTCGTTTTTTTTAAAGAATTTTAAATGAGGGCAACCTGCAAATATAGGTAAGGAGAAAAAGGTAAAGAAGGGACTGGTTTGAGTAAGTTCAAATTGTTCACCGCAAAAATGTGTGACAAATTGCATGCAAAGGTTAAGTTGATGTGTGATCTATAGGTCATAAATTCGAGTCATGAAATTAGCCACTACAGTCATATTTATGTTATAATTGTAGACTGCTTACATCATGCTTCCTTGGGTCCGCATGAACGTGATGCTTGGTCCACGAGACTATCATTTATCTTTTACTACCTTCACTACCATTTTATGAGGAAAAAACATTATTTTTTGTACTTTTTTCTGAAACCTACAATGAATTTTGTATTGTTATTATTTTGGGGAGCAATTAGAATAACCGTTTCGTAATGTCCATTTAATGGCACGTATCCTGACAATCAAACACATATATGGACCATGAAGAATCCTAGCTCTAGAAAATGACATTTTCAACTATGTTGCTTAAAGTAGGTTCCAAGTTTAATATTTAATACTATACTGATTAACTAGTAATTAAGTACATTTTATGATGCCCCTTGACTTAAGATCATGTTGCTAGGTGTTAATTAGTTCTAATTAACAACCAGAAGTCGTCATGGCTATACAATAATCACTTTGGGTTACTTGAAGTTCAAATATGATGTTTCATTTGGTTCACATGGCCTTTTTATTGTTCAGAATTAATTTGTGATGAAAGTAACAGAGGTTTTAGGCTGCCTTCTATTAGCTCGTAAATTAAAATATACAACTAATTTACATGTTTAATCTTTACATCCACAGTCCACAGAGTTACGAAAGAACTCATAAAATCGCAACCAGATAGGTGTGAACTGAATAAATGGTACAAGCAGGAAAATGGAACAGCTGTGGACATATATATCATAAAACATTATGAACTTCAAAGTAGACATGACAAGGATTCAAGAGTTAAGTGTGATATAGTTGTCTCCTTACCTGTACATTGTCTAATAAATTGATAAATTGCTTTCACCTTTAAAAAATGGTCCAGAGAAAGGAGGGACCGCGAAAATCTGCAGTGTCCTTTGCATGCTTGTTCTGGAGCAGATCATATATTTGGTCCAGCGCACGCACACATCTTTCTCATATATTTGGTCCCCGCAACGCACACACCTTTTCACTTTCATGTTTACGTTGTAATATTCTCATTGTGAAACCATAGAATTCGTTCCACGAGAAGATGATTGAATAGCAGGAGTGCTGCTTGAAGTGCTCCTTAGTAGTAGAAACTCGGACAGATGGACAAAAGTAGTGCTGCTTGAAGTGCTCCTTAGTAGTAGAAACTCGGACAGATGGACAAAAGTAGATGGGACTCTTTATAATACCTGCTAACTCCTAGGACGAGAAGTAGGTCCCTTGTTTATTGGTGGGAAGATTGTTACACGGTTCCCTATTCTAATTAATCGAGGAACAGGGGCATGTTCATACCAGGGTAGTATAGATTGGACATCAATTGAGATGACTTGGTTAAAATCTATGTTTACTTGGATTCTCTAAAAGTGCTGCCGCCAGCCGCGCCCCTGTCGGACACTACTTTTGGAGGATCCGACACAGTCCCGTCGGCATTCTTGAAGAGTCCAATCAACATAGGTTAAAACTTAAGAATGCTAAGTATCAGCATTTGACTGAGTAACTTCTGAAATTTTTTATGTTCTTGTTGATGGCTATTTTCCCCATTCCAACCTCCATTGCCTCCGTCTCTTCTTCATTTTGTTTCTTGGTTTGCTCAGAGTTAAGAGTATCAATGGCTTTAGATTGTGTAGGTTCCAACAGGCGTGGACCAGCATTGATCCACGGATGAAGAAGCAACTGAGCTGCAGTAGGCCGTTGCTCGGGGACAAAATCAAGTATCGGGACCAAGAAATCGGACATGTCCTTTGCGTCTTGCTCACTGAGTTCGTACTTCTCTACCAGGACCTTTTTTAAGGGCCAAAAACGCAACCGTCTGATGTGCCTCAAGTCACCATGTCTATTGAAGAGATCACGTGAATAACGACCACCCAAGGCAATCTGAAAAGAAAACAGCGAACTTCATAAAACTACGAAAGGACAACACGTGATTCAAAGAAGTTTTGAAGTGATTAAACGAATTTTCTTACTTTTCGTGGCATCATTCCTAGAAGCTCCATCATTAGTGCTAAGTGATCCTGCAAAGATTAGGTTACCCATTTACATTTTATAGCAGTAAATTTTACACTGGAAACGTGAGTTTTCCCCCAAAGCCACAATAGAAAAGGCAACTAAACTCTCTAAATTACAGTAGTGACATTATCAAGTTTATTATAAAAATATGTTGCTTCATCTCTATGTTTCTTAATTTCCAATATGACTTAATTCCAACCATCATCAGCTAGTAGCCACCAATAGCCTGTTAGCCCTCTGTTCATCGACCAAAGAGGACACATAAAATTCGACAAGATATGTTTTTTTTCTCAACTGTGACAAAATCCACGTTTTAGTTCAAATTAACAGAGTTCACTTACAAATAAAAGCACTGATGACCAATAGTGGAATAACTCACACGAAAAACAGAACCAAAATAACATAAGAGAAAGATACATCATATGTAGTACATAAGAAGAGAAAAACAATAACTTGGAAATAATGCTGAGAACAGCATGTACTTTTTGACCTTTAGATTTTAACATTTAAATGCAGGGAATATCAAATACCGTGTTTTCACTTTATCTTCCTCTCTTCTGGTCACAATTTGTTCACATAAACCATTTATCACCTAATGTCACATAATTGACCGACTAAAGCTAAAGCACCAGATGAGCTTATAAAAGAAGATTGTCAAAATATCAACAAGAGACGTGTGATTTGAACTTGACGTGGATTTGTAGGGAAAGAGCGAAGGAAAAGGAACTGGTCCAAATTTCACTTATGGAAAACAAAGAATTAAATAAATTGTGCTCTAAAACAAGCCATAGGTATTTTTGTGGCTATAAATCATATCATTACGGGTAAAATGGGTAGTTTAAAGTTAAATTGTTTATAAATAAAGAAGTATAACATTCTTTTCGGGACAGACAAAAGGAAAGTATGATACATAAATTGAAGTAGTGGGAGTACTAAATTTTTCTATAACGTTTAATAGTGGAACCCTTGAGGTTGAGATGAATTGTTGCATAAAAGTTTGAATAATATTTGACGGTAATGAAGCAATCACACAGAGAAATTAGAGAAATGCGTCATCAAGTAAAACCATTTCTACTATGTTGCAAATCTATAGTTCAGCAATTTGCCTTAATTCATAGTGAGGTAGCGAGTTAGTATATTTTTCTGAGAGTTACTATATCTATCTTGTGGTTGATCGAGATAATCAGCAAGGAATTGGGCAACTAAAACATATTTTTACTCACTCCATGTAATAGTCATTGAGATGAATGGCACGCAATTTATACTGTAGAAGAGTACTCTGAGTCAGAGACTCATACTCAAACACTGAAAGAAATACCGAGGTTATGGGTGATGCAGATCATCTACTAGGGGTCAATGTCAAGGTATCTGTACTGGTTAGTGAAAATTGGGTCAGTTGAAAAACTAAGTCTCACGTAATTGCCAAGTCTACTGGAAAAACTGAGTAGAAAAACGTGAACTCATGCGATTGAAGCAACTAGAGCTGAAGGTCAGAAAGGTTTTTTTATAATCAAGCTGCAACATACTGCTTCCAACCAAGTATCTGGAGGAGGACGATACTTTTGATTGATTGTCACTATAATAGTGAAAAAATACACAATACTTTGGATCAATTTCACTATATTTGTGAGAGAATACAACTCGAACTTACTTCTACTACTAGATTTATTACCTCAAATGCTCAGCTAGGAAACACATTTATGAACAACCTCTGAGGTCCAATCAAGTATACGGATAACCATCTTGGAGTATATGACCTATTCACTCCAAATTGAAGAGGAGTGTCAGAATGTATCCAAATTCATTGTAGATACAACTCTCTGAGGTCAAAGAATATGATCTATGCCGTCCTACTTGAGGAGTGAGTTAGAATATATCCAAATTATTATACATTTCTTGTTAGTTTCATAACATTGTAATATGATATTTTTATATAAACGTGCCATGATTACGAATTCCAATAACCATGAAACCTCCCTTATTTCGTGTTAACCTAATTTTTAACATAAGGTACCATCTTGCTTGTTGTTCATCACTGATACATTTATAGCATCTTAAAGAGAAATGACCCATATCACAGTCAACACAAAGTTCTCTCTAAGTACGGAAATGCCCCCAGAAGAACAACGTAAAACAAAACAACCAGAAAATAAGTAGTAATGAAATAATGCACCTGTACCTCATCTCTGGCAAAGTTGTCACCACTGTGAGGATCAAATAACACGTCACCAGTCGCAAGCTCGAAACAAATGCAAGCGAAGGACCAAAGATCTGCTGAGGTTGAATATTTAGATCCAAGGATAACTTCAGGACACCTGTACTGTCTAGTTTGAATATCATTCGTAAACTGTTTGTACGTCCAACACGCACTCCCAAAGTCAACTACTTTGCACTTTAGGTCGACCGCCTCCAACAGCTTCCTCCTTGTAGAACGGCTTCCTCCGTTAGGACACTCATATTCTTTCCCGCTGCCTGTTGTAGCATCAGCATTTGACAATCTATTAGTATTAACAGAAGAATTGGTTGATAACCATGAGGTCTCAAGTTCAAATCCCATCAGAAACAAATAACACTAGGTTATTTCTTCCTAGCTATCCTAGCCTTGGTGGACAGAGTTACCTGGTACCTGTTACTGGTGGGAGGTGGGAGGTGACAGGTATCCCGTGGAATTAGTCGAGGTGCGCGCAAGCTGGCCCGGACACCACGGTTATTAAAAAAAAAACAGAAAAATCAAGCACGCACCATTCACCATGTCCACATTCAATTTTGCATTGACAGATGATTCCGCAGAAGCTGAGCTATCTTGTCCAGCGTTAGTCCCGAGAGAAACTTCTTTTCCCGCAAAACATTGAGCTGCTTGTTTGGCCTTTCTTCTGATCTTCTTATTGTGGTTCTTAGTCAAATTTCTGTCCGATGTTACATAACCCTTATCTTTATGATTAGGAAGTATAAGAGGTTTTCCAGATCTTTTGGGATCCTTGGACGAGTCGATTGTAGAATTTAGCAGTACATTCTCGGGTTTCAAATCGGTGTGTATGATAGAAAGCTGTCTATGCAAATAATCCAATCCCACTAGAATGTGAAAACAAAGCTCTTTAACCATATGAATAGGCAGTCCGTGATAATCAGTATACTTAAGAAGCGTCAAGAGATTGTCACCCAAATACTCAAAAACCATACACACATGTTGCCCGTTCGGACCCGAGTGCTTAAAATGATCCAGTAACTTCACAACACAGTTTTTATCATCCGGATCACATTCAGCGATCTGCTTTAGAATAGTGATCTCGTCCATTGCGGCCTCCGTGTAATGCTGCGCACTCTTTTGTACTTTTAATGCTACAAATTTCTGCATAATTAACAAAATACACACACAAACTTCTTACTTCCCGGTGAGAGTAAGAAATTAAAATCACCCAATCGCCGCACACCACTTGTAGACCATTATGATCATTATTATTATTATTGTTATCTTTAAGAGCTATAACATAAAAGCTCACCAATTAACTGCTAAAACTTTGATAAGCAACCTAAAGATTTAACCTTTTTCCCACCATATACCACACATTAACATCAAAATCACAATATACATGCCACTTTCAAACTAGTTGTGGTCGGCTATATAATCTTCAACTTTCTTTAGCCCCATTAGGATAGGATCCTAAGCTCACACAAGAGTGATAAACACCAAAATAAAGCTAGAAAATCTAAAACATAGAGTTAAGAGCCACAGGACAAGAGGAATATGCAATTATTGATCATCTACAATTCTAAAACTAACATATTATGACAATTCCAAGAAAGGGTTTGCTCTAAAATAGGCCAAAGATGAACAGAAAGGGCTCGTACACCACTATGATTACTATATTTTATTATGATTATCTTGAAGAGCTATAACATAAAAGCTCAATTAAAAGTAATTAACTGCTACATCCTTGATACGCAACCTAAAGATTCAACCTTTTTTCCATCATATATTATAGGAATAATTACTTGCCATAGCTACCTCTAAGAGGTAATTATTTAATAACTACCTTTTAATTTATTTATATTTAGTAGCTACAGTAATTTTGTAAATTACCATGCATAGCTATACTAAAATACATTAGGTTTATGGCTTATATTTATCCCTCACTCGTCTCTTCTCCCTCACCTCTCCCTCCGTCCCTCTCTCCGCTGCCGCCCACTGCCGGAGCTCCGGTGCCTCTCTCCTTTTCCCCTCTTTCTTCTCCCTTAGCCGCCTACGGCGGACCTCCGTCTTCGTTGTCTCTGCAGCCAAATACCAGATCTCTGCCGTCGTCTCCTCCGTCTCTGCGGACAAATACCAGATCTCCGCCTCCGTCTCCGCTGTCTCTACGGCCAAATACCATATCTCCGGCCAAGTTAGCTTTCTCACGTATGGCAGCTTCAATGGCGGCCACATCTCCCCCTCCGCCTCTTCCTCCTCCACGGCAACACCACCAGATCTGAGAAATGCCACTGCCTCCTCCATTGCCATTACGCTTCTCAGATCTGACGGATACCGGAATCCATGGGTTCTTCTCCTTGTTGTATTTTAGATCTGAGTGTATTTGAAATTTTGCATATGAAATTTTGTTGAAATACAGTCAAATACAGTTGTTGGCTAATTGTATCTTGGGTGCAAACTAGATGTATTTGACTGTATGTGTTATTTGAATGATCTATATATGTTTGTATACATTTTTTCGAGTAAATACAGTGTATTTGAAATTTTGTTGAAATACATTCAAATACAGTCGAATACATTCAACTACACCCAAAACAAAAGGATACATCAATGTATAAACACACTAAAATTCACAGCCCCGTCGTGTATTTAAGTGCGAAATTAAGATTGCATGTATCCAAATATAGCCAAATACATATGACATCAGATAAGGTTGGATACAACTGAACAATGTATTCAAATACACTGAAATACAATCAAATACAACGAAAATGTCAAAATGTAGCTACGAATTGTAAATAGCAAAAAGGTAGCTACGGATGGTTAATTGCTCCTAAAATCTAGTCATTTGTGTAAGTTACCCTTTATAATATCCGCCTCAATTCAGAACTAGTTGTAGTCCGCTATATGACTCCTCAACTTTCTTTAGCCCCATTAGGATAGGATCCTAAGCTCACACAAAAGAGTCATAAACACCAAAATAAAGCTAGAAAATTCCAAACGACAGAGTTAAGGATGATCTCCGAGAAAGGGTTTGCTCTAAACTAGGCCAAAGATGAATAGAAAAGGCTTTAGGCTTGTAGACCACTACGATTATTATATTATTATCTTGAAGAGCTATAATATAAAGGTTCAATTAAAACCAATTAACTGCTAATTTTTTTGATAAGCAACCTAAAGATTCAACCTTTTCTCAATCATATATCACACATTAACATCAAAATTACAAAATGCGCCACTAGTTTCGGTTGGCAATATGAATCCTCAATTTTTATTTAGCCCCATTTAGATAGGTTGCTAACCTCACACAAAAGAGTCATAAACACCAAAATAAAGCTAGAAAATCCAAACGACGGAGTTAAAAACCACAGGAAATGAGAAAAACACAATTACTCCTATTGATCACCCACAGTTCTAAAACTAACAGACTATTACAATTAACAAGAAAGGGGTTGCTCTAAACGATATGTAACAGCCATCCAAACAAGGTGTAAACTAGACCAAAGATGAATAAAAAAACAAAAGGGTCATCAGGTTCAATTCAACTCAAAAACACTAGGTGATTTCTTCCATTCTATCCAAGCTTAACCAATACCTATGTTCTATGTTTGTAACTATGGAATTAGTCGAGATGCGTGCAAACTGACGTGACACCGCGATTATCAAAAAAAAAAGGACAAGGGTGATCAGAAAACGTACAGACATGAGAGTATCCCAAGCCAACCAAACAGTAGAAAAATGACCCCAACCAAGCTTCCTCTGAACAACATATCGACCTCCATTAAAACTATCACCTATACGAACAGCATGATAACCTCCCTTCCGATAATCCTCAGTACCTTCATCCTCCGAACTACAATCATCACTGCTCTCCTCCACCACCTCCTCCTCCTCCACCTCCACCTTCGCCACCGCGTTCCGCCACTTCAATTCTTGATTATACCCCTCCATTTTTTTCAATCAAACACAGTAAGCCAACAATGAACAGCTAGCTAGTTCTTGAATTCAGTGAAATGGTTATACAAAAACACCAATCTTTTCCCCTTACCCTTCTTGATTACACCCCTCTATTTTTTTTCCCAATCAAACACACAGTAAATCAACAAGGACTAGTAGTTGATTCTTGAATTCTGTGAAATGGGTGTGCAAAAAAACCAATCTTTTCTCCTTCCCTTCTTGATTACACACCTCTATATATTTTTTTCCAATCAAACACTGTAAAATCAACTATAACTACTAGCTACTTCTTGAATTCTGTGAAGTGGGTATACAAAAAAATCAATCTTTTCCCCTTACAGTTCTTGATTACAGCCCTCTATTTATTTTCCAATCAAACACAACAATCAACAATAACTACTAGTTGGTTCTTGAATTCTGTGAAATGGGTCTACTAAAAAACCAATCACAGCCTCTCTACCTCTCAAGGTTGGATTACACTGGGTATGTTGTTGTTGCAAACACAGTAAATCAACAAGGAACTACTAGTTGGTTCTTGAGTTCAGTAAAATGGGTATACAAAAAGAACCAATCTTTTCCCCTTACCCTTCTTGATCACACCCCTCCATTTCGTTTCCAATCAAACACAGTAAATCAACAAGGACTAGTAGTTGATTCTTGAATTCTGTGAAATGGGTATGCAAAAAAACCAATATTTTCCCTTTAATCTATTACAATGCAGTGTTCAACAAATGGGTTAACACCCAAACTTTATTTTATCCTCTTTTTTTGAGCTGATTGATTAATTTTTATTTAAAAGTTGGGATATTTTTTTCCTTGGGAATCCATGCATATGTGTATGTATAGGAACATGGGTTTTTTGTGATTGTGAGTGAAGGTCTAGGAATCAGTGGAAAAAGGGAAGAGAGGATAGAGATAACGACGAGGAAGCAGGTAAAACTGTCTAGTGAATAGTCATCTCATTTGAACTCTTCCAATTTCCAAAGTTTACTTATGGACTCACTCCACAAGTCCCACATGTATACCACTTAAATTGTTTACTACTCCCTCTGCCTCAAAAATAGAGTCAATTAACTTTTATATTTTGAGTCTATGTTCATTTACCAAAGAATTAATCTCATGTAATATGTGACTAAATCTCAATATCTATTTAATTATGAATATTTTAGTAAAATTATTTATTTTATCTAGAAATTAATATTTTCGGATGTGTAAATGGCTAAGTAAACACTCTTTTTCATACGGGAAGAGTAATATTTCTATTTTTCTTTTAACAAGTTGATATTTATTCCTTTCCAAATAGATTAGATACTTTTTTATCAGATTTATTCAAATTCTCGCTCATCATCCTCTACATGTGTTTGAAGGACGGCCTCGACATAACAGAGTGACTATTGGTGAGCGGGTTTTTCATTCAATCAAGTTCGAGACTTCTAGTTAAGGATGAAAGACACTCCTGGTGGTGAATGAAATGGTTGAGAAGTATATTTTCTTAGGTTGAAATTCAAGCTGAGATAAAAAGGTCTTTGTGATTTTTTTTCATCTGTTCTAATGTTGGTGGACAGAGTTACTTGGTAAAATTGACCTGAATACCATAATTATAAAAAAAAAATAAAAAATAACTAGCATAGTGATATGGAGAGGACAAAAAATGATTTTTTTTTACATAATATAAACACACAATTTTTATTTGATACAATTATGATATGAACTGAACAAGATGAGGAATGCGAGTCTAATGTGGTTCGGGCATGCGAGGAGGAGATGTACATATACCCCGTGAGATGTGAGAGGTTAGTTATGGCGATTGGCGGGTATGAGAAGAGGTAGAGGTAAGTAGAAAATTATTGGGGAGAGATGATTAGATAGTACATGGTGCATTTACAACTTAAATACAACGCTAGTTATGAGGATATGGAGGTCGAGAATTAGATTAAAAGGTTAGTAGGTGGTCAAGCAATATCCAGTAATTCCCTTATCGATATTGTTAGCATTACTCACATACTAGTGTGTTCTTTAATTCTATTATTACGTGTTGTTTCCTTTGCTTCGATTATCGTATTATGTGTTGTGACTATTGTTCTCTTCTCCGTGATCTCTCCTTTTCATACTTGATTTTATTAAACTTTACTAAAGTTGATGGTCTATCGGAAACAACCTCTCTACATTCACAAAGTTGTGCACACACCACTTTTTCCAAACATCACCCGTGTAATTACGCTAAATATATGTTATTATTTTGTTATGATGTGAATCAAACTTAAATAGAGAAACATGATCGGTAAACATTTATATAATCGATCTTAACCTATTTGAAACGGTAACCTAGTCACTATTGTCATTATTTAATGCATATCACGGAAATTAGTGAATACTTGATTGGTAAATTGAATCATCTGCTTGAGATTAATTAGTATAGTAGGAAATATACATGAATTGATAAGACATTTTATTTGTAAGAACTACAAACATTAATTAACTGGAAAAATTTCACTTCTCTCATGTGGATACCAATCTTAGTTAAATCAAACTAGATGTACTATTAAACATTAAACAGCTTTTCTTGTCTTCCAATTCACAACCGTATGTCGAGTTTGAGAGTTGTGTGGATGAGTGATTATCAACACGACTTATAAAGCAAATTTAGTCTGCTAATAGATGATTGACGCTAGAATTTATCTCTAATCAATTGTAACTAATCTCATTTGTGTAGGGAAATAGGAATTACTCTTCCGGGGCTTACCATAGCAGTGCAGCAGAACTAGAGGTGGAAAAATTAGCTCATGAAGACAAAATTCGTCCAATTCGTTCAAGTTTAGCGGGTTATTAATCCGCCCATCTATTAGCTCAGCTCATTTTAGCCCATCAAAAATTGAGTTAATTATAGCAGAGTTGACTCATGAAAAAAATTGTGATATTTGATATGTTATATATAACCATTATACAGAAAAATAATAATTTTATTAGGTACTAAAATATTATAAAAGAACAAATAAATTAATTAAAAGTTAGTAAGATTTGGACGGGTTGGGTTATGACGCGCATTTTAACCTATTTCGGCTCAACTCGTTTCAGACCAAGTAACTTTTGGACGGGTCGATAACCCGCACATTTATTAGCTCACTCATTTTGACCCGCCCAAATTCAGTCAACCCGCTTATTTGACACTCTAAGCAGAACTTGCAATCTTTGATGGTGGAAAGTGACTCAACTGAGGTAATTAACATGATTTTTAATGGACATGACACTTATGATGATATAATTCACGAATGCAGGTTTATGATGACAAAATTGGGGAATCCACAGATTAAGCATGTCTACATGGAACATAACCAAGTGGCGGATGCTCTAAGGAAGGAGTCAGAAGAAGAATTTTTGGTGCTAAAAAAAATGCTAATAGTTCGTCCGGTATATGCAAACAAATGTTTTTGGACAGCTGTGAAAGAAACTATTTTTACTATAATAATTAATATTTGTGATCTTAACAATTTAGCTGATCATTTTGAATGACATTGGAGCTTGCCTTCGAAAAACTCTAATGCAACTGTAATTGTTGGTTGGTATTTATAAAAAAGGAATTACTCTTCCAACTCATCCCATCATAAGTGTTATGACAGAACAAGAAGAAAATAAGATGGTAGATCTTTCCCTTTAAAAAAATTATTTCTCTACACAATATTGAACAATTTTAAAACGTATCTGTAGGATATGGTTTATCTAAGATTTTTACTAGGAAATGAGATCTCATCGTCTCTTAGAATTTGAAAGGAAGGAAATGACTTTTTCAGATCTCTTATGTATTTTTTTTAAATCTCTTATGTGTAAAAAATGAATATCTCTCGTAAAAGGGTTATAAAACTAAATAAAGTTTGTAAAGGACCAAAAAAATATTTCTCCCAATTTTTACGAGTCATTTTTCAACATTTATTATTTCTGTCACACCTCACCAAGTTGACCAATTTCAAGATGAATGTGTCATACCAGTAGACTAATATGTATGTATAGGGCAAAGTTCGTATAAGACAGTTGTACGAATTATAGTGAGACATGTGGAACACGGTGCTGGGTCACGCCTAAGATTCTAGAAACCTTTTGATCTTGTTGCGGCATTGGAAATGGACGGTGGTAGCCCCCTTTGCTTCCTTGTCTTTTAAAAGTGAAGTCTGTCTGATGAATTATTTTTGTGCATTTTGGGCTCATTGTTGTTGCCTTTACAAGGCTTGCTTGGGATGTACTTTAAGGCTACCTTGTTGTTGTCATCTTGTTATTGTTTGCTAGGGTTGCTTGCTGCTTGCTGGCTGGATTTTGAACCCATCCTATGATGCATGATGAGAAATTTGAAGCCTTCTGTGGATATAAGCAATTGTTGTGTTTTTATCAATTCATTGATGTCTCATTTTGGCCATTATGCTATTGTATTTTGGGGTTATGAGTTGCTGCATTATTCTTGGTTATTTACTGCCACATTTGGTTGCTAGTTCGAAATGTTATACTCCGAAAGGAAACTACTACATTCATTCAGTTGCTACACTTCATCATTAGAAACAGATGCTACACTCGATTAGTTTGCTGCATTTGGGGTTGAATCTGCCGCTACGTTTTGAGATAAAAAAAGATGTGATATTCTGGCCGAAGTATTGTTGTACTACTGAGCAGTTTAATTTTCATTACTACTGTATCTTTGAGCATAGTTCCTGCTGGTTCCTTAACTAAGAACTGCTGCTTCAATACTGTCTCAGGCAACTGCAATATTTCTAAAATTCTAGTGATTTGAATACGATACTACACTTGGGGCCAATGAAAATAATTTTGAGGTCATGTCCCTTTTGAAAGGTTGTCCCTCGGTTTGCTTCCTTCGGAATAAGGCGATGATGAGACTTATAATAAAATCACATGTGTTGGTAAGGCAACTAGATTGACTGACGAGTCACTAGTTCACAACCACGACATGAATGGAATTTCTTTTTCTTAAAATATAAGTCTGAGCCTTTCGTAATCAAAACTTCTATTGTTTTATACGGATCCGAAGGTCTTACTCACATTTATTTATTTCTAACTGTCTTTTCTTTTACACCTTGCCAGAAATATCTAAACAATATGAGATAGCAAAGTGGGGTTCTACAGAGACGAAAGAGAACAAGATTGCCGGACTTGTGCCCAAGGCCTAAGAGATGACACTATCATCGCCTTAGCCATTACCGTTTTAACTTCTTTTAATTTCGCCTTCCTTTTATTTTGTATTGTAATTTAATTACTCTGCTTGTGTGATTGTTTGAATATTTAGAAGAATTAGGCCTAGAACTGATAAACTAGAAAGGGTAGTTTAAAATTGGAAATCCGCTGCTAGTTTATTTATTTTAGGCTCGGGTAGTTTAAAAATTGGAAACCCGCCGCTAGCTTATTTATTTTAGGCTCGTCATGCATGTTTAAAACTTTCAAAATAATTTGGTCATCTTTTACTGGCATTATTAATCATGCAAATAAAGTTTTGTTTTTCATTCGTTTGCAATTCAAAATGAGTTCCATAAAAATCACTTCTTTGCGGTATAAATAATTTGTTTTTCTCCTTACTATCAATTGCCAAAAATAAGTATTTTATGGACAATGCCATACAAATGCATGCTTTTATTCAAAAATAAATCTTTGCACGTATTTTATCAACTTTCATACAAATGCATACTTTTATCCAAAAATCAACTTTAAATGTATTTTATAAACAAATGCCTTACAAATGCATGCTTTATCCAAGAAATCAATTTTACATGAACAATACCATGCATACTCTTTTCGGATTTTACACCGGGAATTTATCCCTCGGAATTATTATCACCTTTGCAAGAAACTTTTTACGTTGTCAAAAAATGTGTTTCTTTAATTAACCATTTGCAAACATCCTTTTAACTTTATACTTTTAAAACATGCATTTCCCTCTTAGCATAATAATTAACCTAAGTTTAACTGAATAACCGCAAGTTAGCGAATCTTAAAGGATGCATAACCCTTCCCTTTAGGATAATAAAGAACCCTTACCCGGAATCTCACAGTTTAGCAGACCAATAATCGGAGTTCATTTTACAGCATTTATGTTAACATTTAGGTGCCCTAATTCACCGTATAATAATTAGGTGGCGACTCCTTAACCCTTAATTAATTCAGGAAACGCCCATACGTCGTGACCGTGTCGGATCCCCCTTCTTCGCGGATGGGGCGGTAAAAAATGGGTGGGACAACTCCAACGGGCTTGGAACAAAGGTGGCAGTCAGTAGTAGGGAGTTGGAAGGTTACGATCCAGACTTCTGCAGGATAAGCTACCGGGGCCGGATATTCATTTACCAACTCATCTCTGCGTGGAAAAGAAACCCGGTTAGGGGAAGACGAAATTTCCCGATCCTCATCCTGGGTAATAGTCAGCATGACCAGAGATCTAGGATCATCAGCAACCGGTGGTAGAGTGACGACGATAGGTACATGTAAGGGTTGACGTATAACAGTTCTTATCGGGGTGAAAGAGGCGTTGGTATGACTGGCTCCGTGACTAGCAATTTCCATCTCCGCAAAAAACTAGGGGGTTTCATTCCTACTACTCTACAGAGGTTATTCTTCATCGATACCTTCATCATCTAGATCCACCATGTGGAAATAACCAACTGCTAAATCGGTGTTATCGGGGGCATTGGAAGGAAAACGGTCGGTATGATCTAGGATTCATTACGGAGTCTTTTCCGTTCATGAGCCTGTTGAATGATAAGGGATGCCACATTTGGATCTTTAATTTCCTCCTTAAGAGGAACATTGACATTAGCTTTAGAAAGGCCTGACAAAAAGAAGAAGAATTTTATTGACGATTCTTAGAAGAGTCGGAAGGACCTAAACTTAAAAAAATCATAAGATATTGTAACACCTCGTAAATTCGAGTTAGGTGTGAATGTGTGTAATGGATGTTGACGGGTCATATAGTGTTGATGGGTTCAGGTCGTAGATAGTCGTTTTGAAGTCAAACCAAATAAGGGAGTTTGTAAAAGTTCTTAAATTCATCTAAGTCTGGAGGATTTCTTACCATTTCTCATTTTATGGGTAGTTGTGTTGCGACTATGAGAAAACTCAAACCATGAAAGTTGTACATATTTGAAATACCTTTCTAACGGTAGGTCTTCCATCTCAAATGGATCTACGTAAAATAATTTATGACCGTTTTATTGAGCAAAGGTCGGTAGTCGCATCGCAAGGGTGGCACTGACAAAACATCGCCTAATAAAAAATCTTGACTTGTGCAGCACCACCGCATCTCAGGGGTGATGCGGGTGGTCCCATACATAATGGGCCAATGACGCGAAGGTGCCACAACTTATTATTGTTCTGGTTCTAAATTTTATAGGTTTTCCACTTCGTTATATTAATTCCACTTTATTTTGGCTGACTGTTTGAGAGGAAACAACCCTAAAACTTTCCCAAAACATCCAAGGTAAGTTTTTGAAAGATTCCCATCATTACTACATCAATATCACATCAAATTGCCCCTAGTTCATCTCTCCAAACCTTAGATTCTTGAAAACCGAAGAAAGAAAAGTTGAAGGAGACTTTGGGAAACTTCTTGAAGGTATGTCGTTTGAACTTTACTGAGATTATTGAGAGGGATGATACTAGTGTAAGGTATTAGAAACAATAAGAATCCATGGGTGACTCATGAGGGATTCAAGAGCACGTTTTTGGGCACGAAAAGCCCTGGCTTTTTTATAAGGGTAGGGACTCTTAGAATTTGGTTAAAGTTCTAATATTTATCATCTAAACCAATTGTAGAGCGATTATTTTTTTTGGTAGCGTTTTAGCGGGAATTGAGATATGTCTCTTTTTAAAATCCTTTTTGACTATAAAAGTAATTTGTAGGTCTCTTTTTCGAACATACTCTTTCAAACGTTTAAGGTGTGTTTGGTAAGGTTTGTGTGCGTGAGGAATAAGTCCACATTAAATTGAATTATAAAGCTTTGAACTTTGAACATGGTTTACCCATATAAGGATGCTTTAAACTTGTTTTTAAAGGTTGGGATATTTGAAGTGTTTTGCCCTACGAACGAGTCTCGTTGAATTGAAAATTGATTGATGATTTGAATATGATTTCTAAATTGATTAATGGCTTGATATACCCCTACTAACGGGATGATGAATCCAATCCATAATGAATAATTTGGCTATCATGATATGATTTGAGATTTGGCTTCCATGCCATGACTTGTGATTAGGTTAATATGCTATGATTTCTATTGTTTGCGTTTGTCCTAGCTACTCGGGAGAAAGGGTAGTCACTATGGATCCTAGTGTGGTTTGCCTAGCCAATCAAGAGGAAGAGTGGCTACTGAAGGCCAATAGTCTCAGTGTGATTTGCCTAGCCATTCGGGAGGAAGAGTAGTCATCAAGGGTCAACAGCCCCGGTGTGGTTCATGCATATCCATTCAAGAGGAAGAGTGGTCATCGATGGTCAATAGCCCATGTGTGGTATTTGCCTAGCTATTCGGGAGGAATAGTAGTAATTGGAATCAATAATCCCTGATGTGGTGCTTCTATGCAGTTGAGGGAAACTTAAATGTTCATCCCTTCAATATATTGAGGGCCTATATTGACATGTGTTATACTTTGGTTGCTTGTGAGAGGCTTGTTGACGATCTTGAATTCATGATTGAAAAGACTTAACGTGATAAACAGTATAATGAGTTGAAATCTATATATTCATGTGTTATTGGCTTTTACTGGAGGTTTTTCTAAGGTTACTGGTTTATTCTATCTCTGTATTTCGAATGGTTTTTGAAAGAACTTAAGGTAACGAGAATGACTTACATATTCAAGTGATTATTTCTTCATCATTGACTTATACTTGATATTCATGAGATGTTACCATTTGTTTTGAACTGGTTCTCAATATTGTTTTCAAGTACACTTATTACTCATATATTTGTTTATATTAACTATTGTCCAGAGACACTCATTGAGTATCCAGTACTCAGACATACCATTATTGTTTTTTATGGTATGTTAGGTAACGAAGAAGATTAGATTCGTGAAACACATACGGAGTAGGAGAACTTACTGCTTTTCAGACTTATTGGTGAGCCCAAATTTAGTTTTCGGACTGTGCCCTGATGTGTTACTCTGTTTATGTTTCTTAGAAGCTTCATGGATAGTTTTCAAAATTGTGGGTAGATGTTGAAAGTCTCATATACTTGTTGGGCGTTGCCACGTTCATGACTCATTATCTATATTAGACTTACGCTGATTTTATTTTATAAGTGTGAGTACGATTTCAGTTAGTCTTAAATGTCTTGTATTAAATAAATATTAAAAGATTATTAAAATAGATTAGATGTTTATTGACTTTATAAGGTGCTTCCAATATTATTCATAACATCGAATGCCTGTTGCATTCCGAGTGAGTTTTGAGGCGTGACAAGCTTGGTATCAGAGCTTAGGTTTAGATGTGTCCTAGGATGTATTTATGTCTGTGGAGCTGTGTCTAGTGGAGTCTTCCTTGTGCAGCTTGATCACCTGCACGATCGAAAGACTCCTAGGACATTCATATGTGTTTCTCATTCTTCTTGATTCTAGATTGTGCTACAGAGCTTGAACTTCCTTTAGGATCGTTCTGACATGTTCGTTAATTCGTGCCTCATGGAGATGGAATTAATTCATGCCGCAATTTCTAACCTAGTGAACTATGGTGCTACGTGTGCGTTAGTTGTGATGTGGTACAAAGTCGTTTGGAGTTCTGTAGTAGGTGTTTGGTGGTGATTGCAGGATGTGATTGTTGATGTTTCGAGGTAGGTATTCTAAATTATTTGTCATTTTGAGGCATATTCATTGATCAATTTGAGTTCGAGTATTTCTTATGTGACTTCGTACTTTATCCTTGATTTTAGTGTGGAACCTAAATAGTTGTTAGAATCATTCTCTACGAAAAGCCCTGCTAGCCCATTATGGCTTCTAAAGTCGACATAGATTGCGTAGTTGTAGTTGAGGGTCGAGAGACTACAACTTATGTGTTTGAATTAGAGATAGCAATCTTTGATGTGATTTTGGGGATAAACTAACTTTCCGAGTATTGCAAAACCCTGGATTGTCAATAAGAAATAGTTAGGCTTGAATTTTATGATGAACCCATTATAGAGTAGAAGAGTGATATTTCTAAATATCATAAGACTTATAGGATGAACTCGAAAGAAGTGTAGTTCCTATCTGGTTGTCATTAGTGACACTCATGCCGTATTACCTTCACTTACTCCCTATTGCAGGTATGTGTTGAACCTTTCGGTTATTTAGTTCCTGCGAAAGTTTAGACTAGAGGTATGAATCCCTCACTCCTATGTTTAGGCTTGAATGATATGTTTGATGTGTGATTAGTTGTATGTTATCTTTAAGGATAACTCACTTTGCAAAATAACTTTTGAATTTTGGAGATTTGATGTTTAGTGAAAATCTTAGGCTACGACTCTCATTCGAGAACGAATGATCATAAGAGGGGAATAATGTAACACCCCGTAAATCCGAGTTAGGCGTGAATGTGTATAATGGATGTTGGCGTGTCATATTTTAGTTATATGAATCCCTTCGGGATGGGTTTGAGTGGTAGATAGTCGTTTTGAAGTCAAACCAAATAAGGGAGTTCGTTCTGGATAGTTGTGTTGTGAATCTGAGTAAACTCAAAACATGAAAATTGTAGGTCTTTGAAATACCTTTCCAATGGTAGGTCCGGCAGCTCAAACGTATCTACATACAATGTTGCACTACAAAAATATCATACTAAATTCGCCACAAAAAGTCTAATTTTTTCTTTTTGGTAGTGAATGGGCTGGGCGGCTAGCGCTTGGCAATACTGGGTTCGTATCCCGTCTCAGTAAAAAAAAAATTGCAACGCAAAAATTTGTAGCAAAATTAGGCCTATTCGGACAAAAGTTGGGCCTTAAGGCAGAGTTTTGCAAACATTCAATTGAATAAATTTTTTTTGCCTTAAGTAGAGTTTCCAGTCAAACTCTGCCTGATCAGGTAGATTTTGATGTAAATTCCGCCTGGTCAGGTAGAGTTTGAGGCAAACTCTGACTTAAGATAAAGTTTGAAACTCTGCTTGAAGGTAGCAAAAATCTACCTGATCCAAATTCTACCTTGCGGATTTTCTTTTAATTTTTGACTACCGAAACAAAGAAGTTTTTAGCGAAGGACAAAAAATTAAAGATTAACAATGTAAGGGCCAAAAATTAAAGAGTACCCCAAAATAAGGACTTTGTGCGAACGACCCAGTTTTGGTGATGATCTCTTAAATGTCCTTTTCTCTTTAATTAACCTATGCCCATTAAACTTTTTATTGGGTCAATTATTGGGCATAGGCATGGGTGGGTTAGTTGAATAGCCCGATAGATGACCCTCTTATGCATAAGCCCATATATTGAAGTCCACTTGTTGGGCTAAATAGTAGATCTGATAGTATTATTATTTTGGGCCTTTAAAAACCTAACCCCAAATTCTAACCCAATATAAAGATAGTCTTCAATTGAGGAAACCGCACCGGACAACAACAACAAACAACAGCAGCCACCATGGTTCTAAAGTAAGAAAATCCTCTCTATCTATCTCCCTCTTTTTGCATCTTATGTACAATCATTGTAATTACCCATTTAATAATAATTAATGTGCACGATTTTTTTAATTACGCCTCTTTTTTCCCGATTCATTTAGGTGAATCAAAAGTATTCCAATGTTAATTCTTTCTGTTTTTTTTTGTTGCTAATTTAAGTTTTTACTATGTGGGAAATGGTTAAAAATAAAATCTCTTACTGTTTTTTATATCCATTTGGGAGATGATGTATGTTCATGTGTAGTGTAGGTTGGAGTTTACTGTAGGAGAAAAAAAAGCTGTTCTTGAAACCCCTTTATAAGTAAAATGTTGGTACACTGTTCTTGGATCTTGTGTTTGGTTCTTTGGATTTTTGTTATTTGTATTGATTAATGCATGATTAGTATTATGATAGGTGAGAGAAAATGGGGTGGTGTTACTATAAAGGTTGTGTCTTTGTATATTGATTCAAGAAAATAGATTAATTGGATGTTCAACAAATGAACTTATCAATCTAATGTTGTAATTTTCGTGATTTATTATGGAGAAACCCATTTGATAATTATAGTGCAAGAGAATTTATTTAGGCCCTTTCCCATTTACATGGAGGTGAATCAGAAGTGTCCCAACATTAATCCTTTCTGTTTTTGTGCTAATTTGAGTTTTTTATGTGGGACAATTTTTACAGTTTTCGATATCCGTTTTGTGAGATGTATGTTCATGTAAATTGGAGTCTATTGTAGGAAAAAATGTGTTAATGAAATCTATTTATTGGTTGAATGCTCTTGGATCTTGTGTTTGATTATTTGGGCTTTAGTTATTTGCATTGATCTATGCATGATTAGTACGAGAGAAGAGAAAATGGTTGAAAAGACGAGTACGTGGGGAAGTTGATGTTAAGCTAGCTTAGTTGGTTGCCCTTTATTAAAGTGGGAGCTGTATGTTCAGACAAGGATGTGTTTTAAAGGGCCATTTTAAACCTTCTGTGGTTTGATTAACGAAATTGTGATGTTACAAATAGTTTTTATATCTTTCAAGGTGTCCTGGAGCTCTGTCCAGGAAGAATTTTAAAATATATGTGTCCTGTAGTATTATTCATGAGAATCGTTCAATATTTTCTTACTTCGGAATTCGTACAACTGTTCAGCTTAACACTTTCTGGTAAATGTATACACTGTATGATAAATTTTGCTGATTATAAGCATGCATGATCTATGAACTGCCTTAACGGGGAGAGTTATTTGTCAGCTGAATTTGTAATGTTTCAACTTGACTTGTCAAATGGTTCTATTAGTGGAGTTGCCTTCTCTTTGTTTCGTGTTATAGTGGACATGCTCTACGATTTGGTTTTGCCCCGGTTGCTTTGTCGCATTGCAAGTGATGTCTCATTAGTTTTATTCTTACTTCTTCTGCAGGACAGAACTCTGCCGTTTCAGCGGTGCCAAGATATACCCAGGGAGGGGTATCAGATTTATTCGTTCAGATTCTCAGGTAACATATGTAAAACAATTTCCTGGCTTATAGTAGTTCAAGTGATTTGTGTACTGAATGGTAGGAGGCGAAGTCATGATTGCTCATAGTATTTTCTGGTGCTTGGAGGTGTTCCTGTTTGTCAACTCAAAATGCAAACACTACTTCCACAACCGCCTGAAGCCTTCCAAGCTTACATGGACAGCCATGTATAGGAAGCAACACAAGAAGGTCAGTCTGGACTAAAAGCATTTACAAGCTGCATTTTCTGAACTTAAAGATCTGCTTTCCACTTTGAAGTTCGCCACTAATATTCCATCATTGACGGATATAAACTTTGTGATGTCAACCCTGGCATGCACTATTAGGTCTTAAGATTAGAGTGTATATTGTTAAAATTTGGATTAAAGGATGACTTGCCTTTACCTTTTGCCATTTCATGGCACTTTTGCCAAATTAATTTTGTTTTCTTGGTGTGCTTGATAACATCAGGATCAAGCACAAGAAACTGTTAGGAAGAGGAGACGCACCACGAAGAAGCCCTACTCTAGGTCCATTGTGGGTGCAACCTTGGAGGTTATCCAGAAGAAGAGAGCTGAAAGGCCCGAAGTTCGAGATGCTGCCAGGGAGGCTGCTCTCCGGTTTGTATTCACCAAACGCTTAGCATTTACTGTCTATTTATCGATGTAAATGAACCCAGCCAATATGAAAGTGGACTCCTTAAGTTGTCGGGATATTTACCAATTCGGACCGCTCTTAAAAATAATAGCCATCAAGCTGCTCTTAAGAAAAGAACTCTTGCCTGCTCTAAGCCAACGGGCCAAAAATGAAAAAGCCCGTTGTAGGGTCTGTTGACGATGGGACTGATTAGTTTGTTTGTTGGGTTTGTGCAGTGAAATCAAGGAAAGAATCAAGAAGACAAAGGATGAAAAGAAGGCTAAGAAGGCAGAGGTGATGGCTAAGTCACAGAAAGCTGGCGGTAAGGGTAACATGCCAAAGGGTGGAAAAGGCCCTAAGCTTGGTGGCGGTGGTGGAAAACGTTAAGCGATTGTTTATGTTATTTTTTAAGTATTACTTAGAGTGGTTTTGTATCTTGATTGAGTGTAGCTATTCTGATCAGATGGTAGACTGCAGACTAGCAGTTAACTCACTCCTAAACAATATATTTCTGAATTTTTGTCTTGTTTTAAATATGCAGATTGTTTTACTCTTGTTCTGTTATGATAATTATAATCTTGTTCCATTATGAGAAGTTTTTCTTCCTTGTGGTACTGGTGGTTGTTTTTGCCTATTTCCCACTGATCATGTGCCAGCTAAATTGATATAACTTAAGAACTTAAATATATCCGCAATTCCATTGCAACCAAATTGTGCTGACAATGCAGATGCAATGGCTCATTGTGCTCTAAAATCTATAATGCCAAATATTTATGTTTGCGCAATTACGCTAATGGACTTCTACTAATTGTGTTATATCCCTCGAGCTAAGTGGATCATGCATGAAATAGTAAAGTAGTCAGATGTTTTTTATTCT
The DNA here is from genome assembly GCA_034509755.1 of Anisodus tanguticus. Classification (NCBI taxonomy): domain Eukaryota; kingdom Viridiplantae; phylum Streptophyta; class Magnoliopsida; order Solanales; family Solanaceae; genus Anisodus; species Anisodus tanguticus. The sequence goes on along the minus strand of CM067555.1, from coordinate 2,410,270 downwards.
TTATATTAGGAAAGAATCAATAAATTTCTTTTCAGAGATTCATGTAAATTTTGGTCTACATTTCCTAATGCCAAATATTTATTTAAGGACATATGTTGTACAAATAACATATTTGGAGAAGAATGATCAGTGACTACAGAGCAAGCTCGAAACACAAAATTTGTATCCGACTCTTTAACTAAAAGACAACCAAAGATGAATTTAGCAGATTTTATGATCCAATGTACAATTTAACTCAGTTAATAGTCTTTCCTTTGAGCTACCACAATCCCTTCTACAACTAATCAAAGGAAAGACTATTAACTGAGTTAAATTGTACATTGGATCATACCTCAACCTCTTCCTCACTTGTGCTGCTACTAAAGATTTAGGGAAAAAGGTCATGTTTGCCCCTCCTCATATACACCTCCAGGCTCCAACTTCATAAAAGTGGCTCAAATTACTTCATAAAAGGTTTATCATGCATGTCTTGAGAGGAATGGTAGAATTTTCAAGAGTCAACAAAGAACACCAGCTCGAATTACTTAACAAGTGATCCAGGAGGCTCACTGTAGAGCAGCTAGGAAAACTAGATTACTTAGACATATGCAATTGTTAAATTTCTATCCTTAGTTAGGCATGAGTTGTAGATATGAGGGTTGTTGCTGATGCAAGTTTGGGACTCGGTGTCCAAACTGCATTGTTTTTTTTTGCGCTCTACATTTCTCACTTGGTCAATATACTGATAGTTACCAAAAAAAGGTGGCTCAAATTTGTCCCCCCCACCCAACCCCACAAACGACAACTCTAAACGTAACACATCCGTTGCCTACCTAGCGTTTAGCTGGCACAATCCCAATTTTCATAAAATGGGATACCACTCCCTCTCCAATTATCAACGTTGATGCAGAAAAGAGTAAAATAAAAGAAAAGTTAATCCCTCCTCATCTCGTGGCTAGGTCCCCTCTACGAGAACTCAACAGAGAAGAGGGGAGGAGCACATATTTCTTTTATATTAAAATAAAGAAAACTTTTTAGTCCCCCCCCCCCTTTAAATTTAGGCACATCAAGAGTGGTTTCATATAATCATGTACCTCTTGTTTATGAAAGCTTTGGATGGCTTTTGTGAACTTGGAAAACAAAACACATTGTAAATGAGGCCTGATATATAGATTTTTTAGGTACGTGGAATTTAATTAAGGTCGGTGAGAAGTTTAACAATGATTATGATTTTGATTTTTTTTTTATACCAAGTCTCTCATTTAATTTGTACTTCGATTGAGGCCTGAGATTATATTGATGCATAGTCAAAAGTAGTACAATATTATAACTAATGTATTAACATCAACCATCTTATACTATAAAACTAATGACATTAATGTCAATACAACAATAAGAGTACGGCCTTACAATTACACTAACATGAACCAATTAGTACTCCTAATCTTAATTATAACATAAAGCTATCAAACTAACTGCTAATTAACAAACAAACACCAGCTAGCTAGCTAGCTACCCTATTCCATATTTCTAATCAGTCTATCTTAGTGCTAATTAAAGAGAAAACTAAACCTAACAAATTAATTAGAAGTGGCAATTAAGTCAATTAATCATTCCTCATGGATATGTTGGCAAAGAAGCCCAATATGGTGGCATCACTGGATTAAGCCCATCAATAACATTAAAAACATAGCTGCATTCAGCCATATTATTATTATTGTTAATATTATTCTGAAGGTTACTTGTAGTAATTCCTCTTGTAATAGTCTTGTTGGAACTTGGCATTGATGTGCTTTCCACTGTTTCCTCACCTGATATTTCAGTGTAAACAGTGGAATTTACTTGTTTCTTTGTGGCTTGTTCCTTCAAAATTGCTCGTAGTGTCAATACCTATGAGAAAAAAGAAGAAGAAAAGAGTTTAATCTCTTATCATTGATGTGTAAAAGATTTGCATATTATTAAGACATCTAAAAGCTATGTTGCTCGAACTCTTTAAAAGTATTGTCGGATGTGTGTCGATTTCCTCCAAAGCTATGCATCTTATGAGGATCCGACATGAGTGCGACATTTTTTGAGGATCCAAGCAACATAGCCTAAAAAATTGGAGAAATTACAGATATCATCCACAAAAAAGATAAATTTGGTCCGACCATTCCCTAGCGGGTTAAAATTAAAAAATAGTCATTTTTCCAGTCTTGGTAATTGAGAAAAAGGCCATAGATTCAATAGTCACTGAAAAATAGCAAATGACTGGATTCCAAAATTCATGACAACATCTTGCTTCATTTGTATGAGTTAGAAATTCATGATACTATTGTGGTATTTCTGCATCAAAAGTGACTATTTCACAATGAATTTCCAAACATCATTTTCAAAAATCGTTGCGAAAAATGATTAGCATATACACTATCCTAATGTCTTTTTTTTAGTGAGCTAGAAAATAAGACAAAATACATACTACAACATGTTAAAATATAGTAATAATGTAAATGTATATAACTTAAATTCTAAAAGAGAAACGACTTATGTACAAAACTTTAAATTGAATGAGAGGAAAATTTAATTCAAAAGAAAAGAGGGAACAAAGCTGTACGAAGGGTCAATTTCAATTTTATTACAAGGTGTTGCTAAAAGGAGACACGTGTATTTAAAAATTTATTTATTTGCATTCAATTAAGCCAACCTTGCTTTAAATGTTGTGGACAATTGAAGTTAAAGTTGTCTCTATAGTTATTGTTGAGAATATAATCAAATATTAAATGTGTGAGGTTCGATTCTAAGATTTTTGGCTTGCTTTGATACCATATTGAAGTGTGTGACCATCTGATCTAAAAACTTAAGCTGTTAGATAGAACACATTTTTAATATTTGATTATATTCTCAACATTTATGGCTCCAAATATGGTGAGCCTAACATACAATTATCTGTATTGCTATCTAAGTTTCACAAAAATAGTGTTTTTTCTTAAATAGACAAAAACATTATTCTAGAGGAATTTGAACTAAGCTGCATGAAATATGTAATATGAAGCATTTCCTAATCAGGATAATCTTATGATGACATAGGTCTTCTAAAAAAAAAAAAACACTTGTATACACCCAAAAAAAAAAACTCCTCTAGAGTCTGGAGTAATATTTCATTTTCGTAGCAAAAGTTTAATTTCTCACCCATTCGAATATTGATCGTTTTAATAAGTTCATTTCTTTTTTTAAACTTTTTTTGTAAAAAAAAAATTGACCTTTTAGTAAGAAAAAGAGGAAGTCATTTACTACGTTGAGTCTAAATCTACCCTTACTCCTTCAACTAGTGGGATACCAATTAATTGAGACAAGTAAGAGAAAAATAAAGGTTAATTTAAACAAAGATCCTAATAATTAAGATTATTAATTATCTTATTTCAAAGATATGCAAAAATCTTAAAATACAAATAATATGGAAAATGGCAGGTAATATATAAAATATTTTCAAATGAATGTTATAAACTTGAATATTTTAAGCAACTGCTCATTTCCATTCCTTTGTTTTTGGTAGAGGAAAGTTAATTGAGGTGGCTTACACTAAAGAATATTTGTCAAAAATACACCAAATCATAGGATTAAGGTGAACCACATAGGAAAATACTTTTGCAAGAGTTTACCTTCTGTGCATTATTTATTTATAATTAATTGATCCTAGTTAATTAAGTTATCTTAATAATAGATAATTATTCATAATAAGTCTGATATGATAACCTAAATAAAGTAAACCACATATTGATGTAACACGTTAAAGCACACTAATATTATAGAAAATTATTTAAGAACAACTTGATGCACAACATCCCGCATTCACTTAGGGTCGAGGGAAGGGCCTCATACCCCAACATGGTGTAAAGAGGCAGCCTACCGTAAAACAAATATCAATGGCTAATTCCACAAAAAACAACTTAGCTATTGCTCCGAGACTCCCCTTTGTAAAAAATGTTCTTTCAAGAATGAGATACTACTAATTAGTAAAAAATTATAAGCTCACAAAAAGGTTTTAAAGTTTTGCATGAACTGCATGGATATGCAAGAAATTAAGCTCACCTCATCTTGTAGCTTCTGTTTTTCCCTTGATACAACATCATAGTCTTGTTTAAGAGAATCATAGAGTCTTTCAAGTTGTTTTGCCTTCCATCTAGCCCTTCTATTTTGGAACCAAACAGCAATTTGTCTTGGCTGCAACCCAAGTTCTTTGGCCAATTTCACTTTCCTATCAGGGTCAAGTTTTATCTCTTCTTGAAAACTGTTTTCTAGTGACTCTAATTGATCACTTGTCAATCTTTTCTTCTTGTCCAGCTGATTATGATTGAGCACAAAGTTGTTGTTCTTGTTGTTGTCCATTGTTGGGAGTTGTACTCCTCCATGTTGTGTTTGCATTACATGTTTCATTTCCATCCCTTCAAAAAGAAAAAAAATTACAAATTATTCGACGATGAGTTTAAGCTTTATGTACTAATAATAATATAAAAAACTTTATCGACTTGCGGCATTAACCTCCCGTGGCTAGTAGGGTAAAATTTAATGTAATTGCCGATCTATTGGAAAAAAAAAGACTTGAAGGCCAGTTCAAAATGCACCTTTTTTTTTCTATTTTAATTCTTATATCTCCACACCCTATCCCCAACAAGAAATACATTAAAACCAACAAAAAATGGAAATTTTCTTTACTAAGACAACATGTTTCAAGTTCAAAGAAATGGGACTGAATAATTTCTGGAAGTTCACATAAAAATTATTGCTAATTGATCGAAGTACTCAAAACAAATTATTTTAATAAAGACGTTTATCAGTAGTATATATCATAGTATAAATGTCTAGATCATGTAAAAATGAAGCACAAAAAAAGAACGAAGACTAAAATGAATAAATTACAAGACTTTGTTATTCCTTTTTTCTAATATATTTACCTGGATATTGATCATAATTGTAGTTGCAGAGAAAATTGAAAGAATTATCAAGAACTGGTCTTGAAACAAATGGTCTAATATTCCCATTCCAGTCCATATTTTTGAACCCTCTTTTATTTTTCTCCTTCCAAACAAGGCAAAGATTCAAGAAAACACACAAATTCAAACCCCTTAATATATTGATAAATACTCTTTCTTTGTCTAGTACTCAAGACTACGGACCACCTAAAAAAAGGCTTTTTAGGGTATTGTCCTATTGAGAAAGTTTGAAAACTTTATTGGTTTGTTTTGAAGAAACAAAAGTGAAAAATGAGAAGAAGATGTTGTAGGGAGAGTTTACTACACTTGTGGATATTGTGTCAATTTGTGAAAGAGATAGTTGGAGGATAAGAACTTGTGAGGGTTCTATATATGCTTCACTTTTGGGAGCAACTCATAAATATGACTTCCTCTTTAGGTTTTGGATGTTTTTTTTGGGACCTTGGGTGGGTGGGGTACTATAGAGATATTACTTAATTGGGCTTTAAATCTAGTGTTAAATTTCAACAGGAAAATATAAACTCCAATGGTATATCTAATTAAAGAACCATAAAATATGAGCTTACTTCATTAACTAGCTAGGAGTTGTTGAGACTTAATCCTATATGAAGTAAAAGATCTTACTTTATTAAGTGAAGCGGTAAAAGAAGTTAAAGATATAATTAGAGGTGGATCTAGAACTTGAAATTTATTAAGTGAATTTCTTATAATATATATACATGGTCTCTACGGAAAAACTATGAGGTTCACGTGAAACCATAGCCGATCCTCTACATCTGCCCCGTTTTTCACTTATATGTACACATACAATATTGTAAATTCGGATTCAGAGTTTTCACTAAGGGTGTTCGAAAAAGGAAAATGTAACCTCAAAGTGAATTTTGAACCCCCTTAACCACTAAATCAAACTCTAATTTTATGTTTAGGGGATTCAAAATCTATAATGTACATAACAAATAAAATATTACCGTAAATATATAATATAATTTTTTGTCGAGGGGGTCCTAGATCCGCCCTTGCTTACACATATCAGTATAATTTAACGTGTTATAACAGATACAAAAATAACAAAAACAACAACATATCCAGTGAAATCTCACAACGTGGGGTCTGGAGAGGGTAGAGTGTACGCAGACATTACCTCTGCCTTGGTTAGTAGAGAGGTTATTTCCGAAAGACCCCCGGCTCAAGAAAAAACATAGCACAAGCAAAAGCAAGAGAAACGGTTAGACCCAGACAAGAAATTTAAAACAATATGAAATGAACGTAACAAATGCGAAACGGCCATGATAAAACATTTTTGAAAAAAGAAGCAGTAACTAACGCAAGTAAATAAAATAAACAAAGCACATGAAAGAACATACAACAACAGAAATCAAAGGACATGGAACTATAAAATAATACTGCGCCTATTAGTATGATAGGCTAAGCAGGGCTACAATAATAACACTACAACTACCAGTATGTAAGCGTAAGTAGGACTACGCTCAACTACCTACTACCCTTTTACCCTAATCTGTATCCTCTACAACCGCCTATCTAAGAACATGTCCTCAGTAAGTTGCACCTGTGCCATATTTCGTCTAATAACCTTTCTCCAGTACTTCTTCGGCATACCTCTACCCCTCATAAACCCGTTCATAGACAACCTCTCACACCTCCTCACTAGGACATTTGTGCCTCTCCTCTGCACATGCCCGAACCATCTCAACCTCGCTTCCCACATCTTATCCTCCATCGAGGCCACTCTCACTCTGTCTCGGATATCATCATTTCTAATCATAGCCTTCCTTGTATGCCCACACATCCATTTCATCATCCTCATCTCCGCAACTTTCATCTTTTGGATGTGTTAAGTCTTGACTGCCCCATACAACATAGTCGGTCTAACCACTACCCTATAGAACTTGCCTTTAAGTTTTGGTGGAACCTTTCTATCACATAAAACTCTAGATGCGAGCCTCCATTTCATCCACGCTGCACCAATACGATATGTGACATCATCATCAATCTCTCAATTCCCTTAGATAATAGACCCGAGATACTTGTAACTTTCTTTCTTTGGAATGACCTGACTACCAAGTCTCACCTCCACACCTGTCTCATGGTCGCTCCCGTTACTAAACTTGCACTTCAAGTATTCTGTCTTGGTCCTACTCAGCCTGAACCCTTTAGACTCTAGTGTTTGTCTCCAAACCTGCAGTTTATCGTTCACTCAGCTGCAAGTCTCCCCAATCAAGACTATGTCATCTGCGAATAACATACACCATGGCACATCCCCTTGAATTTGTCGCAGCAGTCCATCTATCACCAAGACAAATAAGAATGGGCTAAGAGTTGATCCCTGATGTAACCCCATCATCACTGAAAGTGCTCCGAGTCTCCTCCTACTATCCGTACCCTGATCTTGGCTCCATAATACATATCCTTGATCGCCCTAGTGTACGCCACATGCACACCTCTAACCTCCAAACATATCTATAGAACCTCTATAGGGACTTTGTCGTATGTCTTCTCGATGTCGATGAAAACCATATGTAAGTCCCTCTTCCTCTCCCTATACTGCTCCACCAACCTCCTAATAAGATGAATGACTTCTGTAGTCGAATGTCCCGGTATGAATCCAAATTGGTTCTCAGAAATAGACACGCCTCTTCTCATCCTCATCTCCACGACCCTTTTCCAAACTTTCATAGTGTGGCTTAGCAACTTGATACCCCTATCGTTGTTGCAACTATGTATGTCAACTTTGTTCTTGTACAAAGGAATATTGTACTCCACCTCCATTCTTCGGGCATTCTTGTCATCTTAAAAATGACATTATAACGGATAGTCTATAGTTTTTCCATGTTATGATTCTAAATAATAAAGATATTTATAGTTATCTTAAATATGTAAATTTTTTTTACTTTGTCCATCTATATATATAAAAGTTTAACGAAATTTTGTTCCATGTTAATGGACATTAAGTAGAAGCATAGCTAGAGAGTTGTAGCGGGTTTATCCGAATCTCTTTTGTCAAAAAATTATATTGTACGTATATATATAACATTAATATTTTTCATAATATAATATATGATGAACTTCTTTGATGTAAATCTTTTCTCTTCCGCTCACTTATGTAAAACTTGAAATTAATTTTTGATAGTAAATTAAGTGAATTGGGGGGGAAAGTAAACGAAGGATAAATCAAAAGTCACCATCTAGGGGGGAGTATATGGTCCCCTTTAAGGCCTAAAAACACAGACAAGATGCGTTGAGCTATTTTCACGCCTCTCTTCTTTATCTTTCTGACAAAATTAACAACTTTCTACTCCCCAGCACTACTACTTCGTAGTATATTGCATACTTGTTTTCTTCTATATGCACCATTCAGTACTCTTCTCTCTCCATTTGTAAGAAGATCATGAGGGTAAACTCTAGAAAACAGTATAGGAAGAGACAAATATTTATCAGCTGGACGAGGTGAATCTAGAATTTAAAGTTTTTGAATTTCTACCACGATATAAAGTTAATGGACAATAATAAATGAGGTTTACTATTAATTTTTTATAAATATTTTAATACTACATATACTAGATTTATACAAGAATTACTGAGTTTCAATGAACCCCAACGAACACTCTGGATCCACCACTACCTGCAGGGAAAAGCAGGCAAGGGGTTCAATTATGAATTCTCTTCGTCAAAAAATTATACTGCATCAATAAGCTGCGTACAATAAATCCTTGTGTCCGGTCCTCATCCGAATCCCATAAAAAATCTGGATTTCCGAAAATCGTTTCCCATGAACACAATGCCGTTGGAAATTTGGTAAAAAATTGTATATTTTTAGTAATGTTTCATAGATTATATTTTACCATATGTTTAAATTCTAGGTGTCCAAAGCATGTGTTCACCACTAGGGGACCGGCTTGCAAGAAAAATCTTAATTGAATGTCCATATCATTCTATTTTTCTCTATCTCCAGCTATACAATTAGTTTTTTTAGTTATATATAAATGTTGAATTTCAGTAACATAAAAGAATATTTTAGTGCCGGGAAAGGAGTATCATCAATTATTTTTTTATTACATGTTCATATCCTGTGTGTGACATGTAATATAATTTTCTGAATTTTCTTTGTTGAAAAATTGTACCACACAAATAAAACAAAAATGAATTATTTTGATATATATAAACGGTTGAATGAAGAATATTCTAATATATATATTTTGTAATGTGTCTATCCTTGTGATGGGAGGCATAAAATCTCTTTATCTTTAATCAGAGTTTCAAATTCAAGCACAGCTACAGAATACTCGCGCCATGACTTAGGAATATGACAAATTGATGAAAGGGGTATCATAGATTAAAGGAAAGGAGGAAAAAGAAGCGTAAATGCATCAGAAATGAGGTAAAGAATGAGGTAGTAGTGGCTAATAAATAAATAGTTATGAATTAAGCAGCTGGAAAGTTGCAGCTGAATGGCCTATGAGTAGCTCTCCTATAATAAATGGACTTACAGTAAAAAATATTGATCTTGTTTTCAAATTAAGTTTTCAATATTTATATCGAAGCTCGATTAAATTTGAATTCATGTCGAAAAATTATCTATCGGAGTAAGGTGGGGGCAGCCGATGCACAAAGCATCCGCCTTAGCAGGGTTCGTAGGGCCACACCCTAAGAGGTGTGATGTAAACAATTTACCCTAATGCAAGCATTAGTGACTGCTTTCACAGCTCGAACCCGTGACCTATTAGAAGTAAATTGCTCCCTAATAAAGGCGACTCCATCTCCTGTAATTAATGAACTTGTAGTACAAAATATTGAGCTTTTATTCTCTACCCGGTGTCCAATACTTGCATTGGGGCTCGACTAAATCCGAATTTATATAAGGAAGTTTCACATTGAAGGTAAAGTGATCCTTATAACAAAGGTGGCTCTATTCTCATGGCTCGAGCCCGAGAGCTCTAGCTAAAAATAAAGGAGTACTTAATTATCTCTCCAACACAACTCTTGTTGGTACAAAATATTGAGTTATTTTTAATTTCGTATTCCGGTTAGTGTTTGGTGTTCACATTGGATTTCAACTAAATCCGAATTCACACCGAGAAATTTTGTATGCAGGATAAATCGCTCCGTAACAAAAGCTATTCCATATATAAAACTCGAACTCAAAATCGATAATTAAGAATGAGGAAATATTTGCTACCCACAACTCTTATTGGTAAAAAATGTATAGAAGCAGCAGCCTGAAATAAGGTCCAGTTTGACGAACCTTCTTTTTCAGTACTTCACACAAAAATTTAACACAGAGAGAACAGTCTCTTTTTTGGGTTATTTGTGTAAAAAGGTCAGTATGTGGACCTGTATCATCAGCTCATTAAATATTCAATGTAATATATAACAGAGAGGAAGAAGAAATTAAATTAAAGGGTACTGTTTAGCAGATCCCCAAAAACGTGAGGAGCAGACTGAAAATGGGACTTGACAGGTATAGAACCTTGACATGTACGGTGTAAACCTTCCTTAATTAAGAGTTTTTAACTTCTACACCCTGAAAAAAGATTTTTATAATATAATATCACGTAAAAGATAATGAGTTTAAGTTTTATGTAGAGACATAAAAATTATATTTACTAATAAAATCATTAGGTTAGTAATGATCAATAAAGACTACAAACTAGTATTACTAACAAGAAGCTAACAAAGCGAGGCTGCTAGAGAAGAGGTCTTTTCCATTTTCTTTTCCTCACCAACCCACTCTCGACGAAAAAAAAGGAAAATTTTTGAGCATTTTCTCTTCTCAGCCATGGTTGAGAGTAAAAAAAAAGGAAAGATGAACACCTCATGCCACCAATACACTTACAGAACTAACAGTTTTGATGCAGGGGTTAAAACTAGTTCTGGATAAAAAAAACAACCCCATTAGAAGTGCACACTGACTCAATAGAGTAATTCGAATGTTAAAATAGGGTTCTCCTATTTATGATCTCATTCTTCATGAATGCAGGCTATTGATGTAGCAGTTGGAGTGCCTAAAAATCAGCCACACATACCGAAAACAGAATAGAGTGGCTGATCTGCTAGCGAAGGAAGGAGCTAAAGGATTTTTTTTTGGCAAGATGAAGTTGCTGGCAGTTCTTCCGGTGTTTGTAAATGAAGCTTTTTGGGAAGGTATCGCAGGAACTGTTTTTACAAGAGAAATTTCAGCATGTAATAGTAATAGGCAAACATTACAAACTTATATTTTTGATGAGGACCCAACAAGTCCCCAAAATCTGTATGGCTCCAAACAATTAATCCTCGATGCTTATATTTATATAAGTATCCATTCTACAAAAAAAAAACTTGTTGTCTGATATATAGCAGCAACTAGTTAGTTAAATAAGAAGATGACAAATCTACACAAAGAGAAGATCCCCTCTTCCCCCAACAAAAAATGACACCGGAATAGAAATTAATGACGAATAAATTTTGTAGCTAAATAATACAATTTATCGCTATCTAATTTAGCACTGAATTATCAAGGAATTCTATTAACTACGAGCAATTTATCGATAATAGTGATGATGTCCGTAGCTAATAATATAGTGTGCTTTAACAAGAGAGATTTTTACTAGTTTATATCCCCTTTTTCATTAGAATAAAAGTAAATTTTGTAGAAGTGTACAGTCAAATGTGAATTTAGTTACAATTTTCTCAGATTTTTTTTACTTGTAGCTCCATTGACTGCTTGTTCAGCTTCCTCTATTTCTCATCAGACAAATTTTGAGTATTTTAATATCACAACGACATACTTGAATGCGATTCATGGAATTCATGATATGTCAAGAAAAAAAAAAAGCACTAGGAAAGATTAAAGAGTTACTGAGTGATTGTGCTAGTGGAAGATTGCATATAATAAGGTGAAATAATTGAGATGTGTCTAAATTGACCTGAATACTACCAAAATTAAAGAAACAAGATCTATAGTCATAACATTATTAATTACGTTAGAGATTGAAATATAGACGCATTTGCCTTTGCTAACCTTATGACGCAAATATGGAAAAAAAAAATCACTCGGTGTTTTTCGTTAATTTTATAAATACATTATATGTATTCTATCACAAAATCGAAGTAAATTAATACAAGTTGTCACCTTAATCTATTATTAAATCACAATAAATTAATATAATTTGATATGAAAATCCAGTACTAGCAATTTTTTATGACTAAAGAAGACAACACATACGAGAATTTTTTTATAAGATCGTTATAATTTTTTGTATAGTGACAGATTTTTATCCAGCTTTTTCCCTTTTCTTTAAATTTTTTAAGGAAAGAACCTAATGTCTAGATCTAGAGGTTTATATACAATGATTTCAAAAGTACAAAAGCATAGCTTATGTGTAGTTTAGTCTAAGATATAATAACTGCCTAGTGAGGTCTCTAGTTTTTAATAGACTATGAAAGGGAGTCTGTAATTTCCATTCAGTACGTAAAAATTCATGCGAAGTCTCTTGTTGGATCAATGCATGGCAAGTTCCAAAGTTATATAGACCCTTTCCTATGTAGGTAGCATCTCTGTGTGAAATTATATTTGCTATCTTTTCTTGCTTTTTCAAAAAAAATTATTTAAGGTGATGCTATTGTGCAACCGACCTCAGTTTATTTGGGATTAAAGCGTATTTGGACCTTTGTTTTGGTTTAGGTATGTGTCAGCGTCGGATCCAGTAAGGGATTCAAACATCGTCGAAAAATTATACGGTATATATAAAGTTAAAATTATTTTTAATGTATATAATAGATGTTGAACCACTTGACTTCTCAGTGTGTTAAGTTCTTTATATTTTTGAACCCTCTTACGAAAAGGAAAATTTACCTGACATGACTAACTATTAGTACCTAATTATATTTAGTAACTATAGTTTGTTTTAATTATATCTCATAACTAAAAGTTATATGTTAATTACCATCCATAGCTATATCAATATCTATTAGGTTTATGACTTATATTTATCCCTCATCCTTCTCTTCTCCCTCACCTCTCTCTCTCGTCCCTCTTTCCGCCGCCGCCTCACTGCCGAAGCTCCGACAACGAACCACGAATACAACACCTCTCTCCTCTCCATCTCATTCACACGACAAGTGGACCTCAGCAATTAACAATTATTGGTCACTTCTTTCACCTTTAATATTTTTTGATCACCCAAAGCGACCTGGTGATGATAACCCTTCTCCTCCCTATAATATGATTAGAAATGTGTGTAACATCTCATACCTTTAAACTAATCCATGTTTATGATTCAGGGGTTTAGGAAACCCAAACGGGGAGTTTAAAGTTGAAAACCAGTTTTAGTTTTGCAGATCAGATTTTACGCTGGATTATACGGATCTATCAATGGCAGCTATATGAGATAGCCTCGGTTCGTACCTTCGGAACAACCAGAACAGGAATAGTGGACCTAAGCAAAGGAAAAGATCGACCGTAAAAAAGAAGGGTAATAAAATATATTACGGACCGTCAACTTGAACCGTCAATTTGTTTTGAGATTCGACGGAACCCCTATAAAATTTACGGACCGTAAAAGATTATACGGTCTGTCCTTTTTTACCGTCAAATCCCTCCAACTTTTACATATCACTGAAAAATTAGGAATTTCAAGACGGCCTAATTATACGGACCGATAAAATTCTACTATCCAGACCCAAACCGTAGAAAATTCAACGGTCCATCGATCTCGATCGTAAATGTCCCAACGGATTGAACAATATAAATACACAGACTTAGTTCCAAAATTAGTTTTTCATATTCTCAAGCCCTAGAACGAAGGTCCTCTCTTCCCAACCTTCTCCTACATCAAGGTAAGCATATTCCAAGTATTTCAAGTGAATTCTAACGTCGTACATGAATTCTAAGTAGAAATTTATTGTTCTTAACCCAGGGTTTTCAAGATAAACCCAATCCAAGGTTTCAAGGTTCAATCTTTGAAGTTCGGATTTTTAAATACAAGTTTGGAGCGAATAAGGTATGTAGAGCTTCTATCCACGTGTGACAATATCCATGTTCTTCCCCACACCACGTTATTCCATGAAACCATGAAATTCCATAACTTAGGATTTTGTTCCAATATCACGATAACCCTAACTATATGTAATATTATGTCATGTCTCTATTATAATTCGTCAATTGTATTCATGATTGGTCATTATGATTGTCATGAACATATCCGTAATCCATGAATGCATATTTAAATTCTATGGGTTCTTAATTATCAAGTCATGAATCATTATTACTTAACCTATGAAAGTATACATGTTTTCTCACAAGATATATTATGTATTTATGTTCATGTTAAATTATCACAAATCATGTTTACAAGTTGTATTTATGAAATTCATGAGCTTACAATTCAACTATTTTCAAGTACATGTTTTGGAAGTTGCATAAATTACCGAAAAGGCTCTAGTAGCCTGAAACTACATCTGCCGGCGTAGGATAAGGGTCGCTCCGCCCACAGGATAATACCTTCAGATTACTGATTGAATCCTTTCATGTTATGTTCATATATCGACTCCACGTACCCACGTGGTGATTTCATGTTGTCGGTTATACTATTGCTCTCCCTCACAGATATACAGATATACAATTTACAGATTTTACACATGTTACATTCATGTTCATGTTCAGGTTTCAGTTTTAGTTTCATGCTCATATTATATCATGTGCATGCTTATTCATTCAGTTGCTTTACATACAATACAATTTAAATATACTAACTTTCCTTTTCATGGGGCCTGCACTTCACAGTGCATGTGCTGAGTTTCAGGACAACGGAGCTATACGCTAGGACTTCACTCGTATCAGCAATTGGTGAGCCTCATTTCGTTCGGGGTGTCAGTCTATTTACTTTCATGATTATGGTTTATAGTAGAGGTATGCCAGGGCCTTGTCCTGATAAATTATTTTGCAGACTCATGTGTCAGAGATTTCATAGACTAGACTAGTTCATCATGTCAGTATTATTATTTCCAGACTTATCATAATTCTAGATATTTCTGCAATATATTTTAGACTACATTTCAGTACTATATTTTACACATTTTATTATTATCATTATTGCATATTTTGATGCCCATATTGACAATCAAGTCATGTGGCTCACTTGGTCATATGCAGTAAGGCACCAAGTGCCGTGTTTTTCCCGACCATGGTTCGGGGTGTTACAATGTGTTGGACATGAATTCCCATTTTGGTGGTCTAAATGTTGCTCTATTAGATGATAAAAAGTTAGTGTTGGTCATGAATGTGATTCCGACTAGTGGGCCTAACTCTGCCCGTTGATGACGACGAAGTGTATTTCTCATTGTTTTGTCCGTTCAGATCTAGCTGGCACCGATATCATTGTTTCCGAAAACTCATATCTAGACGATGCTGGTATTATTGTTGTCGGAGTGTATTTTCTCAGATCTGGCCGCCGACGTCGATATCATTGTTGCTAGAGTGTATTTTCTCAGATATGGGTGGCGCAGGAGTGTATTTTCTTTGATCTAAAATGGTGGCTCAGATCTAGTGGGCGTCGAAAAATCACATTGAACTCCGGCGAACAAACCGATTGGAGTGTATTTTATTTCTTGTATTTTCAATTCGAGTGTATTTGTATTTGAGTGTATTCACTATTTTTTAGTGTAAAGTAGATTGTTTTTTATATATTTTTTGCCTGTATTTCGAAGGAGATTTTTTTGTATACAAATGAATATAATATATTTTGAATACAACTGAATCCATATATATTTTGTATTTATGTTGTTTGAATACAATAAGTTGAATACATTATTTTTTTTTCATTTATGTTGTTTGAATACAACAGATTTTTAAATACAATAAGTTGAATACAGTGTAAAAGTAGCTATCAATGAATACAACTGAGTTGAATACACCTGAATTGTATAGAAATGAATACATCTGACTTGAATACAATAAAATCTGACTTGAATACAACAAAAATTGAAATATAGATGGATTTTGAATACACTTTACTGTAGTTACAAAATGTAATTATCAAAAGTATAGCCATGTCTTAAAAAAAAATCAAAGTGTAGTCATTTGTGTAAGTTTTACTTACGAAAAATCATGGCTCCGCCACTGGTATGTGTGATGACATTAGGTAGCCGTTTGTGATGGTACCATTTAAACTATATCCAATATTTAAAAGTTATTTGAAGTTTAGCCAGTGTTTGGCAAAATTCAAACTTTCGCTACTGCTAATTCCAGACACTATAATACATAAGGGATCCATTCTGATACTTCTTTCGAAGTATATAAGTTGACTCATGCACACACTTTCTAAGTGCGTTTAAAGGAATAAAATTGACTCATATTCATAATAAAAAATACTGTAAAACACTCCAAACATGAAAAGAATATATTCTTTCAAATTGTTGACTCTTTTTGCATGAAATTAGGCTTTGGCAAATCCAACTTCAAATTTAAAAGTCTGAAATTTGAGTAGATTCACGATTTTCAATTTTAGTTGTGAGTCTAAATTGATTGAGCTTAGGCGGTTACATTTTTGTAAATTGTGGTTATCCCCTAAATATGGGTCTTAAAAACGGTTATTTATGCAGTTCCCATTAAACTATCCGGTGTCTAACTCATTAATCTCTACAAAAACTTAATCAAACACCTTAATTTTTTAAAATAAATAATTTTTGGAGAAAAATAAGTTTGACGAACAGGATATAAAGGGTAAAATATCCCTGTCAAGAACTCAATTTCCAGATTTTTATTTTTATTTGTTTGCAAAATTTGTTTGGACCTCAGTGATCTTCCTTGTGGACACATCCATCAAGTTGACTTGCCTAGCTGGGAAGCATAATTATAAATTTGAATAAATGTGGTGGTGCTTAAATGCCATTTATTTCCTCAATTTCAAATGCATTCCCATAGTCTCCTCTACACTTAATTTCATTCTAGTACACACACAAATTTGGAAAGAGTTTATTTACGAGGGAAAGAAAAGGAATTTTGGTTTTCAAAATGTTCAATTTGCATTCGAAATTATAATGTTTATCTTAATTTACATAATAAATGAAAAGAGTGGGTGAAAAGAATAAATTAGTACTACAAAGGAAGCTGTCACAAACTTTCAGGACTTAGAACAGTACTTCAAATGATATTTATACTAATTGAACAAAACCGGACACGTGTCTTTATTTAATAAGTTGTTTCCAATTAATAATAGTTAATTAACACATTTCACCTTATTTTAATTATACGTAATCACAATAAATTAATATGATAGAGTTAGAAATTCTAACAAGTAGATTCAGGAAATATAATCATATTTAGCGTTGCACCTAAGAGTTTCTCTTACGTTAATTGGAATTCAAATAATTTATATACGTATGTATAGCGGATAATTCAGAATTTGAAATTTATGAATTTAGAAGTTTATGACATGTACATGTTCTGTGAATTTCCCAACAAATATAATGAGTTTGAACCAAAATTATTAAATTTTATCGAATTTGTACCTTATATGCTAGATTCACCCGCTTATGTATTTATACAGAAACAACAACACATACCTATTAAATCCCACAAGTGGAGTCTCAGATGGATAAGATGTACGCATACCTTATCATACCTTTGCGGGGTAGAGAGGTTGTCTCCGGTAGACCCTCAACTCAAACCTATATATTTATACATGCAAGAAAAGAAACTTTATTTTAATCTTATTTACAATTGTTTACCCGTAAATCAATACAATTGAATTTGTATACGTGGTCAAGGACACGTAGATCTCAAGTGACACGTTAAATATGAATTCTAAATAAATTATGCTATAAAATAAATAATAACGAGACAAAATAAAATAAATCCTAGCCCGAGCCTTGTGACAGCTTCTGGGTAAAGTAATTGTAACTTGTATGAAAAGCACATAAATCAAGAGAATAATGAGAAATCTTTTGTAATAGCTAGAATCTGATGGGTTACAATAAAATGAAGTTTCATATTTATAAATGAGCTATACGGGTACACAATTCACGAAATATGCCCTCATAAATGCATGAGAATAAATGTTGTAATAATTGGACAATCAATCTCTCAATAAATGCCATTAAAAGGTTTTTAAAGTAGCATGACCAATTTTGGCAACGACCGTCCGTAATGATGCAACTGACTCTTAGTCTTCTTTATTACCAGTACCGGTCCTGCTCGTGTCAGTTCCGGTACCGTGCATACCAAACCAGTAGCGTTGTAATCTGACGTGGGTCTGACTATGCCTCACGCTCCACGTGTCATACCATAATTTGTACAACTGTTTTATATGTTTTTTCCCATTTACAGATAGTCCCCGCACTTTTCGGTCGCAACTCTTATGCAACCGGGAAGTGGATTTGACATATCAACCAATCGACACTCTATGTTCTAGAGGGAAACTCCGAAAAATGCTATCCACGTATTTTGATGATCCAATCGTCACCTTAATGAAATGACGACACCTTTCCATTTCGCTCGATTTACGAAAGACCTGCAGAGTAATGATGATGTGTGCCATCTAATCACCCCTAATCTGACACCCACGTGTTGTCGTCGATTGGTATTCGACACCTCCTTCTTTCAAACGATGCCACCACTTCTTCACTTAGATATACTCTACCAGTTTAAGGGTTTATCCATTCGTCTGTTATTCTCACAAAACCATCCTCGACTTTCTGATTGATATCTCTCTGTTTACCACAAACATGACTTACCCTTTCAAATGCAGCAACACTTGTTCTTACAGGAAAAACCCTAACCATCTGGCAGGGACCTCTTCCAACCAAAACCCTCCGGTTTCTTCTATTTTACCGAAGACATGGTGTTTTACTCATGATCTTCGAGAAAGGACAACTTCAAAGGACCTACCCGACGATAGGGATACCCCTGCCGGTGACTTCAAAACCCGAATTACTGTCGATATTCTACCGATGGTGAAGGCCGATTGCGGCTTGAAAACGATTGAAGTCCTAATTCCCACTAGTGAGGAAATGATCACCTCCTACAAAAAAAGGTATTCTTACGTTTATACTTACCCCTTTTCCATGAAACTCTGGGATGAGATTGATGATATCATTCTAAAATTCTGCCACCGGTACAAGATATGCATAGCTTAGGTGGGCCCTCATATCTAGAGGGGGGGTCGCGTGCCTCTGGAACTTTTCTCAGGAAACCAAAGTCGACTTTACTTTGGACCACCTGATTCGCCTTTACTCTCCATGCAATTTCCATGTCGGAGTTATCAATCTGCATCGCCGAGGAAGCAAGACCATTCTTGCTAGTCTTGATGACGACCGTGATAGAGGCTGGACATAAAGATATGTCATTATTCAAACTGCCAATCTCATCCCCCTCCGACAACAGCTGCCCAATCCTAGAGCGATAGAACCATCACCGTAAGTTTGCTTTTACGATGTCATTTTTCCTAAAAAGTCCACTTCCTCTTTTGGCTTAGTTTTCTTTCCTTCAGCCACCATATGGGAGCCTGCGGAAATAGATGATCTTAGGACCTGAGTTCAGAAGATCCTCAATGTATCCATCTCAGAACTCCGGATGTGGAAAAAACTTGATCTGAAAAAAAATGGATACCCCGCCACCATGGTATACATCGTAATTCTCATTTCAAACTCTTGCACTTGTTTTTTACCTTTCAAGAAATTCATTCTTCCTTTTCTAGGGCTCTCTAAATCAGCGGACACCACTCGTTCTGAAGAAGAAATTGCTGACTCAGAAGGGTTTCTCTCATTACTCAAGAAACCCGTGAATGGAAAAGGCTATACGGTGAATCTTCTGCTAGTCCCCGAAAGGGGAAAAATGTTTGAAAAATAAGACCCCGGATCACTCTAATCGAACTCCTCCTAATAGTATTGGTTTAACGGTTGGTTCTCTCCCCGTGGTGTACATGGATAAGGAAGGTCCTGAGGGAGAACAATATTTGGAACGAAGGCGAAATGAAACCCCCCTGCTTTTTGCTTAAATGGAAGTCACCAGTCATGACACCGATTACACCAATGCCTTATTTGCCTCGGTAAGCACCGTTGCACGTCAGCCCCTAAATGTACCAACCAACACCAATCTCCATTCGATTGCTGAAGATCCCAGGTCTCCATTCGTGCCGACCATGGTTCAAGAAGAAGATAATAAAATTTATTCTTCCTGAGACCGGGTTTCTACTTCGCATAGGGATGAGTTGTTAAATGAATAGCCAACCCCAGTAGCTCAGCCTGCAATATTTCCAACTGTCACCTTTCAACTCCCTATCGATTACCATCTAGAGTGGCTAATTATATGAAGCACGTGGCATTGGAAAAAGGACAAGAGGAAGGCTCGCTGGGTGTCCTCTGAATGCATAATCAATGAGGGGATGTATGCTGCAGCTAAGGTATCATTCTTTTCTGATCTGTTCATACTGTGTTTATCACTGTGTAACCTCTGACAATTATGCCTTTTTCCAGGCCAACTTCATCTGCTATGAAAGGCTTCAACGCATGATCGAAGAAAAAGTTACCCTACAAACTGAAAGGGATAACGCCGTTCACCGGCTGCCAGTAGCAGTGGTGAAACTTGTCAAGGTTGATGAGCTATGCGGCAAACTTAAGCATCTGGAGGAAGAGAAAGAGGCCTACAGGCAGCAGGATACTTTACATGAGGACCGAGCCAAATATTGGCAGAAAGAATGGAACGTGGCCTCGTACACTATGTCAGATTTAATGATGCACCTCTCTGGCCTTGATGCTGATGTGGGGACCTTTTCTGAATGTCTCCAAATTAAAAAAACAAAAATAGAAGCTCTGAAGAAAGAGACTGAGTCCTTGAGGTACCGTCTTTATGCTTTTACTGCTCAGAATGAGAGATATCGGGAAAAAATTACTGAGTTGACCCAAGCCAATGAACTAATTCATGCTACCAGCACTGAGCTTACTCAAGCCATTCAAGTTGCGGAAGAAGAAGTCCAGGCCCCCATTGACAAGTATACTCTGGCCATGATAAAGAATGGCTACATGATGCACCGTAAGGCTTTGAAGGCAGTAAAGATCGGGCTTATAAACATTGACGAGGTGATTATCAAGGCTCAACAGCTAGATATGGCCTCTGCTGACAGCCCTGATGACTCTCTACCCATAGAAGAAGACAATACTTCAGCTGGGGGAGCCAAAAATGATGAAGTCCCCCCGGATGTTGAAGCTCTTCACTCTCCCGAGCATGGACCTTCTGCCTCTGACAATGTACCCAGTGCATCAGCCAAAGATCAACCTCATTTATGCCCTACTTCCCAGAATTTGTTGGAAATAGCAAGAACATCATCAGGAACACCCCCATCGGACCATGGAGCGGACAAGCCATAACCTTCCACACGGGTTTTTATTTTTGTGTTTTATTATGTTACCGGGTCACTTTTGGGCCCGGTTAGTATCTTTTTGTATCCGGTTTAGTTTCAGTCCGAAAAAACATGAATGAGTGAATTTCCCTTCTGCAATTCTTCTTTAAGTTTTCACTCTTAATTTGTTTTCATAAGCAAGCATTAGTTCATACTTCTTTACTTTGCTTTGACCCGGAACCTAGCTTTGAGGTTCTCTTTACCAGAATAGGTTAAGGCTTGGAGTTTAAAAACTTTTTAATTCTAAAGATGTGTTTTTCTTTTCATCTTTTAACCGGAACCTCTTATGTCTTCCAAAGTTAGTTCCGGACTTAGCTTATCTTCGAACAACTTAAAACTCCGGTACCTCTGATATTCGGAGCCTTAACTTTTTGTTAAGGTTTTAATAAGAGAGGACCCTTATTTTTAATGATGTTGTAGAAAAAGACATCTCATATAACAACATATTTTTCATGCTCGTGATGACACAATTGTATTAATCATAAAAGGATTTTTTTATTGATTCATTTGGCTTACAAATGTGAAGACAATTACAAGAATAATTCGGTTGTCATCTAATGTGGTCAATCCGATTATATGTAGTTTGAATATCCGGGTAGTCCCCAATATCTAGGAAGTCCCCAATGTTGGTGCTCCTTAGAAGCACTAAAATTTTAAAATCTTCACTCAATTCCGGGTATGTATGGCCCCCCAATATCTGAGACTTCATGCTATGAAGACTTGGATACTGGACAACTCGTCCTCAGTAGCAAGATCATGAATATTCTTATATCATAATGATGCCTCATTAAAAATCTTGCTGAAAAAATCCAATTGGTAGAAAAACCGATCGAAGAGAAAAAGAGTGCAGTGCATGCGCAGACCTACTACACATAGTACTTTTTCAAGTGACTTACATTCCATTTGCTAGGAAGTATATTTCCTTACTGGTCAGCTAGCTGATAAGCTCTTTACTGGCATACCGGTTACAGCGTATGGCCCTTTCCAGTTTGCTCCAAGCTTTCCGGCACTACGCTCTCGGGTACTTTGATTGACTCTCCAGAGCACCAAGTCCCTGAGTTTGAAGTATCAGAGATTTGTGCACCAGTTGTAGTAACGCTCCATTCTTTGATTTTGGGCTACCATCCAGACGTATGCTAAATCTTGGCGTTCCTTAAGAAAATCCAAGTATAAGGACATTGACTCTGCATTTGATTCCTCCTCAGCCCAGAAATATCTCAAGATGGGAGTTCCAACTTCTACCAGAATCAGGACTTCTGCATCGTAAACCAGGGAAAAAGGAGTTTCTCCGATACTCATTTTGTCGTGGTTCAATATGCCCATAAAATCTCCGGTAACTTGACCGCCAGTTTTCTTTTGCTGCCTCCCGTTTCTTCATCAAATTCTGAATTGTAGTCTTATTTGTTGACTGTGTTTGTCCATTTGAACTGGGATGATAGGGAGTATAGGTGATCCATTTGATATTCAATTCATCAAGGAAACTTTTGACCTTGGCACCGATGAAATTCCGGCCATTGCCTCAAGCTATCTCCTTAGGGATACCAAAACAACAAATAATATGTTGCCAAATGAAATCTTTCACCTCTTTCTCTCGTATTTTTACGTAAGTTGCAGCTTCAATCCATTTAGAAAAATAGTCAGTCATAAAAATAATTTGAGATACCTGTCCTAGTGCCGCTGGTAAGGGTCTGACGATGTCCATCCCCCACTTCATAAAATGGCCGCGGGGATACTACCGGATGCAATTCTTCTCCCGGTTGGTGTACCAGTTGTGCATGTCGTTGACATTTATCATATTTTTTCACAAATTCCTTCGTATCTTTCTCGATCTGGGGTCAATGGTAACCGACCCATGAGCTTCCTCATTAGGGATACATCTCCTTAATGATTTCCACAAATGCTTTCATGGACTTTTCTCATCACATAATTTGCTCCTAAATGATTTCCACATATGCTTTCATGAACTTCTCTCATCACGTAATTTGCTCCTAAGTGATTTCCACATATGCTTTCATGGACTTCTCTCATCACGTAATTTGCTTCATTGGGGCCTATGCATCGGGATAGGGGACCATAAAAGCACCTATGGTAAAGATTTCCATCCATAACACAGTACCGGCCAACCTTGGTCCTTAGAGCTCTGAACCCCTCCGGGTCCTCCGGGAGCTTTCTGTTCATGAGATAATCCAAGAATTTATTTCTCAAGTTCCAAATTAGGCTGATTGAATTTATTTAATCGTATCCAACGGAATCCAGCGGCGAATGCAACAACTGAACAACCGACTCAGTTTTAGAACCTTCGGCCTCCGTGCTGGACACTAAGTTTTCAAGTGCATCCGCCTCTATATTTTCCTCCTGCGGTATATGAACCACCGTCCATTCTTGGAAATGGGAAAATAACTTCAAAGCTTTTTCAAGATATCTCGACATCTCTTCTTTGGCCTCGAACACTCTGTGGACTTGGTTTACTACCAGCAATGAGTCACATTTGACTTAGATGATTTGTGAACCCAGTCCCCGTGTTAGTTCTAAACCTTTTCTTGGAATGAGTTTTCAGGGATTTCGCTCTCTGAACCATCATTTGCAGATCTGCCTTGATAATCACTGGTTCTGCTCTATTCATCACCGGTCTTTCCATGTGTATTTAGTGGGGGGAATCGGTCCTCCAGTTGGACTACTGCACGTATTTTTTTATAAGAACTCCTATTGAAACACTTCAAACACTCCAACTCTTCGTTCATTGCAACGTTCTGCGCCCGAAAATTATGTATGGCTTCTTTGGGTGTTTCATCAGTGGGAACATCATCATATTGACCTTATTCTAAAGTGACTCCGTCCGTATGCGTCGTGTCTCTGGGCGCTGTGGTTCCTCTTGTCAAACCATCCAACCCCATATTGTTTGTGTTGTCTCCGATGTTACCCACTCCTGTTATATGTCGATATGAACAAACAATAAGACTTAAGAAAAAAATAGATTAGTAGAGATGTTACTTGTGACACCATAATTGTCTAGGCCCCACGATGTGCGCCAAACTGTTTACCAATAAAACCGAACAGTTGAATTTGTATACGTGGTCAAGGACACATGGATATCAAGTGACACGTTAAATACAAATTCTAGATGAATTACACTGTAAAATAAATAATAACGAGACAAGATAAAGTAAAGCTTAGCCTGAGCCTTGTGACAGCTTATGGGCAAAGTAATTGTAACTTGTATAAAAAGCACATAAATCAAGAGAATAATGAGAAGTCTTTTGTAATAGTTAGAATCTGATATGTTGCAATGAAATGAAGTGTCTTATTTATACATGAGCTACTGGGGTACACAATCCACGAAATATGTCCCCATAAATGCAGGAGAATAAATGTTGTAATAATTGGACAATCAATCTCTCAATAAATTTCATTAAAGGATTTTTGAAAGTCGCATGATTGGTTTTGGTAACGGTCGTCTGTTACGATACAAATGACTCTTAGCCTTCTTTATTATCGATATCGGTCCTGCTCGTGTCGCTTTCGATACCGTGCATACCAAATCAGTAGCACTGTAATCTGACATGGGTCTGACTCAGCCTCATGCTCCACATGTCATACTATAATTCGTACATCTGTCTTATACGAATTTTTTCATATACAACAATATAATTTTTCAAGGAAGAATTAAATTGGACGCCATTCATTACGTGTAACCTCTAATAGGCAGTCATCAGTAGAGGAGAGTGTTTGTTTCATTTATTTCAGTGAAATAGATTTTGTGGGCTAACAAGCTAAGTATATATAGGGTATACTATTCCCAGTTTTAGAGTCAACACTCAAAATAGTCGTACTAAGTCTAACTATTTACTAAATGGAGCAGTAATTAATTAATTAGGTAGTAGTTGGATC
Source organism: Anisodus tanguticus (assembly GCA_034509755.1). NCBI lineage: Eukaryota > Viridiplantae > Streptophyta > Magnoliopsida > Solanales > Solanaceae > Anisodus > Anisodus tanguticus. The sequence goes on along the minus strand of CM067555.1, from coordinate 2,385,042 downwards.
CCTTAGATAAATTTCTAAAGTAACACCCTATACTGCAAGAAACTTAAATTAAGGAATATTTTGTCATTAATCACGTATTTAGTCATTTGGAGATATTTAATAATATGTGCATTTCATAAAAAACAGAAATTAGCGATAGATAATTTTTTCACTATACATTAAGAAACTGTCGTTTATCTTGTTTAATGGGGGATTATTAAAATATCATGTTAGCTATAAACTATTTAGTGATGAATTAGCGATGTATTTCTTAAATAACTCATGTTTTATAATCGTTTTTTTAAAAAAAAAAAGAAGAAGAAGAACTACAGTAATAAATATGGTCCACCTGACTCTGTAATAATCACTACTTTTCAGTAATTTATTTAACTATAATAATTCACAAAATTCTATCCAGAAAAGATTATGTTACTTATAACATTGTTAATTATCCTAGGCAATAATGTATTAAGATAGTGTGATCAGGAAAACCTTTGTATATTTCATAGTCTTACTTAGGCCCTTAATTCAACCGTATCTACTCTACTAGTGCCTTAGCTTGAACTGCTAAAATAGGTTCATGTAACATAGACTATTCTTTTAGATTCTACCAACTGACTATCTTAACCTATAAAAAGGGGGAAATGACCAAATTGCGTAAGAATTTAAGTTTTATGTACGTAAGTAATATTATACAATTTGATTGTCTATTAAGTAAAAATATATAAATCTCTTGAATATAGGAGTTTCAGCTTTAGTTACTTTGACATTTTATTAACCACTTTATTTGTTCTATAGGAGTTTCAGCTTGTGCGAATAAATTCTCCAAGAAGAAACTATATCAGTTAGGATAACCCACTCATTAACATCCACAGTCCTAATATAGAGAATCCATACCCTCACTAACATCACGAATGAAGATGTGTTAATCAACCCTTAATCATAGTACTAATCCATGCTTGAATTCACCTAAAAATACAAATTATTTAGTTAATCCTTACTTTAGCTTAATGGGTACCCCAAACATTAGTCTTTTAGTATATTGTACTTTTGAAATAAGCAATGAATATATCTTGAAATGAAAAATCTATTTGGGACCACATAAATACTCCAAATTCAAATCATACAGCTAAGGAACTAAGAGGACAAAAATCTAATTGAACTGCAACATTTAATTTAATTAACACGTGTTCCCTAATGTTATAGGCCTAATTAATCCAACTGTAAGAATGTGGCAGAATTTTAGAGCCTATTAACAAGAAATGGTCCATATAACTTCAAGTGTTTAATTATCAGCCACAAAATTAAGCTTTCTATAAAGGTACATATGAAATAAATAAATGAATAACAAAGGTACATATTTTGTTGATTTAATTACCTCACTGGAATTTCTGCTATTTATTATAAAAGAAGTTCAAAAGATCAAAATTTTAACTCTATGTTATATTAATGAGATATTATGATGCGCCTCAATATGCAGTAGCCCACAACATGGCCCTCCTTTGTACTAAATAAATATTACTCCATCTTATAGTTATAATCATCAGTTCATAAATCTATCTCCGAGATTAACATTACATTTCAAATTATATATCAATATCAACATCAACGTGAGATAGTTCTGGGAATGGAGAACTTATTGGCACGAGGAGCATTTTACTTCGTTAATGGACTTATATGATGTGAATCTAAATTAGTCGGGTCAATAAATTTCAAATAGCAGATGATTTATAGATATCCGATTTTGGGGCCCCTATTTAATATATGGCCAAAGTTTATAAATTTTTGTGTTACTTCAGAATCAACTTCAGACATACACGACTAAAGTCGCAAAAGATCGCATCTGAAGTCACATTTTTTTGTCTGGAGTTTGTCTTGGAAATCTAATTGTCAGTGTATGTTTGAAGTTTGAACTACCAAGCCTAACTTCATTTGCCCGTTAATGCTAGTCATAGAGATTTATTAACTTCTCTGCACAGATAGTAAATAGAATGTTTACAATCATATTAATTCTAAGTTAATTATAAGTAACTATGATAAAAAAATTTAACTATAACTTGGTAAAAAAATTATAAGTACTCTAAGTCTAACTATCATTCATTCCTTCTATTACAATTAAATTTTACTGATATGTAATATAAGAACCTTTACATTATATATATATATATATATATCTGTGTAAAAGCTACTTACACGATTAGTATATAATCTTTCTTGCAAACGAAGATATACTTCTAACCTCTCGGTAACTATTTATCATGCAAGGCAAGAATATTTAGTTCAAATTTTTTTTTGAGAGAAAACAAGATAAAACTTCTTATTATTCATACCTTAATTCATATGTGCTGATTAGTTATAATCTCGTAAATTCACCTATTCTCAATTAAAATTCTAATTTTTACGGTTAGAACGATTTTAGTTGCAGCATATAATGCAAACTTGTCCTGGCCATAGCTAGTAGTAGCCATTTGCTTGTCCTTTCCTTACATACTTAATATGTGCAAGTATATATGCCTTACTATCAAAGGACAGGCCGCTCCTAATGATGAATACTTCACCTACACATTTAATATATACTACTACAACCTTTTTTTTTCTAACTTCTCTATGGTACTTCAAGAATATTTATCAAGTAGTAAATGAAAATTACATACCCCTTCTACATATACAACACTTCCACATTAATAGGCACATGCATACTACATGTGAGGGTAAATGAATTAATTATGTAGTTTAGTGATAAGAATGTATGTGAAGATATATATTATGCATTTATTGGGTTGATAAAAATATTGGGTGCTATAATTTTTTTCCGCCCTAGGGGCATAATTTTTTGATAACATCAACTTACTTGTATGACCTCGACTATATATTCGGTCATAACCGTAAATGTCTATATCATCTTACTCGTATTTTGGATATTTAATTGATGATAATGGTAAATATCTAAGCCAGCTTACTCGTATCTTAACTATTTAATCGGTGATAAACGATAATGTCTAGGTTATTAGCTTACTACCTTAACTATTTTAACGGGAGTTTGCTTCTTACATTGACTAGCATACGTACCAGATAACTATGCACATCAAAGTTTAAGTTTAGAGCAAATGAAAAAGAAATCACTAACTAGCATTTGTTTAATCATTGTTTTAGAGTTTAAACGTAACTTTCTATGATTTTAACCTACTTCGTTGACCAGTGGCCCGATGAAAACAAAAATTAACCACTAGGCTACATGCTTTGATGCAGGTAACATATACTTCTAAATTAAACAGCAAAGTGTCAGCCGCATTAAAAAGACAGCTACTTAACAATCAGTGCAGTACTCTTCAGGGTCACACGCACAATTACAATTTTGTGAAATTTGGATTACATTTCAAAAGGGTTGTTATAGAGATTATAAAGGTTTAAAGTAGATATTTTTTTACTATTAGATAAAAGTATCAATACCTAGTTTCTGTAGACACAGTGGACTTATGTCAATCTTGAAGTTTCACATTGTGACAATGGACCTATGTCTTTTTTGCTTCAGTGGACCTATGAATACTAAGAGTTCATGTGTTAATCACATTCATTTCTCTCGTTAGACCGTCCTTACACGTTATATTAATTAAACTTTTTTTTCATGTTAAACTTATTTGTATATACTTTAACAATAAAGTCACAAAACTATCTTTATAGCATTAAAGCAACTAAACTTTACCTACTATTACCCACTAAGTAATCGAAAATTTTATAGTTTCAACTTTGCCATCAAGTATTTTAGGTTTACTAGTATGAGTAATTATTGTTGGATATGTAAAGCACGTACGGCAATAGTAAATAACTATTACAGTGATCGAAAGGATAAACAACAAAGATTACAACAACAAGTTGTCAATATCTTGATCTTGAATTGGAACTTCAAATATGGATCTTGTATTCGGAAATACAAGAACATGAACTGCTACACTTGTGGCTTGTAGATCCGCTGAGAATCCGAACGGTTAGAGTCCTTTGAGAATCAAGTTCACACCTGAAACACTTAGCAACCAACTAGATAATCACAACACCACCGGCTGAGTCGAGAGATGACTCTCTGTCTTTAAGACAAGATTGCCCCCGTATATAGGCTTTACGGAAGTGTGGACAATAGTCTCCCAAGATAAAACAACAAACTATCAAATGTGCAAAGCCTACACAAATGACCTCAACGAAGAAAACGAACAATGAAGATTGCTAAGAGAAGGATTGCTTATCAGGAAAACTAATCTCTTTGTGGTGTTGTATACTTGTATGTATATTGTTTTATTCATTTCTGTTCATCTATAGAATTGAGCCAAATGCCTCAATTTATAGGTGTGCAAGATGGCCTTTCAAATGCCCCAATGACATTCAATTGCCATGTAATGGATGACAATTAACCTCCAAGTAATGCAGCAACATAATGGTCCAAGTAATGGCCATTATTGGGTGGATTCAATGTCATTGAAACCACCTCAACAGCCAAACCTTTGGGATTCCGCCGAGCAAACACTGCCTAGGAAGCGTCGCGGCTCCAGAATGCCAAACAAGCAATTAGCGCCGCGACGCAGCTTGCACTAAGATTTACAATACTTGACACTAAGATTGCACGTGTGTGGAAACGACGTTTCCGACGTGCGGGCCCCAATTGTTCGAGTCATAAATAATGGGATAAACTTAATTCTACATTAGTAAATTTCCAACAATTATATGTAATATTTTTTGAAGACACAAAATAAAATCTACATAGAAACACGAAAAAGGGCCCAATGGAATGATTATTGTGATGAATCCAGTCCTCCATGAATGCCGTTTGGTTCAAAGGATGGTTATCCCAATAATAATCCCAGGATTATAATTCCACCTTCTATACATGATAGATAAATTATGTTCCATTATTAGACAAAATCCATTTTATTGCATATTTCAGAATGTCACTGGACTTGGTTAAGATTAAACACTCTTCAGAAGGTACTATAAACTAGGGGTGGACAGTGGGCCGCGTTCGGGGAGGGGCGGGTCCCGATGGGACTGGGATTGGGTCGGGTTCGAGGTTGTGGCGGGACCGGCGGGCCGGGATTGGCCGCCGTCCCGTCCCGTCCCTCATCCCGCCAAAAAGGGGGACCGGTATTGGCGGGGCGGGGTCGGGGCGGTACCGGGTTTTTTTTTGGCACTTAATTTAAAAAAATAATATATAAACACTTCAATAATTGAACAAGATAGTGTAATAAAAACATCCCAAAGATGTTTTTGTGCCTCTTATATTATTTAATAGAAATATAATTTTTTTGTAATACATTTTCAAAATTGGAAAAAAAATTACATAATTATAAACACCTTTTCTAATTTCTTCACAATGTCTTGTGGTTCTTCGGTTGGAATTGGAATTTGTTGGTCAATTTGGTCGACGTCGCTTCCACCTCCGTCGGACAAGATGTCGTTGTAGTTTTTGTCATCTTCTTCGTTGATCTCCGGTTGACTGCACCTTCTACGCTCCGCTCGTATCCAATCACTGAATAAAACTGAAATCTCCAAGATGTCTCCCGCTAATGAGTGTTTGTCTCTGTTGATGAAGCTTGAATGTTCAACACATCTCGGGCCATCTTTGACCCTGTACTTGGTCTGGGACACTATGTGAACCTTGTCCCGACTGAGAGCGCATTGACGCACCCGACTTTGTAGCCTCGTATTCATCCCACCTAGCTTTGTGAAAGCTCTGTACATGTCTCAATAAACCTCCCGTTCCACCCTGACCTTTTCCCATTTTAAATTTATAAACATTTTTACAAATTTTGCATCTAACTACTTGATTCTCTTGGTCCCTATTAAAAACATCTCATGCAGCTGATTTTAATTTTCATTGTGTGGGGCCTCGTCTCATACTGGGGGAATAGGAGGCGTTTCAGTTTCAGTTTGAGGTGCACTAGTGAGTGTGTCATCTAGATTAGTGGGTGTGTCATCTAGATTAGTGGGTGTGTCATCTAGATTATCTTCTAAATTAAAGTTTGGTTCAGTTGCAGAATATATCTCATTATCTAATGGTTTATCATTAAAAAATTCAGTTTCATCTATATGAGTGTAATCAATGAAATCATATTTTCTAGGAAAAGGATGACTAGAAGAAGTACTCCTGCCCTTGTTACCCCTACTAGAAAAATCACTCTTACCCTTACCCTTAAACATACTTCTTAATCCTTTCATTTTAATTGTGCAAATATCTAATTAAAGATAATAAAATTAAGTGCGTTAATTAAAATAAAGTAAAAATAATAATTTAAATAAGGAACAAAGGTACCAAACGCCGACGTAACGTCGACTTGTAATCGAGATTGAAAATTGAAACTTTGCTCGATGGATGATCCTCAAGCTAGTTGTCAACTTCAGTCCAATTTTTGAACTTTGATACAATTATACAAATGAGCAAATAAAATAAAATAAAATATTTAGTAATTCTGTAATTGTAGACTTGTATAGAGATAGATTGAGTTGAGAGATTAGAGAGATTGTAGGAAGATTTGTGAGATAAAATGAAGAGAAAATAATGTATTTATAGTTGGAAAATTGGGTTAAAGTGTAAATATAATAACTTAGGGGCTAAAAATAAATATTAAGAGGGTAGGGGGTTTATGGGGTGGGTGGGGGGCAAAAATGGCCGCTACACAATGGCCAAAATATAAATTGACCGTTTTGCAACAGTCATTTTTGCAAAGGGGGTTGGGGGCGGGGGCGGGGGCGGGATCGGGGCGGGGCGGGTCTGGAGCGGGACATGCCTGGGTGGGACGAGCCCAGATCCCGTTCCGGTTTCGAGTCCCGACACTGTTTTTTTTTATCGGGACGGGACCGGGGCGGGGTCGGGGTCGGGTTCCCACTGGCTAGCCTTACTATAAACTCAGGCTAACTTTTTCCATCATAAGTCTTGAGGCTAACTTAAAACAACTAAAATGTGACCTATGCCATAATGCGCCGTAAAATAAGTAGGCTATTAGTGAAGGCAAAACTTTTCAGTCTAAATTGGAAGCTGCATTAGCGAAAGGGAAATGAACGCTAATGTTCAGCACCAGAAAGCATAAAGAAGAGAAAAAGGAAGGCCTTCTGTCAAAATCAGGCACAAATTTTCTGTCATCGACATGCAAACAAATACTAGTTACCCCGGCACAACATGTAAAGAATGTTGTTAGCGATGAAGAAACGCATCATGAAAGCAATTAAAAGAACAGAGGTACAGTGTGCTTTTACAAAGAGGGTGAATCCTACCCAAGCAGACTTCAATCGCCGAGGGCAAAACGGACAATACAAGTGGCAGTAAAGACGTTTGAAAAGAATCTGTAGAATATTTACATGTACATGAAGAAAGTTGATCATTTTCTCATGACAGAGGAGCAAAGTACGTTTTCTTGAGCTTCCGCAGATGAGATTCTATGCAACAAAACTGGACCAAAGATGACATAGTAACATTTCCATGGACACAGGGAAATACCTAAGGCAAAAATTTGCGATGACTATCCTCCACGAAACCATTGTTTTTAGGTAGTATAAGCCGTATAACGGGGACCCCAACCAAAACTTGTTGGAAATTTGCCTTTGGCGGGGAGATGCGTCCACCCATCTTGGATGAATTAAACACTAGTGTTTCGCATGTTGGAGACCTTGTCTCTTCGCACATGCATGATCTACGAAGTGAGTAAATGACCGTAGGGCCAAGAATCGTCAAATTTCATTGAGAAATGAAAGAGATATTGGTCTACGAAGTAAGGTGTTTGAGGCATGGAAATGTGGTGTGGAACAAATCTACAACATCGGTGGGAATAGAAAGAATTGCTCTCGTATATAAGTCTCTAATGTGGTAAAGGGTTTGGGACCCCAAGGGGTATCCCATGTGTTTAAAGGAGGGAAGACCTAGATGTGCTTGGGTTCATGGGTAAGCCCACACGCGCGCGCCGCCGCCCGCCGGTCCAGTCCAGTAGTTGGTTCTGCCTCCGTTGGAACTGTTTTTTGAGGCATTAATCAGCCATTACTTGGCTGATTAACTCCTCCATTAACGACCCATTACTTGGGCATTTGGGTCACGGTCGTCGTGGGGGCGTGGGCCGGGGACTTTCGATTTTATCTTTTTGGACCAGAGAACTCTGCCAAATGTACAGTTTGATTCCTAAAGTTTCATATGTACAGTTTGGTCCCTGAAGTTTCAATATTTACAGTTTGGTCCCCAGAGTTTCTGGAAAGTTGGTTCTGCCTCCGTTGGAACTATTTTTTGAGGCATTAATCAGCCATTACTTGGCTGATTAACTCCTCCATTAACAACCCATTACTTGGGCATTTGGGTCACGGGTCGTGGGCCGTGGGCTGTGGGGACTTTCTGATATTATCTTTTTGGACCAGAGAACTCTGCCAAATGTACAGTTTGATCCCTAAAGTTTTATATGTACAGTTTGGTCCCTAAAGTTTCAATATTTACAGTTTGGTCCCCATAGTTTCTGAAAAGTTGGTTCTGCCTTCGTTGGAACTATTTTTTGAGGCATTAATCAACCATTACTTGGCTGATTAACTCCTCCATTAACATCCCATTACTTGGGCATTTGGGCAGCCTCTTTCAATGGCCTTAACAACCATTACTTGGGTTGTTTTAATGGCCTACCTTAATGGCCATTACAGCCTTGTTTTTTGGCAGTTGGACAGCCCCTCTTCCATGCTATATATTGAGCAGTTATTGGCTCAATTCGGAACTGCACAGAAGACTGAAAACACATGAAAAACAGACAACAAAAAGCCACGAAACAGTGACTGAAATTCAGCAAAACAGTGGCTGAAAAACAGTGATCAAACCCTTACATATACACATGATATACACTACAGAGACACACTATATACACAGAGATAAAAGAGAAGAGTAGATAAAATCTTTTCCTTCCTATTCCATATCTTCAGCAAGTCGATTCATATTTGTTTTATTCGGCAGGCTCAACCTATTGGCTTTGTAGTGTTGAGATTAAAGTGTTATATTATCTTGGGAGACTATTGCCCGCTAACGTAAAAGCATATATATGGGGCAATCTTGTCTTAAGGATAGAGGGCTATCCTCGACTCAACACACAACGTTGTAACCATCCAGATTTAGTTGTTTCTTGATTTCAGGATATCAACATTCAAGACACAACAAACTTGCGGCAGTTCTCAACATTGGCTTTGCAAGGTGATCAAGATTCAAGACACAACACACATGCGGCACTTTTGAAGATTGACCATTTATTTATCCTTTCGAACATTTGTAATAGTTATTACTTCCCGTACTGATCTATAAAGTACAATAGAGTACCAACAAATTTAAGACAAGATTGTATTGTAGTACTATTAGTGTTCGAAAGATGTCGGTCAAAAGTTGTGTGACCAAATTTGGATATGGCAATGGTTTTCTGGTAGAAGAGAGTGATGATGATGAACGTGTTCATGGTGTCACCGCTACCAAGACTGGGTGGGAACAAGCGCTCTCGAGAGCCTGAGGATGTCAACTGGGACAAGAGGAGAAGGCGAAGATGTTATTCTATCTTGCAGCGAAGGCCTATATCTTGTCCCAGACAAAAGATCCGAATAATGGTAAGAAGGAAATGGACACTCAGTCTGATGAAGTGACTGAAGTGAGCCAGAATTCGAAATTGGGATAAGTAGTTTTTCTTACTTGTCAAGAATAAAGATTAAATGATGTCTGATTAAAAATGGATTAAAGTAAGGAGGAATATGAAAATAATTTATATTCCTTACGCTTTAAAAATCAGAAATTTAATCTCATCTTCTTTCCCGTTTAAATATTGGATTTTGTAAACGACTTAAAAAGACCCGTTCTTTTAAGTGTAATTATTAAAGTGTGTAAAGTATGTTCGCACATACGATGGAAAAAGATCCACTAATTGTGCGAAAACTGTTACCACTCTTAAGTAAGCGCCAAGAATTATCTGGGCACCAATCTTAACGGAAGGAGTCTAAAAGCTAAAGACGTTGAACCTGTCATACTATTTGGCAGAAGATCCTTCATAGGATTATATTGGACACTCAGTCATACAAAGCCTCCGGGCGACTGGAGTGGGGCCAGAATTCATTTCATACGAAAAGTAATGGACACCTAGTGTGGTAGGCCAGAGTTTCCAGGTCTTAATGATCTGAAGGCCTAAAGAAAGGAAGTGAAGAAATTTGACACTCAGTCTGCCAAAGCAACTGGAGTGGGCCAGAGTATCGCGATCACATATGATCGGTTACGCCCTAACCACGGGCAAGAGATTGTTCATGTGAAGCAACGCCACCTCTAAAATCAAAGGGGCTGGAGAGGTTGTCCTCAATAGGACTTCAAGGAATGGATCACTCTAAAAAGAGGTGATACATGTTCCTAAATTGGTTTAAGGGACGTTGTTGGTTAAGCTGGTTTGAGATTAGTCCAACAGGTCTGTAATAACTAAGAATGGTAAAGTATGTCTGTAGCCAAATGAATGATATATTTGTAATCCGTGCATCTATGCCATCATAGATTAAGACACGTTAAATAGCAAGTCATTCAAAAGCTAACGATGTTGAGATTGTTGCCTTCTGTCGACATAAACCCTCAAAATAAATGTGAGTTAGATGAAGAGGCAAAATCACCTTTCCAAATTCCGTCAAGGGAATAGCGAAAGAAGCTCCGCTCCTCTAGAACTTAGTCACACCTACTTGGGTGATTTGAAGTTTATACAAAATAGAGGGGGGAGACAAGTACGTTGTGATCTTCATTGATGATGGTACAACGTATGTAATCCTTTGTTTGTTGAAAAACAAAGATGAAGTTGTTGAAGCGGATAAGCGCTACAAAGAAGAAGTTGGAAATCAACTAAGCCTATGGATTGCGAAATTCGTAGCAATAGAGGGGGAGAATGTGAAGCATCGTTCATTAAACGACTGTTCATTTCTCACCTCAGTCCAACGGTGTTAGCCAAGCGCAAAGTCATACGCCCAAATTATGTGGGGTGGCTTGGTAAAAGTTGGAATACTGAAACAGGTCAAGTTGTACCTAAGACTGTAGATTGCATATCCACTGGATCTGCAAATAACAGTAGTGTTGATCACCTCTTGGTGTCAAAGAATGCTGAATTCTTAGAAGATAATTTTCCTTGAAAAGGAAAAAGGAGTAATTGCTCAAGGTTAACAAGAACCCGCGAGGGCCTGACTGTCCGGAACTAGACGTTCTGTATCTACAGGACTCGAAATTTGCTGTCTATCTGGAACTTAATATTCCAGATCTGCAGAACTCAGGAATTCTATATGTTGAACCGAGACGGAGCAAAGAAGGGGACAAAGACTTGTTCCAGTCCTTCTAGCTTGTATGGTTGAGAATGAACCATGGATAATTAACAAATAATTGTCATCTCCAAAAGCGCTGCTTTGGAAAGAAGCTACAAATAGAGAAATAGATTCCCTCATATAGAACCATACTTGTGTAATGGTTGATCTTCCTCCGGCAAAAGAACTGTTGGGCTTCTTCCTGAACTTTTATTTTGGTCCTTGAAATGTTTACATTTTGGTCCTGAAAGTTTCGGATAAAACGAAACAATGAATCGACCACGAAACATTGACTCGAAGTTAGAAAGCCAACGAGTTGGAGAATCAACAATCGAAAGTAAAAGTCATATTGAAACAAAGTCTCGATTTGAAAGATATGGGTATCACGAGATGACATCTTAGGAATTGGATTTCTAAGACATCTAACGGATCCGTCGATAGTTGACAGTCTTGTTGAAGCCACCAATGGATATGAATCATAGAACTGATTATAATCATGGTGCACCCATAGACAATGAGAGATATGCACAGGTCATGTGTAGTTCAATATATTGTACACACTACAACCGACCTGGTATCGTCCTACAAACAGATCAGTTGAACTAAGGTTCCCTGATGATCTTAATACGATCAATAAAGGCGTTAAGTCGGATATGACGATATCCGAATTATTCGCTTATCTACGTAGTCATCGATGTCCGGCGGTTAAGAACACATGATCAAACTAGACATCAGATCTGAAGAACACTAAAGCCACAAGTAAATGTGTATGGTGGGTCTTGGAAAATCCTCTAAGCAAACTTGCATCGACCGATTCATGATGGTATCGGAGTTTATCGCTTTATACAAAGCATGAAAGAAGTTGAGTAACTTCACGATTCATTAGAGGACGTCCCTTATTGGGAGAAACCCGTGCCTTCAACAGTTATACACTGTGGCTAGCCGATCGGCTTCAGGAAGGACACGGATGACGGCGTCTGGACATATCTGTCGGAGACATAAGACCGTATGGCAGTTGATCATCACGGGTGTCACTACCTTATTTACTAACTAAGGGATTACCCGAAGATCAAGTGTTCTGCCTGTCTAGGGGAATGGGCTGAAAACCCAAACAATACGAACCTTTGCGGTGGAAACCCAACCATACTGATTGGAGATCCCAAGAATTTGGTTCAATGGGAAAACTAAGCGGCAAAAGGTTTAGTTGAGCGCTTCGGTGGAAGCAAGAAGCATTTCGGATGATGATTTCTGTACGGAAACATGAATCCAAAGCTGTTCCCGCGATAGACATTAAAGTCCTACCTGTATGGTGGGTAAAGGTTAAGCTTCCAAACTTTTAACGACCCTCAAATGGTTGAGGTTAAGGTTGGGGAAACTTTTAATGATTCCTAACACTTGTGAAGTGGGGTATAGCAGGATACCTTGTAGGAGATCACCTATTTAAGTGCGAGGATGACCGTCTCAAATGAACGCACTTAAGAATCCAAGTGTGTCCAAGGCCACAACCGACAAAAACGTAAGAATGAAAATGAATAAGAAGAGTTATTGTGTTGTTATCATTGTCTTGGCTTACACTAAACACTGACGGTTCAAGACATCACGTTCACCGCGCAGTAAGTAAGTCCGATGGTTTCAACTAGGGAAGGTTCAAAGCGAAAGCTACCTCTCCTGATGCAATATCTTTTCGCTGAAAGATTGCTGAAATGTAGGCACCTTGTGCGTGCGCCACAATCTCTCTTTCATAGAGGGGATTGTTGGAAATTTGCCTTTGGCGGGGAGATGAGTCCACCCATCTTTGATGAATTAAACACTAGTGTTCCGCATGTTGGAGACCTTTTCTCTTCGCACATGCATGATCTACGAAGTGAGTAGATGACCGTAGGGCCAAGAATCATCAAATTTCATTGAGAAATGAAAGAGGTATTGGTCTACGAAGTAAGGTGTTTGAGGCATGGAAATGTGGTGTGGGACAAATCTACCACATCGGTGGGAATATGAAGAATTGCTCTCTATATAAGTCTCTAATGTGGTAAAGGGTTTGGGACCCCAAGGGGTATCTCATGTGTTTAAAGGAGGGAAGACCTAGATGTGCTTGGTTCATGGCTAAGCCCACACGCGCGCCGCCGCCGCGCGCCCGGTCCGGTCTCGGGCTCGGGTTTCGAGTTTCGAGTTTCGGGTTTTGGGTCATGGGCTGTGGGCTCTGGGCTGTGGACCAGAGAACTCTGCCAAATGTACAGTTTGATCCCTAAAGTTTTATATATACATTTTGGTCCCTAAAGTTTTAATATTTACAGTTTGGTCCCCAGAGTTTCGGTAAAGTTGGTTCTGCCTTCGTTGGAACTGTTTTTTGAGGCATTAATCAACCATTACTTGGCTGATTAACTCCTCCATTAACATCCCATTACTTGGGCATTTGGGCAGCCTCTTTCAATGGCCTTAACAACCATTACTTGGGTTGTTTTAATGGCCTACCTTAATGGCCATTACAGCCTTGTTTTTTGGCAGTTGGACAGCCCCTCTTCCATGCTATATATTGAGCAGTTATTGGCTCAATTCGAACCGAAAGAAGACGAAAACACATGAAAAACGAGACAACAAAAAGCCACGAAACAAAGGATCGAAATTCAAAGCAAAACAATGGTGGCTGAAAATAGTGATCAAACCCTTACATATACACAAGATATACACTACAGAGACACACTATATACACAGAGACAAAAGAGAAGAGTAGATAAAATCTCTTCCTTCCTATTCCATATCTTCAGCAAGTCGATTCATATTTGTTTTATTCGGCAGGCTCAACCTATTGGCTTTGTAGTGTTGAGATTAAAGTGTTATATTATCTTGGGAGACTATTGCCCGCTAACGTAAAAGCATATATACGGGGCAATCTTGTCTTAAGGATAGATGGCTATCCTCGACTCAACACACAACGTTGTAACCATCCGGATTTAGTTGTTTCTTGATTTCGGGATATCAACATTCAAGACACAACAAACTTGCGGCAGTTCTCAACATTGGCTTTGCAAGGTGATCAAGATTCAAGACACAACACACATGCGGCAGTTTTTGAAGATTGACCATTTATTTATCCTTTTGAACATTTGTAATAGTTATTACTTCTCGTACTGATCTATAAAGTACAATAGAGTACCAACAAAACTTTCTGGGAGTAGTGGGAAAAAAAGAAACCGATGAATTAGTGATACTTAAAGACTCCTTTTCTTCTACGGCCTTTCAGATCGCTTGGAATAATCGATACAGAATCTACATAGAGCCCACCTTTTGAATGTCTGCAATCAATCTGCTTTATTGAAAATCTAACTTCAGTAGCAGGGTCGGACCTACTCACTATAAATTCTCCCACCTTGTATTCTATCCAGTTGCCACGCTTTATATCTGCACTTGAATCATCTTGATCGCTATCATGTATGAAGTACTCATTCACTATATGCTACCCATCAGATGTTGACAGTTCCATACAGTGGCGGAACTTGCCCAAAATATTAAGGGGAGCGGTAATTACTATAGGATTTTGTTGGTTCAAAACATGTAAGTAGACACAGTGGAAGTTTAAAATTTTGTTCTACTTACCCAACAATTTCTTCTGGTATGGTTATATGACAATCAAAACATGTAACATAAAACATGAACACTTACAAGTTGTAATATCTGGAGTCTTTAATAAAGGGTGGACACGCGATTCTCTTTTCGACTGCAAGCACAATGCTACGGTGTATTCCTCTGTCAAGAAAGCCAGGAAATCTTGACAGAGGTTTGAGAGAGTTTTATCCTAGACTCTAAGTCTAGAATTTGCTTATGAGAATTAGTGTATAACAACAATGGTTTAGTGCTGTATTTATAGTTACAATTAGGTCAGAAATGAATTAGGGTTGGGCTCTAATCCTGGCCCAAAAACTGAGGTGCAATGGGCCAGTCTGACTGGGCCCACAGCCGGATCGGCATCGCGGCTCAGCCTAGCAAGCGCACCGCGGCGCCTTACGTCAATAATATTTTCTCATTTTTCGTTTAATATATAGATTCAGCACATTAAATCCAAAATCCAATTTTGACTTTAATTAAATAATTTCCATCTAATAGAAATTATCTCATAGTTATTATCAATTTAAATATCTCGATTCCAAATCGAATATTTAATATTTTCTCAATACACCCTTAGATCGAAGAGACAATCGACATAGTGTGACCCTATAGGCCTTCATATATCGACACTAATCCAATTAAGGTCCATACAGAACTCCTAGATTGCGCCGTACGACGAACTCAATATATGAAGTACGTTTACATGAATCCAACAAACATAACCTTTATGTGAGATAATAAATTCCTTTCATTCGCGACACACTCGATCAATCTTAGAATTTTCCATGTGTCTATCCAAATGGCTTGATCACCTTATCTCATCTATATTAGTCGACAACTAGACCATTTCTAAATATGTCTCTTGCATTGGCAATGACTTGGTCGACCTAATATCACTGAGAAGTTGAGTGCTCTCTCGAATATCCAATCGAGGAATGAATCCTATTTTTGGCTCAACTACCACCTTAGTTTACATCATAATGCACCCAACACAAGCCGTATCTTATCCTATAAGGGGTTTAAGCTTAGGACAGGGTCAAAGTACATTGCTTTGTAAACAAGGTGTGTATTGACCTCAAGTCAAAGGACATTTATCTCCCACACGCTGATAACACTCTAGACATGTATAACAAATAGCTGATATGCAGACCATATGTCGACTTATAACATATCATCAATATCTCATTCTCGATGATCATTAGTCGAGGCTATTTTGAGAGTTCCGTTCTATCATTAATATCTCACTCTATTAATGACAACGTAAGCTCAAGGGATGCACATATATGAATAATTGCAAACAATCAAACAATAATTCAATAATTGCAAATGTCATAATTATATTAATCTTATTAATAATATGAATGTGTTCAAGTACATTTGTCTCTAATAATGATTGTCTCTAGGACATATATACTTTCAATTACTAACTAAAATATTATAATTGAAATTTATAAGAACAAAATATAATTTTATCAAAGATTCAAAATAACATCAACACAACAAAAATATAATATATAAAAGGAAAGATGTACCTAGAATTAAAGTGATGTCATTCGTTCTTTTAAAGACTTGAAATCATTAAAAATTGAATCAGAGCTAGAACTTTCAACTATCTCTTTTTCAATATAAACCATCATATTGTCAGCAAGAAATTCATCCTCCATCTTATTACACAACTTTGTCTTGATTATCTTCATTGCTGAAAATGATCTTTCTGTAGTAGCCGTAGAAACAGGAAGAGTTAAGATAAGGCGGATTATCCATTTTGGGAGGATTTTATTTAGGATGTGGACTGGACTCGAGGTTCATTTTCTTCCTGGACCTTAGGCGCATATGCCAAGAATGATCCTGACCTGGAGAATCATACTTTGCTATTAATTCACCTATGGTCCCACTGGGCGTGCCAAATTTGTTCTCGCCCCGAGTTCTGCCTTTTGCCGTTTTATCGGCTGATGAAATCAAGAGAAAAATTGATTCTTAACTTAAGTGATTTGAGCTGAAAACAGAACTCTAATTTCCAGTTATGAGTTCCCCAACTACTCCAGAAAGCGTTAGGACGGTGGTGTGAGTAAACTAAGAGGTAAGAAACATGAATACAGACGAGTAAAGTAAAAGTAAATGATAAAGTAAGGGATAAAAGATAAAGATAGATAAAATTTGAGTTGTTTGATTGATTGTGTGTGTCTATATACAAAAATGCGTTCTATTTATAGTACAAAAGGAGAAAAAAACTGTACAAACGTGTCCCCCATGCCAGCCATCAAATAACCCACCAAGTTTAATGGCCGACTATGGGGGAGGTGGTGCCGATTTTCTCGCCCTCTACTCCTCTTACTCGGATAATGGTCCCTTTCTTTTAGTTGTCGTTGGCCGTTGTCGCTTATGGGGTTCTGAAAATCCTTTTGACTTGGTCGTTGAGGCGTCTGCGTCTGAGTGGGTCCCAGTCGTACCTCTAACTGACAACTTGGTTGAGATGCCTTGGTATCCGATGAAGTTCTTGTAGTCGATGGCTAGGAGTAAATTCGGTTCCGGAATAGTTCGGTTGCACTGAATTCGGCTAAACACTTAGCTATTTTTGAGTGTTAACCCATGGTGAGACATATCTACTGACTGCTCTTTGTTTGATGGTGTGAAAAGATAAAACAAGAAAACTACACTAGCTTTAATTTGTCTAACAAAAGAACAAGTTATTTAGTTAGATATTCGGGATAAGTTAAAATGAAATGACTGACAAATTGATAATTGTACGATATTATTTCTCAATCAGTAGTCCAGTCTTTATAATACAAGTTCTTTTCACAAAGATACGTGAAATTTTGTAATTCATCGATAATTGACACATCTTTTTTTCGTACTAGACTAGATATCCTATGTTTTGATCACTAGCTAGACATGGCATATTGTTTGTCTGATTTTGGAATATCTCAATTTCTCTGTGTAGTGTTTTATTTATGATGATTGTAAGACTTTATTGAGAATTTCCAACTAGTACACGTTAAGTTTGATGGATGTGCAAATTATAAAGTTTTATATTATAAAAAATTTAAAAAAGTTACAGATAATATAGCAATACTAGTGTTACGAGATATTTTCAAAAAATCGTGCAAGTTTGGCAAAAACAAAAAAGGGCAATAATTACTATATCAAGAGTGTCTTAGGCCAACATTTCGGGATTTATGCTCATGTCCTATTCTAGAGGCGATGATTTTAGTACGTTACTAAGAAGTTTTCAGCTAATACGTCAATTTTATTGAGTGTGTAAATAAAGTTCTACATAAGAGAGTGATAAAAAAATCAGGTCATGTAAGGATACTCTTAACGCTATGAGATCTTTTAAAAAATCATACAAGTTTCGAAAAAAATGATTAAACAGACAGTATTACACTACGTTAAGAGTGTCGTTGTGATGTATTAGACCAACACTTTGGGCTCCTTATTCATGTCCTGTTCGTATAAGAATATATTCCTCTTCCGTGCAAATTAATCATTTTGGTTAATCACTTGATATTTCATAGTATCCATTTTTAGTTTTATTTGCAGTGATTGATGCAACATAATATTCTCCACCATTCATTTCAGAAGTGATTGATCATTACATTTTCTAAGCTTGATTTTTGGTTTTGAGTGATTGATCCAACATTTTCAAAGCGTGATTTTTTTCACTTCTAACAATTTGGCTCCTTGTGTGTACACAGCAAGCTTGAAGCCGCTACTTGCTAGTGGAATACCGGAATTGAACTTCTATCCTTATGAGTCGTTTGGACATTATTTGAAATCAGTAATTTAAAATCATGATTATTTGAAGTTAAAGTTTTGTTTGGACATGTAATTTGGATTTCTTAAGTTGTATTTTTTTCTCATTGACATAAAAAACCCCACAAGTTGTGAAAACTATCAAATTTTTCCTAATTCTTATGCAATCTTACCAAATGAGCAAGTCATAGTTATAATAAAATTAAAATATGCGGCTAGAAGCCCTTTCTAAAAAATACAACATCAATTGATCGAACTTTAGTTCAATAAAAAAGAAAATTGAACATGAATATTAGTTTTAACTACTCTTTAATATAAGTCTCCCACATGGTATGGACAATCTCTTCACGTCGAGCATGCATCTTGGATAATTATATCCAATACAATATAAAGTCGATCAATTGGTATATATCTACTAACTTATGGATCTTTTTTTACAAAATATAAACTTATGGATCAAGTTTTATATTTTTAAAAATTTTAAATCATGATTTGGAATCCCAAATCACACCTTTTTGGATGATTTGAGATTTCAAATCATGTCATGAAGTTGAAGTTGAAATTATGTTCAATTTGTATAAATAAATGGTAATTTGAAATTAAATTATGAAATCATGATTTGAAAATGTATGATCAAATTATGGACAAGGCAAGAGGAAATCTTTCAAGACAACAAACATACATGTGCCGTGTATCTGGAGGAACAGTTTAATAACACTCGTCTTGAGAACGTTGCTAATATGGCCGACTATTGTAAGCAATTGAAATTAGTTGCGGATCAATTATCTAATGTTGGCACTCCGATTTCATAAACGAAGATGGTTTTGCAACTAATTAATGGTTTGACAAAGGGTGAGTACTATACACTTGCGACGATGATCCAACAAGTCGATCCCCTCCCTAGCTTCAATAAGGCTCGATCAAAATTGCTATTGGAAGAGACTAGACGTTCTAAACAAGACGAGCATAATCAACATGCGTTAGTGGTTGATACACCAACAAACACCCCTACACCCGCTAGACCACCGCAACAAATAGACCAGCAACAGCAGCGGGGTGGCCGAGGTGGTGGCAAGGGCCGAGGCCACATCAACTGGCATGGCGGCAAAAGACGAGGACGTGGAGGAAAGTCCAATTCTAGTGGACAGTACCAGCAGACCCAATCCAACGCCCAGGCCCAATACCCCTCCTAGAGGGCCAACCCAATTTCGTGGCCGATTACCGGATAGTGGGACTCTACCTCATGCCCTTACCCAACTGCTCTGACCTAGAATTTTGGTCAATGTCAGCAGCCAAGCGTCCTGGGCCCTCCTCCAGGCCCACCCTACACGGCTCAGCAGCATCTGGCCTACTTCTCTCCGACCCAGCAGCAACAACAACAATTGTATGGCCTTATGGCCCCTACTAAACAGGGCCATGAATACATTACTATGAATCTACAACAGCCCAACAATGTCTGGTACATGTATACGGGTGCCACATCCCACCTCACTCATAACTCCGATAATCTCCTTCAACTATTTAATTTGAACAATACTCAATTTACTCTGGTCGGAAATGGTAACCGCATTCTAATTCAAGGCTATGACACTACTCAAACTACACCACCCCACCCTTCATTTCCCTTAAAAAATTCCTAGATTCTCCTAACGTCATTAAAAACTTAATTTATGTTAGGAAATTTGCTAGTGACAATTCAGTATCTATTGAGTTTGACCCTTTTGGTTTTTCTGTGAAGGACCTATGTACGGGGACAACTCTTACGAGATGCAATAGTGTGGGGGACCTATATACTTTCTCCTCCAATTCCGTTGCAAGTGTCAATCCACAAATATCTCTAGCTGCAATCTCTCCATCAACTTGGCACAGTAGACTTGGGCACCCGATATCACCAGTTTTTAATTTACTTGGAAGTCAAAATTTGACTTAATGTCATAAAGGGAAATTTACCCATGATTGCTACTCTTGTCCTCTATGGAAGCATGTTAGACTTCCTTTTAATTCATCTTTGAGTGTAACTTTTTCTCCATTTGATACCATTCACTCGGATTTTTAGACATCTCTCATTACTAGCAAACTGAGTCATAAGTATTATTTGGTGCTATTAGATGATTTTCCTCATTTTCTTTGGGTTTATATTCTCAAATACAAGTCCCAAGTTTACTCCATTTTTCCTGAATTTCGAACATATGTTAAAACTCAGTTTGAAAATAACATCAAAACTTTTCAATGTGACAATAGTCGTGAGTTTGACAGTTTCCCCTTTCATAAATTTTGTGCGGACAATGGCATGGTATTTCAATTCTTTTGCCCCTATACCTCACCTTAGAATGGTAAAGCGGAAAGAATCTTTTGCACCGTTAGCAATATGATCCGTACTATGCTCTTTCATGTTTCTCTCCCCCCTTCCTTTTGGGTCTCGTTGCACATGGTAGCATATATTCTTAATATATTACCAACGCGTACTCTTCAAAACAAAACTCCAACCGAAATTCTCTTCTGTCGAATCCCTTCCTATGGTCACCTTCAGATTTTTGGTTGCCTATGCTACCCGAATCTATCCTCCATGGCTCCTCACAAATTAGCACCTAGGAATACTCCTTGCACTTTCTTGGGTTTCCCTTCGAATCATAGGGGGTATTTATGCTATGATTTGTCCACCAATAAAATCATAGTCTCTTGCCATGTCACATTTGTGGAGCACATTTTTCCATTCACAAACGTCCGAAAAATCTCAAGTCACTGACTATGGCTTCCTTGACAATTCAGATATCTCTTCTCTCATCCAAAATGTCATGTACGGAGCCGCAGTGGACTCCTCATCTAGTCCAACTATTTATCGGGCCCAACCCGTGCCTCAGACCTCTTCCTCTCCCTCCTTCTAAGCCCAACCACAACACGGGCCCAACTATCTGTCACTTTCCCCAATGCGCCAGCCTCCAGTCAGCAACCCAGCCCAGTCACCAGCTCTCTGCCCGAGTCTGACCTCCCTCGTTCGAGCCCAGATCCGATGCAGCCCAACCTAATTCTACAAAATATCACCCGTGTGACCCCTATTACTACACATCTCATGGAAACTCATGCCTAGCACGGGATTTTCAAACCAAAAGTCCACTTTAACCTATCAACTCAAGCGTATCACCTCTACCTAAAAACCCTCAATTAGCCAAGCTTGACCCAAATTGGAATGCGGCCATGCGTAAGGAATTTAATGTGCTCACTTCACAACACACTTGGGATCTTGTTCCAAAACCTCAAGGGGTCAATATGATTCATTGTATGTAGCTATATCGTCACAAATTCAGGGATAGTGGTGATCTTGAATGCCATAAGGCAAGACTTGTGGCAAATGGCACGGGACAACAAAAAGGAGTTGATCGTGGTGAGACCTTCAGTCCAGTGGTTAAACCAGCCACCATTCGTACTGTTTTGAGCATTTCTATGGGTAAGAACTAGATGATTCATCAAATTGATGTGAAAAATGCATTCTTACATGGTGATTTAAAAGAAATTGTCTAGATGCATCAACCACATGGTTTTATGAATCTCTATACTCCTCGACATGTCTATCGTCTTCGAAAGTCACTCTATGGCTTGAAACAAGCTCCTCGGGCTTGGTATAAGCGCTTTGCCAATTACATTATGCAAATCGGGTTCATATGCAGGAAAAGTTATAATTCACTTTTCATTTATCATCAAGGTAACGATACTGCATATCTTTTGCTTTATGTGGATGTCATTGTCTTGATTGCCTCATCTGATGAGTTGAAAAACGAGATCATTAAATTACTCAAATCTGAATTTTCCATGACAAACTTGGGTAAACTGAGTTATTTCTTAGGGATTTCCGTGACCAGATCTGAAAATAATATGTTCTTATGTCAACGTAAATATGCAGAGGGGATTGTTTACATGGCTAAAATAGCAAATTGCAAGATCATGCCTACTCCAGTCGACTCTAAGTCGAAGCTCAACGCCAATGATGAGGATTCGGTGCTTGATCCTTCTCTTTATCAGAGTCTTACTGGTACACTTCAGTATCTTACCTTTTATAGGCATGATATTGTATGTGTTGTTCAACAGGTGTTCTTGTTCATGCATGCACCTAGGGAGCCTTATTTTATCCCTCTTAAACGTATCATTCGGTATATTAAGGGTGTTACATCTTTATCCATCTGCACCGACCAGGTTGATCTCCTATATGGACGCCAATTGGGGAGGTTGTCCTGACACACATCAATCTATTTCCGGCTATTGTTTATTTTTGGGTGATAACCTCATTTCTTGGTCTGCAAAATGACAAGCTATGATTCTTCATTCAAGTGCGAAAGCATAATATAGAGGCGTTGCGAACGTCGTTGCCGAAACTTGTTGGCTTAGAAATCTCCTCCTCGAGCTTCATTATCCCTTACGTAAGACATCTATTGTCTATTGTGATATTTATTGAGATGGATATTCATTTTATTCGTGAGAAGGTCGCTATGGGTAATGTTCGGGTGTTACATGTTCCTTCTTCTTATCAGTACTCAGATATATTTACTAAGGGACTTCCTCGGCAATTGTTCCTTGACTTCAGATCCAGTCTAAGCGTTTGGCATTCTCCCGCTCCGACTGCGGGGGTGTGAGAGAGAATATACTTATTCTCCATATATTCTGTAACTATATTATTGGGTGTAATTATGTAAACTAGATATTCTCATACACTTAGGTTTGTAAATACCTATATATATTGCATTAATGAGAATACTCCAGTCAAGAGAGAATTACACACTTCTACAAATATGTCAAATTTTTGTTGTCATTTATATATTTTAGCAACAATATATTTATTATTGCTAAAATTTTATTGCTAATTCTATACTTTCTTGTAGTGACACTAACAATGTGAAGAATTTTCTGCACTTTCAAATTACCAGAAGCAACAACTACAAATAACCCTCCATAAAGAGCAATATTTATAATCTAAAAGATATGATAGGTTACTTAATATAATAGGTTAAGATAACTTGATACAAAGTAACTTAGTGTAAAAATTCGTTATGATTTGATGTATATATAAGTTTAATCCTAACCTTATGTACAAGATGGTTTTAAACATTCAAAATTTCACTGAAAATCATTCACATGCATATGATGTTTACGTCTGTAATCAAGCATGCTATGTAATCTTTCTTTCTTTATGCGTGGTGGGGTTTATTACTTTATTACAAACTTCTTTTTTGTTTTTACATAAAAGCATATCACATGTATATGATGTTTGATTGATTTTAGGAAGATCTCAATTTCTAATCTAGTTCATTTTTGGTGAAATAAAGAGTTGCTGATACATCTCTTCGTTTATGAGAGTTTATTTGAATTCAGTATTTTCAATGGTCTTAATGCTATGATTGCGCCTTTTGTATATGTAATTGTAAGTGCATATGTATACATTAGTTTATACGTGGATTCCGTTTCGGGGAAGACAAATTGACTGCAATGTATAAATATGTATGTAAAAACTATAAAAATATCAAAAGAATATTATATTAATACCCACAATTTTTTAAACAAACTAATGTTAGTATTAATAATTTTAAAAGTCGAATCCATCAAATATAAATCTGACAGTTTGTAGCTAATACCACAATTCCACCAAGAAAACATTTTGGTTCACTTCATTTTCATTATATGTCATACTACGTACTATCCACTAAGTAAAATTTTGTTCCATTATTGATTATCCATGCATTTCAAAAAGTGGAGCTGGCAAGCTTGTCTCTTTCACCTATTTACTAAGGTTGTCGCAATTGATTATTTATTTTTCATTTCTGACATTTTTGGCCCATTCATTTACTAATGATTAACGACATCACTATAAATTTTTGCCACTTTGAGACCATTCGTTAAAACTTAAAAGTAATAATCACAACACTACAAAAACTGTGGTAATGTTCATGACCAATATTTCTTTAATTTGAGGGTCTTCATCAAGCTAAAAAGTGACACAAAAGATAGATAAATGTCATTTTGTTCTTTCTCTTTTATTAATTTTAATTTCTTGTTGAAATATACCTCACTATATATTGGTACCATTCTTGATTGTGTGTTCATTTCGACTTGTCTTAATCTGTAGACTGTGAATGGTGACTCATTGTTATACCGTCTATCATGACTTGAATGATACAGTTCTAAAATGTATATTTTTATTTTTATTTTAGTTTTGAAATCATAATGACCCGGTTTGATTTGTCAGTAGTCCAATCGTATATCTAAGTTGAATATAACATGAAGTGATCATATCAGTCATTTATAACTTGCATGCCACAATTTTAAGATGTATTTTTTTACTTTTCTATTTGTAACTTTGAAATTATGGCGATCCAGCTTAATTTGTGAGTAATTCAATAGGATAAACAGAACTTGCATGCCATAGTTCACTAATTTTAGTTCCATTTGACGACTTAGCTTCTCTTTACTTTGTGCTTAGTTTTCCCGGATTATATTCCCACGTCAATTTTCCAAAATACAAACGCTGGACAAAACTTAAATACCAGCTCAAAAGCATTCCTTTTTGTGCAAATTACCTATTAGCCTTAGGCCCAACTCTCTGTCCATCCAAAGCCCTTGAAACTATAATGAACTTGGACTTAAAAGTTTGAAATTGACAGTAAACTAATGGGCCTATTCCCTATAATTGGCCCAATATCAAGCCCAAACACCTCACAGAAATATCTCTATCTAGTGGGTCCCACAAGTTGATCCGTGGAAGACCTTACAATCTCACCTAAGAAAACCATCTATGCAAAATGGAGGGCACTACAAAACCACTGCCTTAGAATTTTGGTACATCCTGCATTACAAGTTGTACATCTCCTTTTATTAGAATAAAGTCAATCTTCTTTTTCATATTCCAATTGGCTAACCAATCTAAATTCACAGTTTTGCCCTCCCATCGCTTAGGGGTTGTTTGGTTAGCAGAATTTGGAAAATAATTCTTTTAACCAGTGTTTGAGCTCCTTGCACGCACCTCAAGAATTTTTATGTGATACAGACACAATCCTTATTAAGCTTAGCGAAATCAAGATTGATAATAAGTCATTGAAGTTTTCATAGTGTTCTAGGTACCCGTAACTATGTCCACTAATATTTGGATGGACTGAGAAAATCATCGAGTGCTTTTTGTCTTTGTTGAATTTAGATATGAGATTGTCAATCTACTTCATTGATCACTAGGTTACATTCTTGATGCAAAATTAGAAAATAGTTTTGGGAGAATATTCAGTTGTACTATTTTCAATTTATGTAGCTTATTTTTCTTTTTAATTTGTCCGAGTTTAAAATAATTTAACTTTAAAATTATCGTTTATTTTTAGTGAGATGATTAAAAACTGTAGAAATGTTCAAAATTTATTTTAGACAATAAATTATTATTTTTTTACTTTTACTCACTCAATTGAGACGGAATGAGTAATATTTAAGTTAAAGTTCAATTACCAGAATAGAATTAGCTCTAACTTAATTCACTTATCAAACGACCCCTAACATCACTCCACATCCAATGGCTACAAATCAAACACATATCAAAAAACACAATAAAAAAAGTGTAAGGTCAAAGAACACACACCAGTACAAAAAAGGTGCTGTTTTGCAAAATCCTGTGGGACTCCCTCACTTTATATTTAAACTATTTAAAAAATACCCCAAGTTTTAGCTGACAGAATTTCAGAAAAGTGTAAAACCATGGGCAGGATTATCTGTAATCACAAAACCAGCAACTCAATCTTGTATAAACCTTCATATTCTCTCTTATTTCTCTTCTCAAACAAATACATTCACAAAATTGCACTCAAAAATACCAAAAAAATCAATTCTTGCTCTCTTTTTTGCACCTTTTAGCAGCTTTTTTCTTCAAAGATTGAAACTTTACGTTAAAAAAAAAAACAAGTCTTTATTACTCTGGTGATGTTTACTTAACTTTCTTATCTTTTGTTCAGTCTATTAGTAATAATTCTTGGGTTTTGGGGTAGTTTTATTTTCAGATTTTAGCACCATTTTGGCCCATAGTTTTGATATAATTGTACTTGTCATAACATTTTGCCTTGTGGGGTTTTCAAGATTTTGAATTTTCAATATTTTGGCTAGTGGGGTTCTCAAGATTTTGAGTTTTCTTGATATTTTTAAGTCTTAGTATTAATTCTTGGGTTTTGGGGTAGTTTTGTTTTATGTTTTAGTACCATTTTGGCCCATAGTTTTGACATAATTGTACTTATCATAACATTTTGGCTTGTGGGGTTTTCAAGATTTTGAGTTTTCTTGATATTTTAATGGATTCTAGTAGTATATATTCAAATATGGGACCTGGTATGTTAGGATTAGAAATGTCATTGCACCATCAAATCCCTCAACAAAACCCTCACCACTCCATGCATCAACAACCCCCACCCCACCCCCAACCCCCAACCCAACCCCACCCCATAGTTTATCCATTTGGTAACAAGGCTAAAAATCAAAGCTTGAATTTTAGTGATGATGATGAGCCTAACAATAGTGCTGATGATGGGAAGAGAAGCAATAATAATAGTAGTAATAAAACATGTCCATGGCAAAGAATGAAGTGGACTGATAATATGGTGAGGTTGTTAATTATGGTTGTTTATTATATTGGTGATGAAGTTGGTTCTGAAGGAAATACCAATAATGACCCTAGTGGGAAAAAGAAAAGTGGTGGTGGTAGTGGAGGTGTTTTGCAAAAAAAAGGTAAGTGGAAATCAGTTTCAAGGGCAATGATGGAAAGGGGATTTTATGTGTCACCACAACAATGTGAAGACAAATTCAATGACTTGAATAAGAGGTATAAAAGGGTTAATGATATTCTTGGTAAAGGGACAGCTTGTAGAGTTGTGGAGAATCAAAGTTTACTTGAAACAATGGATCATTTATCAACAAAAATGAAAGAAGAAGTGAAGAAATTGTTGAATTCTAAGCACTTGTTTTTTAGAGAAATGTGTGCTTATCATAATAGTTGTGGTCATAATAGTAATGGTGGTAGTGCTAGTGGTAGTGGTGGACCAATTGTTGAGGGTAATTCACAAGTTCATCAAAACCAATTAGACCAACAACAAAGGTGTTTGCATTCATCAGAAAATGCAAATGCAAGAATTGAGGTTAGTTTTGCAAAAGGGTCAGAAATGCAAAAAGTGGTTAGTGGTGAAAATGATGATGAGGATGACGATGAGGACGAGGAGGAAGATGAGGAGGATGACGATGATGAGGTGTCCGGTCACCACGAAGATGATGATGACGTGGTTGAAAGATCAAGAAAGAGGCAAAAAATTGGGTCTTTAATATCACCAATGGTACAACAATTGAGTACAGAATTGGCTAATGTGAGTCCACTTGAGAAGAGGCAATGGTTAAAAGCAAAAATGATGCAATTGGAAGAACAACATATTGGTTATTTGTGTCAATCTTTTGAGCTACAAAAGCAAAGATTGAAATGGGAGAAATTTACAGGCAAGAAGGAAAGGGAGATGGAAAGGGAAAAGCTTATAAATGAGAGGAAAAAATTGGAGAATGAAAGAATGGTGTTTTTGTTGAAGCAAAAAGAGCTTGAGCTTCTTGATTTTCATCAGCAACAGCCAAACATTAACAATAGAAATAGTGACCCTTCTTCTGTTACTGGATGAAAAGTTGTAGTTCAAGATACAATATGTAAATAAATATTAATATGCTTTTGTCTTGTGTTTTTTCCAAATTTGAATCTTGAATCAAGTTTTTTTTTAGCTTCTTCGTAGACTACAAACTTACCTCTTCAAACCCTACTTATGAGAATTATGATATTTCAAACCCAATTTATGAGATTACACATGAGATATGAGATTCCTACCTATTCAAATTCTACTTATGAGATTTCAAACCCAATTTATGAGATTCCACATGAGATTCTTACCTATTCAAATCCTACTTATGAGATTTCAAATCCAATTTATGAAATTACACATGAGATTCTTACCTATTCAAATCCTACTTGTGAGATTTCAAAACCCAATTTATGAGATTACAATGTTGTTAAATCACACTTTAGACCAATGAAAGTGTTATGCAAATGCAAGAATTGACGCTAGTTTTGTAAAGCGATGAAAAATGCAAAAAGGGGTTAATGGGGAAATGATGATGAGGACGATGATGAGGTGTCCCATCACCACGATCACCATAGCCACGAAGATGACGATGACGTGGGCGAAAGATCTAAGAAAATGGTACAACAATTGAGTACAGAATTGGCTAATGTAAGTCCACATGAGAAGAAGCTGTTAGAATATTAGAATACAATAATTATGGTAAGTAATAAAATGATAATTATGAATATCTTAATTAGAAAGAAGATTATTAGGGATTGATTATTGATTAGGAAAATTAGAGGATTAATTTTCTCTTCACATTTATTTGTATAATGTGTATATATTATTTTCTTAATGTAGGAATACAATTGATGAAAATATTTTTAAATTATTACATGGTATCGGCTGAAATTTTCTTTCATTTTTTTTTTTATTTTCGTTTCTCCGTTAGTGGTCATCATCCATCCCAACCAATTATGTCTGAGTCCAAATCATCTTTTCATTCTGTCTTTATTGTCTCAAACATCAAACCACATGTTTTCGTCAAATTAGAAATGGAAAACGTTCATTATGCAACTTGGGCGGAATTATTCAAAATATGTTGTCGTGCTCACAAAGTTCTTCATCATATAATTCATTCAAAAGATGGAAAGGGGAAGGAACTAACATCCAATGCAGAAAAGGAACTATGGGATACACTTGATGCCACAGTCCTTGGTTGGATTTATGCAACAATCTTCACCGACTTGTTGAATACAATAATGGAACCAGATTCAATAGCCATGGCGGCTTGGGAACGCTTGCGAGATATCTTTCAAGATAACCAAAATTCTCGCGTTGTTACATTGGAGCAGGAGTTCTCAACCATTGACATGGCGGATTTCCCTAATGTTTCTGCATATTGTCAATGCCTCAAAGTGTTGGCAGATCAATTAAGAAACATTGGTTCACCGATTACTAATAACCGGTTAGTCTTACAACTGGTTGTCGGTCTCATCGATGCGTATAGCGGTTTGGAAACACTAATCCATCAAAGTAACCTCTACCTTTATTTTATCAAGCACGGTCCATGTTTGTGGTTGTAGAGTCGGACTTTGCAAAAAAGGCCTCAACTATTTCAAATTCCGTCATGATTGCCACTTCCTCAAATTATGGTAATTTTTTTATCCTTCTCAACAAAATAAGGGACAACAAGGACATAATAATAATAAGAATAAGGGTGGAAATCGCGAAAATAACAAAGGTGGAGGCCACCGAAAATCCGGTGGCGGCAGAAATAGCGGCAACACCAACACATCGTGGCGGGCAAGATGATGTGAAGACAAATGGAGCAGTAACAGCGGGCCTGGCAGCGGTGGCCTTGGGTCATACCGCCCGGTAGGAGTCCCAACAGGGAATTGGTCCAGGTCGCCCCAACGGCCCACTGGCCAGTCCCAGCCCACTAATTATTTTCCTCAATATTCAAATAATGGGCAGAATCACAGACAGGACCAGCAGGCCCATTTCGCTGGGTCTGTTTCGGCAGACAGCAATATTGGGCTACTGCCGACCCAGTGGCAGGAGGCTCATTCAACAGTGGCCCACCCCACGGATATTGAGTCCTCCATGCACACCCTTGGACTCAACCCACCAGATTCAAATTGGTATATGGACTCCGCATCGATATCCCATATGACGTCCTTCCCAAGGTAATCTCTCTTCCTATTTTAATTTGAGCAATGATAATAGTATAGTTGTCGGAAATGACCATTCAATTCCAGTAAAAGGGTATGGTTCTAGAAAATTGTCACCACCAAACTCACCACTAATTTTAAAGAATGTCCTTCATGCTCCTAAATTAATTAAAAACTTGATCTCTGTTAGAAAGTTTACTACTGATAATTGAGTATTTGTTCGTTTTGACCCTTTTGGATTTTTCGTACATGATTTTCAGACGGGGAAGCATCTCATGAGATGTGATAGCAAAGGGGAGCTCTATCCAATAAATTTACCTAATCAACAGTCCAAGTTTCCATATACTTTTGCAGCCTTGGCACCATCTTTATGGAACAGACGTTTGGGACATCCGGGAGAGTCTGTTTTGGCCTCTCTTAAACAAAATAAATTTATTTCGTGTACCCAAACACGTACTCTAAATAAGTGTCATTCTTGTGCACTTGGTAAACATATTAAATTTTTATTTCTTCTACTTCGTGCACCCTTATGCCATTTGATATTTTACATTGTGATATTTGGACATCACCCGTTTTGAGTTCTTCTGGTCATAGATATTATTTGCTCATACTAGATGACTACTCTAATTATTTGTGGACATTCTCTTTGTCGAAAAAATCACAAGTGTTTTCCACTTTTCTCACATTTAGAGCATTCATCCGAACTCAATTTGAACGGGATATCAAAAATATTCAATGTGATAATGGGAGGGAGTTTGACAATAATCAGTTTTGGGATTTTTTTCAACACAAATGGTCTAAATTTTCATCTGTCTTGTCCTCACATATCATCACAAAATGGGAAGGCGAAACGCAAAATTAGAACCATAAATAATATTGTTAGAATATCTCTTGCTCATGCTTCACTACCCCCCATATTTTGGCATCATGCACTCCAAATGACCACTTACCAATTGAATATTTTTCCTAATAAAAACATGTCTTACCAAGCTCCACTAAAGATGTTTTATTTACGAGAGCCCTTCTATCTTCGTTTAAGAGTGTTTAATTGCCTTTGCTACTCCCTCTTTCCATCCAACACAATCACAAAACTCCAACCCCGGTCTACTCCATGTGTCTTCTTGGGATATCCTACCAATCATTGTGGTTACAAATGTTACGCCATTTCTTCCAAAAAAATAATTATAAGTCGTCACGTAATTTTTGATGAAACGATAATTCCATTTGCCAAGATACATGAAACCGGAACTCACGCCTATGATTTTTTGGATGATGATAAGCTTTCGTATCTAACACATTTTTTCCACAGCTCGGTACCCACTGTTTGCGTTGGAAATACGGGTTTGGGCCCACTAGACCAAAGAACGATGGCCCAGCCGCTTGACGATTCAGCAGCAGCTTGGGGCTTCGGTTATGAGGCCCACTCACCCTCTCTCACTCTCACAATCCACATAGGAACAACCCTAGGAAGTTTGGGCCACCTCTCTTCTCCAGGCCAAATTCCGAACCCAGTGGTCACTCTCCCAAGCAGGGCGGCTCAGCCCACTGCCATTGGGCCGCCTAACAGTTTGAATTCCTCACTCTCGTGTAGTGGCGTCCAGTCCACTGGCCTTGCAAATCGTCCGGTCACCCGTAGTCAACATGGAATTGTCAAATCCAATACCAAATATAGCCTACACACCCAGGTCTCGAAATCACCTTTGCCTCGTAACCCAGTGTCTGCTCTAAAGGACCCGAATTGAAAAATGGTCATGGATGATGAATATCACGCTCTAATTAAAAATAGGACGTGGGATTTAGTACCTCGTCCATCTAATGCCAATATAATTCGGTCTATGTGGATTTTCAGTCATAAAGAAAAATCTGATGGAACTTTTGAGTGGCATAAGGCCCGTCTTGTAGGTGATGGGAAGACACATCAGATTGATGTAGATTGCGGGGAGATGTTCACTCCAGTGGTCAAACTGGCAACTATCATAATAGTTCTAAACATGTCTCTCTCAAAAGGATGACCCCTTCATCAACTGGAAGTCAAAAATGCCTTCCTCCATAGACACCTCAATGAATCTGTCTACATGCACCAACCGTTGGGATACAGAGATCTCAAATATCCAAATCATGTGTGTTTGCTATCATTATATGGACTGAAGCAGGCCCCCGAGGCATGGTATAAGCGGTTTGCGAATTTTGTGTCACACATTGATTTTTCTCACAGTCGTTCCGATAATTCTCTATTTATTTATCGTCAGGGTATTAATATTGCTTATCTTCTTTTATATGTGGATGATATTATCCTAACAACATCATCATACTCTCTTCGCAAGTTTATCATGTCACAGCTTGGTTCCGAATTTGCTATGAAAGATCTTGGTCCACTACACTACTTTCTAGGAATTTCTGTGACACGCCATGCAGATGGATTATTTCTCTCCTAGAAGAAGTATGCATCTGAGATTGTTGAACGAGCTGGAATGTCATCTTGCAAACCTTCGGCAACTCCGGTAGACACTAAGTCTAAATTGAGTGTCACCTCAAGTAAACCATTTGCCGATCCAACATTATACCGCAGCCTAGCAGGAGTTTTGCAGTATCTCACGTTCACCATGCCGGATATTACTTATGCAGTGCAACAAGTGTGCTTATTCATACATAATCCGATGGAGGAATATATGCATGCTCTAAAACGCATTGTGCGATATATTCAGGGCACTCTGGGGTATGGATTACATCTATACTCATCCTCCGTTTCCAAACTTGTCACTTACACGGATGCGACTGGGCAGGTTGTCCCGACACCAGACGCTCCACCTCAGGTTATTATGTCTTCCTCGGTGACAATTTGATCTCCTGGTCTTCAAAAAGACAAGCCACAATATCACGTTCAAGTGCTGAAGTAGAATATGGTGATGTTGCCAATGTTGTGTCCGACTCATGTTGGATTAGAAATCAGTTACTTGAACTTCATTGCCCAATGCCAAAAGCCACACTGGTATACTATGATAATGTTAGTGTAATCTATCTCTCAGGGAATCCGATCAATCATCAACGCACTAAACATATTGAGTTAGATATCCATTTTGTTCATGAGAAGGTCGCTCGCGGACAAGTGCGAGTGTTACATGTCCCGACACGCCATCAAATCGCAGATATTTTCACAAAAGGACTTCCGCTGGTATTATTTGAAAATTTTCGGCACAGTCTCTGCATTCGCCGCCCTCCGGCTTCGACTGCGGGGGAGTGTTAGAATATTAGAATACAATAATTAGAATAATTATTTATTATAATTAATTATGGTATCATTTTATGTATGGTAAGTAGTAAAATGATAATTAGGAATATGTTAATTAGGAAGAAGATTATTAGGGATTGATTATTGATTAGGAAGATTAGATGCTTGATTTCCTCTTCACATTTATTTGTATATTGTGTATATATTATTCCTTTAATGGAGGAATACAATTGAGGAAAACATTTTCAAATTATTACCGAAGCAATGGTTAAAAAGTAAAATGATGCAATTGGAAGAACATGTTGGTTATTTGTGTCAATCTTTTGAGCTACAAAAGCGAAGGTTGAAATGGGAGAAATTTACAAGCAAGAAGGAAAGGGAAATGGAAAGGGAAATGGAAAGGGAAAAGCTGATAAATGAGAGGAAAAAGTTGAAGAAAGAATGGTGCTTTTTTGAAGCAAAAAAAACTTGAGCTTCTTGATTTTCATCATCAACAACAGCCAAATTTCAGCAATAGAAATAGTGACCCTTGTTCTATTACTGGATGAAAAGTTGCTGATCAAGATACAATTATGTAAATAAATATATTATGATGCTTTTGTCTTGTGTTTTTGCAAATTTGAATCTTGAATGAAGGTATTTTTTAGCTTCTTCATAGTCTTATAGTCTTGAATTTGTCTGTTTTGGTTTTAGTTTAATCTTATATGATGAATCACATTTTTCTTACTCTTGGATTTTGTCTTCATTTGTTTTGTTTTCTTCTTTATTGTCTGCTGTACAACTACACATTCATATATCACCAATGACGCCAAAATAAGATGATAATTGAAGAGAATATGAACAAACTAAAATATTGTAAAGATTGAATTTTGAATACTGACATCAAGCAAAACATAGTGTTGGCAAAAAAAAAAGGACGACACGCCCAGTGGGACTCGAACCCACAATCGCTTGATTAGAAGTCAAGCGCCTTATCCATTAGGCCATGGGCGCTTCTTGCCTATAGTTTGTCGTTGTATTAATTATAATGCAAATTCTATTAGAGATACAACTACAGGTCAATCCCAAGCAAATTCACGAGTTATATACTGTGTTACGATCACCTCAATAAAAAGTCCAGAGAATAATTTTTTTTAGCGTGTACCAAAGTGGAGAATTTGGATCAGATTAATAAGCTTACGGCCATTGAACGTAATCCCACAAGTGGGATCTGTATCAAACAAACTATGATCGACTATATAAAAATTCTTTCTATCCATTTGTTTCATTTAAGCCTGTCTCTAAAACTAAAAGTTCTCTAAATTTTTTTATATAAACTATTCCATTCTTCATTATGAACTAACAAGTCTCGGGTCAAGGATTTTTGTCTTGTGATAAAAAAGAGAGCTGGGTAAAATAAACTCTCTTCATAAGGAAGCATGAGCTTAGTCAAGTAAAATTGGAATTGTGTTGTTTGATGCTTCTATTGAAAACTAATTAGTGAGGCCATGTCGATACGATTAAATATGCATTAGAAAAGTCAATTCCTCCCATACGATATCCAATAAATCAGGCCAACTCCTAAACCGCCGGCTTTAATAGAACAATATTGTGACAACTTAGACTTAAGTGGTCTTGGGTCAAATTAATAAAGTTACATCCATTAACAAATTTGAACATAGTTTATGCGCTATTAATGTAGTGGCTTATCGTGCATTTGACAAACTCACACCATCCATTTTAAATAAAATTCGTCCCCTGAACACACGAACAATCCAATTCGTGGAATTTCGTTTCCTCTTTAGAATCTTTTTTTCTACATGTTTCTCAGTAAAGGAGACATCCACGAGGAACTCTTTTTCATATCTTACCACTTCTTGCAATTGTTCGTTCATAGCAAGATAAGTGTTTGATAACAGCACAACGTGCTGCTTCAATGTCCTAATATGAAAGACTACTATCTCTACAATTTTTGGTGAAAGACTCATAATGAACACTGAACCTAAAGTAAACATATAACACGACTAAAAACCAAAAATAAATAAAGAGTTGCATGAATTACTAATTAGTTCTTCTCTAAGATGATATACGAGTAATTTAATATGAGTTTTTCTTTGTTTTCTTTTAGAGGGGGTGAGAGATTGAACATTTCACGCATGCAATGTAAGCTAACAAAGCTAAATGTAAACAAAGAAAACGAGAGCTCCAAATCTAAATTAATATTTCTTTTGGAATTAAAGGGATAATATACACCTCTCCAAACTGGAACGTATGAAGATATTTGATTTTTTTTGAAACTGGTAATTGTGTATTCCTCCTCATTAAGGATATGTTGGAGACCTTCAAAAGTGTTACAGTAGAAATATAAAGAAGGAAATAAAAATACTTACATGGATTTTAATAATTCTATAAATTGATCTATACCTTCTAATCCTATCTCGTTACACCAAAAGTAGAAAGATACTATACAATTTCATTTAACTTTCTGAATGAAATTGGATCTTCAAAATCTTGAAACCTCTATTTCTTCTGACTTTTAATACTTCCCCTCTTTCCCCTCTCTCCACATTGTCCACCAAATGCAATGTAGTATTATCCTCTATTTCTTCTGACTTTTACTACTTCCCCGAGCAAGTCTGCAGTGTGTTTAGGCATAGTCCAATTAGTCCCCACAAAGTTGTGTAATAAGGACCACAATTGTGCAGAAATAAGTGCTTGTTGGTCTCATTAGTTTCATTGCACAAAAAATATCTTGAAACTATGATGGCACATTTTCTCTTTAAAAATTCTTGTGTCAAACAAGCTCTTCTTGCCACCAGCCATGTGAAGCATTTCACCTTGTTAGGGGCAGGGCCCTTCCATATGCTTCTCCATAACTTTGGTTGCTCTCTATTCTGAATATTCCCCTCCCTTTTGTAGGCCCCTTTTACTGAGAATTTTCCATCACTGTTATGCTTCCATCTCAAGGTGTCTGGATAATTGTTGGTACCAATAAAATCACTAATTTTGCTTAACAGGTTGACAACCTTTTCCACTTCCCAGTCATTCAGCAATCTCCTAAAGGATAGGTTCCAACCCTTTGCACTCCACATCTCATCTATTGTGTTGTCTGAATTGTTACAGAGAATGAACAAATCTAGGAAGACATCCATCAATGGAGCTTGTTCCTTCCATGCATCTCTCCAGAATCTTGCTCTCTTTCCATCACCTACTGTTATCTGCACATTACTTTCTATCTTGGGCCACAAGCCTCTGATTGTCCTCCATGCTCCCACCCCATAAGTGCACGTATTCTCTCTAGTACGCCAAGGATTTAATTCACCAAACTTGCTCTTAATCACATCTTTCCATAATGCATTCTCTTCACTGTTGTACCTCCATAACCACTTCATCAACAAGCAATTATTCAGAGCTTTTAAGTTTTTGATGCCCAATTCACCGCTTTCTTTACTCTTCATTGTTGTCTGTCATTTCACCAGCTTTTAACCCTTCCCCTCATCGCATCCATGCCATAGGAAATCTCTTCTAAGCTTATTCAATTTTTTCTGAACATAAAAAGGTAAAGGAAATAATGACATAACATATATGGGAAGAGAGTCTAAAACAGAGTTGATAAGAATGAGTCTTCCCCCCAAAGATAAGGGCCAGGTAAAGGAAATAATGACATAACTTCAAAATGTCATCTTTCATTGTCTCCCAAAAAGCTAAATAGAATGACATAGGAAAACCATCAGGGCCAGGTGCCTTCTCCATAGCACACATTTTTAAGCACTCCAGAACCTCTGCTTTATTAAATTGTCTTTGAATCCACTCTTGCTCTTCCATAGTGATCCCACTGATATCATGAATCACCAAGTCTGGCCTCCATTCTTCTGTTTCTTTGTAAAGAACCTTGTAGAAGTTTTGGATAGCTTACTTGATCTCCTCTGAATCAGTCACCTCATTACCCTCCACTTTTAGATTATCAATGGAATTAACCCTCTTGTGAGATGTTGTTATCCTGTGAAAGTATTTTGTGTTTTTGTCTCCTTGCTTCAGCCATTGTATTTTGGACCTTTGTTTCCAAGCAATCTCCTTTTTCTTGCTACTTCCTCAAATTTCATAGCTAAGTTTGCTTTCTGTACAGCCTCATCATCTGTAAGTATTCTTTGCTCTTGTACAGCCTCCCAATTAGCCAGTTGATTCAGGATATCCTCCTTTCTCTGTTTTTAGTTGCACCTATTGTTCTTACTCCATTCCTTTAGTTTCTCTTTTAGCTTCTTTAGTTTTTCAGTCAAAACAAAACCAGGCCTCCCTTCTACCACAAATGAACTCCACCACAATTTCACCTGTTCCTTGAAACCCTCTACCCTCATCCACTAGTTCTCAAATCTAAAATAAGATTTTTTAAAGTTCAGCTCTCCACAAGTTAGCAAAATAGGATTATGATCAGATTTTATCTTAGGAAATACTAACTGTTTAATAAGAGAGAATTGTTCCTCCCATTCTGAAGAATAAAGAAATCTGTCAATTCTAGAAGCACTTCTATGATTTCCCCCTCTCTTCCATGTGAAGGATCCTCCAAATAAAGGAGGATCCACAAGCTCCAGTTCTTCTATAATACATTCAGAAAACTCAGTCATGGCTCCATTAATTCTCTAACAGTTTGTTCTCTCCATGGGGATATCTGATGACATTAAAGTCACCCCCACCACCCATGGCCCTGCCCACTTTGTCCTTGTTGAGTCAAGTTCTCTCAATAACCCCTTTTTTCAATTTTTTTACAATCAGCATATACTGCTGTTAGAAATCAAGTAAAATATGCATTTTGTCCTGTCATTTTGCAGGTTATACATTGATTGTCACACTCTACCATTTTCCATTCACATACTCTCATATCCCATAGGATCAATATTCCCCCACTTCTCTCCCTAGCCTCCAAATGCACCTCCCCCACCATCTGTTATCCCAAATACTCTGTATTATATTATTTACACTGCCCTCTATTTTAGTTTCTACCAGAATATACACATCTGCTCCCCACTAACTTATTAAATTCCTGACTACTCCCCTCTTTCTATCCTCATTGAGCCCCCTCACATTTCACGACACCACTTGTATCCTCATTGATGCCTAATAACTAAATTCCTCCATCTTCTTCTAGGTTCATCATTAAATATTCATCCCCTTGAGTCGAATTCTCAGAAAGGATTTCCTCTGTTAGAAATTTCTCTGGTTATGTACTTCTGGTGCCATCTGCATGTGCTTCTCCATCTCTTTGTCTATTACTGAGTGTTGAAAGGGCTTACTTGAGTCTCCCAAGCCCAAATTAATAAACTCAGAGAAGGGTTCTGTGAATTTAATATTAATCCAGAACCAGTCGAACCTTGTTTCTTCTGGGTAAGTACCTTTGGTTGGTAACCACCAGTTGAGTTTCAAGATCGAAACTTGTCTTCTCCATTCACCCATGATAACATGCTCTGCATCATTCCTTGTTTGAAATTCGAATTGGAAAAGAAATCCATTCATATCATAGACCTGAACATTCTGAGCCCCCTTCCATGTCTGTTGGGCCCAATTTCGAACCTCGTTGCGAACTCGTGCATCTTCTCCTCCACAGAACCTTCCTACAAGACATCGGCTGAGAATGCTCCTGTCATCAGTGGTTGAGGAGGTCTTCAACAGTGAATCTTCCTTAGTTACTACCATATTTTTCTGGCTCCATTTGCTATTGTGCAGTGCTTCTTTGTAGTTCCCCTTCCCAGTGATTGTATTAAGATTATGCACCCTTTTTTCTCTGCACTTTTGATACCAAACTCCCCACCCCTTATTTAATGTGTTTTCAGGTATAATAATCACTTTTGTGAACAATAAATATTTGTCGAAAAATCACAGCAACTCCAAAACTTGAAGCTTTTCCCTTTGTTCTATGTTGCTTCCTTTAGTCTTTTACAAAAGCCAAAGTAAGGCTCCCCTGCTCAACACCATGTCTCAGAAGAGGAGGTTGTCTCTGTTAAATCATATGATTTGCCTCCCTGTCATAAGTATAACCTGTTCTCCATGAAA
Source organism: Anisodus tanguticus (assembly GCA_034509755.1). Classification (NCBI taxonomy): domain Eukaryota; kingdom Viridiplantae; phylum Streptophyta; class Magnoliopsida; order Solanales; family Solanaceae; genus Anisodus; species Anisodus tanguticus. The sequence goes on along the minus strand of CM067555.1, from coordinate 2,345,380 downwards.
AAAAAGACGTAAAGAAGAGCTAGATGGATCTCCAATGGTAGAAGACCACCGGAGGGGATCCTAGACACCCTGAAGGGATCTCTAATGTCCACCTAGGGAAGAGTGCCTGAGAGCATTATTGCTTGCTCTTGAATATAATATACTAAAATTTAGTCAAGATATTTGAATTCATATCTCATAAACATTACTGAACCTCAGCAGAATAAAAATGATAATCAATGTTGGTAGAGTTATAATAAAATATAGTTATAAAGAGGTCCGAATGTAGGGTGTCAAATTTCAATAATAGAAGCCAAAAAATGTGAAGTGATTTTTTCTTCTTTGTTTACATGTTGGTATATTACTAGTACTACCCATTTAGGGATGTCAATTGGACGGGGCGGGTGCGGTCCCCTCCCCCGTATCTGTCAGAAAATTTTATATTTGTCACCTACCCGTCACGGGTGGCGGGTATAATTTCAACATTCATACTCGTCTAGGTGAGTATATTCCTAAATACACACTCGCTCCACCACCAAGTGGATATCTGCCACCCACCAATACCCGCATGTACCCGCCAATACCGGCATGTATCCGCCAATCATATTTTGTAATCAATTCATTTGTGATCAATACAAAATAGTGATCAAACCCAAAACAAAAAAAACTTATAAATTAAATTAATACATTATATAAACACGACAAACTACATAAAAAATACTAATGTCTCCATAAATACTTAAAGCAATACATGCTTCTTCATTTGAGAACATCTTGAAAGAACAATGTGCTGAATAAACCCAACCATTGCTCTCCAAGGACCCAGTGAACAATGAGATATTTCAGGTAATTCATTATTCAACAGAGGACTTGAGTATCATATTCCTCAAGATCACATATTTTCATCTCCTTGACATCACCATCACCTGCATAATGTATACTCAAAGTAATTAGAGTCTAACTTCAATTTAATACAACATAAATAATTTAATCAAATTAATGTTACCTTTAATATCCGCCCAAATCCAGTTTTGAGTACACATCAATGCCTCCACCGTTTCCGGCAAAAGTCGACTACGATAAGGATCAAGTACACGTCCACTAGTGCTAAATGCAGATTTCGATGGGACGGTAGAAACTAGAATGTTCAATATATTCCTTGCTATTTGTTGGAGAACGGGATAATTATTTCCATTTGTTTTCCACCAATAATGAATATCGAAATCATCCATAAGTGGTACAGTTTCAGCTTCCAAGTACTTCTCCAAATCAGATTTTAGTCCAACGTTACTATTGTCTCGTGACACAAATTGTGCAAACTCTTGCATGTACCCCATTCACATACTACTTGTAACATCAGTTGAAGACACGTGGCTACTACTAGCTGGATTATTACCATTTTTGTACCCATTCTCATCCATCAATTCCTTTAGAAAATCATAAATCCTTTTTATCTCAACATCAAGCGCATCATAAATTTTAGCAAAGTAAAATCGAATAAGAGCCATTTTGAACTTATGATCAAGTATAGTTGCCACGCCCATAAGACCATTAAATCTAACCAATACTTATTGTATTTCTCTAGCATTACCTCGACTTTTCCTATATAAATGGTAGGTGAGGACAACCAGTTGATTAATAAGATTCTAATTTCACAAATTCTAGGAAAATAAATATTGGCAGTAGGATACGTCGATGCAGAAAATTGATGTGTAATATCATTAAACACTTTCAATAGTTCACATATTTTCACAACATTATCCCAATCTTCACTAAGTGGTGGATATTTGTACAAATTATCTCGAGCACTTAAAACAACAATTAGTGATGGGTGTGCTTTTGTATTTACATTTCGACGATGTGTTTTTAAAGTCAGTAATTAGTGATGGTGTCGTTTAGAAGAAAACATCACAAAATCCAATTACATTTTTAAAAAGTTAGGCATGGCCAAAGCACCATACTAAACATTTTCAGATAATAATACAACTACCACTTAGGCCCTAAATATATTCAGATAATACAAAACACAAATTCATGATAAACTTGCACCAAGAAAAACAAAAGGGATGAATTTTTAGAAGGTTGTTGACACATCTTTAGTAGTGGGCATTGCATGTAAGCACACATGTTTTAACAAAATATGAACTTTTTTCCTTTGAAAATAACTACCAAAACATAATTGATTATTTGTGTTCTTAAAAGAACCCAAAGACATGTTCAGTTTGAAAATCAACCAGCTTAGAGTAATTTATTTGGTTCACGGTTATAAAACCAGAACATATAGTTTTTAAACCAAAAATGTTTTTCTAAATTTTATCACAAATGAAAACAAAATCAAACATTTTGTTCTCACAGTAGTAGGTCCTCTTAATCAATACATGTTGTCAGGGTCTTAGGGACATAGAGGCGTGAACGCTGATGGCGGCGTGACGGAGAACGAGAGAGAGAGGAGAGACGGTAATTGGAAGAGACTAAAGAGTGAACGAGAGGGAGGCGTGAAGACCGAAGAGTGAAGACTGCTGAACTTGAGTAAGGACTAAGTGTAAGTGAGTAGGGTTTTGCCTACTCATTTATTATTGGCATTGGGCTTATGGGCTTACGGACTGCTACAACTATTACTAGACTTATGGGGCGGGTAGGCGGGCGGTTGGATGCGGGGCGGAGGAGGCGGGTATGAGGCGGGTATAGCTGCAAATCCACCACCTACTACCCGTCAAAGTTATACTCATAACCGCCCCAACTGAGACGGGTACAGTGAGAAATTCACAAAATTATATCCACCGGCCATCCCTATACCCATTAATTTGCATGGAGTTCTTTTTTTTTCTTTTTAAAAAATAAGTATGCATTTGCAATCTCAAGTTGTAACGTAAGGGGCCCAAATCACGTGACTCCCCTACCTAACGGACTCGTCAATCGTAAACAAACATCTGTAACGGTTCCCCCATTCTTCACAAATGCATTCCCTTAACGGTGCACCTCCCAAACGTTACCTTTCACGTCGTCTATTCTCTCCGTTCCAAACCCTAACTAACGTACATCCAAACCCCCAATGACTTCTTGTGACGACGATTTCTCTCTCCTCGCTGACGATAACGGCGCCGTCACCGTCGCCGTTACTCCTTCCACTACCAACCATACCTACCACCACCAGCCTTTCTCACACCGTTACAAACCGCCACAACTCCATCCCGCCGGTAGTCCGAAGAACATTTCCGGTGATGACGACGACGGTGATGGATACAGCGATAACAACACGCAGCCGTATCACATAAATCCTTACGAAAATGATTCAATTCCGTTCGAAAACGACGTCAATGTGAATAGATCTAGAGTTAATTCATCAAACGAGAAACGAACAACCGATCGAGAAGATATAAGCGATAACGGAACAATTACACCGTATAATAACTACAAGAGATCGAAACTCGGTGTTAATACGTACGAGAACGATTCAAATCTGTTCGAAAACGACGTAAATGTGAACAGACCTAGAGTTAATTCATCGAAAGATAAACGAACAACAGATCGCGAAGATGTCAGTGATAACGGAACACCGTATAACTACAAGAGATCGAAATTCGGTGTTAATCCGTACGAAAACGACGCCGATGTGAACAGATCGAACAATAAACGTACCGATCGAGAAGATATAAGCGATAACGGAACAATGACACCGTATAACAACTACAAGAGATCGAAACTCACCTCATCCTCATCTGGAGAGTATAGGAAGGATCGAGAAGAATGGAGCGATACAATGATCTCGTGTTTACTTGAAGCATATATGGAGAAATTTGTGCAATTGAATAGAGGTAATTTGAGAGGTAGAGATTGGGAAGAACTAGCGGCAATGGTGAGCGAAAGGTGTGAGAAACAATCGAAGAGTGTTGAACAATGTAAGAATAAAGTTGATAATTTGAAGAAGAAGTATAAATTGGAAAGGCATAGGATGAGTAATGGCAGTATAACGATGAGTCATTGGCCGTGGTTTAAGCAATTGGAACTGATTGTTGGGAATTCAATATCAGTTAAAGGTGCTACATCTGAGGAGGACAAAGCCATTGTTGCAATGAGCAATTCTGGTACTAGCAGGCAATCGAAAAGGTATTACCTTTTTGCTTGGTAGTTCTAATTGTATGATGAATGAATTCTCTTTTTTGCATTGGGTAAAAATATTTAGTATGATTATAATATGAAATAAGCTTAAATGTAGAAGTGACGATTCATATAGCCGACCTCAACTTGTTTGGGACTGAGGCGCAGTAGTAGTTGTTTTCATTGGATAAAAATCCTTAGATTATTGAGCAGAATGCATATTGACGATTCATATAACCGACCCTAACTTGTTGGAGTTAAGTGTAGTTGATTGATTTGATAATATTCCTCCAAAATATTGATGTTTGATGAAATGAAATTTCTCTTGGATCAAGTGAGGTGCATCAAGGACGAGGACGACAAGTACTGGTGGAGGAAGCACATATTAGGCGGAGGTGGCAGTTTTACTTCCACAAACTCTTGAACGAAAAAGGAGATGAGACATTGGGCTGGGAGATCTAGAGCATTCTGGTAGGCACGAGGATTTTGGGTATTGTAGAAGCATTAAGGTTGAGAAGGTTATGGGTGTTATTCGCAGGATGCGCAGGGGACGAGCGACCGGGCCTGATGAGATCCCAGTTGAATTTTGGAAGAGCGCAGGCGGGGGCTGGTTTGGAGTGACTGACTGAGTTGTTTAACGTCATTTTTAAGACGACAAGAATGCCCGAAGAATGGAAGGGAGTACAATGATTTCCTTGTACAAAAACAAATGTGATATCCAGAGTTGCAACAACTATAGGGGCATCAAGCTGTTGAGCCACTCTATGAAAGTTTGGGAAAGAGTCGTGGAGACGAAGGTGAAGAGAGGCGTGTCTATTTTCGAGAACCAATTCGGATTCATGCCGGGGCGTTCGACTACCGAAGTCATTCATCTTATTAGGAGGTTGGTGGAGCAGTATAGAGAGGAAGAAAGACTTACATATGGTTTTCATGGACTTCGAAAAGGCATACGACAAAGTCCCTAGGGAGGTTCTATGAAGATGTTTGGAGGTTAGAGACGTACTTGTGGCGTACACTAGGACGATCAAGGATATGTATGATGGAGCCAAGACTAGAGTACGGACAGTTGGAGGAGACTCGGAGCACTTGCCAGTGATGATGGGGCTGCACCAGGGATCAACTCTTAGCCCATTCCTATTTTCCTTGGTGATGGACGGACTGACGCGACAAATCCAACGGGAGGTATCATGGTGTATGTTATTCGCAGGCGACATAATCCTGATTGATGAGACTCACAGCGGAGTAAACGCCAAACTTGAGGTTTAGAGCCAGACTCTGGAGGCTAAAGTGTTCAGGTTGAGTAAGATGAAGACAGAATATTTGGAGTGCAAGTTCAGCAACGCGAGCGACCCTGTGATAGGCGTAGAGGTAAGACTTGATGCTCAGGTCATTCCAAAAAAAGGAAGCTTCAAGTACCTAGGGTCTATTATCTAAGGGAATGGAGAGATTGATGACGATGTCATACATCGTATTGGGGCAGAGTGGATGAAATAGAGGCTCGCATCTGGAGTCTTGTGCGACAAAAAGGTGCCACAAAAACTTAAAGGCAAGTTCTATAGGGTGGTGGTTAGACCGACTATGTTGTATGGGGCAGAGTGTTAGCCAGTCAAGACTTTGCACATAAAAAAGATGAAAGTTGCGGAGATGAGAAAAAAGATGAAAGTTGCGGAGATGAGGATGCTGAGATGAATGTATGTGCATACAAGGAGAGATAGGATTAGAAATGATGATATCCGGGAGAAAGTGGGAGTGACCTCGGTGGATGATAAGATGCGGGAAGCAAGGTTGAGATGGTTTGGGCATGTGCAGAGGTGAGACACAGATTCCCCAGTGCGGAGGTGTGAGAGGTTGACTATGGACGGATTCAGGAGGAGTAGAGGTAGGCCGAAGAAGTATTGAGGAGAGGTGATTAGACGGGATATGACGCAGGTGCAACTTACTGAGGACATGACCTTAGATAGGGGGGTTGTGGAGGACACCGATTAGGGTAGAAGAATAGTAGGTACTCGAGCGTAGTCCTACTTATGCTTACAAATTGATAGTTGTAGTGTTATTACTGTAGGTCCGATTAGCCTATCATACTTATAGGCACATTATTGCTTTATAATCCTCTGTAGTTTGATTTCTACTGCTATGTGTTCTTTAGTGTATTTTGTTTAGCTTATTGTGTGAGCTCCATTTTGTTCGAATGCACTTTATGCTGCTTTAATTGTTTATCTGAGTTTGACCGTTTCTCTTGCTTTGTTTTGACTGTCTTGCTTGTGATTATGCTTTGCCTTGAGCCGAGGGTTTCCCGGAAACAACCGCTCTACCCAGGTGGAGGTAAGGTCTGTGTACACTCTACCCTTCCCAGACCTCACGGTGTGGGATCTCACTGGGTATGTTGTTGTTGGTGGTGTTTTTTCCATTTTAGGCTATTTTCTTGCTGCAAGGTTCGAATGAGCTTGTGCTGGGAAAAAGATGAATCTTTGTATATGGTGAATGAATTGAATACATAGGGAATTGCTTAGCAAAGTTGTAATCTCTCTGGGCTTGGAGTGAGTTGCACCATTTTTAAGTCCTTATGTGAGTCATATTTTTTAGATGTGAATTTTTTGCTCTAATTGGATATAAGATTTGAAATCTTCGATGGTTTTTGGAATATATTTTTACTTTTCAAAGTTGTCCATTATACAGAACTATCAGTTAAATGTATATTAGTTTTATCAAAGCAAAAACTGGAGTTCCTTGAATTTTCTTCTTCTTCATATTATCTAACATTTCTGTTCCTCCTAACCTGCTTCAGATACGGAACAGCGGTGCCCAGTCCCAGTGGACAGATTATAAAGTCAAAATCTTCAATGGGTCCAAGATGGAGAAGGGTAGTTCTTAAAATTAGTGGTGCTGCACTAGCTGGAGCCACACCAAACACTAATGATCCAAACAACCTTGATCCAAAGGTTAATTTACTTACAATATTCTCTTGTATTTTGAAGCAAGACCCGTTTAAACTTGGAAGAAACGAATTGTGTTTGAAAAATTTAATGGTAGTTTGGAGAGGATGCGCTATGTGATTATATTCATTCTGAGTGTCACATTCACGATATTACATTATGTTGCCATTCTTTACGTGCAAAATTTGGATGACAAATCAGTGGATCGGTTGATGGAGGCATACCTATTGCAAAAATGGAGGACTAACTTATATTTACCAAATGAATGAAGTACAATTTATTTAAGGGAAGAAGCTAGACGTGTCTTTTAAGTTTGAACTTCAGAATGATTGTAATGTTGATGAACATTTTTCTTACACTTCGACTATTAGTTAATGTGGCATTTAACTGTCTAAGAGCACAAACCTTTACAGAAAAAGCAACTAATGCTATGCTCAATCCTAAGCAAGTTGGGGCGGGGCTATATGAATTCCTCTGAGTCCATGTCGTTCCATTTGAGTCTATCTCTGTCAAATATTATCAACATATAGTTTCTCTACCTCTAAATGTTCTCTAGATTTTCTACTGGCACCTAATTTTATTCTAACATATATGTCTCTTTTTCAGATAGACTTTTTGCTCCGTAGTAAGGTTGACAATGGTCTTTGTAAAGACTGCAAGGTCATTCCGAGAGAGTACCTTACAACTCGACATAAACTTTTTGTGATGGATTTGGAGATTAAGATGGAGAAAAAGAGGAGGGTTGTGGATGACAGGTTAAGAATCAAATGGGGGAGTTTGACCATGGCTAGTGCAAATGAGATGGGGGAGAGGTTGATGGCCGAAGGGGCTTGGGGGAGTAGTGGGGATGCGACCGGTACGTGGGATAGAATGGCCAGTTGCATTCGAAAGGTAGTTAGAGAAGTGCTAGGGGTCTCGCAGGGTAGCCGTGTTGGGCATCAAGGGGACTGGTGGTGGAATGGTAAAGTTCAAGAGAAGGTGGAAGCGAAGAAAGCGGTGTATGCGAAATTGGTAGAAAGCAAGGATGAGGTGGAGAAGTGGATGAATAGAGAATTATATAAGATGACGAGGAAGGAGGCAAAGCTAGCGGTCACGGCGGCGAAAGCGACAACTTTTGAATATCTGTATGTGGAATTAGAGGAGAAAGGCGGGGAGAAGAAGTTATATAGACTAGCCAAGACGAGTGAGAGAAGGGTCCGTGACTTAGATCACGTGAGGTGCATCAAGGAAGAGGACGACAAAGTACTGGTGGAGGATGCAGAAATTAGGCGGAGGTGGCAGTCTTACTTCCATAAACTCTTGAATAAAAAAGAGACAGAGACATTGTGCTGGAAGATTTGGAGCAATCGGGTAGGTACCAAGATTTTGGGTATTGTAGAAGCATTAAGGTTGAGGAGGCGGTTCGCAAGATGTGCAGGGAACGAGCGACCGGGCCTAATGAGATTCCAGTTGAATTTTGAAAGAGCGCAGACAGGCCAGGTTCGGACTGGATGACTGAGTTGTTTAACGTCATTTTTAGGACGGCGAGAATGCCCGAAGAATGGAGGGGGAGTACAATGATTCCTTTGTACAAGAACAAAGGTGATATCCAGAATTGCGGCAACTATAGGGTTATCAAGCTGCTAAGTCACACTATAAAAATTTGGGAAAGGGTCGTGGAGATGAGGGTGAGAAGAGGCGTATCTATTTTCGTGAACCGGTTTGGATTCATACTGGGGCGCTCGACTACAGAAGTCATTCATCTTATTAGGAGGTTGATGGAGCAGTTTAGGGGGAGGAAGAGAGACTTACATATGGTTTTCATCGACCTCGAGAAGGCATACAACAAAGTTCCTAGGGAGTTTCTATGGAGATGTTTGGAGGTTAGAGGTGTACATTTGGCGTATACTAGGGCAATCAAGGATATGTATGATGGAGCCAAGACGAAGGTAAGGACAACAGAAGGAGACTCGGAGCACTTTCCAGTGATGAAGGCGCTGCACCAGGGATCATCTCTTAGCCCATTCTTATTTGCCTTGGTGATTGATGGACTGATGCGACAAATTCAAGGGGAGGTGTCATGGTGTATGTTATTCGCAGACGACATAGTCCTGATTGATGAGACTCGCAGCGGAGTGAACGCTAAGTTGGAGGTTTGGAGACAAACCCTAAAGTCGTTCAGGCTGAGTAGGACCAAGACAGGATACTTGAAGTGCAAGTTCAGAAACGGGAGCGACCTTGAGACAGGTGTGGAGGTGAGGCTTGATACTCAGGTCATTCCAAAGAAAAGAAGCTTCAAGTACCTCGGGTCTATTATCCAAGGGAATGGAGAGATTGATGACGATGTCACACATCGTATTGAGACAGGGTGGATGAAATGGAGGCTCGCATCTGGAGTCTTGTGCGATAAAAAGGTGTCACCAAAACTTAAATGCAAGTTCTATAGGGTGGTAGTCAGACAGACTATGTTGTATGGGGCGGAGTATTGGTTGGTCAAGACTTCGCACACCCACAAGATGAAAGTTGCGGAGATGAGGATGTTAAGATAGATGTGTGGGCATACAAGGAGGGATAGAATTAGATATAATGATATCCGGGACAGAGTGAGAGTGACCTCGGTGGAGGATAAGATGCGGAAAGTGAGATTGAGATGGTTCAAGCACGTGCAGAGGAGAGACACAAGTGCCCTAGTGCGGAGGTGTGAGAGGTTGGCTATGGACGGGTTCAGGAGGGGTAGAGGTAGGCCGAAAAAGTATTGGGGAGAGGTGATTAGACGGGATATGACGCACGTGCAACCCACTGAGGACATGACCTTAGATATGGGGGTATGGAGGACACGGATTAGGGTAGAAGGGTAGTAGGTAGTCCAACGTAGTCCTACCTATGCTTACAAACTGGTAGTTGTAGTGTTATTATTGTAGGTTCGCTTAGCCTATCATACTAGTAAACACAATATTGTTTTATAGTCCCCTATCGTTTGATTTATGCTGATGTGTTTTCTAGTGTACCTTGTTTGTCTTATTTACCTGCATTAGTTATTGCTTCTTTTTAAGAATGCGATATCATGACTTATTCGCTTTGTTTGTTTGTGCTTTATCTTGAGTCGAGGGTCTCTCGGAAACAACCGCTCTACCTGCCAAGGTAGAGGTAAGGTCTGCTTACACTCTACCCTCCCCAGACCCCACGTTGTGGGATTTCGATGGGTATGTTGATGTTGTTTATGTCTCGTTTTCCATTGTGCTCTATTTTCACCTTTGCCTAAGAAGTTGTACCAGTTGAATTTAGGCTACTGCTGAAGTAGGTTAGCCCAAAAAAGCTAGTAATCTAATCGTTCAAATAAGTCTTATAATTTCAGGATGACTAAGAACTTCAAATTTTTACTTTAAATTTTCTCTCATAGGACGGTTATTACTTTCTTACTATGTACAATGCTGAACCATGTTATGACCTCTTGGGTGACTTTCCAATTGTATGGCCTTCTAAGGAAGTGAATTTATCACAAAACGTAGTGTCAGTATTACCAGCAAGATAAATGCATAAAAACTTTTCAGCTTGTATCAGAGAAGTCAATTTTGGCAAGCAAGAAGTTGTCATATTAATTGCTACTACATTTTTTACTTTGTTTCCTAATTAAGTGAGATGTCGTACTCTGTATTTGTAAAAGAGGTAAGCGTCTCTACTTTATTGTTGTTAAGAGTCCTACATCAGATATGTGATAGGTAATTGATCTCCTTATACTACATCCCAATTTTTTGTTCACCGATGATGGGCTCCTATATTATATTGTCCACGCTCCAGTTAACGAGGTCTGAGCGTGCGGGGAGTGTTAAGAGTCCCACATCGGATATGGGATAGGTAATTGGTCTCCTTATATGGACTTGGGGTTGAGTTAGGCTCAAGATCTATTCTTAACAATTGTCAATGCTGATAATAAAGTTTGAATCTCTGAAATATACCAGGTGGCGATGCTAGTTGCTAGAGAAGTCTCAATAGCTTGTCGTCTTGGTATAGAGGTATCAGTCCGTAAAACTTCTGAAATATTTTCCAAGTAGTACTATTTTTTCTGTAATCTGATTTCCTCAAGCAAGCATGTTAATTGTTTCCTTAGGTGGCAATAGTTGTTGGTGGGCGCAATTTCTTTTGTGGAGACACATGGGTAAATTCAACTGGATTGGATAGATGTACTGCGTATCAGATTGGGTAATTTCTTCCTGTCTCATTTATAGTTTGCTGTGCAATTATTAGTTATGCTGTCACTCATTCGGTTTAGTTTCATACAAGATACGGAATGGTAAAATCACATCCTCATGGACGGATGATCTTTATAGTCTTTCTAGCTTCTATGTCCTGTTTGTAGTTTTTGGTTTTTATGCTATTTATATATATGTTAACTCTCTGAGCTCTTAATTATTAAGATCATATTATGATTGCTTCATTTTACCCTTATGCATGTTGATATTGGAATAACAAAATAGTTGGAATGCAATGAGGAAAAAAGAACCTAGAGCGTTGGGTCAATGACGCGCAGAGCAACTTTTTCTAAATGATCTGTAATATGAATTATAGGGGCTTGTATCGTGGAATAGATCTTTTAATGTGTTTTATTTAAAAAAAGAACGTCGGTATACATGCTTATACAAACATGGGCGTGATTACTTAATTTGAGGTGCCCTGGTCACAGGATTTCGGGCTTTTTATTTATATATTAAGTACAAAAAATATTTGGCAAAGTGTTTGGTTCAACGTGTATAAACTTGATAAAAAAACGTGTATAAACTGACAAAAAACTCAATTTGAATATGGCTAGTGAAAGAAACAAGGCTACATTTGACATGGAGAAAATGAAGTTGGACTAAATCATGATTCCAGCCCCAAAATTTGATTTTAAAGGTCAACTAGCTTTTAGCAGGAGGAGCTAGAGTTTGCGGTCGAGTTGTTAATCATTTTGATTGGATTATTAGAAGCAAAAGCTAGATTTTTCCACACAATCAAGTCTAAAGTATGTGTTGACAGATAGATGGTCTGGTTCACTGACTTGAGATGGTTTGCTCTCACTTTCCAGGCCTAGTAAAGGTATTCCGGTTCTTATGTAATAATGAGCTAGTTTTTCCCATCATTTCCTAATCTTGCAGAATGATGGCAACTATGATGAATTCCATCCTGCTGCAGTCGGCATTAGAGAAGATGGGTGTGCAGACTCGTGTGCAAAGTGCATTTTCTATGCCCGAGCTTGCTGAGCCATACAGTAGGCAACGGGCTATACGGCATCTTGAAAAAGGCAGAGTTGTAATCTTTGGTGGTATTGGTGCTGGCACAGGGAATCCACTCTTCTCTACGGATACAGCTGCAGCACTCAGAGCTTCTGAAAGTACAAAAATTTACACTTGAAATGTCTGTTTTATACTACTGAGTATTTCTGAGTGGTTTAATGATTCAATGTTTTCCTTGTCAGTTCATGCTGATGCACTACTCAAGGGTACAAATGTAGATGGTGTCTATGTTTGTGACTCCCGAAATAATAATGTTGCTGCTGAGCATATTTCCTTCAGGGAGCTGGTTTCCGGAGGTGATTCCCCATTGGATATGATGGCTGTTACATTATGTGAGGAGAATGCAATTCCTGGTCTGTATTTTCTCTATCCGCTCTTCACATTGCCCGATACTATTCTATAGAATGTTCTCCAATTTTTCCACGTTTGACTGGTCAAAATTTTTGTAAAATATTTTTTCTAGGAAAACAAGATCCTTAAAAATAAGGAAAATGACTTCTATAGCGGCATTTCACATTGGTTGTCTCCTTCCAACCCTCCAAGATATTCTACTCCCACCCCATCCGCATCACCCCCACACCCCCTAAACCCAACCCCATCCCTCACAGTGTTTGCATAGATTAAATACAAATGTTTTTTGAATAATATATTTTGCATATTTACCAAACACCAGAAGATAAAGTAAGAAACACTTATTTTCCAGAAAAATATTTTCTGCGGGAGACATTTTATTATTACCAAACACACCCACCCCTAATGGAAGTGCATTTAGTCCCAGTCTGAAGAATAAATGTTCTTTGACATGCTTTTCTTTTCTTGCAGTTGTTATTTATAATCTTCATGGGCCTGGAAATATATCAAGAGCGTTATGTGGAGAGCAGGTGGGTACACTGATCGATCAGACAGGAAGGGTTAGCTAGTGTCTTCTTGATTATATGTGTCATTTACCTTCATCTTACGTAACTCTGAGGTTAATTTATTAAGGATAAAGAGATTCGTAGAGAGCAGCATTGAGGCTGCAATGGCCATGGAGTTTCCGAGTTGAACGCCCCATGGCTTATTCTCGGTTTTGTTTCTATAACATGGGATGAAGGTAATTGGACCTAACTTAGATTATTACAGAGAGTAAGATATCATCTAGTTCGTGGCACTGATGAATTGTATGTTGTAGTTTAGATTTTCTTTTGATTAAATGTGTAGTGATTTAAATATATGATCTTGGAAGGCAGGTATCCCCTATGATTTGCTGTCTTAGAACTTAAAATGACTTAAAATGCATTGAGGTCAACAATATAGTTGCCTTAAATATACATAGAGTTTTCGGGATCATTGAAGATAGTCAAGTCAATCCCTTCTGATTTTGGTCATGTTGTTCTTCTTATTCTTTCTTTAAGTTTTTGAAGTATGTCAAGTGGAAGTTCAACTTATTATTAGGATAAGAAAGGAGCAAAAATAAAAGAAAGTTAACCTTTTCTTGGAATTGCAGTCAATCTTGCTACCAAGATTATTCGCAATTACCATCACAAGATAGTCGCCCCCATGCTAAAGGGACTTTTGCGCTCCACGACTTTTTTGTGTTATAGTGGTCTAGAAGACTGAATTTAGCTATCAACCCTAGTCCATGTAAGTGAAAAGTGAATGAATTTTGAAATTTGTGGTCTTAAATGTGTTATAATATTTGTGTGACTATAAATGCTTTTTATTAAGGGTAAATGAGAAGTGTATTGGTTAGATGTTCTAGAATATAGAAATATTGTATCAATCTTTCCAGAAAAGTATTGATAGATTGGAAGGGAGGGCCGGTAGAATTCTACTCTTCTTGGATCCACAATATAACACGTGGGTTCATGTGAACCAGTATTTCTTTGCCTAACCCAGTCTATGTATAAGAAATTCGCTATAAATATTTGAATGTAACTAACTTGAGATTGTCGTAAAAACTCATAAATTTCAAATCACAAATCCGTCCGACAATGTCATTATAGAAAGAGCTAGAACATATTGTCATAAGTTCATATAACATCTACAAGTCTTTCTCGGATTATGTCTCGTCTTCTAAACCAAACCACAAACTAAGGCTATGTGTACTGTTCTTTTAACCTATACAATCTCCTGGTCCACAAAAGGAACACTGTCACTCTCATAAATCCATTCCATCCATTTTGGTATGATAATCACTTAAAATTTTCCGTCTGGTCATTGTGATAGTCATTTATGTTGCTCAAATCTTTTAAAATATTATTATTATGATGTCAAATTCTCTAAAAATATACAGTTTTTTAAGGACCCAACACACCCAACGATATTTTTTGAAGAATGCAAGCAACATAGGATTTGACATATTCAACACTATTGTGTTGTTTCGTAGTATTGTACCAAGTTAGAACACCCAAGGCATATTGAATTTTGCTTAATATTCTGATTAGTGTCAATTAAGTTCTTTTTTTGTGTGTGTGTAACCTCGTTAATGTTACACTGCCTTGGTTCCATTTTGAAACATTCTAATACGAAAAAGAGCGTTGTATAAAATAGGATAGAGTAAAGTAGCATATTGTGGGGGAAAAACGTGACATGGAGAGTTTCGATATTATTAATTTGGTATAAATATATCGTACTCCTTTTTAGTGCCGGTACCAAAATTTTCATCAATGGAATACGAAATATAAAGAAGTAAATACATAAAAAAAAATTAATATCTACTATATATACATAATAAAAAGTAATTTTATACACTATAGTTAGAGATGGCAATGGATACTGGACCCGGTCCAGATCCGGTGGATCCAAATCCGTTTTATAGGATATGGATCTTCAAAATTTGGACCCGACGGATCCGGATCGGACCCGGATCCGTTTCTGACTGATCGGATATGGATATGGATCTTGTATTTGAGATCCGTATCTGGTCCAGATCCGACCTGTTGATCCATTTTTATTAAATATATCCATAACCTAGAATGTAATTTTATAAGTATTTTCTTAATTTTTCATAATTTTTGTATTTTATATTCAGATTTGGATTTTATTTTTTAAATGATCCATACGTATAAGTCCATAATTGTCAAAAGGCCCAATAAAAAATTAAGCGGAAAACAAATGATGGTACAATCATTGCATGTAAAAGGAGCTGATTATTTGATCTCATTCTGTTGAAATATCCATATCTCGTGTCATGCTTTAGCAGATGAAAGAGTGGATTCGTTGCAAAATATTCCTCATAAAAGTTACAGTCATGAAGGATGATTAATTGTGGTCGAATGCAACATCTAATATAAGATCAAGATTAAAACTTTATGGCTTCCACCTTTAATTCTTTTTACACTAATGAAAGTGCAGATTAAACAAAAAAAAATGGATGAATTGACACCCAATGTAGCTTAATGTTGTTGTAGCGCTCAATGTTCATTTGACATACATGCCTAGGATTGAAATCAGAAATATGAAAAAAATATACAACTTTGAGAACCACTTGACTCCTATGAAGATCTGAAACATGAAAAAAATATACAACTCTAAAAGAATTGTTTTTACATGTGGATCCAGATCCGATCCGTGGACCCGGTGTATCCGTATTTGGATCTGATTTTTATGGACCCGATAGATCTGGATCCGGATATGAATTCCAGGTATGAAAAATGAATATGGATCTGGATCTAGTAGGATCCGGTCCATATCCGATCCGTTGCCATCCCTAACTATAGTTTTAAGAAGAAATGGTTGACATGAACCCCTTGTGGGGCTCCCTAACTCCCTGCTCCTCTGTATTCCACTTTATTTGGCATTTATTTTTATTTTTTTTGATATCCAGCTTTTCGGCTTACGTTAGACTATTCCTGGAGATAGTAGTCCCGGTCCCTCAACATTACTACTAGTAAATCGCGGAATGTGCCTGAATGACCAGGGTTTGAGAACAGAGCAACTGATATCACCTACAAAGTCCTACCCCAGAAGAGAGCAAATTGCTCCCACCAGGATTCGAACCCACGCTGCAGGCCTCCAGCTGGATTTTAAGTTCCCCACCTTCGCCATCTAGCTATGCCCCGTGGGACGACATTTTCTTTATTAATTCGTTTAAAAGAGAATAACATATTCATATATTTTCTTAATAAATTTTTTTAAAAGCCACATAAATGTTTGATATATTTAAAATCGCAAGATAATTTTTTTATATGACGCAGGTGCAACTTACTGAGGACATGACCTTAGATAAGGGGTTGTGGAGGATACGAATTAGGGTAGAAGGGTAGTAGGTAGTCAAGCGTAGTCTTGCTCACGCTTGCAAACTGGTAGGGGTAATGTTTTTATTGTAGGCCTGCTTAGCCTATCATACAAATAGGCACAATATTGCTTTATAGTAAAATGTAGCTGGTTTTCTGATGATATGTGTCCTTTAGTATACATTGTTTAACTTATTTATCTGCTCTAGTTAATGCACACTTTTTCGGAATGCGCTATCATGACTTATTCGCTTTTGATACCAACAATTTTCATACTGCTTTAAATTTTTCCTAATCGTTGCTCTTGCTTTGATTTTGCTTTGCTTGTGCTTATGCTCTATCTTAAGCCGAGGGTATCTGGGAAACAACCGCTCTACCTACCAAGGTAGAGGTAAGGTCTGCGTACACTCTACCCTCCCCAAACACCACATTGTGAGATTTCACTAGGTATGTTGTTGTTGTTGTATTTCTTTATTAAATTTTATATTAAGTTAAGCTACGACAAACAAAATAAAAAGGAAATAGTAATATTTTTTTACAAAAAAATCTTCTGATATCCTATTTGTCACACCCCAACCTTGGGGGGAGGGGGGCACCCGACGCCCTAAGGCCCGATCGTACCAATCTTAATACATGTAACATGCTCAACAATATATTGGCCGACAAAGCCTCTAACAAATGATTACCGATCAAAACACAATCACCTGCACGCAGAAAAGACCCAACATCTACATATATCTATATAAACTCCAAGACCAACAAGGCTGATGTGAACACAATAAGTCTACTGAAGAGGCCGACAAGGCCACACAAGACCACTATACACAAACGATTGTCTACAAGTCTCTAGAGAGTTTTTCAACAATATCTGGTCGGGACAAGGCCCCAACATACCCAACTATATACATATTTGAAATTGGCATACCTATCAGCTCACTAGACAACTCCAAACAAAGGAGCGTGACAATCCTCAGCTGAGTCGAGTCACCTACTGCGTATCTTCCGAGTCTCTATCTGTACCTGCGGGCATGAAACGTAGTGCCTCAGAAAGGGATATCATTACTAAAGATGTACTAAATATGTAAGGCAGGCAACACATAAATAAAAGATGAAATACGAAAGAAGAGTATATAAGTCAACCTGAAACTCATAGCAAGCCTCTGAGGCCTACCTGTTATAACCATGAGTATGTATGCATGTCTTGTAAAAATTAAGCCATTCATCGGGGCCATATGTATATAACATAGTATCAAGTTATTTTGTGGGGCAAATCATGTCATGTCATATCGTACTCGGCCTCGTAGAGGACTCGGTCGTACCCGACCCAGATATGAGACTCGATAATATTAAAACCAACTGCAGTAGTGTGCGCATATAAGCACCGTACCCAACTGACTATAGCACGGCTCGGTAAGAAAATAGATACATATATATATATAAGTGCAATGCAAGATGATGACTCTGAAGGGCCTTATGGATTCACTCGGAGTGACTCAAGGTCCTTATCCTTCAATTATCGTTATGTAACTGTGTTTGTATCAATTATCCAAGAATCAACAAGGATCATAAGAAAACATACGATTCAAGATGCTATCAAGACGGGAAGTGATCCCGACGAAGGATAATAAGAATCATAAGCTATAACTATATGAAACAAAGGTGTTTACAAGCTCAAATCTTAAGAATAAAGTTCTTTTTGGAGGAACGTTCGTTATGGCTACGCTTATTCGTAGGTCATACCAAATGAAAGAAAGAATGAGTCTTAACATACCTAGTTAGTCGAGCAACAATCCTATGACGTCTCGCTCGTCGTATAAGTGTCAACCTAAACAATTAAGATGATCCGTATCAATATCCAATCAATGATTTCATAATTTCATAGTTGTGACATTTCATCGAACACTTGGCGTGCGTACTCCATCTTATCTTTCCTTCATAGAAACTTAATCCTTTCCCACCTCCTTTACAATAACCAAAATACCACCAAGATTACAACAATTATATTCCACAAAATATGGCTATAGTTACTTCAAAGATCTTATCAAAACCATCCAACAATCAACACAACAACTATCATGCTCATCTATAGAATTTCTCTTAATCCCTCCATAGACCCTTTTACCAAAAGATCACTTAAGCTAGGAGAATCTTAGAAATACTAAGAATGGCAAAAACCATACCTTAAACATTCAAGAGACTCTCCATACCAAAACTCCTCCGATTCTCCGAGACTTCCGAGTTGTTTCCAACAATTCAAGGGAGATTTCAAGATGATCCAAGCTTCTTGAGGGAGGATTCACACTTCAATCTCATGGGATGGTGTTTCAATGGTGTTTATACCTTGCGAGAGGGTTTGGAGTCATCTAGGAGCTAAAGGGGTCTAAAATGAAATGTTTTGAAATGAAATTCGAGGTTGGGCCATTATAGGCAGCCCATCGCCTCCCATATGTGGGAGGATGTGCGATGCATATGGGCATATGCGGCCGCATCCTCCACTACATACGGTGGCAGTGGGGTGGCCAAGTGGCTGCCATGATGTACTGCCCCATCTGCGACGCGGAATGGGTTCCGTGGGGCGGAATGCTTAGCGTATCGTCCTATCTTCGTTAAAATTTATCGAGATGTGATTCCTTTGATCCCAATGACTTATAACCATCCATAGGACTTCTTAACATCCATTTATGTCGTATGTGATCCTCGGAACGGCACTCGAGTCGTCGGAGTTAATCGGGTTCTCAAACGTGCACGAAATGACGAGTATAACTCAAAATCTTTTAGATATGCTTCCAGCTTGTGCCCAAGGCCTTCCTTGTCCTTTTTATGAACATTATACTCTTCTCATCTTGCATTGGCTTGACACGACGCGCTCAACGTAAGGATTCCAAGCACGAAGGGCGTAACGGTTCTTTAAACTCTTATGACTTCTTCGGATTTCAACTCGATCATTCCTTAGCCTTCCTAATAGAACCTTCTTCCTTATATTAAGTTTTTTAACTTAAGGTATATTCAATATGCGAATTTACTGCGCGTAACACTGTTAAAGAAAAACCAATTTAAAGTATATGTCTCAAAATTTGTCATTTGACTCAAATCACACATGAAAACTGGCAGAGTGAAGTAGCGGAAATCACGCCAAGGGAAATGGTAGTTGTGGAAAAAAAAGAGTAAAAGCTGTCAGAAAAAATACATACAAATTGACAGCCTATCTATATGTTGTGCTTTTTCCCATCAATGATGAATACTTGAAAGTTGTAAAAGATAATGGAGACATTATCATTTGGGACAGTCTAAAAGGAATTTTATAAAACAAATATGTATAACACTATTTTCCTCCTAAAACATTTCAAGGTGATTTGATTTGTAGGACGAGGGATAATAATTCCCAAATAAAATATGAGATTCTTTTATTTCATATTTAGTTGAATTTTTTATTTTATGATTAGCATATTTTGAGATTGTTTATATCACAATCACGATATTATTTTTATACCACACACAATGTGGGATAATAATTCGGGATAAAATGTCAAAATGACAAAGTGTCTTTCTCTCATAATTCTTTAAAATTGTAAGTTAAGATTGAAATAAAAGTTTATTGCAGTTTATCTAGTATAAAAATCAGCCACATATTTTATATCATACGTTCTATATCATATTTTTAGTCCAAGAAATCAAACGTTTACCTGTAAAAATATGTCAACTAAATAATCATGTTATTACTAATCTCCGTGTTATATAATCTCGACATGTAATATTGATGTAGCTTGTTCACCAACTAAACTACCTCATTCTTTAGTGAATGGAATGACATCTCATATTTATTTATTTTTCAAAAAAAATGTCATATTTAAATTATAATTTTTTAATACTTTTAAACTTTGTATCTAATCAAATTTAAACACAAAAATAAAACGATTGAGATGAATCTTTAAATGGATCAGGTGGGGTAAATGAAAAGCAAAAATTCCTCGGGAAAAGAGGTCAAATGACAAGGCCATACCCCCGTTTGGCTCCTCGCGGAGTATAGCTCACAATTCTATAATGAAGCATGCATTAGCGTGACAAGAAAAATCATGACATGGTCAGATATCTCTTGGGATAGTTCCACTTAAGCCTTGAGAGATTTTTGAGAATTACATTAGTAACAGAGTTCATTCCTTGAGAATATGAATTCACTAATATAAATTATACGTATCATTTTTATGCTGGCTGCCAACTTATTGTAACCTCCATTTCAGCTTGAGATAAATTGTTACTCTACCGAACACACATAAGTGGAGTTAATCAAAACAAATAGAGCATAATATAATCAACAATTTCTTAGATGGTAAGCAACTAGTCATTTAATAGGAGGGCAATTCAAATTGGTCTTAGTGAGTCTACTTGCTTAAAATATACTTAGGTTTACCACCAAAGTTTGTGGTACTTCTCTATCCTCAACCAAATATCTTCGGTTTGAGTTCTGAAAATGGAATCGCTTTGCGTACATAACTCTTTTTTCTCAAGTAAAATTTTCAGACACAAATCCAGAATAGTTGGACACTAGAGCAGGTATCGAACATGGGGCACCGCATGAGAAAAAAAATGGTTCATTAAATTCTACTAGTACCGTATTTTGACTTACTTGCAAATAGCCCTACAAGTTATTTGGAAGTCAAACAATGCTAATTATGGAGCTACTAGACTCTAAAGTAAAGCTTTGCCTTGGAACACAATCTTGAAAATGAATTAAATAAAAAGAATTAACATTACATTACATTAAGAAAAAGCTACACAATGGACTGATTGCTGCACTTTTTAGGCTTGTTGGATCATCAAATTTTCCACAAGTGCAGCATATGGAATAATAATACAAAGCAACCAAATAACTACTTAACATACTAGATGAAACATAAGTCCATGACTTTTTGAACTTGCCATTTGCAGTAAGATGCTGCAAATTTTAACATATATTAGCACTATGAAACACCTATGCCACCACCATTGCCACCTTAGAAGATTGTAAATTAGTAACCAGGGAGTCCATCTTCGGTGGTGGCAAGTGAGGGCGATAGAGAATTGGGCGATTCGTCATAATCTTCACCTAATGGAGATTGTTCAACTCTGATCTCCTCAATCAATTTAACAACTTCAATCATAGTAGGCCTTTTTTCGGGTTGTGGCACTACACATGCCATAGCTACATGCAGCATTGACACTAATTCCTCCTCAATGTTCTTGTACCTCAACAATTCTTGATCAAACACTTCAGCAGTCCACTCGTCCCTTACTACTGACCGAACCCATTTAGGCAAATCCACAGCCAATTCTTCTTCCTCGATACGAGGCCTAGTCGGTGATGGGTACTCTGAGGGAGCTCTACCGGTGAGAACTTCCAATAACAGTACTCCAAAGCTATAAACATCAGATTTTTGAGATAACCTCTTGATTTCAGATTGTTCGGGGGCTTTGTATCCTCCTAATCTAGCTATGGCATGAACAGGGTTCAAAAGCAATGACAACCCAAAATCAGAAATACACGCCACCCCATTTTTGTCAAGCAACACAGTGGATGATTTCACATTCCCATGTGGAATTCTTGAATCTGCATACTCTTCATGAATGTGAGCTAGCCCTCTAGCAGCCCCTAGTACCAAGCTAATCCTTGTTGTCCAATCCAGTGGAATTCTCCCTGGTCCTCTGTTTCCTATTAGAATCAAGAAATAAAAAACCCATCAATATTATTACTATCTTAACCTATGTTTCTCGGACTCTAAAAAAATGTTGTTGCACCCGTGTCCGATTCTCTGAAAATGCACTAGTTTTTGAGATTTCCGGAGGATCCGACACGCACTCGCCGGCATTTTTGAAGAGTATGAGCAATATAGATCTAAAGAACCCCCAAAAGACAATCTTGAATTACAAAACAATCTTAATCTCTAGACAACCTATGTTGCTCTACTCTCCAAAAATGTTGCCGCACCCATGTCGGATCGTCCAAAAATGCAGTATTTCCGGAGATATTTGGAGGATCCGACATGCACCCGTCGACATTTTTGAAGAGACCGAGCAAAATATAGGTCTTAACAACCCCAAAAATGGACAATCTTGAATTACAAAACAATCTTAATCTATGATCATCGGACTCTCCAAAAATGTTGCCACACCCGAGTCAGATTCTCTGAAAAATACACTATTTTTGAAGATTTTGAAAGAATCTGACACACCCCGTCGACATTTTTGAAGAGTGACAATACAGATCTTAACAACCCCAAAAAAAGACAACCTTGAATTACAAAACAATCTTTAGACACAAACATTTCCTAATGTTAGTTACCATGAAGAAGTGAATGCAAACTCCCATTAGGCAAATAGTCATAAACAAGCAATTTTTCCTCCTTGGCATAATAATAAGCTCTAAGCTTCACCATATTTGGATGCTTAAGTTTCCCAATAACATCCATATACTGCTCAAACTCCTTTCTTGCACATGGATTTGCATCTTTCAATCTCTTCACAGCAACTATAATCCCATCATCAAGAACAGCCTTATAAACAGTACCTAAACACCCTTTCCCTAACATCTCCGCCGACGCCCTTAACAACTCTTCAAGCTCAAATTTCTTCCTCCTATCGAAAAACACGAGTTTACTCCTATCAGTAGCCGTAGTACCATCACTATCACCACCACCATTATTAGCATAAACTCGTTTTTCGCTCGAATAACTCCTCTTCCCACACTCACTTCCTGACATTGAATAACTCTTTCTTGAATACTTCCCACAATAATATGCCACCATAAATGAAACTACAACTAACAATGCCACCACATTGACCATCACTATTGCTACAACCCCACCTCTACTCAACCCTTTTCGCGGTTTTTTTTCGCGGGGTTCTTCTACTATTGATGTTGAGGGTAAAGAACTAGGGTTTGAAGGAACTATTTGTGGTGTATATGAACATTGAGGTAAACTCCCAATTCCACATAAACCCTCATTACCATCAAAACTATTTTCACCATATTTGTTATATAATTCATTTGGGACTAACCCATATAGCTCATTATTGGAAAAGTTCAATTCTTTAACATTTTCAAGAAAATTTAAAGATTTTGGTATAGTTCCAGAAAGTTGGTTATTTTGTAAATAAAGGGTTAGTAATCCGGTCAAATTTGCAATTTGGGTAGGAATGGACCCTTCAAGATTGTTATTTGAAATGTCAAGTCGGAGAAGCCGCCGGAGATAGGAAATTTCGGGCGGGATTTTGCCGGAAAAGTCATTGCCGGAGAGATAAATGAGCTTAAGATTAGTACATTGAGTAATGGGTTGAAGGGTTCCGTTAAGGCGATTGTTACGAAGGTCTAAAAGGCGAAGAAGGCGGAGAGAGGCGAGGGCGGTAATGGGTCCCCGTAGATTCAAGAATGGGAGGATCACGGAGGAGACACGTTTGTTTATGCATTTTACGCCGAACCAATGCGCTGAGCATGGGGTGGTGGAGGGAGAGGGGAGAGTCCAATTGTGGAGAAGTGTGCCGTGGATGTCAGTTTGGGATTGGAAGAGGAGGAGTGCGGCGGTGTCATTTCCGGCGCCGCCGTTGACGGCGGCGGTGATGGTGGTGATCACGGCGGAGATGAGAAGTATGAGGAGGAGGAGTAAACGGTTCATTTTTTGGGTTTACGGCACAGAGAGAGCGGGAAGTGGAGTTGAGTTAATTGAATAAGAAATAGGAAGAGAACAAAAAAACAAGTTGGAATTTGTAGATTAGACAGATAGTGTGAGATTTAGCAGTAGTTTTGGTCATAGAAATAAAAAATAATTCCACTTTTTTTTAGAATTTTTGGAGTTGAATTTGGAGTTGGAATTATGTTTCACCATAATTTTTACAGATAATATTTGATTGTTGGAATGTGCTTTTTTCTAACAAGTATGAAATATGATTTATACTCCACAATTTTTAAAAACTAGCAAAATCATGCAAAACAATTAATAAACATAACGAGTGCGTAAACACCGTCATCAATTATTTTCTATTACATTAAGCATGATTTAAATAGACTTTCTTTAATACGATGATATAATCAAGTTCACGAAACTCATCGGTCGAATCTATTATGGGGTCAAATTTATAAAACAAAAATGTAGGGAAAATTTGAAAAGTAAAAGATAAAAGCAATGACCAAAAACAAAAAATAAAAATTGTGAAAATAAGGTTTGAGGTGTTTTTCCTATTCCAAATATAACTTGAAGTTGTATTTAAAATTTTCATGGCCAAACACTAATTTTCAAAAAAAGTGAAAAAATTCTGAAAAAAAATAAAAAATATCTATGTCCAAACGAGTCCTTAAGGAACAAAAGAGTTGCATTTGTGACTATAGTGTAGATTTGATTGCGGATAAAAACTTACTCGTACTTGATGTTTACATTAAATTACATTTTTTTTGCCTTAATATATGTGATATTTTTAGAAGTCGCTAACCAGCTAAGTTATTCATGTATTAAATAAATAGATTCTCTCATAACTAATTCATGCATAACTCTTCCAAAATATTTTTAAAAAAAAATGAGTTTTATAAAATGAAGAAAATTTCATATTTTTAATAAAATTCATTTTTACACATTAATATGCTACATGTCACCCAAATTATACACATATTATATAGGAAAATACACACTAATACGCCTCATTTTTAACATATTATATAGGTATTTAATTTATTCTATATAACATTTAACTTATTCTATGTGGTGCCTACATGACATTTTAAATAAAAAATCTAGAAAATTATTTTTTCTAATTAAAACAAATCTGAAAAAAATGGCTTTTATTAAAAATATAAAATTTTATTTATTTTATAAAACTCATTTTAAAAAAAATCTGAAAAATTAGATCTGGAAAATATATTTTTTTCAAAATCAGTATTTTCAGATTTCTTTTTAAAATTGATCCAGATTTAAAAATATATATTTTAGGACACTTTATTTTTAAAAAAATACTTTACAGATTTTTTAATTAAAAATCCAATTTTCCAGAATATTTTTTTAAAAAAGAGCAATACTTTGCTAACGATAGGAGTATATTTGACTACTTTTGCTAATATATGACAAAGTTGACTAATAAACTAAAGTAAATGAATATATTTGACCCTTTTCCCAATAATATATATACAAAGTTCACGTCTCTTTTCTCAAAGAAGCAAAAATATTTTTATCATCATTTTAATGGTGTTAGCTTATTATCGCAATTTAACTTGTCATATGAGTTTGGATTTAATTAAATAGATTTTAAGGCTTTACTTTTGTATCAAATTGATATGTACTTTATATTCTTTTTTCAAATATTGTAAGTCTATTATATATACACATATCGTTTGCTAAAATAAACATTATATATATGTTTGTGCTTTTAGAAGAAATATCACTAAGATGAGATTCGTGTAGAAAGGTGTTTTTTTCACAATTAATATTTAACCTCACTCAATGTTTGCTTCAAATCAAGAACTTAGCCATAAAAGTTTTGAACTAAAATGAAGAGGGATAGTATTTAAGTGATGAATAAGTATATGAAAGACACCAATCTTGTATCTATTGATCGGATGTTAATCCGAGGTGAGTAAGTTTTTTCCTTTCGTCATTGGTTGACAATAAGAGCGGATGTATCATTTATGGTACGAGCTCGAATAAACTTAATAGTTTCGATTTAAATGTTATTGTTTAAAAAAAATTATTTAATATGTATAAATTATAAATTTAAAATCTATTAATTCCAAAATGATTGGAATAACTTCACATTCTAAATTCTCATTTGAGTTCAATCTTGGCACTGTGATTTCTCTTTTGTTTTGGGAGAGAGGAAAAGAAAAGTTGGGGAAAATGATTAAAGATAGTGCATGAGCATATGATTGATGTTCTTTTTCTCCACTCCCATAGCAAATGGAATCAAGTAAAGGAAAAGGGTGAAAAAAGAGTCTTCTTTTCCTTTTTCTAGTCTTTTCATTTAGGTGACTTTTAGTCTTTTTGCTAGAAATATGGTCTTCCTTCTATGACTGAATTCATAACTTCAACAGCTATATTTACTTGTTAGGGGCAGGCAAATAAATATCACAAGTATGATTTGATAATTTATGAGTTGAACGATGCGGTTATTCGACTAGCTTAGAGTCAAGACTCAAGAGCTTTCTCTCTTCCTTTTAACTTTTAAGTGAGGAAGAATCAGTTGATCCATTTTGGAGAGAGGTATAAGTTGCGGGTCTGCTCCTTCTCTCGGGTTCAGGGTTCCTCTTTGTTGATTCAAGTCATGTAAAAGGTCTCGTGGAGAACACAAAAATCACCTCCATCGTCTCTAAGAGTTAGTAACACAAAAGGTCACTCAACTATGTGTATTATTTTATCAAAGTCATATTTCTTTATTTTGTAACTACAAGGTCATTCAACTTCATTATATCACATCTAAAGTCACTCAACTAATATTTGGTTCATAAAATATGACATGACATTTAGTTTATTCCATATGATATTTTTTTTAGTCCAACTGGCAACCTGACCCGACCCTACAGACAAAAAAATAAAATTTAGCATATGGACTAAAAATTGGCATTTAGCCAAGCAGAACTGGACAAATAATTTAGATTATAACCCAAAAATGCAGCAAAAAGTGTAAAAAAGAAATCTTTTTTGTTGAAAATGGTGATAATGGGTTCTGCTTGAAACAAGAAAAGAGTGGAAAATCAAATACTTATAATGCACCAAAATGTGTAAAAATTAAATCTTTTTTTGTTTGTTGAAAATGGTGGTAATGGGTACTGCTTAAAATAACAAAAAAGTGGAAAATCAAATACTACTTATAATTCACCAAAAAGTGTAAAAATTAAATCTTTAGTCCGCTAAATTTCAATTTTTAGTCCGTAGGGTTGGGTTGCCAGTTGGACTAAAAAAATGTCATGTAGAATAAGTTAATATCATGTGGAATAAGCTAAATATAATGTCAGTTTTTATTGTCCAAATATTAATTAAATGACTTTAGATGTGATATAGGAAAAGTTTGATGACATTATAGTTACAAAATAAAAAAATATGACAGAGAATAATACACATAATTGAATGACCTTTGTGTTACTAATTCTCATCTCTAAACACCACAACAATAACATCCTTACCTGGATTACCTCTTGATATATTATTTATGTTACATTTTATTCATTGTTGAGGAAAGAATTCTCAACATATTATTCTGTAATGTATCGTTTAGAAATAGGAGTGACTTTCTAATTGTGATAATAATTGCAAATGAGGTCCGCTTGGGCAGCTCAATTGATTATCAAGGGGGATATTTGGAAAATGGCCAAGGATCGAATCCCGTCAGCGGCAGTGTGGGGGTTACTTCTTGAAATAAAGGAGGGCCTCTTGTGCGCAGCGTGGTACTGGTCTAACCTTTGAAATCAATTGAGTCACCATGATTTACCTCCTTCACAGACCTGTCGGACCGGGGTGTGGGGGCTCCTGGGGTGGGAGTTCCACCTTCTTCTTTTTTTTGGAAAATAATTGCAAATGAGCGAGTAGAAAACAACAATAAAAGTGATAGGGAGACTGACCCCAATTTCAAGATTATGTTGACTTTCTTTAACTTCTCTTATGAAAGGCGGAAGTAGGGATGTGCGTATATCGGTTCGGTTCTGTATTGTATCAAAAAAATCTGAACTAAATAAAATTTGATTTTTAAAAAAATGAATTAAACTTTTCTTAAAAAATAATATATCGGTTTATATCGCCGAATGTATCGGTTTATATCGGTTTTTTAATTCAAATATAAAGTCCAAAAAAAATAATTTAAGTCCAAAAACATAAAGTCTGCATCACATATATTCTTAAAACATGTAAAAAAACTGAAATAAAATAAATAGGTCGGGTCGGGGGATTTTTTTAAAAAAAAATTGAATTTCCAACATTGAAATTGACATTCACACCTACATTACCACGGAATTTCGACGTTGAAATCTATTGTATATCGTGAGATGTTTACTAAAGAAAAGGGAAAATTAGAAACCGATTTGGGATAGGGATGTCAACGGGGCGGGGCGGGGGAACAGTACCCCATACCCGTACCCGCCACCTAAAATACACCCCCACACCCGCCCCACCACCTAAAATACACCCCCACACCCGCCCCACTAGTCACGACGGGTAGCACTTTTGATACCCATACCCGCCCCACCACCCACCAAACCATCCCTCATACCCGACCCAACTGGAGCGGGTGCGGGGCAGTACTCGCATTTACCCGCCCACTGGAGATGCTTGGAGTATTATTGGGCAGGAGGTGACAAGTGTTGTGCTGGAGTTCTTTGAGAATGGTAAATTACTAAGACAAGTAAATTCTACCATTATATCTCTGATCCCCAAAGTGGCGCCCCCCCCCCCCCCCCAATATGTTAGTTAATATAGGCTCATATCTTGCTGCAATGTCCTATATAAATGCATTTATAAATTAATTTGCATGAGATTAAAGAACATCAGTACTACTGTTGTGGCTGAGAATCAAACAACTTTTGTAGCTGGAAGATCATTGGTTCATAATGTCTTAATACGTCATGATTTGTTTAGGTAGGGAGATCCCATGTCACCACTATTGTTTGTGTTGGTGATGGAATATCTTTCTAGAACTCTACAAGAAATGAGTGAACTATCTGATTTTCAGTTCCATCCTATGTGTAAACTCTCAAAATTGACTCACCTTATCTTTGATGATGACTTGATGATTTTCTGCAAATGAAATATGAATACCATCTCTAGAGTTATGGAGGCACTCAGACATTTCAGTGATGTAACAGATTTGGTGGCTAATTTAGATGTCAGTGGGGCGGGTAAATGCGGGTACCCGCCCCATTATTTAGGCTGTGCGGGTATGAGCGGTGCGGGTACGGAGCGGGTCTTATATGAAATCCATCCACTACCCATGGCGGGTAACACTTTTGATACTCATACCCGCCCCACCATCCCCATACCCGACCCAACTGGAGCGGGTGCGGGGCGGTACCCGCATTTACCCGCCCCACTGACATCCCTAATTTGGGAAAAAACACAAATTGATTGGGAAAACGGATGTTTTCGTAAAAATTGGCGGCGCCAAACTGCCTTATGGTAAAACGGTTAAAACGGACATCCGAGCGCAGAGTTATGACCATTTAAAGTTGCACCAATTTACAACTACTTTCTTTCCCTACCTACATTTTATGTCAATGCTTCCGTGATATGTTAATTAAGTTCATGCCGCATTCGACTTCCATAAAAGCTTCATACATTGGCTTCAATGACTATGATTCAAGAGATAACAGTAGTCTAAAATAAAAAATAAGATTAATTACAAATTTGCCCTCGGTTTTCGATTCGCTTCATCAAAATTTCTAAAGAACCGAACCAGTTTATTTAATCTTGATTCGGTTCGATTTTTTAAAGAACCGGATTTAAAAAAAAATGAATAGAAACCGAACCGAACCGTCGGTTCGGTTTGGTTTTTTCGGTTCAATGGGTTTTATGCCCACCCGTAGGTGGAAGTCGTTTTATTTAGAATGAGACATAATTAATAAAATTACCACATATAAATTACGAGATTAACTGGTGACTTTTTAAAAGAGAAAAGAGCACTTGATACAGTTGATAGGTAAGTTTCACCTTAGCTTATCTCTATGTACTGCCTAATGGCTAGGGGTGGGGGCAAAACTTTGCATTTTTCATGACTTACAGCTACAACTTTTATTAGTGCATTATTATATATATTAAAGTAACAAAAGGACTAATCATTCCCAAACTTTACAAAATATAAATTAGTATAGCATCAAAAAAGAGGATAGATATATTTGCATACCGCCCTTTTATTCAAAAATTAAATGTCCTAGAAACTTGTCCTTATATAAGAAAATTTGCTCAATACATGTATGACAAAGTTTGAAACTTTTCAAAAGAGAACAGGAACCCTCCAACTATATTTTATAGTATAACATTGCACTTCGTCAAACTTTGGGATCAAATTTACCATTTCCGTTAGCAAACTTATTAAATTTGCCCTAAACCGAATGAATTTTTGACTTGGACTCCACGTCGGATCCACATAGACGCCACATATGAATAGGAATTTCACTATACACAAAGATAAGTAAGTACTAAAACTGAACACTACACTAATTGCATTCATTTCACCTTTCTTTTCGTATTTTCTGAAGCCAATACCAGAGTTGCAGTTGCCGGTGCCAGAGGGAGAATAATATCAGGAGCAGAGGGATTAGAAATTGATCTACGAAGAGGTAATTTTACAGAGATTGAATTGTTCTTGCCATTTTCTGGTGACTGAGAATTCATGTAACGACAAAAGTTGGAAAAAGAATTAAAGACTGGTGGTACTGAGAGAGTCCGACGAAGAATTTTATTATTATTGGGCTGCATGTTGTGAATCTTGAAAATGGCAGCGGTGGCGCCGTCGTGGTATTAGCAGCAGTGGGGGCGACGTTGGTGTTGGTAGCAAAAGGTGATTTTTCAGACACCATTTTGGACAAGGGTGAAAAGCAGGGGATGGTGAAGTGATTGGTGAAATGGAAGGACCATCCTCGGCGGCGGCAATGGCGGCGGCGGCGGCGGTGAATTGAGAGTGGCCCTTTTGGGGGAGGGTTCAGAAGATAGTGGTGAAAGAGATTTTTCTTCAGAGAGACAGTATTATTCATGATGTTGCATTTTCACCAGAGAATGTGGCAGAGGAGTGGCGGCGAACGGCAGAGAGGAAGGGCTATTTGGTTGTCGTTGGTGGAGTTGGTTTGTTCCGGAAACGTCGAAAAGAGGAGGAAAGGAAGAAGGGTGTTTGGTTGGTGGTTTCGTGTTGGTGTGGAGATGGAGCAATTGTGGTTAGTGGTCGTCATTATCGGCCGTTCGGTGGTCAAATCCGACGGCGGCAACTGGCAAAAAATGGAGAGGGATGAGAGGGAGATGAAGTGGAGGCGTTGGTGGTGAAGTGGTTGTACAATGGTGGAGTTCGTCGGAGCTCTGACATGTGAACTCGTCGGAGCTCGCCGGAGATGGCAGAGGTCCGTTGGAGAAGAAGCAACAATGAGGGTAACGAGTTAAAACTATTTAAAGGATGGGGTAACGGGTACGAGTTAAAAGAATTGAGTGAGCCGACGTGGCGTCTATATGGATTCGATATGAAGTCCAAGTCTGAAATACATCATGTTGAGGGAAAATTTAATAAGTTTGCTAATGGAAAGGGTAACTTTGATTCAAAAATTTGACGGAGGGCAATATTAAACGATAAAGCATAGTTAAAGAATAAATTTGACCATTTTCCCTTTATTTTAAAAAAAGTAATTGCTTCAATCACTTGATTATAGAAGTTCCATAATGGCTTGAGATTGTATATTGGAGAGGGGTCACACACTCTATTTCATCCTACATCCTATTTCACCCTTTTGTTGTATATTTAAGGCTTCCAAGTAAGATAAATTTACGTAAAAAGTATGAAAAAGATTAATTAATTATTAAAATATTAGACCCGGAAAAATATGTGCGTTATAATTACATGAACTTGTCTTTTTTCCATTATAGTGATAGATATTTTACTTCACCACAGCGTGAATCTCATTAACATTATTGATCACTTAGTCTAACTATAGGGGTCCCTCTTGCTTATATAAAATTAAAAAATAAAACTTGTAAATATATCACAATATTTATGTGAGTAAATTTTTTTGAACTTATACTTTTAGATAGGACGCTGTAACATTTGTGTGGTTATGAACAATGGTGGAAGCAAGATTTTCACGATAGAAATTAAAATAAAGTAAACACAAAAATTAAGGCGATTTAACATTTAATATACAATAAAATAGTTGACCTTATAAACACAATAACTTTCTGGCAAAGTGGATCGGATGAACCCCTTCCACCCTAGCTATGATTATAAAAGCTTGTTCATAAAATAAAAAATTCAGTTAAATTATTTTTATATTTTTAAAGACACCATTCTTTTTGAAAAAAAGGAGTATTTTTTTATTTGATACATGATATATTCAGTTTGCAATAGTTTTCATAACCTAAAATAATCAAATACTCCTGCTTGTAATGATACTACGACTCAAAAGCTCATTAAAAAACTCAAAATTATGTTGGATTTTTTCCCACAAATTATTTAATACTTAAATAACAAGAAATGTTTATATATTGATTATTTGATCTGTGACAAACGATATCTTTTTTGAGAGTTGACTTGAAGAAAATCACTATTTTTTTTGTCAAAGAAGGAACAAGGACAAAATCATATATCAGATGGTGAGTCCAATCAGCATAAAAATTTCCACAAAAAGTTTTAACTTTTGAAACTTTAAACCCTTTATTTAGGACAAATTTGTGACGTCTTAACAGAATTGAATATGATAATGATCAATCATGAGCCAAATTGTTCAAAATTAATTATGCACCAATGAAATGATTTCAACACTTGCAATCATATTTATCAATTTCGTAAAGCTATTTTCTTTATTATTTCTTTCCTGCCTAACAATAATTTTCTTTTTTCCTTAAAAACAATATTAGAAAGTGTTCTCGCACCGAATTCTGTTCTCTGCCGTTTTATTGGCTGACCGTATCGGAAGACAAATTGATTCCTTAACTTAAGCGATTTGGGCTGAAAACGGAACTGTAATTTCCGGCAATGGGTTCCCCAACTACTCCATAAAGCGTTAGGACGGTGGTATGAGTAAACTAAGAGATAAGAAACATGAATACAGTTGAGTACAGTAAAGTAAAAGATAAATAAAGTAAATGATAAAGATAGATAAAAATTGAGTTGTTTGATTGATTAGTAAGAATGATCCTATTTATAGTACAAAAAAGGGATAAAATGTACAACGTGATCCCCCCATGTCAGCCATCAAGTAACCCACTAAGTTCAATGACCCTTTCTTTTAGCTGTTGTTGTACCGCTTCTAGGGGTCCGATAACCCTTTTGACTTGGTCGTTGAGACGTCTGCATCTGAGTGGGTCTCAGTCGTACCTCTAACTAACAACTCGGCTAAGATGCCTTAGTAGCTGATGAAGTTCTTGTAGTCGAGGACTAGGAGTAAATTCGACTCTGGAACAGTCCGGCTGTCACTGAATTCGGTTAAACACTTGAATTATTTTTTAGTGTTAACAGTTGCCCCCTACATTAACTCGAGTGTGACTGTTGAGTTGATATACCCGAAAGTAGTCATCGTTTCAGTCTGACAGTCGCGCATGTCACTTCAATCGTCTCGTCTCCAGTGCATGCATTGATGATTACTTCTTGAAATGTCTTTCCCCTTTAACCGAGGCGTCTCCATTACCACGAGTTGGCTCTGATGATTTTCGGCCATGCTTTTGAAAATAATAAATTAATCTCAGCCGCGCCTCTAAAGGTTATTTAAGAAAGGTATCCCCCATAGGTTTCTCACCTATGGTAGATTTGTAAATATTCCCTAGAAACTAGAAAGGGATCAAAAGTACATATTTCAATTGATAAGGTTAAATGTACTTAATCAGACATCACAAGGACTAAAAAAAGAATTTACCAATTGTGGAGGGGCCAAAAGTGTTTTAATAATGGTGATGCCAGCTTGTGTTTACCTCCACTTTTCATGTTTTTACTTATATGTTGGATTTTTTAACGCCCTCCCCCTCCAATTATTGTCATATGCTTTATTAGCTAATAAAACTATTTCAGTAAAATTTAACCGTCTAGGACACAATCTTGGATGATGTAGGTAGAAAGATTTACGAAGCCATGAAAGGAGATTTTGGAAACGAGGGTTCACTCATCACTAATCAATATGGTCCACATTGGCGTATGTCAAGGAGATTATGCACGATGGAGTTCTTTACTACAAGTCGCCTCGATGTCATGAGAGGTGTACGTACAAAATGCATTGATCAAATGGTGAGGAGAGGAAGAAGGATTGCTTAGACGTGCTACTTCAATATCGTGGTGATGGTGTGGAGGGCCCTTCTAGGTTTTCCTCTCGAACGATTAATGTCATTCTTTTTGTAAGTACTCTCTATGTGCTCAAATATTCTGTGATCAAAGTGCTAAAAGCAAAACCCCTAATGCATATTCATAGTGACGATAAATTTATCTCTTTATGCGTGATTTGAAATAACAAAATATTTTGTTTAACTTACATAGGGTATCTTATAAAAGAAATTACGCAATCAACATATTTTAACATTTTATAACAGATGACATGACTTATTTTCAAGTTACTGGTCTTACTTTTTATGAACGACTCTATTAGCACGTGTGGCTAAATATATTACAATTGTACACGTGCTAATAGACTCAATATAGTTATCTTTTTAGGTGACCTGCTTAGAATATTGAAGTTAAATTTTAATTAATTTTCTCTTCTTTTTCATCTTTGAATAATGAAACTAACTTAATCGGCCATATGGAAGTTTGGTCGTTAGAAATGGAGTTCTTTCTCTTGTTCCATAAAGTATAGTTGTCAATAATATAGCGCCATTTACCTTTTTCCAAGATTTGGGGACAAACACCAAAGTGGTAGTTAAATGAGTCCAATAATAATGGTTATTACCCAACAATTTTAAATTTAAAATATTTCCTTGATCTTTATATATTATATATTTCTTCCAACCAACGAATCGTACGGCAAATTAATACTTAAGTATTATAATATATATTTTGTTGAGCTATATTTCATGTGGTTGTTCTGTTTACTTAAAAAATCCAGTTAATCATTTGACTAAATGGGAATGGAATTCACAAAAAGTGAATTTAAACACTCACACTATAAGTTGATAGGTCCAAGTAAGAGGTGTTGAGTTAAGATGTCTCAATAAAAAATTCTGGACAGTTTCTATTCTTTAAGTTCGCTCAAAGCTAGGACTTTTAGTTTCGTCAAATGTTTTACAATTCTCTTTCTTAAATTTGAGGGAAAATAATAATTCAATTAGAAATACCATGAAAGTAGAAATTGCAAAAACTACACCTTCAAATGTGAGCTCAGTTAAAATACTTTTTTTTTTACAGTTTTCGTCAAACCTAACACATTGAGTTTGTTAAATATTTGATGAAAATCATAAGTGTTTACTTTTGACAAACTTATAACTAAAACTATTCAAAAGCATACTTCAGGGACATCGGACTTTGAACCTACCCCAAAAGGGTCATTTTTTGTTATTTTCACTTTTCTAACTACTACTATTCACTCTAAAAGGTTTCAACTGGTCTCTTAATTAGTGATATACAGCTTTTTCCTAAATATTGCACATGCTTCTTATTAAAACACATAATCAAGTAAATAAATAAATAAAAATGTGATATCTCTAACAACATCTTTACTCTATCAGTATATAGAGGTTACGCTTAAAGGGATTGGCTTGTCCGTTTACCGGGAGATGTTCACAGCAGGAACAGATACAACTACAAGCACATTAAAATGGGCAATGGCATAGCTCCTCCACAACCCTACCATCTCCAAAAAGTCCAAGATGAGCTAAGAGGAGTTATCAACCACTCGAATAAGCTAGAAGAATAAGACTTAGACAATCTCTCATACTTAAACACAGTGATCAAAGAAACCCTAAGGTTTCACCCTCCACTTCCATTTTTAGTCCCACACATGGCCATGGACTCTTGCAACATGCATGGCTATCACATCCCAAAAGAAACCCAAGTACTTGTCAATGTTTGGGCAATTGGTAGGGATCCATATACTTGGAAAGATCCTTTAAAATTCAAGCCAGAGAGATTCTTAGAACCTAACACGGTGGATTATAAGGGTCATCACTTTGAATTCATACCTTTTGGTTCTGGTCTAAGAATGTGCCCTGCAGTTCCCCTTGCTTCTCGTGTGTTGCCACTGGCCTTAGGGGTCAGTACTGCACAAGTTTGATTGGGTTTTAGCTAATGGGGTGAAGCCAGTGGATTTGGACATGAATGAAAGAATGGGAATTACTTTAAAGAAAGTAATTCCATTAAAGGCTATACCTATTGCATACAAAGGGTAACAAGGACAATCACTAAAAATAATGTACATTGATATGTACATAAGTCTAATTCTAAGTACTAGATTGTGATGAGGAAAAAAGCTGTGTAAAAAGACCAAGAAAAAAGAATAAACAGAATTTACAGTGTAATTAAATTGTAATGTATCATGTTGAGCAAACGGCAATATGTTGTTTTTGGCTTAACTTTGAGATGTCGTTATATATACATTTAACATTACCGGTCTCTATAAACGTGCAGTTGCACGTTATTCTCAGTGATGGTGGACTATTGTAGAAATAATGTTCATTGGCTGCTTTCCGGCCTATCTTTGTAAAATAGCTATCTTCACGGAGTTTCAAATTTTATAAGTAAGAATTCATGATAATATCTTGAAACTTTTACTTGTAGAATTTGAAACTCCATTATATCAACTATTTTTTAATTACATTAATTTTCTCAAAATTAGGTTGGTATAAAATGTACTAAGATTAAGATACAATACTTAGCTAGCTCGAGAAGCGATTCTTGTAATAACGACGGACAAAATGGAAGCTGCCTATACTTCTATTTATGAATTTATTACCATGGACCATTCTTGAGTAGTTTAAGGAGCCGTTTGGACATGATTTGAGATCATGATGGAGATGTTTCTTTCCTTTATAAACCGTACTACACAATCACTCGCTCAAGCACCCGCTTTCGCTACGTTTCCTTTCGAGTAGTATGGTAGCGAGGTGATATATAGTCTATCAATTCATTCATACATTGAGCCATGCAATTTGGATTTCTCAAGTTGTATTTTTTCCCATTGACGTAAAATCCCATAAGTTGTGAAAAAATATCAAAACTTTCTTAATTCTTATGCAATCTTACCAAATGAGCAAGTCATAATTCATAACAAAATTAATACGCGGCTAGAAAGCCTTTCTAAAAAATACAACATCAATTGATCTAACTTTAGTTCAATAAAAAGAAAAATTGAACATGAATAGTAGTGTAACTATTCTTTAATATAATCCTCCCACATGGTATGGACAATCCTCCCACTATTTACTTTGAAATTTTAAGTCATTGCAGGGAAGGAATTGAGTCCCAATGAAAAAATCTTGGACAATTATATTCAATACAATATAAAGTCGATTAATTGGTATATATCTACTAACTTATGAATCTTTTTTTACAAAATATAAACTTATGAGTCAAGTTTTATATTTAAAAAGTTTGAAATCATGATTTGGAATCCCAAATCACACCTTTTTGGATGATTTGGGATTTCAAATCATGACATGAAGTTAAAGTTGAAATTATGTCCGAATTGCATAAACAAACGATGATTTGAAATCAAATATGAAATCATGGTTTGAAAACGCATGGCCAGACGTCCACTAATTGATTTGGCATGAAAGGGGCACTTGACTGGATGCAGATTAATATGCAGAACTGGGAGCTGATGGGTGCATGGAAGAGACTGGTAAGAAGAGCAAAAGGTAGGATAAGCAGGCAATTTGTGTGGTGTGTTCTAGTTGCTGTCATATACAACATTTGGATGGCCCGGAATGATGCATTATGGAATCAATGTGTACCTCATCCAAGGAAAGTGTTGAAGAGAGTGATGCTGGAAAGTAAATACAGAATCATACCACTACTAAATAGGAAACATACTTGTAGAGATAGAGGATGGATAGAAGATATATCACATAGAATAAGTGAATAAAAAATAGGAGGAAAGTAGGAGGGGTGATCGGTTGAGCTTGTTTTAGTTGTGTCTGGTTCTTGTGGATGTAATTTTGGCTGCTGTGAGTAATATATATATATATATATATATATATATATATATATATAGTTTGTTCGATCAAAAAAATTGATTTGGCAAGCTAATGGCGATTGCGGCAGCATGAATTTTTGTTTAATATCATATCCACATAAGGGATTCTCTCTTAATTATGATACTCCCTTTTGTCCAAAATTATTTACTCTCGTCATATTTCGCTTTTAGAAATTATGTCAATCTTGATTAACATCTAATATATATTTTTGTTATATAATTATTAGAAGAATTATAAGTTATAATACTTTTATATATATTTTAAATATTTAAATTTAAAATTTAAAATATTAAGTTGATCTAATCTAATTCGGCGATAAAAATTAATCAAATTAATTCTAGAAAAAGGAAAAAAAAAAACCACACTTATTTTGGGATGAGTTGAGTAATAAATAGAGTAAATTTTTTGTTGCGCAGCCTATTTGCACGCCAAATATCCTAAGCTTTCAAATTTCAAAACCAAATGCAGAATTCAAC
Source organism: Anisodus tanguticus (assembly GCA_034509755.1). Taxonomy (NCBI): domain Eukaryota; kingdom Viridiplantae; phylum Streptophyta; class Magnoliopsida; order Solanales; family Solanaceae; genus Anisodus; species Anisodus tanguticus. The sequence goes on along the minus strand of CM067555.1, from coordinate 2,306,622 downwards.
AATTCTATCGAAGCTAGTTTCAAATATACAAACTTAGTGTAAGGTGACTCGTACTACTTAAATTATATACTACTATAAAATATATTAGAACGTAGCTAGTACTTGAAAATCCTTAGTTTAATTAAGGAGAACTATAGTTCCTTTGACTGACCATAAACGGTAAAATAAACGACTTTGCAATATTAAAACTACTTAATTACATACTTTTAATTTGATACTCACTCCATCCCAATTTAAGTGTTTTTTTTTTACTTTTTAGTCTGTCCCAAAAAGAGTATATCTTTCTATATTTAGTAAGTTTTTCAATTTCAAGACAAGTTTAACACCACAAGATTTAAAAGGCCCCACATATCTTTAATTTAAGACTATAAGATTCAAAAATCTCCCTTTGTTTTCTAAACTCCGTGCTAGGTCAAACTAAGACACTTAAATTGGAACGGAGGGAGTATATACTTGAAATAAATGACATTATTCGCAGTTGCGGAGCCACGATTTTTACTAAGGGGATTCAAAAATATAAAAAGTAAACACACGAAGAAATCAAGGGGATTCAACATCTATTATATAAACATAAAAAGTAATTTTAACCTTATATATGCATTGTAATTTTTCAGTGAAAGGTTCATACAACCCCCCTTACCCCATTACTGGCTCCACCACTGCTTATTCATCAATATTCAGAAAAAAATCAACGAATAATAGTTTGAAACGACTCTCTTTAGAGTTGTTATTATAAAGAACGGATCTTGGGCCTAACTCAACCCCAAAAGCTAGCTTGTAGAGTGAGGATTGTCCAAGTCTATATAAGGAGTATGTGTTCCCATTCCATATCTGATGTGAGACTCTTAACACACCCCCGCACGCTTAGACTTTGTTAACTGGAGCGTGGTATAATTTGGAGACCCAACATCGGTGAACAAAGAATTGGAATGGGTTTGGCTCTGATACCATGTAATATATGGATCTTGGGCCTAACTCAACCCCAAAAGCTAGCTTGCAGGGTGAGGATCGTCAAAATCCATATAAGGAGTTCATGTTCTCATTCCATTTTCGATGTGGGACTCTTAACAGTTTGCTTTGGCCCAACAGACCTCACAGATTTGTCCCTTCAGCTACACTATCATTGAGCCCAAAAGCGCATATATCATGTTGACTTGAGTTATATCTTATAAAATTCTCCACTTTACTCTCGCATTCCGATGTAGAATTCGCCCAAAGTGTTATGTGTACCTATGTTTAGAAGCTTGTGAGCCTAATGAATGAACAATCAATTTCTTCTAATACAAAGTTGCACTTTGATATGATCACAAGAGTTTAACTTCAGTGCATGGACGGTGCACAGTTTTTTTACACTAACGGATTAAGATGACCTACTAAAACAGAACATGTCCACAATACAACAATCTTAATTTGATAACCTAATAAAGTACTTGCTACAATCGATTAGAAAGTAATTCTCTCAGTCTAGTTTTACTTGTTCACAATACTAAAAATAATTGTTCACTTTAAAAAATTAAAAGATAATTTACCACTCCATACCTATTTTACCCTTATAATTTATTATTGGATTAACAAGTTTAAAGAAATTTTAGTGGTTGCACAACTTTTAAAATATGTTTTATTTATTTTAATCATTAGGTTACTCAATAATGATTAGGGGCGATATATTAAAATTATCATTCTATTTTTGGCTCCTTAATAGGCGTGCCAAGTCAAAATATGACAAGTAAAAATGGACGGAAGAAGTACTTTACATTGGTATTATATACTCCCTCCGTTCACTCTTACTTGTCAAGAATTGACTTTGCACACCTCTTAAAAAATAATAAATGAAGTATATATTTTATCATGATACTCATATTAATTTATGTATAGTCTTAATGAGAATTAAAAAATGATTTGAAATGAGTAATTAATGATATGGGTAAAATAGGACAAGTAAATTATTTTTCTCTTGATATGCTAAATTTGACAAGTAAAAGTGAACATCTATTTTTAGAATAGTTGACAAGTAAAAGTGAACGGAGGGACTATAAGTCTAGGGGTGTCAATGGCATGGTTCGGTCAGTTTTTAATTTTTTTTATAAAAATTATATCATACCAATTTTTCGGTTAATTTACTAATATAACCAAAAGTGAACTTTTCAAAACAGTACCAATCATCTCAATTTCTCTTCGATATCGGTACAGTTCGGTTAATTTTTGGTAATTTATTTTTAAAACGTCAACGTTTATACTAATATTATAAAAAATGTTGATTCATATATAATAGAACGGGTAATCTAACTTTTTGCCCTCAAATTTTGATCGTTAAGCTTTATGTAATCTTTTGTTTTCTTCCAAAAAATATACTTAGCATAAAATTATTAAAAACTATATAAATTAATGGAAAAAAGTGTAACTAGCAACTAAAAGGTAACAAGGCAGCACAACAGGAAACGACAAATTAACAATAATCATACTTTACGCCATGATATTATGAAAGTTGTGCTTATGATCTACATCTGTAAAGAACAAAAAAACAAATTAAGTTGCCATTATTTTATATAAAGAAACTAATTAACGAAAAATAAATTGTTTATATATTACTTATTTTTAGCTTTTTATTCATACCAATAATCTCCTAATTTTTTTGCTTTAAGTTGCACACATGTAATATCAAAATTAGTTGTAAATTATATAATTAACTCCTTATATCTTGTATTTATGAAAGTTCCCCAAAAATTTAGTGCATTTGTAAATTGTAATTTTATACTTAATAGATGAAATATTATATATGAGTGTATATATATATATATATGTGTGTGTATGTGAAATATTATATATGAGTATAATATATATATATATATATATATATATATATAATATTTGGTTCGGTATTTTTCAATATTTTTTTATAAAATAAAAAATTAACCTAATTATTCGGTACATTTATAAGTTAATATTAAGAACCTCAGTTTTATTTAAAAAGATTTGAAAATCAGTTCGATTAGATTCGATTCGATTGGTTCCATCGTCCAGTTAACCACGGACAGATACACTAGAATCCTTCACCATTTCCAACATTAGCATAACTCCAAGGAGAAATTTCAATGCTCTATCAGTTTTTTTCATTAGTTAAGGTTGTACATTTTTTTTCAATTCTGAATCACATGGAGCTTTGCAGAAACAATATTACTCCATCCGTTAATTTTTACTTATCATTTTTAGACTTTTTATGCCCTTAAGAAATAATGATTGATATAGAAATTTTATCATAATACCCCTATTAATTGATAAAAAATCTCAATAATTAAAATTAAAATTCCATACATAATTATTAGAGCTAATATAAAGTTTCAAGTTCAACATTAAGTTTTTATAGATATTAGTAGCACTTTACAACTCGTCCATCTCTTTAGTGCTTGAAGAGGGTTAATTAAGAGGTGTGGTTAGCCAAAATTGACTTACAATTTCAAGAAGTCTTTGTGGTAAATAAATTAAGGGTAAAATAGGGGGAAAATTATCTTCTCTTGATATGCAAAAAGTAACAAATAAAAATAAAAATTTATTTTTAGAATAGTTGACAAGTAAAAGTAAACGGAGGGAGTATATATAACTGAACTAAATGGAGCTAACCCTTCCATGGGAAATTAAAACTTGTAGTTTGTATCAATCTCTAGGCATTGGAACCTTACTGATCATAAAAGCAGAAAAATTGGTTGCTATTTGAAAATGTAAGCTTGACTTCTACCGTCCGATCTCTCCATAACAAATCATTTATAACAATATTTTACTATAATGATGAAGTTTTCTTTGAAACTAACTTTCATATTATGTTATATTATATGTTCTCTGTAACAACATTTCGCTATAGAAGTCAAAATTATCCAGACAAACGACGATGCTATACCTAGGTTTGACTGAATTTAGCTAAGGATACATAAATTATAGCTTCATTAACAACACCTCTCCATACAACAAAGTTAATAGTTTATGTCAATTATCATGATGAAACATAAGAAAATAATGCTAAATAAGATCTAAACTTGGTCATCAATGCTAAAACCTCTATCTGCAGCATAATCTACAAAACTATAAAGTGGCATTACTTTATCGCCATACTTCTCGAGACCATCTAACTCTCTCTTAGCTTGCAGTCTAAGATCTTCGGCGACTTCCATAGACTTCTCAATGCCGTAAACGCTGACATAACTTTTGCCTTTCTTTTTCTTCCCCTCGGTTTTGTCCTCAGTCTCCTTTGCTTCCAATACATCATCAACAACCTGATATAAGACACCAACAGCTCGACCGTATCTTCTTAGATGTTGGATCTCCTCATCCGAAGCACCAGCCAAGAGACCTCCACAAACGGCGGAGCACTCGCCCATTTCACCATATTTCTTTTCTTGAACGAAGTCAAGAGCATTTGGTCCACCCTCAAGGTCGAGGAACTGACCAGCAGCCATACCAGTGGACCCCACAGCTCGAGCAATCTCTGTAATGACCTTGAGGACTCGATCCTCGGGGACGAGATCATTTGGGGTATGAGACACAATATGCTGGAACCCAAGAGGGAACAAGGCATCCCCGGCTAAAATGGCCATATCAGCACCAAAAACTGTGTGGTTTGCAGGCAGACCTCGTCGAGTTGGGTCATCATCCATGCAGGGCAAATCATCATGAATTAATGAAGCAGCATGAACCTAATAGAAACAGACCCAGGTCAAATGTAAATATCAACACAACAGAAAATCTCAAGCTCAATCAGAGGATCACAAAAAATTATTAGAGTTAGAAATTGCTACAATATCATATACAATTAAAATTCATCTGCATATTACACAACCAAACATCAGTCTTGCAAAATGTGATGTATTAAGTAGCTTAACCTACTTACTGTTGCATGTTCAGTTGCCTCAAGAATTTGGGTCAAGTTGTATCATGAATAAAACTGAATAAGCACAGGAAAGTTAAATCTCATTGCACCTGAGTGCAGAAAGATTGTGTAGAAACAGTTGCAAGAGGTTACAAAAATCAGCTCCTCCTACTCTACAAGGCAGATGAAGTTCACTATGCTTTTTATATCGCTGATGTTGCTCGTTTTGCACCAAAAAGCCAAAAGAACTTAATCTTATAATGTTTTCACCTCTAAGAGAAGGGCCAAGCGGTTGAAGACATGAAGTAACAACCTTGGAGACCAACGGACGAATCCCAACAGAGGCGTCGCTAGGTGAATTCTTTTCATACGTCTTAATCTTTGGTGGACAGCCTGATATCTATGTTGGTAGAATTCACTTGGTACCCAGTGGATTACTTAAGGTGCGTGCAAACTAGTCTGAACACCACCGTTATCAAAAAACAAAAAGTCTACAAAAGTTCTACTTTTAAAAACATTTTTTCCTTCAACTGGATAAGTATAGCTAATATAATGGAAGCTGGTTACGCTGGAAAAGCTCAAGCATTACAACTTAGAAGCTTGGTTGTAAAAGGTTGTGTATATTTTTTTAATAAGATAACGTACTTTATTGGAAAAGAAAATAGTACCAAGAAGGTATAATTATCATAAAAGGTTGTGTCTATACATGACTACTTGCAGTTCAACGACCAGAAGGCAATAGTATCAAGTAGTTCAGTTACCTGAACAACCGCCCCCCACCCCACCCCAAACACTCACATTTTAATATCAGTTCCAAGGATCTGTTTGTGGAGACAGCAAGATGGAATAAAACCCAGTTATTCGGTGCAGCTGTGGAGGAGATGAGAATCCTTAATGACAAAAACTAAAGGTTAATCCTACAATGTGGATGCTTTAGTTTATTATTCTACAAAAAATCCGCAATCAACTTAAGTAATGTTAGAACCTTTGAGGGTGGACCCAAAAGAAATGAATGAAGAATACAAACAGAAAAGTGGAAGGAATGAACAAGTATTCATCTTGTAAAATTCAATACCGAGGAGATTATTCACTTATGAAACCAAATACATAGTTTTCATTAGTTCAATTTGACAATATTCTTACTTGACACTTAGATAGAGGAGGAAGTAGAAAGAAAATCTTTATACGCTATTATCATCCAATGAATTCATGGGTAAACCAAGAGAGTTAGGAACTTAGGGGGAGGGTTTGCCCAGGCAAAGCAAATAAAGATGAAAGAAAATGAAGAACAAACCATCTCTAAAGCACAGGCAGTGGGAAAGGCAGCGAGGCGATTTCCACCAAAAAGCTCACAAGCCGCGACACACATGATGGGTGGGGACCTTTTGGCACCTTTGGCCAGAACAGAGTAACGCATGGCCTCATAAATCTGATTTGGGTACTTAACTGGGACCGCCTCATCGAGCTTCTGGTTGATATCACGAATTAGAGTTGACCAATAAGTCTTAAGATCAAACTGGATGGACTCAGATGATGTCGAAACAGAAGAAGAACACCGGATTGTTTTCTGCATAACCATGCGGCTCCTTGGAAGACATAAATGAGGTGAACAATTCATCACCATTGAGAACACCATAATTGTTCTCTGTTTCCTTCGATAGCTTCCTGTTAATATTCGCAACCGCCTTAGATATTTTGAAGTTAATTGGACATATTATCTAAGCCAACAAGCTTTCTTCCCAGAACATCAACATTTGAGAGCAACACTAAAGTAAACACATCCAACATGCAAATTACTACCGCCTAAAGTACACTTTTTTTAGTTTAGTAACAGCTTACCACTAGGACTATCACTGATTCCAGTAAGGGCACTCATAGCCTTAGATTAAAAACATCAATTAAATGAGGAAAACACAACAACAACAACAACAATATATCCAGTGGAATCCCACGAAGTGGGCTCTGGGGAGGGTAGAGTGTACGCTGACCTTACCTCTACCTTTTAAGAGGTAGAGAGGCTATTTCTGAGAGACTCTCGGCTCAAAGAAAGAAGAAAAAGAGGCAATAGCAACAAGCAAAAATAATAGCAAGATAATAAAGTAACCGAGGCTAAGGAAACAACAGATAATAATAGCAAGATAATAAGGTAACCGAGGCTAAAGAAATAACAGATAATAATAGAAATCTAAGAATAAGAGAATACAAGGGTAATGCTAAAACTCAGAGAAAGGAAAAGAAATGTGTCTAATTCTCGACCTCCACACCCTCGTATCAAGGGTCATGTCCTTGGTGAGCTGAAGTTGAATCATGTCCTGCCTAATCACCCCACCCTAATACTTCTTTGGCCTACCTCTACTCCTCCTCAAACCCACAATGGTCAACCTCTCACACCTCCTTAACAGGGCATCTACACCTCTCCTCACATGCCCGAACCATTTAGCCTCACTTTCCACATCTTATCCTCCACGGGGGTCACCCCTATCTTGTCCCCGATATCTACATTTCTAATCTTATCTCTCATGGTGTGCCCACACGTCCATTGTAGCATCGACTGAGGAAAACACGATTTTGGAAATTTAAAAAATAAGCAAAAACGTCAAGATTCAAGCCGTGGAAACAGCCTCTGGTAGAAATGCAAGGTAAGGCTGCGTATAACAGACCTTTGTGGTCCGGCCCTTCTCAGACCCCGCGCATAGCGGGAGCTTAGTGCACAGGGCTGCCTCTTAAGCAAAAACGTCAAGAGTGCAATAACAAACATGTAATACACAAGCTGAAATTACAAAATTACTGCGAATTCCTTCCATCATTTCACCCCGTTACACAATCAACTCTTTATCCCAAAAGAACACAGGCCAACACACAGTAATTAATTATTAGTAGAAAAGGAAACATTCCCCATCTTATAGTCAAGCTTACACGGGCTACATGGAAGAGTAAACATGACACAATTACGAAATGTATCACCCCAAGTCCAACCAATGGCCTAAACAATTACTCACAATTTATCCTTCTTGCTCACCATCTCAAGTTTAAGGTGTTAATACTCATCAATGAATCACTTACCCCTCAACCCCAAATTAGTTGGGTTGGTCTATGTCGCTCAGACTCTTCAAAGATGTCAATGGTTGTGTGTCAGATCCTCCAAAAGTAGTGCATTTTTAAGGACCCAACACGTGAGTGATAGCATTTTTGGAGAGTCCGGGCAAGATAGGAATTAGCTATATCCTTCTTTGTATCCTTTCCGCTCTATGTACTCAAAGAATTCAGTAGTTAAACTATCTTTATACTCGGGAGTTGTTAGTAATGGGTCCATCCGAACACATGAACCCAGTAGTTTTGACTCAAACTCTGCATATGTCTTAAAAGATTCACTAAATGAGTACAAATAACTGACTCCAAACCCAGTAAATCAAATGAGTAGAATCCGGAACTCAAACCCATAAAGCTCAAATCTTGAATATGCCTCCGGGTAGACTGACTCGTACACTGCATATACACATTTCGAATTCCATTATGCTCTATGTATTCAAAGAATTCATCGTAGTTAAAGACTATCATTAGACTCAGGAGCTATTTACTTACATCTCCATCTAAACCCATGAACCTAATATCTTTGGCTCAAACTCTATATATGTGTTAAAAATCACTAAATTAGTACAAATAATTGACTCCGAAACCAGTAAATCAAATGAGTAGAATCCTGAACTCGAACCCATAAAGCTCAAATATTTATTCCGAATTCCATTCAGCTCTATGTATTCAGAAAATTCATCATAATTAAAGACTATCATTAGACTCAGGAGCTATTACTTACATGTCCATCCAAACCCATGAACTCAATAGCTTTGACTCAAACTATCTATATGTGTTAAAAAAATCATTAAATTAGTACAAATAATTGACTCCGAAACCCAATAAATCAAATGAGTAGTGAGTAGAATCCTGAACTCGAACCCATATAGCTCAAATCTTGAATACGCCTCTGAGTAGACTGACTCGTACACTGCATATACACATTTTGAATTCCATTCCACTCTATGTCTTCAAAGAATTCATCATAATTAGACTAATCATTTGTAACAGCCCAGCTCACTAGTGATATTGTCCGCTTTGGGTTTAGGGCCGGCACGGCTTTAAAACGTGTCACTAGGGTGTAAGGCCCGCTTACTTATATACCCAGCATCTCTCCTATGTTTTGTCGATGTGGGATTCATCTCCTAAGCTAGGGTGTCACATCATTAGACTCGTGACCTATTACTTACAGGTTCTTCCAAACCCATGAACCCTATAACAAAGCTCGAAGTCTACATATTAGCTAAGAATAATTCACTAAATAAGTACAAATAATTAATTCCAAACCCATTCAGAATCTTGAACTCGAACACATAAAGTTCAAATCTTGAATACGCCTCTAGTTAAACAAGTCATTAATCCACAATAAGCTCCTACTTTATTCCAAGATACCATAAATAGTGAGCTATAAACAAATGTACTTGGGAACAAAAAAAAACACTTGACTTAATTGTTTGAAATTTATCAAGGAATTAAGAAAAAAAATTATAAAAAAAGTTTTTTTGGGAGAGATTACCTTAACGCCGAGAGGGAATTCGATTCGTCGGTGAGTCTGCTCTCCGGCGCCGGCGAAATGTTTGGTTGGGATCTTAGATTGGGTTTGACGGTTGGGCTTATGTTAACGGATTTAGTTCTGATTCGTTAAATAATGTTTTATAACACTACTAGCCACTACTTAAAACATGATAAAAATTATTAGTATTTGATATTTATAAGAATTGGATAAATATACTATACACTTTTATCAGTGAACTGTAATTAACTAATACATATTATTCTTAATTTATAATTCAATTATAGAATATTAATATGATTTGATATAGTCATTGCGCGCGAATAAAGTTATTCACATCTAGTAATAATTTAAGGGTTAGCCCTATTTATTAAGTTTCCGCTATGCGCGGGATTCGAGAAAGGACCGGATTACAAGAGTTTATTCCACTCTCTCACACGGATAAAATAACACTACAATCTCATGATAACTAATCTCAAAATTAGTTATACCATGTTTTTATTCCAACCAAACATGAGATAAATGTTGGAAATTTGCCTTTGGCGGGAGTTGCGACCGACCAACTTTAACGGCTTAAACACTAGTGTAACGTATGTTGGAGAATCCGGTTCTTTACACATGCATGATCTACTAAGTACGTAGATAACCGTAGGGCCAAGAATCGTCAAATTTCATTGAGAAATGAAAGAGATATTGGTTCACGAAGTAAGGTGTTTGAAGCATGGAAAGTGTGGTATTGTGTGTAATTCTCCCTCATCGGTAGAGGAAGAAAGAATTGTTGTGTATATAAGATTCGAAATTGGTTTGGGGTTTTAAAGGAGGGAGGACCTAGATGTGCTTCGGTTCGAGGAAAGACCACACGCGCGCCGCCGCCGCCCGTCCGTCCGGTCCGGTTCCGAGTTCCGGGTTCCGGGTTCTCGGGGTCGTGGGTCGTGGGTCGTCTGATATTATCTTTTTGGGCCAGAAAACTTTGCCAGAACTACAAACAGTTTGATCCCAGAAGTTTCCAGATGTACAGTTCGGACCGAATTCTTTCTTTCGCATTTACGAGTTTGGTCCCCGAAGTTTCAAGATGTGCGCTTTGGTCCCTCAAGTTTCCGAATCTGGACAGGTCAAAGCAGCTTTAAGCACTCAATTCACCATTTATTTTGCTGAATTACTCCTCCTATAATGGCCAAATCCGTTGGTCTTTCACCATTTATGTTGGTGGCTTTACTACCTCCATAATGGCCATTATTTGGCTATTATGGAGGCGCTTTTTCAGCCCCTCCCTCACCTATATAAACACCCCTTACACCATTGTTGAGCACCAAGACATATGCACGAAAATACGAAACGGATGCAGAAAAACAAGGCACGAAAATACACAACCGAAATAGTTTTCTTCCTACAACTTCCAAGCATCATTTCGTTACTCAATATTCTTCACGGTAGCTCTTGAGTTTCCTTTGCTCAAGGGTTCCATTGCTGTTTTATCCTGGGAGACAAATTGTCTAGGACATATAAAGGATACATACGGGGCAATATTGTCTTAAGGACAGAGTGCTACACTCGACTCAGCAAAAACCAATTTATATTTTTCCGTCTTCTATAAAACTGGAATTTCCAGTTTTTACTCGTGTAACTATTGTAATTTTCAGATTCCATGTTGAATTATTGAATCTTTGTTTATCCTTTCGAATACTTGTAATAGTTAAATACTTCCCGTACTGCTTTATAAAGTACCATAGAGCAAAGCTCCCAACAACTTAAGACAATATTGCCCCGTATTACTATTAGTGTTCGAAAGATGTCGGTCAAAAGTTGTGTGACCAAATCTGGATATGGAAATGGTTTTCTGGTAGAAGAGAGTGATGATGATGAACGTGTTCATGGTGTCACCGCTCCCAAGACTGGTGGGAACAAGCGCTCACGAGAGCCTGAGGATGTCAACTGGGACAAGAGGAGAAGAGTGAAGATGTTATTCTATCTTGTAGCAGAAGGCCTATATCTGTCCCAGACAAAGGATCCGAATAATGGTGAGAAGGAAATGGACACTCAGTCTGATGAAGTGACTGAAGTGAGCCAGAATCCGAAATTGGGATAAGTATTTTTCTTACTTGTCAAGAATAAGGATTAAATGATAAGTATTTTTCTTACTTGTCAAGAATAAAGATTAAATGATGTCTGATTAAAAAAATAGATTAAAGTAAGGAGGAATATGAAAATAATTTATATTCCTTACATTTTAACAAATCAGAAGTTTAATCTCATCTTCTTTCCCGTTTAAAGATTGGATTTGGTAAACGACTTAAAAAGATCCGTTCTTTTAAGTGTAATAATTAAAAGTGTGTAAAGTATGTCGCACATACAATGGAGAAAGATCCACTAACTGTGCGAAAACTCTTACCACTCTTAAGTAAGCGCCAAGAATTATCTGGGCACCAATCATAACGGAAGAAGACTAAAAGCTAAAGACGTTGAGCCTGTCATACTATTTGGCGTAAGATCCTTCATAGGATGATATTGGACACTCGGTCATAAAAAGCCTCCGGCGACGGAGGGGCCAAAATTCCTTTGATATGATGATATTGGACACTCGGTCATATAAAGCCTCCGGCGGCGGAGTGGTGCCAGAATTCATTTCATAGGAAAAGTAATGGACACCTAGTAAGGTGGGCCGAGTTTCCAGGGTCCTAAATGATCTGAAGGCCTAAATAAAGGCAATAAAGAAATTGGACACTCGGTCTGCCAAAGCAACTAGAGTGGACCCGAGTATCGAGATCACATATGATCCGGTTACGCCCTAACCACAGGCAAAAGGTTGTTCATGTGAAGCAACGCCACCTCTAAAATCAAAGGGGCTGGAGAGGTTGTCCTCAATAGGACTTCAGGGAATGGGATCACTCTAAGATGAGGTGATACATGTCCCAAACTTGGTTAAGGGACGCTGTTGGTCAAGCTGGTTTGAGACTAGTCCAATAGGTCTGTAATAACTAAGAATGGTACTGCATGTCTGTAGCCAAATGAATGATATATTTGTAATCCGTGCATCTATGCCATCATAGATTAAGACACGTTAAATAGCAAGTCATTCAAAAGCTAACGATGTTGAGATTGTTGCCTTCTGTCGACATAAACCCTCAAAATAAATGTGAGGTAGATGAAGAGGCAAAATCACCTTTCCAAAATCTGTCAACGGAATAGCGAAAGAAGCACCGCTCCTCTAGAACTTAGTCACACCTACTTGGGTGATTTGAAGTTTATACAAAATAGAGGGGGGAGACAAGTACGTTATGACCTTTATTGATAATGGTACAACGTATTGTATCCTTTGTTTATTGAAAAGCAAAGATGAAGTTGTTGAAGCGGATAAGCGCTACAAAACAGAAGTTGAATCAACTAAGCCCACGGATTGAGAAATTCGTAGTGATAGAGGGGGAGAATGTGAAGCATCGTTTATTAAACGACGCTCATTACTCACCTCGCCTAACGGTGTTAGCCAAGCGCAAAACCCGTACGCCCAAATTATGTGGGGCAAGGCGATCCTTACCGCTAATGTGATTCTCAACAGAACTCCGCATAAGGATAAGGATAACCCTCCGTGTGAGACATGGAAAGGATCTCACATACAAATGTTGTGATGTGAGGTGGTTTCGTACCTAAAGCTGTAGATTGCATGTCCACTGGATCTGCAAATAACAGTAGTGTTGATCGCCTCTTGGCATCAAAGAATGCTGAATTCTTAGAAGATAACTTTTCTTGGAAAAGGAAAAAGGAGTAACTGATCAAGGTTAACAAGAACCCGCGAGGGCCTGACTGTCCGGAACTAGACGTTCCGTATCTACAGGACTCGAAAGTTGCTGGCTATCCGGAACTTAATACTCCAGATCTACAGAACTCAGGGATTCTAGATGTTGAACCGAGACGGAGCAAAGAAGGGGACAAAGACTTGTTCGAGTCCTTCTAGCTTGTATGGTTAATAATGAACCATGAACAATTAACAAATAATTGTCATCTCCAAAAGCGCCGCTTTGGAAAGAAGCTAAAGAGAGAAATAGATTCCATATATAGAACCATACTCGTGTAATAGTTAATCTTCCTCCGGAAAAGAACCTTTGGGTTGTAAAAAGTGCTCCCTGTGAGTAGCTTCACATCCAGGGCCATTGTAATCTTACATGGCATGGGTGTTGAAACGACCTTCCAAACTGGAGAGTTGGAAGAAGAGGATCGAATTGGTTGTTTGAACTCGTTGGGCTTCTTCCGAACTTTCATTTTGGTCCCCGAAATGTTAACATTTTGGTCCCGTAAGTCTCGTATAAAATAGAAACAATGAATCGATCACGAAACATTGACTCGAAGTTAGAAAGCCAACAGTTGGAAAACCAACGGTCTAAGAGTGAAAATCATATTGAAACAAAGTCTCGATATGAAAAATATGAGTATCACGAGATGACATCTTAGGAATTGGATTTCTAAGACATCTAACGGATCGGTCGATAGTTGACGAGTCTCGTTGAAGCCACCAATAGATATGAATCATAGAACCGATTGGAATCATGGTGCACCCATAGACAAGGAGCGATATGCTCGGGTCACGTGTAGTTCAATGTATTGTACACACTACAACCGACCCGGTATCGTCCAACAAACGATCGGTTGAACTAAGGTTCTTTGATGATCTTAATACATGATCAATAGAAGGCGTTAAGTCGGATATGATGATATCTCGAATTATTCGCTTATCTACGGATTATAGTATTCGGATGTCCAACGGTTACGAGAGAACACAAGTGATGCAAACGGACATCGGATCCGAAGAACACCAAAGCCACAAGTAAATGTGTATGGTGGTTCTTGGAAAATCCTCTAAGCAAACTTGCATCGACCGATTCATGATGGTATCGGAGTTTATCGCTTTATACAAAGCATGAAAGAAGTTGAGTAACTTCACGACTCATTAGAGGACGTCCCTTATTGGGAGAAACCCATGCCTTCGACCAGCGCTATACACGTGGCTAGCCGATCGGCTTCGGGAAGGACACGGATGACGGCGTCGGACATATCTGTCGGGATCTGTCGGAGATATAAGACCGTATGGCGCTGATCATCACGGGTGTCACTTCCTTATTTACTAACTAAGGGACTACCCGGAGATCAAGTGTTCTGCTGTCTAGGGGAATGGGCTTAAAACCCAAAATATACGGACCAATACAAATGGAAACCCAATCTTACGAACCGGAGATCCCGAATTTGGTTCAATGGGAAAACTAAGTTGTAAAGGTTCGGTTGATCGCTTCGGTCGAAGCATGAGCACTTCGGATAGTGATTTCGAAAAGAAACACCAAATCCAAAGCCGTTCCCGCGATAGACGTTAAGTGCTATCTCGCAGATGGGTAAAGGTTAAGTTTTCAAAACTCCGTAATGATCCTCAACAGTTGAGGTTAGGTCTTTGGGAAACTTTTAATGGTTCCTAACACTTGTGAAGTGGGGTATAGCAGGATACCTTGTAGGAGACCACCTATTTAAGTGCGAGGACGGCCGCCTCAAATTGAACGCACTTAAGAATCCAAGACGTTGTCCATGGCCAAAACGGACAAAACATTACGAAGAAGAGAGTAAGGGAATTTGTTGTGTTGGTACCGTTGTCTTGGCTTACACTAAACACCGACATTCAAGACATCACGTTCACCGCGCAAGAAGTAAGTCCGATGGTATTCAACTATGGAAGGTTCAAAGCCGAGGCTACCTCTCCTTATGCAACATCGATCCGTTTGAAAATATTGCTTTGGAAATGAAAAGACACCATGTGAGTGCGCCAAAATCTCTTTCAAGAGGGATTGTTGGAAATTTGCCTTTGGCGGGAGTTGCGACCGACCAACTTTAACGGCTTAAACACTAGTGTAACGTATGTTGGAGAATCCGGTTCTTCACACATGCATGATCTACTAAGTACGTAGATAACCGTAGGGCCAAGAATCGTCAAATTTCATTGAGAAATGAAAGAGATATTGGTTCACGAAGTAAGGTGTTTGAAGCATGGAAAGTGTGGTATTGTGTGTAATTCTCCCTCATCGGTAGAGGAAGAAAGAATTGTTGTGTATATAAGATTCGAAATTGGTTTGGGGTTTTAAAGGAGGGAGGACCTAGATGTGCTTCGGTTCGAGGAAAGACCACACGCGCGCCGCCGCCGCCCGTCCCGTCCGGTCCGGTTCCGGCTCCGGCTTCCGAGTTCCGGTTCACGGGTCGTGGGTCGTGGGGGCGTGGGTCGGGTCTTCGATATTATCTTTTTGGGCCGAAAACTTTGCCGGAAGTACAGCTTTGATCCCGGAAGTTTCGGATATACGCTTTGGACCGAGAATTCTTTCGGATGTGCGCTTTGGTCCCCGAAGTTTCAAGATGTACGAGTTTGGTCCCCGAAGTTCGAATTTCGACGGTCAAGACAGAAAATCCAAGCACTCAATTCAGCCATTTATTTTGGCTGAATTACTCCTCCTATAATGGCCAAATCCGTTGGTCTTTCACCATTTATGTTGGTGACTTTACTACCTCCATAATGGCCATTATTTGGCTATTATGGAGGCGCTTTTTAGGCGAAAAACAGCCCCTCCCTCTCCTATATAAACACCCCATTACACCATTGTTGAGGACTAACAAGAAGCTAACGAAACAAAGAGGCAACACACGAAAATACACAAGCAGAAATTTCTTCTTCCTACAACTTCCAAGCATCATTTCGTTACTCAATATTCTTCACGGTAGCTCTTGAGTTTCCTTTGCTCAAGGGTTCCATTGCTGTTTTATCCTGGGAGACAAATTGTCCAGGACATATAAAGGATACATACGGGGCAATATTGTCTTAAGGACAGAGTGCTACACTCGACTCAGCAAAAACCAATTTATATTTTTCCGTCTTCTATAAAACTGGAATTTCCAGTTTTTACTCGTGTAACTATTGTAATTTTCAGATTCCATGTTGAATTATTGAATCTTTGTTTATCCTTTCGAATACTTGTAATAGTTAAATACTTCCCGTATTGCTTTATAAAGTACCATAGAGCAAAGCTCCCAACAATAAATACATCTCAAAATTAATTATCTCATATCTCTCATACCAAACGAACAGTTAGTGTAATGACTAATATACTTTCACGAAGAATAGAGGAGAATTAGAAGCCTAAACTAGACTGGAAAGGAAATCACTTTGAACTTCAGTTGAGGAGAATTAGAAGGCTGTATGCTTATGCTCACGTAGACAGCCTTCTTGTTTGCACTTTTGCTTACAACTGTTAGTATATATTTTGCTGGAATCATTTGAGCCATTAAGATAATCTAGGGGTAGCCAGTGAGCCGGGACGGATCCCGGCAGGACAGGATCCGATGGGACGGGGGAAGGGTTGGGATCAAGTCTCCGGCGGGATAGGCGGGCCGGGATTAGCGGGACAAGCAGATATCCCATCCCGTCCCGTCCTACATCCCACCGGAAAGGGGACTGGTGTTGGGGGACGGGGCGGGGTCGAGTCGGGATCGGATTTTCTGTTTTTTTTTTTTTTGCACTTAATTTTAAAAAATAATATATATAAACACTTCAATAATTGAACAACATAGTGTAATAAAAATATCTCAAGACTGTTTTTGTGCCTCTTATATAATTTAATAGAAATATGATTTTTTTGTAATACAATTTCAAAATTGTAACTTTGTGGTGCTGTTCAAAAGTTGCAAATCACATAGTAAAATTGCAATTAAAAAAACTACATAGTTAACCATACTTTTTCTAATTTTCTCACAATGTCTTGAGGATCTTCGGTTGGAATAGGAAGATGTTGGTCAAATTGTTCGACGTCGCTTCATGTTCCCTCGGACAAGATTTCATTGTAGTTGTAGTCTTCTTCTTTGTTGATCTTCAGTTGACCGCACCTTCTACGCTCCGCTCGAATCCAATCTCTGAATAGAATTGCAATCTCCAATGTGTCTCCCACCAATGAATGTTTGTGCTCTCCTATTTGAAATCTTCACGCAGAAAAAGCGCTTTCAGACGCTGTTGATGACTCTTGATTGTTCAACACATCTCGGGCCATTTTTGATAGAGTCGAAAATGTCTTGTCATTCTCCCTCCAGTATTTCAGCAAGTCTTCATGTCCTTCATCATTGACAATTAATTCGTACGGTATAACACCCTGCAAAACATAAACATCAAATTCGCTAACTTGTGAAGAAGTTGAACCACTAAACATTTTATTTCTAAGGCCTTGAATACTAGCAACAGAAACCGCATATTTTTTATAAGGTTGCAGCGAAGTAGTAGAAGATGGTACAGAAGTCGGTTGATTATTTGCACTTTGTTGTTGGTAATACATATATACTCTTTTGCATTCAGTGTGTATGCTAAGACGTAACTTCTTCTTTAGTTGGTTTGTGAGTTGGTTCTTCAGTTGGGTCTGTTGGAAGTATTGTTATACAATCATAAATCATTTCTACAAGTGTTTTACAACCGTCTACTTTAATAGTCGGATTTAATACAACACCAATAATATAAATAGTGGAATAGAAAAAAAGTATTTTTAAAATTTTTTAAACATTTTTCAATAGATGTCTTATAAGTTTTTTTTCCATATATTCATTAAGTAACAAAAATATTAGAGCTATATAAAAAAACATAGTTGAAATAGTAGGATAATAAATATCGAAAAATTCTTTAGTAGCTTGAAAAAAATTCTCTAAAAATCCATGAAGTTCTAAAAAAAATTCTCAATCATTATCTACAAGAATATCCCTTGGATTTTTATTATGGGCGTTAAATAATAAAGTTATAGGTTTTCTATAATCGTAAGCAACAAGTAGTTGTTCATATAGAGAATTTCACATAGTCGCTACTTCTTCAGGAATTTTTCTATAAGTTAATCCACAATCGTGACAAGTTTTTTTATACTCTTTGCGTCTTTGTATTTTTTTACCTTTAAAAATAAAATTTATAGCAAATTGTATTTTATCAAGAATGTTTTCAAAAAGTTTTAGGCCATCCTTTACAACTAAGTTATAAATATGGCACGCATATCTTATATGAAAATGATCAGGAAAACATGAAGTTAATCGAACTTTTAAAAGTCTTATAGCATAATCATTAGAAGTAGCATTATCTAATGTAATAGTCATAATTTTATCAATTATTCCATAATAATCACAAATTTCATTAATATTGTGTGCAATAAAACTTTCAGTGTGTCTATCATCAATATATCTATATGCTAAAATACGTTTTTGCATAGACCAATAACATGTTACAGTTAAATAATCATTACCGTTAGTACTACGGCCTATGTCAGAAGTGATAGTCACTTTGCCATTAAAATGATACAATGCGTAACGTAAATATTGTTGATATTCACTTGCAAATTTAAAAAACATCTCTTCTAACAGTTGATCTAAGAAAATCATTAAAGCGGAATTATATGTTTCTCGAATATAATAAATAAAATCAGGAGAGGAAGGAAATGAAAAGGGCAAACCTTCCACCGCAATTAATTTTGCCATATTTTCCCTATCTTTGTTTTTATCATATTTATGACAAAAAATTCCCCCCGCTGTCGGGTTAATTTGACCATGTACTTGGTCGGAGACACTATGTGAACCTTGTCCCGACTCATATGGTTTTGACACGCCCGATTTTTTAGCCTGGTATTGATTCCACCTAGATGTGTACTCGCCTTGTACATGTCTCAATAAACCTCCTGTCCCACCTTGACCTCTTCCGATTTTAAATTTATAAATATTTTTACAAATTTTACTTCTAACTACTTGATTCTCTTGGTTCCTATCAAAAAAATCTCATGCAACTGATTTTAATTTTCGTTGTGTGGGGCCTCGACTCATACTAGGGGGAATATGAGGCGTTTCAGTTTCAATTTGAGGCTGAGACTTAGTATGAGGTTGATCTTGAGGTGCACTAGTGGGAATGTCATCTACATTATCGTCAGAGGCAGAATATACCTCGTCATCTAATGGTATATCATTAAAAAAACAGTTTCATCTATATGAGTGAAATCAATCAAATCATCGGGACTAGGAATAAGATTAGTAGAAGAAGTACCCTTACCCTTGTTACCCCTACTAGAAGAAGAACCCTTACTCTTACCCGTAATCATACGTCCAAAGCATTTCATTGTAACTATGTAAATAAATAATTAAAGTAAATGAAATTAAGTGTGATAATTAAAATTAAGTAACAATAATAATTTAAAGAATGAACGAAGGTATCAAACGCCGACGTGTAATCGAGGTTGAAAATTGAAACTTTGCTCGATGGATGATCCTCAAGCTAGTTGTCAACTTCACTCCCAAATTTTAAACTTTGATATAAATGAGAAAAAAATATAATATTTAGTAGGCAATGTAGAATTGTAGATAGATAAATTGAGAGATGGTAGGAATATTTGTGAGAAAAATAAAGAGGAAAATGAGGTATTTATAGTTGAGAAATAGAGTTAAAGTGTAAATATATTAACTTAGCAGTTAAAAATAAATATTAAGGGGGTAGGGGGGTTTATGGGACGGGGGGGGGGGGGGGGGGGGGCTAAAAATGATCGTTATAGCCGTTGCACAACGGCCAAAATTGAAATTTGGTTGTTGTTGCAATGATTATTTTTGCAAAGGGGATAGGCGTTGGCGGGGCGGGGCGGGGCGGGATCGGATTGGGATGGGTCGGATTGGGATCGGGACGGGCGGGACGAGCCCAGATCCCGTCCCGAATTCGAACCCCGACACCAATTTCTTTTTTGGGGGGATCGGGGCGGGACGGAATCGGGCCGACCCGGTCCCCTGGAAAGCCTTAAGATAATCCCAGGTTTAGAACCTAAAATGACTTTCCTTTCGTTTTCTTTTAAAATACTTTTTGGCAGTCAGCACCACACCTCATCATCTCTCTTTAAGTTCAAAAACTCACCAAACACAACTTAAGTCATTTCCCAATTAACTAAAATTTTCTTCCACTAAAAATGTACACATCACTGACCCACTGTTGACCAAGAACGTTAAAGAAAATAATGTAAACTTATCTGTACTAAGAAATAAAGCCCCAACAGCCTGGGAAATGTTTTGTTGTCCAACTTTGTCTTCCTTTTTATCCTTACAAGGAATCTAGAGTCAATACTCAGTAGGTTCTGATTTGTGTGTGGTCTTATATGTATACATTTTAAAAAAGAAATTATGTATATATAGTTTGAGTCAAAAGCAATGGCTTCTGTTAAAACCACAAAACCCGCCCTATATTCAACTCTAGGTTGGACATGTAAAACTTTAGGAACTTCTCATCTTTAAAGGATACGTTCTTTTGAGACGCAGAACAAAAACACTCTCTCCCTCTCTCCGTAAACATTGGAATAATCTTTTTTGTAACTCAAGTACGATCATAGACTATGAGTTTATAGTGTAATTGGTGTTTTTAAGCATGTGATAGAACTATTTGACTAGGAAAACAAATACAGTAAATCTTGGGAAACCGTGAGTTCTTGATTGTTGTTGTTTTCTTTCACTATAGGAAGTTAACCCCAACAGTATCAGTACTCAAATTCTCACATGGGAAATCAATAACACAAACAATCTAGTTCTAAGCATTAATAAGACCGCTACGCTATGTTGCTTGGACTCCTTCAAAATGTTGCCGCACCCTATCGGATCCTTCAAAAATGCACTACTTTTTCGAGGATATGACATGCACCCGGTGATATATTTGAAGAATCCGAGCAACATAGAATAGTGCATTTCTAATGGTACTTGTTCACTTACACAGTGACTAAAAGCATCCATTATTTTTTCAAATAACAAAGTTCTGGAGTATATATAAATCAATAGAACAGTAGAACAAGAGGAAAGAACAGTTTGAGTTATCAAATGGAACCTTAAGCAGCAGGAAGAAACAAAGAATATACAAAACCTCACTACAAACTCAATCAAGCAAACAACAAACTCAACTTTAAGTGATTCTAATTAGTCATTTAGGTGTATATTAATCATGATACATTTGGTACGCACTCGTGTTACTATCCTTGTGGAGAAAATACTCACTACTAGCTCTACCGCAAGATGACTCCATTAACGGTTTTGCACCAACTTCTCTACCAAATCTTGAAAGGTAATTCAAACCCATGAGAAGTTCTATAACCGCTGCTTCGGTTCTTGCTTGGTTCGCAAAGTAGAGGGTCTGCACAAGAAGCACGCTAGCCCCATAAACCAGTCGTTGTTTCTCAAAATTCCGTTCAGAATGCCACCTTATCGTGTTATGAGCGAGTGGAGACAACCACTCCAATATCCTTCTGAGTGCCAAACTCCATTCTGATGCAAGGGCATTATCGTAAATAGATGACGTCACTGATTTGGCGAATACCTTTAACCTCAACCTCAGCGAGTTTCTGATACTAGCGGGCAGCATGTTATATAAGTCATCTCTTGCATCGAGACTTATCAAGTGTGGAGCCGAGCCCAGTTTCTCTATAAGTATGAGGATGTTCGCGTACTTAAGTGTCAAAGCAGCATAACCGAGAGTATCTTGAGGAGCGATTAACAGCTTACGCTTGAAATTGAAAAGAGAAGCTTTAGTCAAAATGACGCCATTGTCGGTATCTTTTTGGAAACTGTCATCCGACTTTGAATGATCGCTGTTGGAAGGCATGCAACTCTCAAGAACAGGCAAATCGGCTCCGCTATTTATGCAGCCTTTAAATGGTCCCACATTAGCAAACCGCCTGGATGATCTCAGTTGTGGTGGCTTTCCGCAAAAGATAGATGACTGCCAAGCGAGAGATTTTCTATTACTCAGTCTGTCTTTGTTTCCACTTAACCCAAGGCTCGAAAATGACCTGCCTAGAGAACCTAAATAAGATTCCGACATGTTATTTTCCGATGGATAAACGGCCGATAGAGTAAGAGCAGAGATGGACCCGCTGCGATCAAAATGGTTGCTTCCTCTGGAAACTTCCGTTTGATTTGTTCCAAATAGGTACTTAATCCTCATGATTATTGTAAAAACAGATCGAAGCAAAAGCCGAACAGTATAGTCGTATGTTCTAACCCAAGGCGACATTTCTCTAAGATTCTTCACTTCCTCCCGCTGCCATACAACCTTTTTCCTAAACTCGAGCAATTTCATCTGACCTGAACTAGCACCAGCCTGCATCCGCCTCAATGTTTGCTCGAGCTCCGCGAGCACTTCTAGCTCTGAATACAATTGAGTCGTGGCCGCGACAAATCTCTCCATTTTCTTAACCTTCCTCTCCATTTTCTTAAGCCTATATCTCCATGCACACCCGTTCAGTTCAATTTCAACCGGATCTTTGAAAATCCGTTCAAGATCGTGATAAGCTGGATCAGCACACCTCTTACCGAGCGTAGCCAACGATTTCATCAGACATCCTAAATTGTCGATTATCTCCGCAACAGCAAGATCCATGAGATATTCGTCGTCTTCAGCAACGAGTTTTTGAATGCCAAGTGAACTCGAGATCTCTTCTCTTAACTTATCAATTCGCCTGTCACTTAAACACTGCCACAAGTTGACCACCTTAGACATAAAAGTTGCGATTTCAAATGCAAGAATTCCTATCACGTGCTTCCTCTCGGGCTCCGAAGAAGCAGAGCTCTTCCGTGAAGTTGATCTCCACAAATTGAAAAACGACTCCGTCACTGTTTCAACTCCCATCATACCCCGGTACAAAATACAGAATTAGATTACAATCTCAAGAATTCCACCTACCTGTTGGAAAAAAGTGAAAAAACATTAACCACCGTGACAATGACCAGACAACTAATCCAAAAAACATTGCTTAAACCACCACAGTGTATTCGGCTATTCACTACGATCATCTGAGTGATAAAGCTCATCTTATTACTCTAAAAGGTGAAATATGCACACTGAATTTTAAGAAAAATCACAACTTTAGCAAAGGAAAAAGGAAAAGAAGAATAACAAATATTCTTTTCTTTCTGGTTTTCTACAACAACTACAAACAATATGATTCCAACTAATGTTTGAAAACTGAAATCCCTTTTTATTTTTCTCTTTTTGATCTAATTGTTCCAAACCCTTAAAGATGCAATTTTAGCAAGGCAAACAACTAAAGTCCAATAAAAACTACTTTCACTAACACATTTTCAGCAAATTATTGCTCCGAAAACTCGAAAAAAGCACAAGGCTTTGCCTATATTGGCTATTCACGTCTATTCAGGTTTCAGAATAACTGAAAGACCAAGAAAACAAAACTTAAAACAGAGAATAACTCAGAAATTCAAGAACAAAACAAACTCACAATCTAATTTTCCATATCTTTTGCCTTTTAAGAAAAAAATAAAGCAATTTGTAGGTTTCATAAGCTCACAACCTCGAGAACAACAAAGAAAAGACAGAACCCTATTTCCAAAATTGACAACACACAGCCATGAAAATCCAAAATATATCATTAAATTGAAAAAGGGGTTCTGAGGAAACTGATTATCAGCCATTATTTTCAACAAAAAGAATTTCTTTATAAAGAAACAAACATGAAAAACCATCACAAAATGCTTTTGGAAAATCAAGATTCAACTTTAACCCATCTTCTTCAAACAATAAAAAAAGGCAGCCCGGTGCACTAATTGAAGATTAGTAACCAAATAAATTAGTAATTCTTTGCTACAAACTGAAGATTAATTGTAACCCCATATAAAAAAGATTCCATTTTTAACTGTTTTATTCACTTAAATACATCTTCACCATCAAACATAATATGTACAGCAATAAAAAAAACAAAGGAAAAAACAAAAAAATGAAATCTTTACAATAAAAATGCAGCTAAAAAACAACAAAAAATCCCAAGAAAATAAATTTAAGACAAACAAACCTTTTTTTTGAAAACCAAGATTCAACTTAACCATATATAACCAAATAAATAAATTATTTGCTACAAGCTAAAGATTAATTGTAGCCCCAAAAAATAAAGATCCCATTTTTAGCTGTTTTATTCACTTAAATCATCTTCACCATCAAACATAATATAAACAGCAAAAAAAAAAAAAAAAAATGAAATCTTTACATCAAAATGCAGCTAAAAATCAACAAAAATTCCCAAAAAAATAAATTTGTTTGGAAAATCAAGATTCAACTTAACCCATCTTTTCCAAACAATAAATAGCCAACTAAATTAATTCTTTGCTACAAACTGAATATTAACTGTAACCCCATATAAAAAAGATTCCATTTTTAGCTGTTATATTCACTTAAATCATATTCACCATCAAACATAATATGTACAGCAAAAAAAAATAATTAAAACTCACCCTTTATTTTGAAAATGATAAGTGAACTGAAAAATCTGAAGAAACATTTGATTCTTTGAGAGAGAATTAAGTTGTGGGTGTGAAGGTTTATAACGTACGCACCACCAGCGCAAAATAGGAAGGGGCCGTAACAGAAAAAGGGGAAGACGTAGTAGTGCTACTTTACAGTTTACACTTAAGAAGTTATGAGTATGCTAATAATAAAAAGGGGGCTAAGGCTAAAGTGCGCCGTAAGAACCAACCGAGGTTATATTATTTGGATATATCTAAAGATTTGTGCTTTTTTTACATATTCACTTTTACGAGATGCTACTGTAATTTTTCTTGTTTTAGCTGTCTATTTGGGGAATTTAATGGAGCATATCCTTGTAGGATGTTTTTTTGGGGGTTAATATATATTTAAGAACTAAAGCTAACTAGCAAATGTGTTATATTATTTGGATATATTTAAAGTTTTGTGCTTTTTTTATATATTCACTTTTACGAGATGCTACTGTAATTTTTCTTGTTTTAGCTGTCTATTTGGGGAATTTAATGGAGCATATCCTTGTAGGACGTTTTTTTGGGGGTTAATATATATTTAAGAACTAAAGCTAACTAGCAAATGTTATGGTGGGGAAAATAGGGTGAGCACGGGTACAGAATATCCAAATACCCGACCGAAATCAACACTAATGGATAGGTTCGGGATAGATATATTATAATAACGGGTAGGTTTCGAATAGTAAAATTAGGAACCGATCAATGTCGGGTCCGATTTCAGTTCCGGCAAATAGAGACAGGGTACCCGGAACCTATGAATATCAAAGTGGCCACATTTTAAATTAATCTTGTGGTCACATTTGCATAATTTCTCTTTAATAGCCAACCTTTTAAATTAACAATTTTGGGCCTCTTTTCTTTCTAAATCGGATGAGCCTAGTCCAATAAGGACCAGGCCCAACCCAATCTCCCTTTAAACGAGTGGCTAAGGGCAAACGCACTCACTTCACTTCTTTACTCTCCAAGGGTTGTGAACCCTAGTAGTCGTCACCCCACCCTTTCGCCTTTTTCGCCTAAAATGGCAAAAGCTTGAGATTTTCGCCAGTGCCAGATCGTGCATAGTCAAATTAAGACCATTGTCTTCTCCTCCCTTTGTGATAGTATGTCACGCAGATAATACCTTCCCCCTTTCTCTTTCTCTTATGTGATTATTAATGGGTTTTGTCCCATCCGAATTTTTTTTAAAAAAGATTTCATATTGGCCGATTTCATTATAGCTTAACTTGGAACCAAGCCCTTTAGTGGATCCTAAACTAGCCCTAATTAGTCCTTTCAAATTGAAACTTGTGTTTTCTGTGTGTGCGAGTGCTTTGAGCGTGGAAGCAGAAGATTCAAGCCCCTACCTCGAATCCTAGGCTGCCCTCGCAAAAGGTAAATGCCTTCCCTTTAAGTATTTTTTAATTCCACTGTTTATGTACATTATGTGATTATTGATATTCTTAGTTAACTAAATTGATAAATTGATTAATATTTTACTCCATGAAATTAAGGAATTGGATTTACAGGGTACTCGAGAACCTACCCGGAACCGCAGAGTCCAGGTAGGTTCCGGGTAGTGATTGCTACGGGTAGGTTCCGGGTAGTAAATTTAGGAACCGATCTTTTACTGGGTAGGGTCCGGATAGTTCAAAAAAGTTAGGGTACCCGGACCCGCTCACCCCTAGGATAAAACCCTTTTCTAAACCAGATTCGAGTTTGAGCTTTGAGAATTAATCATTTTTAATGGAGAGTATTTTATTCCTAAAGTGAGATTTCACACGAATTTAAATAGTCAGAACCTAAAATGGGTACCAGACATCAAATTAAAAGAAACCAAAGTTAATAATCAAAGGTTGTTGTATGGTAGTAAGTGTTCTTCCATTATTAACCAAGATGTCTCGTATTCGAGCCTTAAGAATAAAGTTATTTTTGATAGAAAAGATTTATCTGTAAAGTGGAATTTCATAAAGTGAATCCAGATTAATCGAGTTAAAAGCGGATGTTGGACATCAAATAAAAAAAAAGAATTAAAGTTAATCATCTAAGATTGTCGTGTGGTAATAAGTACTAGTATTTCATTATTAACCGAGAAGTTTCACGATCGAGCTTTCAGAATGAAGTTGTCTTTGGTGAAAAGTATTTTATCCTAAAGTAAAATTTTACGATACGAATTTGAATTAACTGGATCCAAAATAGATATCGAACACTTAAAAAATAAAAAATTAAAGCTAATGAACTGAATAAATATCTATGGGCTATTTGACCACAATCTTTCATTGTAATTTCAGAGATACTATGCACATGATGTGTCGAACAATGTTCATATTTATTCCTTTTTAAAATATATATATTTTCATTGTTAATATTGATTGTCATGATGTGCTAGTTGTTTTATGTTCTTGTAATGTGTCTCTTCAAGTTCTTAATTAGATTTATTATGTTTTATAATAGTTCTTGTTATGAAACTTGATCAAACATGTGAAGACCATGTGTTAATTAGGAAAACATCAAGTTATGTCATGTCCTTAATCATTGATTCGTCCAACACAAACTCTTTTAATTTGTTTTAATTAGAGATGCCTACCCCACTTCCATTTAATCAATAGAATAGTTTGAGCACATAAAAAAATTAATTTCAACATACTTACTGTCTAGTTTCTACAATGAATGGAGAGAGGAATCGCCGAAGGATGTGGGGCATAGAATGGATTGTTTCTCCCTTAATTAGAGATTTTGGTTTCGAGCTCTGAGTATGAATTTTTTTTAGTATGGAGTGTGTTTTTCTGGAATGGGCCCTAAGAGAAGTGAATTTGTATATAGTTGGGCTTTAATACGGATACATGATGATGGGTGAAAATCCAAAAAACAAAAAGGAGGGAGGAAACTACGGAAATTTGCACAAATGGTATCTTTTTGATGTCACTATTTAAAATTAAAAATTATGTCCCCTAGCTCAATGGGTTAAATTTGCCTGCAAAAAGAAAACAAAAATAGAATCTAAAAAAATGCCTCAAAATAAGCCTTAAGGTGCAAATTATCCGAAAACTAGGAGGATTATAGACACATTTTGTATAGTGATTCTTTTATAATCTTTACAATTTTTTTGTCGATGTTAGAGATTTACATATTTCCTATCAAAGTGCAAGAAAAAAAACACATATTTAATTGGATATGGAGCTTTTGTGGCACCATAATAATACTATACAGAATAGTAAGTAATTCTCAATTAGGGTGGAAAATATTTTTGTTTATAATACATAAAATACTTTTGTTTATAGTAGTTAGAAATATATTTAGAAATATTTTAATAGTTAGACAAACATTAAAGTTGAATAAGAGACAAATAAAGCATGTTTAAAGATCAGAAACAAACTAAAATCAAGTATTAAAGCTTCCAGTTGAAAAGAAAAATTATTAAAGCTACCTCATGACATTACAAAGGACATCATACTTTCTTTCTATAATAATCTTTTGAGATCGAGATCCTGTTTGAATTAACTGATTAAAAATAACTAATAAACTTAATGTGATGAAAATTACTTTTAAGCAGTGTTTTCTACGTGTAGTACGCCTATTTTATCTAATATGGGGCGAGGCATAAGCCCTATGAATATATAATTTTTAATATTTTAAAGTAAGCTAATAAAATATCATATCAATAAAAAATAAAACACTATAAACGTACAAAATATTATTAAATTAGTAGAGAATGTTATATATTAGATCTATAACATGACTATGATGGAACATATTTATAATTTAGAATGCTCAAACTTAATTTTATTTATAGTTTAGAATGCTTAAACTTAATTTTATAAATTAGCAGTGATGTGTTTAGATAAAAAATATAGAAATTAATAATAAACAACATGTTTACCACTTGTAGCTTCTTATTTCTTTTTTATTTAATTAGTTGAATAAATTAGCCAATAATCTAATTATTAAAAAGATATAATGTCAAGGAGAAAATAATACTTTTTTAACTAACCATATTAGGTGAGCGTCCTAATCTAAGATTCTGCACATCCCTTTAGTTTAGGTGAATGTATTTGGAACGGCGGCTAATAATGTAATCCTTGGGATAATTTTTTCTTTAATTAAAAAAAGAAAAGTTTTTTTGAAAAGTATTTAAAAAATTCAATTATAAAGTTTTTTTGATTAAGTTCAATTATAAGTTAATAATACGTATATGGCTAGTAATCCAATATGAACCAAAAAAATTGAAGGAAATCGAATATAATCACAAGGGAATATTGGACCTTTGGTCCTAAATTATTGCTAGCTTCTTATTTTGGTTCTCTAATATTTGGAAAAGAATATTAAATTTTTAATTAATTACAATGTATTTTTGCTCCTTTATATAGAAATAAATGTTTTTTTATTTTTTTAAAACTATATATTGTATCTTAAAATATGAAATAAATGTACCAATTTAACATAATATACCGATAAATAAATAATCTAGTACTTAATAATTTGTTATGGTGGTCGAGAGTCACAAGTACGGAGAGCAGCACACGTACCAATTAAGTAAATGTTAATCATATAACATTGTAAATATCATTTAAAAGAAGCAATCTTTTATGTGGAATCAATTTCATATTTACTCTATTCTCCGGCCATAACATTATCACGTTTAAATTTATTTTCAATGTTATATGATTAATGGGGAAATAAGGGAAAGGTTAAAAAAAATAGGCCATAGATAACTGTCACCAAGACTATTCTCTATTTCACATGTGTCTCACATCGACAATAGTTGGTTATTGCTGTTGAGAGTTATTAATTGCAGCGTGGCCAGTGGGCCGGGATTGGATCCGTCGGGTTGGGACCAGCGGGATCGGGTCAGGGCGGGATTGGGGAGGGGGAGGATCGGATCGGGTCGGGACCGGTGGGATTTGTAAAAGGTAAGAGATTTGTAATCTGTAACATATTATCCATCGACAAATTAAATTTGTACACATCGAAGAATTTTTATTTTTTCCTACAAAACCACGTGAATTATTATATGCTACAATGAGAAAGTATTTTGATAGAGTAGAAAGAATAGGTAAAGACAAGATGATTGACAAATACGTAAAAATAAACACAAGTTACGAAGCGAAGGTTGGTTTAATAGGAGTAATAAAACTAAATAGTACTACCTCCATTTCATTTTTGTCTTATTTATAACTTGACGAGCTAACACGAAATTTAAGAATTAAAAAAAAAAATTCAAATTTTATGATTTTAAACTCAAAATGTGTATAACATAGTATGTTTATAATCTTAAATGCTTCACGCCTTTAAAAGAGTGTCGCAACAGGTAAATATGAATGTTGATATTAAAATTTACTAAATATAAAATGAAACATTTCATTAAATAGACTAAAGAAAATGTATAATTCATACCTTTGGATGTAATGATATTTAATTATGCAAGTGAATTTGAATATCACATACTTAAAGCCAAAAAAGGTACTTCAAAAAGGAAAAAGAAATATTTTAATCACCTAGACTTTTTCTACAATAAGCCTACATATATTCTTCATTTCTATAGGTGGCCAAAAAATGGTGTTGCTAATTACTAGCGCTCCAACCCTATTTGTAGGTAGAGATTTGTTTCTTTATGTAGAAAATTCAACTTATTATGATAGACTATCTAGCTAATAAAGCTGATAATTGTTGATGAAAACTACTATGGGTTCAAGTTGGTAACATTTCATACAAGTAATATATGGAGTCTGGAACCTAAATGACCCAAGAAAAGATAAAAGTGACTAAAGTAACTCAAGAAAAAAAAGTTACCAAACTATCTTTTACACATTTTTTTTGGTGTGTTATATAAAAAGGCCTTATCGTGTGGCGTTAACTTCTGTTATCCATTTGCATCACTAATTTGTTGCGTTATGCGACAACATCAAAAGTTACTTTGCAATTCCAATTTTTAAGAGTTTCTTTTGTTGGAAATTTGCCTTTGGCGGGAGTTGCGTCCGACCAACTTTAACGGCTTAAACACTAGTGTTTCGCATGTTGGAGAATCCGGTTCTTCACACGTGCATAATCTACTAAGTAAGTAGATAACCGTAGGGCCAAGGATCGTCAAATTTCGTTGAGAAATGAAAGAGATATTGGTCCACGAAGTGAGGTGTTTGAAGCATGAAAAAGTGTGGTATTGAGATCAATTCTCCCTCATCGGTGGAGGAAGAAAGAATTGTTTTGTTTATAAGTCTCAAGGTTGGCTTGGGGTTTGGGATCCCAAGGGGTATCCCATTGTGTTTAAAGGAGGGAGGACCTAGATGTGCTTCGGTTCGAGGAAAGCCCACACCAGAATTCTTTCATATGTACAGTTTGGTCCCTGAAGTTTCAAGAAAGTCAAATTGGGCAGATTTCTGGAACGTCAACCAGCACTCAATTCAACCATTTATTTTGGCTGAATTAATCTTCCTAAATGTCAATCCGTTGCACATCTTCACCATTTATTTTGGTGGAATTACTACCTCCATAATGACACTTATGTGGGCAGTTGGTAAGCCTTTCCTTCAACTATATAAAGGACCATTTGCATCATTGTTGAGCTACACAAACAGACACACATAAACAAAAACGAAATCAGTCTTCCTACTACCTTCCAGCATCATTTCATTACTCAAAATTCTTCGCGGTAGCACTTGAGTTTCTTTTGCTCATTTGTTCATTTGCTGTTTTATCTTGGGAGACAATTGTCCAGGACGTAGAAATGATACATACGGGGCAATATTGTCTTAAAGACAGAGTGCAAACACTCGACTCAACATACCAAAAAATGTTCCAGTTTATTCTTCAAGTTCATTGTAATTTCAGTTTATTGTTCAATTGTAATTTCAGTTCTTGATACTTAGCAGTTACTTGTAATTTCCGTTTCCTGCATCTTTGTATCTAACATTTTTCACAGAGTTTCCATCATGTGTGCAATTTAAGGATTGTTTCATTATTTAATTGAATTAGCCTTTTCCACAATTTTTAGTTTGTATGCATTTTTAATTACATATAAAGTAGTAATCATGTAGGAGTAATTATTTAATTTCATATAAAGTAGTTCTCAAGAGGTTATTAATTATTTAATTATAATATTTAAATTCACTTTGTTACTGTCACAAAGATTATAAAAATATGGCACTCACACTCTCTCTACGAGGTAGCCATAACTAAACATATTAAAATATAATTATTAAAAAATAAATTAAAATTATAAATAACACAACTTACTTAATAAAATATGTCAACTATTTTCATTGTTTAAGCTTTATTTAATTAAAAAAATATTATACAAAAAATTCTCATTTTATTTATTTATTCTGATAAAATGTCATTGGTGTAGGATTTCTTAACAAGTTAAGAACATTTACACAACTTATACTATGAAAATTTGTTCTTGGATTTTTAAAATACAAGGGGTGTATCTCTAATTAGTTCTTATTACATGAGTATTTATTGAAAAGCTAACTAGAAATTTAACGTATTTGGCAAAATAATTTTTTAAAACTATTAACATAATGATGTATTCCTATTTTTTTTTTTAAAATAAACTTCTTAAACAATCGTACACAAATGACACTTTATCGGAATAAGTAATTTAAAATATTTTAAAAGCCAAATAATAAATAAACAAACTAAAGGATGAGACAATTATTTTATAATAAAATTATAATTAATTAGAACTAAAATAACTTGCTTGTTTGATGTGCCAGAAAGTTATTTATAATTTTAATTTATATTTTAAATAATTATATTTAATATATTTAGCTACTGCTACACTCCATAGAGAAGTGCAGGATTCTCATAGTACAAGTGGTGTAACTGTTTAATTTTAAAATACAAGGACAATATTTCAAATTAATTCTCATCACATGAGCATTTAATGTAATTAACCCACAATTATAATAAAGAATTATTTACTTTTGTCAGTAATAACTCTTAGACTCAATTTTTTTAGAGTTAGCTAATCAAACATTAATTAAGAGAAGGGAGCAACAAGTCAATGAACAAAGGGATAAAAAAAATTGTTGAAAATTATCAAAACAATAAGAGAATAAATACTTTTTATAAGAATAAATGTTATTCATAAACATCAAAAGATAGCAGAATATATATTCTTGATAAAATATGTTAAAAATTTCTTATAGTATCAGAAGATTAATTAATATTATAAATATTTTACAAAATGGAAACTTTTGCAGAGTTGTGAAATGGATACATTTGGATTAGTTACAAGTATAAATATATGATACGGCCAAAAAAATGAGCTTTTTGTATTATAAAATTTTATAATAAAATAAAGCTAAAATAATGTGTTTGCTTAATGTGCGAGAAAGTAAATAATAATAGTTGGCAAATTTTATTAAGTAATTTGCGTTATTTATAATTTTAATTTATTTTTAATAATTATATTTTAATATGTTTAGTTACGGTTACCCCATAGAGAGTGTAAGTGCCGTATTTTTATAACCTTTGTGATACTAAAAAATTAAATTTAAATATTATACCTAGATAATTAATAACCTCTTGAGAACTACTTTATATGTAGTTAAATTATTACTCCTACATGCTTATTACTTTATATGTAATTAAAAAGTGCATACAAACTAAAAGTTGTGGAAAAGGCTAATTCAATTAAATAATGAAATAATCCTTAAATTGCACACATGATGGAAACTCTGGAAGGCAACTCTTGGAAATTGGAATTGTGGTTGTGTTGTTGCATAACGCAATAAATTAGTGCGCAAATGGGTAACGGAAGTTGACTGCACACGTTAAGTCATTTTAATATAACGCACAAAAAAGTGCGCAAAAGTAGTTTAGTACTTTCTTTGTCCCAAAATACTTTTCACATTACGTTTTTCAAAAATCAAACTATATAAAATTTAATCTAACATATTAAGTTATATTTTTTCATCATATTAATATGAGAAGAATTTAAACTTATAGTATTTTTTGTATAGTTTCCAAATATCTAAATTTTAATTTTAAAATATTGAATTAATCTAATCTAATTCAACTTTAAAATTTAGTTAAATTGACTTTTAAAAAGAAAAACATGACAAATATTTTGAGACGGAAGAAGTAATTTTTTTTGGGTTACTTTAATTACTTTTATCTTTTCTTGAGTCATTTAGGTTCGAACACGATATATAAGTTATATACGACAAAAACTTTGATAATACATTGGAGCAGGTGTAGCTAAGGACTTATGGGTTCATTCGGGTTAGTATCTTCTACTCGAGTCTTATTTATGAAATAAGTACACAAATAAGTAGAAGGTATAGAAATTTTGAACTCAATAAATCAAATATTGTTTTTTTCATGGAATGCAAGTTGATTCCTTATTATTACAAAATTAGGCCCAGTAACGTTATTTTAAGATTTTATAATTACGTTGTGTATTCGAACTTCCTTACATTGAAATTGAGTTAACATAAGGAGTGTGTCTGCCTGTCTGGTAAGAAAGGATAATATTTTTCAGAAATTATTTTTAAATTTCTTATGTTTAGTTTGTCAAAAAATTTAAAAAATATTTTTATAAAAATGAAAAAAATGACTTTCATAGTAAAAATAGAAAACACAAGTTTCATAAATAGGATTCTATGTTGATTGTCTCTCCCCGCCTCCAACAGACCCCACCTCACCCTCAACACATTCCTCCCCACCACCACCAGCCCAAATCCTCACTCATCGTATTTGCCTATATTAATATTAATGTCTTTGAGTCGAGGGTCTTTCAGAAATAATTTTTTTACTCCCAAAGGTATGGGTTAAAGTCTACATACATCCTACATTTTCAAGAGTTGCGGAATTATACTGAATATGAATATGTTGTTGTTATATTTATTAATGTCTTTGAAATAATATTTTTTGTAAACTTATCAAATACCAAGTAAGAAAATTGCTTATTTTAAAAAAAATAATCATTTTCCATCGTGCCAAACACACCCAAAGTATTGAAAGTTAACCAGTCACTATCATCCAGGTCTCAATCTTCTTGAAACCAAATTCAGGGTCCCTTTTTAAAAGGATAGGATAGAACAAATTAAAGCCATTTCATTTCAAGAAGTTATAGGATTGAAAATAAATTAAAGCCATTTCATTTCAAGAAGTTATAGGATTGAAAATTCATAGTTGCCAACCCTATTAGTTCTATCTAAAAAAAGTTTCATATCTTTTAACTCCCTTTCAAATACATGCTCTAAATACATATAATTTAATTTTTCTTTGTTATATATATATAGGGGAGAAGAAAAGAGAAAATGGATATAGAATTACAAGGTGTTGAACCGAATCCTCACCAATAATGTGAAAATTCTGAAAATCAATTTAATTGTACTACTAAAACCTCTTGGCCTATCTAAGGGGTCATTTGATTGTTGGGTAAAGTTATTTAGGGTTTAGTTATTCCATCTTCTACCCTGCATAAAATAATACATAAATTGATTCATATATATATTATGTGAGATTGTAAACTGGTAACCAAACACCATACTTTGTTGAATTTTTATACAAAACAACCAAAAAACTACCAAACATAATGTTAGTTATACTAGTTTTATACATGAACAACTTTCTTTTTTAACCGGCAAGCAAACGACCCCTAAATACATACTTATTAGATTATACTTAAGGAAATAAAAAAGACACGTCATAGGCAAGGAAAATCAGATGTTTTTATAATTATTTTGTAGCATCTTTTTTTAAATTTATTAATTAATTGTGAACGAGAAATTATTGCACGTCTTCGTCGCTATTTACTTGGAGATCTTCAAAGACGAATTATTTTTTTCTTAAATAAAAGAAAAAATGAAATATACAGAGTAATACAGACTGAAAGAGATGGTATTTTAAATGCTTGTGATTTTTTTTAAAAAAACTTCCTCTTATGTACATGCATAAATCATTGTAGTAGTTGCTTGTCATTTTCTAGTTTTTATTAATATCGGTTCTACAAAAAGAAAATTTAAAGACAAATATTTTGGGCCTTTAACATGAACATAATAGTACAGGCCCATAGACTTGTCTGGCTAACTGAATATTTATTGTGGGCTTATCTCTAGAACAATTTTAAGAGCCCAAACTTTTGATTTCACTTATAGGGCCTGGTTGGTTTGCTACGTGCAAACGGATATCGGGTAATTCCGTACCACCATGCAACAATTATATATAAAAAAGAATAGAAGCATCGCATTATCCCGAGGTGTTGTCATAACAAAATAAGTATTGTACAAGAGACGACGTGTTATACTTTAGCCCCTCTATTTATGCTGAATAGTTTAGGAACAAATATGTACGGAATAGAAAGATCCTAAGGCCCCTAAATCACAGTTCAGTGATAAATTATGTATTTCAAGATTGAATTTATATTCGATTAAACCTCGTGATCGTAAGAAAGTAAGCTTTTTAGTTACTTTGTATTAGAAACAACTTGTAAGAGTATCTTCATGGACTTTTTCCAAATATCTTGGCCCACTAGATCGTTTTGTAAGACTCGGGAGCCCATGTCTTAAGAGGGCCAACAGTAACCTGGAAATAACCTTAAGCCCAATTTGGATTTGGGCCGTGAATAAGAAGCAAATAGATGGAGAAATTACAGGAATATAGAAGTCAGAAAATAGAACCTATCACATAGTAAAAATTTCTTGGGGTACCCGATTTGACCATCGCTTTTTGATTTATACCAATTTCTTTTTGCACGTCTATCCACCTCGTAACAGCTTCAGATATGCGATGTCATTATGAAAAAATGTTACTTCAGACAAAATGTGTACTGAAGTTTAGACATTTCTTCGTAAAGTTTAAGAAAAAATGATTGAACTTCAACCATATGTATTATGAACTAAAGATAAAAATGCCTGAAACTTTAGGCAAAAGTTTTTGAATTTAGCTGATATATGATTGCAACTCAACGAATAATGATTGTATTTCAGTCATATGTTTATGATGTTCTACAAAAGTGATTGAACTTAATCACATATGGCTAAAGTTTAGCAAAAATGACTGAACTTAAGACATACGAAATTTCAGACACTGCATATCTAAAATTATTTCAAAATAAATAAACTAATAAAGTTTTACATACTACGAATATGACTTAAATATGAACCCAAAATTGTGCATATATGCTCTTCGACCACCTAATCTCTTTCTTTTCTTGAGTTCGATATATTTATTCTTTAGAAAAATGAACTTTGTCGACTTAATAATTAATAAAGTCTCGTAAATTAGCTGTTGACCCTGCAGATTTTCTTATATTTCCCGGGTTTATATATTTTCATTAGGATTAGACAAAAACAATGACTTTTCAAGAGACGTATGATAATATATATGGTAAGAAAAGGAAATGAACCAGTTGCAAAAATACAACTATTATATCTTTTAATGCTTGACCATAAAGATTAACAAATTAATCACTCTTGTCCTTATCTTTAAAATTGATAATTACCCATAATATCATGATTAGTATTGTCTTGTAAGGCAATATTTTACTACAATTCAGCTATCACCATTTATTTTAATTAATGCAAGAAATGATAACTTTTGATCTTATCTCTATCATGCCTAATCTTTTAAATGCCAAAATACGCAAATATTAAATAAAGATTTTTTTAATTATTATTTAGGTGTGCACACTTTCCGTTGGGGGTAAGATTTGACTAACGTGAGAAAGCACAAACTTTGAGTTCAATATATTCATTAGTATTTTTTTTCTAATATAAAATTAGAAGTTTTCTTCGATTTGTGTAAATTGATATTTTAATTAATTAATTAATTAAGCAAATAAGAAGGTCTTGGGGCGTGAATATTAAAGAATCAAATCACATGGGAGATGGCCGTAAAGTGTTTTTAGATTCTGAATTTATAGCCTTTAATTATCACATTGCAGCTTTATTATTTCATGTTCCATCCAATTATATTTCCCTAAAGAACAAAAAGAAAATAACAAACTAGCGGTTTATTTATATTATCTATATGCTAGATTTTATATATTTGATGGTGGAAATTTTTTGGCTCCGTTGGAAAGAATTATAATTGTTGGGACTATTGATTACTCGTTTTTTTTATGCATGTAGATAACCTACTACTTTACCAAGACATATGTTGGAACTCTAAATTAAAGTTTCAAATTTAATTTCTCTTTTGTGTTTTAATAGTAAATTATATTTAGCTGTCACATCATGGTTTGATTAATTAATAATAAAACAATTAAATTTGGTAATCTAGATATTTTTTGCCATGCTTATCTCACTAGGGAATCTACTTCTTTTCATATTACTTCTCCTTTCATCTGTATAAAATTTCTATTTTCACTCTTCCCCTCCTTATTTTGTCTTTTCCTTTTGGGAGATTAGCATTTTTAATCCCTTAAATATTGATAGTTGTAATTTTGATCCTTATAGTTTCTGATTAAGCATATTTTAAATTTGAATTAGTTTATATATGCACTTTATATCCCAACAATATCCATTTGATTTAAACTCACGTTTCAAATTCAAAATTGAAGACCCACGTGTTCAAACTTGCAGGCAGCATTGGTTATTTTTAAAGGATGTTTGAGTTTACTCCATAAAATCTTGTATATAGGAATTATTGAATTTATTCTTTTATGATTTTGATAGCCTTTAAATAGATTTCTAATGGACATGATATATAGATTCATAAATGAAAAAGAACAAAAAATTGTACATGGTTTCTAACTATAAAAATTCAAATAGAGTATTAATGAATTATAAAAACGTTGGTTTCTAGATGCAAGAATCGATTCTAATATGATTTATGAGACAAAGGAACTACATATATAACTTACACTTGTTATTAATTAAATATTAGAAAAAAAATAATTATAGGTTAAATGACAACATCTAAATATGTTGCCGCGTGAAGTTTACACCTTTAAAAGCATTGGACTCTATTATTTAAAGACCAAAAGTAGTACTAATAGTTTAAAGTTTCTTAAACAGTTGATTTAACAGCTATTAATTTGTTTTAAAATGGTAGTTGAATCAATAAATTGGTTTTGCTAATTTTCATTAAGTGGGATTACATTCATCCACATTATAAGTGCTTGTCACAAATAGAAATTAAGAGAATATTCTCAATTGTTTCAATCAAGTTTCACATGAAAAAAAAAACCCAACAACAACAACATACCCAGTGAAATCCTACAACACAAATATTGATTTAAATTTGTATAATCATATTTTTTCATTCGAATGGTAAGTGCACATGCGAGATCATTTCCTCACATTTTTTTCACCAGAACATAAAATGGCACAAGACATAATACACTATCACAATCATACTTAATCTTTTAGTTATATTTAGAATTGGGCGCACATTTAGCTCTACATGTGACTAATCCTACTTTGGGTGATGTTCTCAGGACTCCCAATTCACTGTTGGGCAGAAGAGAACCTAAGTACTGATTGACTAACTGGCCAGTACGATCAAATATCTTATGCTAGGCTATTAATTGAAATGGATATCACACAGGTATACCTAATGTAATGCCTATTGAGATGTTGGATGGAAGTATTTTGGACCACATATCGAATATGACTGGAAGCCAAAGTTTTGCCAAGATTGCAATCACTTTGGGCACACTACTGGAGCTTATAGTGAACCAGCTAAACAAGTAGCACCTGAACATGTTGTACCATGAAAGACGAAGAATAGAACCAGGAAAGGAAAAGAGAGGCAATCTTAGAAATCCAAACCTACTCTCAACCATGTTGTGCCTTCTAAGGGAGATGCAGTAATGAAAGATGAAGGTACTGGTAATTCTACTACAGCAGTGGTTGATCCTAGGAGTAAGAAACCAATGATAGAGGAGAAGGATAACACTAAATTAGTGGATCCAGAGGAACTTGCTAAAAGAATGAATGCTGGAGGAACTCTCAGAATTCAGGAGCCTCCCCGACAAGTTTCACTGACAGCAACAAATGTAGATCCTTCATTCAAAAGGAATGAAAGAACTGATCCTAAACCCCACCCACCTACATGTTGATATGATCTTGGAACATTAGAGGACTAAACATGTCCTTTAAACAAAGAGAGTTAAATGAGTTCTTAAAGAAGAATAAGATTGACTTGCTGGGATGCTATGAAACAAATGTGTGACAAAGCAAAGCAAGTAAGGTTCAGAAGTTCTTGGGTGCAGGGTGGAATTTCAGTTGTAACTATGGTACTACCAGTAATGGTAGAATCTGGATAATGTGGAATCAGAGTGTAAATGTTTTGATCCTGAAGGAAACAAGTCAATTGATTCATTATAATGTACAAGACAGGAATTCAAGCTTTTCCAGTGAGATCGCCTTTGTATATGTATTTCATACTATAGCAGATAGAAAATCTCTATGGGAGCAACTTAGAGACCTTAGTAACTCATGCAAGGGACTTGGCTGATCCTTGCGGACTTTAATAGTCTGTTGTCAGTAGATGATCGTATAATGGGGCTCCAATGCAGCATGCTGCGATAACTGACTTTCAGGATTGTGTAGAGGACTTTGTGTTGGGGTGTTTGAATAGAAGTGGTAACACTTGCTCATGTAGCAATAATAGGGATGCAAAAGAGAGGATTTATAGTCTCATTAATTGAGCTTGGGGCAATGCAGCATGGTGCCAACATTATACAAATATAGGAGCTTACTATATGCTCCCACAATAATCAGATCATATCCCTATATTGCCGAATACAAAAATCACTAGGTCTTATGGGAGGACTCCTTTTAGACTATACACAACAATATTGCAAGAAGAGAAGTATGAGCAGGTTATGTGATGTGCTTACAAATTATGGCACATTTGATATCATTTTCGTAGATTATTGTTGTCCTTTATGCATTTGTAATAGTCTTTTCTTATGTTATTTTGGTTTTTTTAGAATTTTTACATTGGGACACGAAGAATGTAGAAATGTGTGTTGAGAAGGCCACTTTGCGGACTGCAAACCAGACTGCGGACCGCAGAAAGGCATCTATGCCGCAGAATCAAACAGTGAAAGAAGAATTCTAGAGCCCAGAAGTGAGACCCAAATTGCGGTCTGCACTTCCGTTCTGCAGACCGCAATTCAGTCTGCGAACCACTGCTTCAACTTGAGTTCAACTCAGATTGTGAATACTCAAGATACTTCTACGGGCCGCAGTTCAGTTCCACGGACCGCACTTCCAGTCGAAGTTCAAGACAGTCCAAGCAAGGAGCCACTCTATGAACCCTTTTCTTAGGTCCATTTTGCGGACCGCAGATCAGTTATACGGTCCTGTTCTGCGGTCGTGCATTTTTATAATACTATGTAGTCTAAAAATTAGGTCCCTATATATAACTACCTAGGGTTTTGTGACGGGATACATGATTTGATACCTACATTCCAACATATCATAGCCACTTTTAAATATTCTTGTCTTATTTTTCATTATTCATCTTTTAGTTAATCATTCCAAGAAAAGATTCTTGATCCATCGTGTAAAGACAAGTATTGTTCATCATTAATCATTGTAAGTATCCTTTTATATTCATTATGTCTTGTTCCATTTATTATTGTGTTGTGTATTTATTACTTGCAAGTGGCTAGATTTAGGTTGGGGTTGTGATAAAGTAATGAAATATGACTTGGAGTATTTGATAAACAATGAAAAAGATGTATTAATGTGGAATTCAACTACCATTTATATTTAATGTTAAAGGGTTGGTTGCAAACATCTATTTCTTGCCTATTGTCTCTAGTCAAACTTGAGAAAGGAGACTAGAGTCTAGGAAATGAGTATGTTTGATTAAGACTTGGGGCTTTAAACCTCATTTAATGATTCCCAACTTTAATTAGAATGGAATCAACTAAGGATACATAATGGTTGTTCATAAATGTCACACTTTAGAGCTTGAGAAAGTCTAAAGTGAAATTATGTGGGTCAATTGAGAAACCTCACCTAGACACAAGTCCCCATTACCCATACCACACTAATACATCTACTTAAGCCTAAACCCAACACCACTTCTATGAATTGAGTCACAACCCTAAGATTACAATTACTTGATAATTTAAACCTTATTTAAATTGATAATTTGAAGTAGATAAAACAAACAAACAAACAAACAACTTGGTTACCATAGGAATAAAGTAATTAGTAAAGTCATAATACATGCACGAATAGACTAGTTTCTCATCGTATTACTTGTGGGATTCGATCCCAACCTATGTTGGGTTACTATATTTGACAATGACCGCGTTATATCATTAAAGGTGTAATTTGGACGAAATCACTATGCTAACATATCTGGACTAAACATATTACAGGGTACTCCATATCTGTAAATAAAGCTTTGAGATATACAAGATGATTTAAACTTGGATCACTTTAACCAACAGCTCATTGAGGAGGAAAGAGAGGTAAAAAAGTAAATTGAAAAGTGGGATGTTGTACATGAGAAGATACTATGACAAAAGTCAAGGGCAACACTTGGTGACAGAAATATGAGGTACTTCCATGGTCAGTTGAAAGCTAGGCAATCAAGAAATAGGGTTACAAGTATAACCACAGAACCTAAAGTGGTGGGATTTCCAGTTAAAGTGGTGGGATGTATAATACAATCAGTTATTCTTTACTTATTAATGGGGTACTGACATCCACATTTGCTGTAAGAAAGGGGCTCAGACAAGGGAATCCAATGTGCCCATATCTGTTTGTGCTAGTTATGGAATACCTTAATAGGTCTCTACAACACCTCCAACAGGTGCCCAAGTTTAAGTACAATCCAAAATGTGCAAAGCTGAAGATTATTCATATTTATTTTGCTGATGACCTCCTACTGTGTTGTAGAGCAGTGACTCCATTCAACTCATGATGAGAGCATTTGAACACTTTTCTGACATTTAAGGCAAATATGGAGAAGAGTAACTTGTCCATAGTTGGAGTAACAGAACAATTTAAGCAGCAACTGATTGACAATCTTCATTTCTCACTTGGTGTACCACTATCTGCAAGGAAACTCAATATCAACCATTACATGTCATTAATGGATAAGATAATTGTAAAGGTGAGATGCTGGACCTCTAAGTTCTTATTATATTCTGGCAGGCTGCAGTTAATTAAAAATCTGTTATTCCCAACCTATTGGAGTGAAGTTTTTCTACTACCAAAGAAAGTTCATAAGCTGATCACAAATGTATGTAGAAACTACCTATAGAGAGGGGACCAATGAATATGACAAAAAAACTCTCATTGCTTGGGATGTTCTTTGTCAGTCCTAGTCCACAAGAGGGCTCAATATTATGCATTCTGAACAGTGGAACAAAGCAACCATAAGCAAGTTACTTTGGGTCATAGCAAAGAAAAAAGATAGATTATGGATACACTGTTACTACATAAAAGGGAGACCTATTCATGATATAGCTACACCAAAACAAGCTACTTGGTTGATTAGGAAGATATTTGATGTTAGAGGATGGATCAATACATTGGAGGACTTGTATAAGTTCATTGAGGGGGACATGTTTAGCATCAAACAAGCTTACAAATATTTTATGCCTCAACAATCTAAAGTTCCATGAAAAGCATTTGTACTATTGAAAGGAGTTATCCCAAGACATCAATTTATTCTTTGAATGGCTACACATGTGACAGACTTGCTACAACTGATAGGTTAGCCAAATGGGGGATACAAGTGAATCCTCATTGTCAACTCTGCACTACTGGGGCACTGAAAAGTCATCAACACCTCTTCTTTGAATGTCTTATATGGCAATCACTATTGCAATGGCTGGACATTAATAGGAAAACTGGAGATTGGACACATGAAGTTTTATGGATAGCAAAGAGTGTCACAAGTAGGAATTCAAGATGGTCTATATTGGCGTTCATTTTCACAACTGTTATTTATCACACTTGAATGGAGAAGAATGCTAGAAAATTTCAACAAGTACAAACAAAAGAAATAGCTCTGCAGTTACACATTGCAGGCCAAAGGAACCATAAATGGTACAATATAGTCGCACCCATAAACGAATGAATGGGACTCCTGGTCCTGATCGAACCAGAGATTCCGACCTTGATGGGATTGAATAGTTTTCCATGTTAGTTGCCACTCAGTTGTTGGATGAAAATACTTGAAGTACCCTTCCTGGAAGGTGAATTCAAGGTGTTTGACAAAACTTAGTTGCATAGAGTTTTTGTTTATAGGATTAAATCAGGATCATTGTCTCTATAGTCAAAAAAGAATTGGCTTTGTACGGATTATACTTGGTTGAAATGCAATTTTCAGTTTTGACAAAAAAAAAACTATCACAATCCCACATTAATTACTCCCTCCAGTCCAAAGTAATTGATATTTTTTGTTTGAACATTGCATTAAGGAAATCACTTACGCTTAAACATTAAGAATGGTTTTGACACGCTTAATTGTGATTTTTTTTCTTTTTGATTGTTATATAGGTCATTAAATTTGTACATTTCATTAGGAATATGTCAAGAGAAAATTTGGAGAAAAAATTAATTACCTTCTTGATATTTTGAAACATCATTATTTTGGACTGGAGATAGTAAAACTAACAAAAAGGTTTTACTATGTCTGAGCATGAATTAAGTTGAAAAAAATAGATTATGAAAGTAAAAAAATTGTCAACAAAAACTATTATTTCACCTAAAATACTCTTGCAATCAATATCTTAATATTTCA
Source organism: Anisodus tanguticus (assembly GCA_034509755.1). Classification (NCBI taxonomy): domain Eukaryota; kingdom Viridiplantae; phylum Streptophyta; class Magnoliopsida; order Solanales; family Solanaceae; genus Anisodus; species Anisodus tanguticus. The sequence goes on along the minus strand of CM067555.1, from coordinate 2,262,202 downwards.
TAGATTATTTATAATATTAAAGTTCAATATCTAAAATATTAAAACATTATTTCAAGGTGAATTGGGCCCTAAAATTGGAAAAGTAACGTATCCTCCAAGGAGTAATTAGGTAAAAAAAAGTCAAAATTACAGTTGAGAAGGCCATAATTAGGTTGGATTTTTTCTTATTTTGCATTTAAAGAACTTAATTTTCTTTTTAAATAAAAATGTATAAAGTTCCTACTGTAGTGAGAAATAAGCAAACCCAATGTTTCTCGATTTTTGATTTTTTTCAGTTATCGAATTTTTTAAATAGGCCTAGAGGACTCTGTTTAGGGATTTGTACATATTATTAACAATAAAAAATTGAATTAAAGCATTATTTTATGGCAGGATTTGAAGCTTTAACAGCACATATCAGTTGACTGCCTTTTTGTGGTTTGAATACTTTCACCGGCTTTTTTTTCAATTGCGTATTAACAATATTTAAAGTCGATTTTACCCCCGAATTACTTTACTCTTGTCATTCATGTCCCTATCAATTGTCATTTTCTTTTTCTTTTCTTCTCATCACCCTCCCCCCCCTCCCTTTTTTCCCCCTTTTCCCTCTTTTATATATATGTCCATGTTTTTTTACTTTTTCTTATTTACATTTATAATCATTCCATATACGAACAGTATCCACAGCTATTTTTTAAGTAATATCAAACCGTATATTTCATAACTATTTTTTTTATCTGAACGAGATGATATGCTGAAACTACTATTTTGAATTTACGTAGCATAGAGACCATTGAAGGACAAACACTCTCCTAAATGTTTATGTCAATTCTTAAAGTTCAAACCTAAACATCTAGTTAAGGATGAAAAACTTATATCCACTGATTAATTTGTAATTTCTATTTTTAGTCATTAAACTTATAGAAACATGTATTTTAATAAATTAGAGTCTGTTTTTTGCTTTGCTTGTCCAGAGCCGAAGATCTCTGGGAAACATCCGCTCTACCTACGAAGGTAGAGGTAAAGTCTGTTGTATTCTATCCTCTGCAGTCCCGACGTTGTGAAATTTTACTGAGTATGTTGTTGGATTAGTTTTAATTTTGAACGAGAACAAATATATGAAATGATGAACTAACAAGGGCAAATTTACTTGACTTCAATTAAAATTGATTTAAATATTGAAGCACAACAAGTACTAACTAATGGATCCCTTTTAAGTAATAAATAATGTACTAATAATCAATTGCAGATTTTCAAACGTGGTGTCACTGTCATGGAAAATATTTATGTATTATATTTACTTTGGCCTTGCTATTTTCTCCCCTTCTTATTTGATAAAATTAAATCTTTTGGATCTTGATGCTTTACCATGAAATAAAGAAGATAGAGGGAAAATAATGCTATTCAATTAAAGCATTTTAACCCTGAGATTTGTTGAAATTACAAATATGCGAGTCTCCTTATCTTTTGAAATAGCTTATTATCATGTTTAATATATTTATTTAAATACATGATTATTTGTTTATAAATTAATTTCAACACTTAAAAAGTATATATATCCTTATTAACTAATTTTATGATGAACATTAGCTCTGTTTTATTTAGAATAAATTATAAATACATCCTAATCTAAAAAAGTTCTGTTTTGTAACGGAAGAAAAAGGGTATAATAAAAGGAATCATTTATGGTTAAAGGGATTGCATTTTCTTTTTTGCCAAAAAGCATACGTTTGCGGAATTTTTATGATATAATATAGACAAGTTATTGACAACTAGTAAAAAAGATACAAAAAGATATCCCAAGAATTCGAACTTTAAGACTTATCAAATCCCAAATGAATTTAATTTTAATATTCTATGCATAGGATGACAAATACAATATTTTCTTTTTAAACCTATCCTCCTATTGTCCTATTTACGGAAAAATATTGAGATTTGCACATTACAATTAAAAAATCATTAATCTCCAAATATGATAACAAAATCTTGTCATTTATCTAATGGTAAAAGGTCAAAATTAACCCTAAACTATTCAAAATGAAATAATTTTATTCTAACAAAAAAATTGGCCTCGAATCTACACATGACTTTTCCGGGTGCTGAATAAGTTAACTAAATATTAATTAATCTTTAACCACATCATTTAGTCGATAAGGGCATAGGCAAGCCAAGATAAAAACTTACTCATACCGAGAGCTAAACTTAAACAAATAGATGCATAACATGCGTTTGCAGGATTTTAGTACTTACCTATGGATAATTATCACACATTTTTACTTTATTAAATCACTTAATTATGATAAATTAATTTGTTTTAATGTAAAAATCCAGTGCAAATAAATTTTTATCATTTATCATAGCAATAGATTTGAGACCAAGTTTTAATGGAGGTTTAAATTATTCTATCGTATACTTTAGGGACAATTTTGACTCCTTTTGATTTATATAAGGAATAAAAAGGTAATATAGGAACATACAAAAGTAAAACTAGGGGGCTCTTTTGTGATTTCAATCTCTATTTAACCAAATAGCTGGTGTAGTAGAGTCCAGACAAAAGGCAAATAAATCAAATTTTTAATGTTCACTTTGTTTTCATTGCCACCATTAATGGAGCGAACGACTATACAAACTCTAAAAATGAAAATCAAAACCCACACTAGTACTCTGTATCAAATTATTTATCGTGGTTAAAATTAATTATCTCAAATAATTTTTTTCTAATAAAATTTTATCATTAATAAAAATGACACATAAATAAAATAAATATAATTAAAATTATTATAACTTATATATAAATAAGAGGATTATAACTTAGATATAAATAAGAAGTAAAGTAGGTCAAATTGACTTTCTAATTAATATTTTTTAAGAAACGGATAAAAAAAGATAATAATTTGAATCGGAGGAATACATAATAAACCGGGGGACTTTCTTGTCATTTCATTTAACCAAACAATTTGTTGTAGTAGAGTCCAACAAAAGGCATTTATATATCAGTTTTTAACTTTTTTTATATATTAATCTTCCCTTTATTTACTATTTCAATTTTTCATGCTCCATTAATGGAGGGAACCTAAACTTTACAAACTCCAAAAACACAAATTTACTGCTCATAATCTCAAACCCAAAAAAACCCTTTTTCTTCCGGCGCCATTTGTTCACCAACCTTTCTTTCAAAACAAATTATTTTTCGTACTTTTTTTTAAAATTTTAATCTCCATTTAAAGTTACATTCTTGATTTTTGGGTATATTTGTGTGTGAAAATAAGGATGGAAATGGAAGACAAAGAGAGTACAGAATCTGGGTCACTCGGTGTTAACTCAGAATATGACTCACCACCACAACCACCACCACCAACAGCAAATGGGGGTAGTGGGTTAGTACCCTTACCCCAAGTAATGAATATGATTATAACTGAGGGTAGTGGGGTGGTGGTGGTAGGGGGTAATGGGGTAGTAGTGGGTAGTGGTGAAAAAAAGAAAAGAGGAAGACCAAGAAAGTATGATGCTGATGGGAATTTAACACCACAATATATAAAAGCTGCTGCTGCAGCAGCTGCCGCTAAAGCTGCTGCTGCAGCAGCGGCAGCAGGTGGCGGTGGAGCAGTGATTTCGCCGCCACTTGGTGGTGGTGGAGGAGGAGTGGTGTCGCCGACAGGTTTTACTATAACATCACCACCTTCTTCTGGTGGTTATTCTAACTCTACTACTAAAAGAGGACGTGGCAGACCTGCTGGTTCTGGTAGTAACTTGCAATTAATTGCTTCTTTGGGTGAGTCTTAAAACCAACAACAACAAAAAAAGGGTCTCTGTTTAGCTATGTGTTTTTGTGGGTTTATTGTGATTTTACTTAAAGATCTGTTAATCCTTGAAAAAAAAAAGTTTTTTTAATGTTTTTGTTTTTGGTGAAGTAATATTTTCCTTGCAATCTTGCATCTGACTATTTTCCTTTTGAGCCGAGAACCTATCTGAAACAGCCTCTCTATCACACACAAAAGATAGAGTTAAGGTCTGCGTATATCATACCTCTCAGAGCTCACTTTGTGTGATTCACTGGGTATGTTGTTGTTGTTTTTGGTGAGTGTATTAGAAAATCTATCTTGCAGAGTTACAAAGTAAAAAAGTATTGCTCTTATATTTGCGTTTTTATTTTTTGAGTTTGGCCATTTTTTTTTTGTTTGAAAGATTAGGAAGTAAATGTATTGTTGATTAGAAGGGACAAGAACCCTTGAATTTTTCCCCCTGTTTTTAGTGGTAATTCTTGAAAAAAGAATTCTTCTTATGTTTGTGTTTTAATTTCATTATTTTCTGAGTTTGGCTTCTTCGAGCCGATTGTTTATCGGAAACAACCTCTCTACCTTTCGAGGTAGGTACAAGTTCTGCCTACACTCTATCCTCCCCAGACCCCACTCTTTAGGATTACATTGGGTATGTTCTTGTATTTTCTGAGTTTCGCTATTTTTTTTTTGGTATTTGAAGGGTGGAGGAAGTAATTGTGGTGTTATTGACTAGAAGGGTACAAGAACCCTAGAATTGTTTTTTTGGGTAAATCTGAAATGAGCCTAGCAAAAAGATCCAATATTTGGTTTTGTTTGTTTTACCTAATACTTTTATCTGACGTATTGGTTACTTTTTGGTCTAATGAAGGTGAAGTATTTGCACATACAGCTGGAGGAGATTTTATGCCACATGTTGTTACTGTTCATACTGGAGAGGTAATCTTTTAATGAAATACTAGGGTTTTTTTTTGTTTTTCAGCTCTGAGATGTTTTTTTTACTTTTGATTTTCTGAATTTTTTGTGAATTGTACTGTGGTGTGTGTGTGTGTGTAGGATGTGGCAGGGAAAGTTTATTCTTTTGTGCAGAAGGGTTCAAGAGGGATCTGTGTTTTGTCTGCAAATGGGGCTGTTTCTAATGTTACTATTCGTCAGCCTGGTTCTTCTGGTGGTCTTTTGACATATGAGGTATTGATCTATGATTCTTGTTTCATACTTTTTCTTAACCTTGTAGTACTTTGTATGTTTTTAAAGATTGCATCAGCTTTTACTGGATTTTAGCTACCTGGGTTTCTTCTGTTATTGTTGTTGCCCTACCTCAACAACCCCACCTGAACATAAACAAAGAAAAAAGAAAATCCTCATGATCAAGATCTAATGATTGGGAGGATGGATTCTCTGTAGAGATATGTTTTTTGCCCTTCATTTTCTGTTTGGTAAAGTATATATTATGTGAAATGTCTCATTTGCCCTAGCTTTGGGCCGAGTTATCATACCAGTGTTGGTGGGAGATAGCAAGTATGTGGTGGAATAGTTGAGGTGCATGCAAGTTGGCTTAGACACCACCATTATGACTACTAGTTGGTGAGGACACGACTAGAAAATCCTTAATTTCCGACTGTCCATCAGAAATTGGCTCCTCAGTAGCGTTTCGACAGCTTTTCCATTGGAAATCCTTTACCGACGAGCCAAATACCGGCAGGACGTCCGTCTAAAATTAGCGCTTTTCTGATAGTGAGAGTCAAACCGTCAGAAACTCTACTGATGAGTCAATTTCCATTGAAATTAGCGATTTTTTGGTTGTGAGAGTTGTTGGTGCTTGTCCTATAGTTGGTCTAGAAAATATCTTACCATTTATAGGAAATTGACTAAATGTCTAAATCACTCCTTCGGTGTACATGCTAACCTAGATTTTGTGTTGCATTTACATGTGCATAGGAAGATTAGCTTATTACTGTAATCCACACCAAAGTTAGTACTAAAATAGCTTTTTATAGAAGGGCGATAATTATTGTCTTAACCAGTGTAGTTGATGAAACTTTGGCTGCAAACCTTAATGTAATGTTGCTTCTACATGGTTGAACTTTTAAAGTAGCAAAGTTTCCTGGGGAGCTCCTGTGCTTATTTAATGAAAGTACAATAATGACTGGGAAATTCAAGTCTGCTATTGCAGTTCTTTAACTGATAACCGTCACGTCTCTTATCTGTTCTAGTAATTTCTTAAAAATGCGATTAGCTATTTTACTTTATGTGAGTTCAACTGTCCTGTTTAGACTATTTCTCTGTTCATCCAGGACTTTGCTTATGTTACAGTATAAAGTATGAATCAGTGTCCATTATTCGTGAGAAACCGGTGTTTCTCTTTCTGCTGAATATATTCAAACACGGTAGTTGTGTTCAATTGCTGTTCTTGTTTTAGATAAAATGACAAAAGTGGTCCCTTATGATTGAGTGTGGCTTCATAATAGTCCCTTAAGTATGCATCAAACAATTTTGGTCCTTTAACAACAACAACAACAACAACAACAACAACATACCCAGTGTAATCCCACACGGTGGGGTTAGACCTTACCCCTACCTTGGGAGGTAGAGATGTTGTCTCCGAAAGGCCCTCGGTTCAAGAGAATTTTGGTCCTTAAAGTTTGCCAAAATTAACATTTTTTAATTTCTTTGCATCTTCTTACTATATCAGCTTTCATGTGTTTTTTCTTTCAGAATTGACAATATCGTGTATGAAAAAACAGGAATTCCCACCTTTTCTGTCTTGGTAAATTCATATTTAGTTGCTTTAACCATGCAGGGCCGCTTCGAGATCTTAGCATTAACAGGGTCATACACTGTTTCTGAAAATGGTGGCATGAAAAGTAGGTCTGGTGGATTAAGTGTTTCATTGGCTGGCCCGGATGGGCGTGTTATTGGTGGCGGTATTGCTGGTTCGCTTACGGCTGCAAGCCCCATCCAAGTAAGTCCCTGTTATGTGTTTTATGTAATACTACTAGTTTACAAGTTCCTGAGATCTACCTTATGTTTGCCGGTTCATTATCCAAGTAAGTCCTAGTCAGCCTTGCTTGTCGAGTTTATATCTCTGTTCTACCTGAGAGACGGGGCGTGGCAGAGTCATTTCTCTGCAATTTCAAAAAAATGTATTATAACGTCACATTTAGTGCAACTTATTAAAAGAAATCCTTTATAACGTAACATGTAGTACAAAATTATTAAAAGAAAAAGGAGAAAATGACAAAAATGGTCCCTTATCTTTGATAGTAGGTTCAAAATAGTCCTTTAATTTTGCCAAAAGTGAGCACT